>JAHRHZ010000139.1:39855950-39877195 GCA_024137785.1 Ginglymostoma cirratum
AAAAAAAAAATGATGAAGGGTTTAGGCCCGAAACGTCAAGTTTTCCTGCTCCTATGATGCTGCTTGACCTGCTGTGTTCATCCAGCCCCATGCTTGTTATCTCGGATTCTCCAGCATCTGCAGTACCTTTTATCTCTGATGTTATTTTTAAACAGTTTAACCCTCACGAGCCTTGCAAACTGACCATCTGTTGCCTGGGCAAAGTTCCCCTTAATCTTACTGGACCATTTTCAGGTCAACACTATCCTTGAGCCATGAGAAATCTCAAAATTGCCCACCATCTTTTACTTTAAATTGGTTGAGAATGCCTGACCAAGGAAGTATCACCTGCCACTTTATACTTCCCATTTGTGACGCAGCTAAGACCAGAAACTAAGAGGTCAGAAATCACACAACACCAGGCTATAGTCCAACAGGTTTATTTGAAAACACCAGCTTTCGGAGCCTCGCTCCTTCTTCAGGTGTTAGTAAGGTGGTATCAGACACAGTAAGTACAAGTAAAAGATCAAAGGGTCACACCACTGATGAGGATGTATTAAACAAACCCTAAGATGCTGTTAATTAATCATTTAGAAGGTTTTAATTGATTAATATGTATGTGTAAATACCTGAATTCCTTTCAAGTCATGGTCCTGAGAAAACTAAAGGTTTTATCAGTGTAAAGAAGAGTAACTAAGAGCATTTGGAATCATGACATTTAAAAAGTGTTTAGATGTGCACTTGCAAATACCTAGGCATACAAGGCTATTTGCTAATTGTTGGAAAATGGAACTAGAACACTTTGGTGCCTGTGTTTGACCAAGGCAGACTCGATGGGCTGAACAGCCTTTTTCTGTGCTGCAGACCTCTTTGACTCTAATTTGCATTCTATCATCCTGTGGTTTGTAACTTTGCCTCAATCATATCCAAAATCATCCTCTTCTTCTTGATTCCAATAGAACTTTTCTTGCTCCAATTTACAGATAAACACTATGGCTTCACAACTAGGTCAAAGCTTGGAATTCTGCAGTGATTGCCTCCCTATAAATCTTGTCCACAAATGCAGAGGCACAAATCAGGATTGTGATGCAATACTCTCCAGTTGACTGGGCAAGTGCAGTTTCAATAATGATCAAGATGCCTAAGACAATGCAGTCCATTTGATCAAGACCCCACCCATTACTTTAAACACCATTACCTTCGCCGCTGATACAGTGTTAGCAGTTTGTACCATCTAAAGAGGCACTGTAGCACCTTGCCAAGGTTCCTTAGACTGTATCTTTCAAACTTGCATACTTAGCAGAATGTGGGGAGAGGATGAGTAATGGAAACAGTGCCACCTGTATGATCCTGTCTCAGTCACAAACATTCCTGACTTAGAACTAGATCGTTACTCCATCAGAGTTGATAGGTCAAAATCCTGGAACTGCCAGGAGCTATCAGCAAGTGATAGGGAAAAGTATTGATCTTATCAATGATGCACACATTCAGTGAATGAAAGAAAAGTTACATACACCTGTTACTTTTACATTGATTTATTTGCTATATCTAGCAAGAAAGGAAAGGACATTTTCGAGTGAAGGCTACCTTGTCACCGACATGAGTAACTGCTTCATTTTATCCTTTCATGAGATGTGAGTGTTGCTGGCTAGGCTAGCATTTGTTGCCTTCCTAATGGCCTCTGAATTGAATGGATTGCTATTTCAGAGGGCAGGTAAGAGTCAGTCGGTGGGTTTGGAGTCACATGTAGACCGGACCAGGTAAGAGCAGCAAATTTCCTTCTCCAGAGGATATTAATAGACCAGATTTTTGTTTTAATGATGACAAATAATAATCTTATGGCCATCACTACTAAGAGCAGCTTTCAATTCCAGAAGGTATTAATTGAATGTAAAATCCACCATCTGCCATTGGTGAGATTTTAACCCATGTCCCCAGAATGTTAGTAAGTTTCTGGATGACTAGTCTAGTGACGCTACCACTACACAACGCCTCTCAATACTGCACATGTCGTGCAAAATTTAGCAAAGTGTCTGGTGACAAGATAAATATTTCAAAATAAGGGTATATTTCATTCATTACATTTTAATTATGACAATTCTTACCATCTGAAGTTTCAATGACATTTTTGACTTTTGAAAAGCTCATTTTGTCTCCAAGACATGTAGGCTAGGAACAGTTTTAAGATTTATAGGGTGACTTTAGACTGTCATCTGCAATGATAATGCACATTCAGCTCATCAGTCTGATGGAAGGAGCTATCATTCTTTTTCTTGGAGAGGGAGGATAGGAATTAAGGCTCTCGATGCGATAGCACAAAGCTTTCGAGCTGCGCTCGGCATGATCATTAAACTTGCATAGTAAGAGAAAATGTGTTTTTCCTGCATTATGACTCATAGCCCCTGTAATTGATGCAACAGAAAACCAAGATGATCTGACTTAAAAGACAGCGAGGGACAGAAAGCAAATAAAATTCATTGGGCTTGAGGCAGCTGGCAGGGTCACAAAATAATTTCAACAACGCTACAGGAATGTGAAAAGAACTGACCAAAAATGGGACCAAAAGGCCTTGCATTTTCTTGAAACAAAGGTAGACCACTAGCAGCTTGTGTTGCCTGATGCAGTCACAGTATCACTCAGCAATGAATGAGTGTTCAGTATATTAATTCAACTGACTAATGTTGGAATCTAAAACCTGTCAAGCTGTGATTCACCACCTTTAATACCCGACCATTTTTCTAGCAAATTGATTTTTGTCTGTCTTACGACATCTTTCTGTGTCTTTTTCATACTTTGTTTCTGAAACTGCACCTCAAAATTGCATTTGATATGAACTCAGTAAATTACTGACAGTGCTAGTGAAGACCACCAAAGATAGTTTGGCCAGAGACCATGATCTGAGTCTTACGTCTTTTTGATTAAGTTCGAGTTGCGTTGACTTTTTTTGGAGGGATTCTTGCCATCTTTAAAAGACCACTGTGCACCTGTGCCAGCATTGGTAATCCAACATTGGCTGTTACTAGCAATGTCATGAACCAGCAGCCACAAAGCCACATGGCTCATGGCACATTGCAGGGAATGCTGGCATTCCTTGTCACACATAATCACATTCTCTCACCCTATTTAACCACCACCCCACACAACTTATTAACATTAGTTACCTAAACTCCCCTCTTTAAGTTCCTGCTGCCCCTTCCCCAGTACCCAGTGAACAATCCGCATCTTGTCACAAGCCCAAACATGAGGTTTTATTGGCAGATACCAAATGTAAACGCAAACAAAATGAGTAGAACTTGCAATTTGCCCCCACAATGCAAACCAAATGCTGGTGTCTTTACCAATAACTATTTGACAGTCCATGATGGTCTGCTGCACCCAGCTCCCATCTACTAGAATGGG
Source organism: Ginglymostoma cirratum (assembly GCA_024137785.1). Classification (NCBI taxonomy): domain Eukaryota; kingdom Metazoa; phylum Chordata; class Chondrichthyes; order Orectolobiformes; family Ginglymostomatidae; genus Ginglymostoma; species Ginglymostoma cirratum. The sequence continues at coordinate 39,859,329 of JAHRHZ010000139.1, forward strand.
GGCGGGGTGCGGGGGGGTGGTGGGGGGGCTGGTGGGGAGGTGGTGTTGCTGATGGTCAGTCAGTTCTTCATATATTTGCCTTTTCGACATCCTAACATCCAGCAAACATGATCCCACACTTTCATGCATGAAACTGACATTGATTCCACCCACTCAGGGCATTATTGGAGCTATTTTTCTGTTGAATTTTGTATCTTGAGCCCAGCAAGTGATGGCAGGGAACACACAGCTCATGGTAGACACCATAAGCAACAGGCCCTGTCTAGTCACCAGAGATCCCCCAGTGCTTCCAAACCCCTCTTACTGTGAACTACCCTCATAGCCCATTTCCACTTGTACTCCCCCCGGTGGAGACACATCCCGTTGAACTTTGCCTCTAATTTTCTTCGTTGCTCCTAAACCCTCATACTACATCTTAATGATGTCCACCCTGCTCCTCTATGAACCCCCTGTGGAGGCCGCAGTGGTGGTCACTGCCAATAGCGTCCCTCCTGTAGCCTGCCATGCTCTCCGAAGCTGTTCCCACTACCAAAATTCAACTTAAGACCACCCACCGCCCATCACCATCCCTATCCCAATTCTATAAATGCCTCTGCTTTCCCCCAGCCTTGACTCCCCCAACCCATTTGCCAATGATTCCCACCACTGCCCCTCAGTGCCCCCCGTACCTTTTTAATAAACAATGAATGGACCCCCAGGACTGTATTCACCCCAGACCTTGGACCAACTGCGATAAGCAGCCCCTAAACATGCCTGACCAAACCTCTGCCCACTGAGCTTTCAGCTCCCTGACTGATGATACACGATTTCCCAAGTGCTGCTGCTAGCCCTAGAGAACTGCCCCTTCCACAGTCTGTACAGGGCCAGATCTCCTGACTGTGAGTATTCCATACCACGGCTGAGCCCCTGGACTGTGTGTGGGATCTGGTCCTGACTGGTGGTACCCCCAGCTCCACCCCAATTGGACAGAGGACTACTTTCAGACATTACCATCTGGTTGAATACACATGCAGTGTTCCTGCTGCATGGGTAGCTGATGCATGCTGTGGGTGTTAGGTTGATTTCTTGGTGTGCTGTACAGCAAGACGTCCCCTTCCCTGGTCTGAGGCAGACATGAATTAGACAATTGACCCCTACATTGTATTCTATCTGGGAAAATCAGCTCGGCACACACACGCTTGCCCACATGAACAGAGCTTACCTCACTGGCAGTTAAATGCAGATCAAAATTTAATGAGTTGATAATTCAGTTGACTTGTCTGTTCAGGCTAACTTTAAAAGATTCCTGAAATGACTAATATATCATTATTGGATCTCCAGGGAATGCATATAACTTTGATTTGCAGCAGCCTACCATTGCCTGGCACTCCTTCAACTAAATTCCCTGGGTTTGTAACTAGTTGCCGCCTCATTAGAACCTATAAGTGTGAAGACATTGCCTTAAGTACAAGGGATATTTTAAGAACAAAGGTTGGCTTTTGGGTCCAACACTTACATCCAGTATGTTTGATCTCTGCCTCACTGAATCCTCTCTCAAAAATCATTAAACAACTAATTGTTTCTTGGATTAGTTTTTATTGTTACAACAATTTCCTCGTAATGGGGTTACACCAATATATATTGGTCTGAAGGTTTTTGTTGCTTGAATTCCCAGTTTATGATTTCATTTCAAACTTGCGTTCTTTAGGTTTCTGATTTCCTCAGCAGTTTGGGTTGGAGATTTGGTCCCTGAAAAAGAAAGCAGACTGGCCTTGAAAATACCTAAGTTAGCTAAGTGTGCCAGTTTCCCTACCCTGTTCCCAGAATTGGGTATGTGTGCCAAGGCAGGTTTGGGGCTGGCAGGAATACACACCCGCATGATGTAGCCAATAAAGGAGCCTTGTTAACTTCAATCAAAGGAAGTTGACTGTAAGCTTCCTGTCTGCCTCCAATTGCCTGCACCACAGGTGGGGACAATTTAGGTGCATGCAGGTAGTGCCTGCCTTCCTGGGTATACACTCAGCCAGTTGGCATCTTGTAAAGACGTTCCCCTCCAACAGTCATGACCAGCTGCTTTAAAAAAAGTATTTAACTGAAGCTAGAAAACAGCTCATGAGAGATATCTTTACGCTGAAGTTTCCTCTTCCTTGTATTCCCTCCATTTCAGCTTCTCTTTTAAGACAGAAATGAGGAGAAATTGTTTCCTCCTGGAAGGTTGTAGGATTCTCTTCGCCACAAAGTGGAGGCTGGCACATGGAAATTATTCAAGGCTGAGTTAAGCAAACCTTTGATTGGCAAGTGACTCAAGATGGTGTGCTTTAGGCAGGAAAGTGCTATTGAGACCAGATTCAGATGAGCCTTGATCGTGTTGAATGACAGAACAGACTCAAAGGGCTGAATGGTCTGCTCCCGCAATGTTTCATGGTGAATCCTCACTCACTGCCAGAGAAGGAAAACGCTTATTAACAGCACACTTGGTTGAAGAAAATCTCAGGGAAATGTCCGAGATAGCAGCACTGAAGGCATATAGTAACAACTTGCATTATATAGCACCATTAATATGGGAGAACACCCCAAAGCACTCTGCAGGAATGAAATTTGGCAAAAATAGATGCTGAAGCAAAGGAAGTATTAGAAGCTGTAAACTAAAATCTTTAAACTCTGAAACAAAATCCCATTGTACCATCAGCTGTGTAAATGTCAGGCTTTCCATGGACAGCCCTGAAATGTGGACCAATTGTCTGTACATCACCAGTAGGGTGATAATGATACACTATAGCTGAGCACGCATAAAGTACCATAAAATGTATGGTCAAATAAATTATTCAGATATCTGTTCCATTAAATTCAAATTAAATACATTAACCAGTGTTTGGGAGACTAGAAGCCATAATTTTTGATTTGTGCTCCAAACTCTATTCCTAGCTACTGACACCATTATGTTTCCTAGTAATGGGCTGAGATTTAGCTATTCATACATTGGTGTCAAATTTGAGCCTGGGATGGGCTTCTGAACTCATATTAAGACCACCTAACTCCACAATATCAGCTACATTTCCTAACTTGCCCACCCACATCACACTTCACTCACTAACACCACACTCCACCCATCCACACCCCACCCCCACACCCAACACCTCATCTCATCTGCTGCTGAAACCCTCATGCATGCCTTTTTACATTTCTCAATGTGTCTAATGCACTCCTGTTTGACCTAACACATTCTACCCTCCACAAACTTCAAAACCTTACTGCTGTTTCTGACCTTGCAGCAAGTTCCATTCTCCTGTCAGCAATGTTTTCCTAGACCTACTTTGGCTCTCGTCAAGCAACATCTTGAAAGTTCTCATCCTTGTTGTCAAAATGTACTGTGGTTTCACCCCTCCCTATTGAATCTCTGCTATTTCATAACGCTCTTATCTGTGCTTGTCCAATTCTGGCCTTTTGAGCATGTCTGACCTAAATCTCTCCACTGTTGGTAGCCGCCCCTCCAGTCACTTAGGCTACATTGGAATTCCCTCCCTATACCTCTCCATCTCCCTTGCTTACTTCCCCACTATGATCGAGTTGTTGGCTGATATTTGCCTAATGTGGCTTCAGTCATAATTTGTTTTATAATACTCCAGTGAAGTGCTTTGGGATATTTCATTACATCAAAGGCATAAATAGAAATTTAAGCATCAGTTGTTGTTTTTGACCTGGAAAGATTTTGAATGGTTCAAACTACATCAGTGTAGAGATATTTCAATGCTTTCTGTAGGGAACCATGCTCAGAGACCTGCTGTGTTAGACAATTCATATGACAGTGTTGCCATCTACTTCTGGTCTGAAATATTTTCAAGTGAGGCTTTTCCACTGGGAGTGCAAGGCTCCTGAAATTACATTTGTGCATTTTAAATTTCCGAACCCAATCTTCAGAAACTGAGCCAGAAAAAAAATAGAATGGGAAAAATGCGCCATCTACTGTTATTTTGTAGAAATGCAACACTCCGTCTCTCCTGTCCCCAAATTTTGCCAGCTCACTCATGTCCTCTCAAGAAGAAATATTTCAGCGGCAGAAACAGAAAATTAAAATACCACAATGGTGAGACAAGCATAAATACAAGTAAAAGTATTATCATACACCATGAATGGTGCTGAAATAGTTGCAGCCTCCAAAGGAGAACTAGCAGATTTCATTTTTCTAATCAAAGAAGAACAGCGCTCAACAAGGCCGATAAAATGCTGAAGTATATAACCAATACAATTCAAGAGCTAACTGTATTTAGTGCTGTATCTAGGATATTGCTAAAACATAATGGCTACTATGTTTTTCTGGAAATCTAAAGTCATTATCCATTGTACATGATGTATTTTGAGAAGCTCTGACATGACAAAGTGCCATATATGTTTTGGTCACTATATCACCAGCACTTTAAATTGAACATTTTACTTCTCTGTATTATTGTTGCATACCAAGACACCACCACACAGTGTCACGGGCATCACTGAGGGCTGAGGCAATACAGTAATTTTGACTCATAGATAATAATGAAGTGTATGGTAGTGTCAGGGTTAGATCTAGATTGCAAAGGGATTAGATTAGAGATGTGGACACCAGATTAGACAGTGATTTTCAAAATAAGTGAGTGTCTAGTTATAAACATGAAAGCAAATAATTCAGAGACAGGGCATTAAATGAGACTATTCAGTATGAAATTAAGACCATAATGATAAGTTTGTATAAATCTTTTGTTAGACCTCATCCTGGAGTATTGGGTAAAATGTTTGCATTGCCATCTCAACATGATCATTTTGGCTCTAGACAAGATACAAAAGGTACAGATCAAAGTAATTCTTTTGAAAAATTTAAGAATGTATTAATTCCTTTGGAGGTATTAGCACTTTACAGTCCACAGTTATTCACAATGATAGCAGCAGATTCATCATTCACAGCATTAGGCACAGGACTACCATAAATCCAGCAAAAGAACACCAATGCACTACACTACAAGGTCTCTAACAGAAATAGAAAAGGACACCCCAGTAACAACGTGGTGTGTGAGATGTTTTGGGTTTATGTGATGGGGATGAGAATTAACATCAAAATCACAGATCTCTCATTTCTTTTCTCAATACGAATGAGGTCATGCCAATGTCACCTCATATTCAGTCTTTCAGCTTGTGTCAGCTGTACCTCCACACCCATCAGACATGATCAAAGCCTTGGAAATATTGTAGGCCTGAAGATCAAGGAGCTGCCAGTGTTACAGGATAAGTTCAATGTACAGGAGCAAATAGTCAATGCCAGACCGCTTAAAGGTCTGGCAACTGAGAAGAATTTCTATTTGTTCAATCACGAATGGACACAAACGAAGCTTCTAAATTTTCCACAAGTGGCAAAGTGACCATCTCATCTGAGAAATCTCAGATTACAGAATTAGAAAGGGATCTTCAATTATGCATGGAAGCTGTCTTAGAACTTTGAAGCAGGTTTGTGGAAATTAAAGCTTCCAGCAGAGTAGATGGTACAGCAATCAGCTGTAGGTGACACATCTTCACCACCATTTGCAAGGAGAATCAACGAGCATTTGACATGTTCACAGAAAATGTTCAAAGCTTGGAAACAACCCATCATTTGGTAGTTGAACAACTATGAGCAGCTAATAACAAGCTACACCGGGAAAATGATATACTTAAATCCAAATTGGATCATGCCAATATTTAATGTCAAGAAATTATTAATTTTGTGTAAAAAGCAACTGGAGTCTGTAATGATGTTCCATCAGCAAGCCAAGCAAATTCTGAAGGGCCTTTTTAGTTAATAAATAGAAGTTCAAATTATAAAGTATCTAGAGACAAGGAATACCTTGGGGAAGCTTTGAGTTGAACATCAAACGGAGCTTAAACATATTAAAACTAAACAAAATTTGGAGTAGTCTAACTGCCTGAAAGACACTACCCGGTTATTATCAATCACACTACACGAGCAAAAGGTTTAGAAACTGAGAAAGGAAATATTACCAAATTATCTCCACAACTCCTCTGCAGACAGCCAATGTGCTTATGCAATTGATGCAGGAAGACACATGTTGATGGGGTAACATGTTTCCCTTTTACTGAAATATTCAGAACTTGAAAACCATTGTGAATTATGAGCTGAGGAAAACATTTTGCTTCATCAAATCTTACATTTGAAAAATAAAACTTCTTGAGACAGAGAACAAAAATCTTTGTTTAAGTTTGCAGAAGATTTTGATGAAACAGCAAGGCCATATTAGTAACAGAGATCACTTGCAGGAGGAGGTTAACCCTTTGAAGCAAGAATTAGAAATCAATTTAAAGAAAATGCAGAACTTAAGAACCTGACATTTAGATGGCCTTAACAAATTCACATTTTTTAAATACGGAACTTCTACAACAAGTTGCGAGAGGCAAGCACAGTTCTTTAAGGCATTGTCAAACAGTAGAAATTATATTAATTTCAACGTATCTGAAATATGTTCTATTTAAAACTGATAAGTTAAATCCTAACAACATGGTACTTTGGTGGGTAAGTGGCAATTCCGAGTGCAAAAACACAAATATGATCTATCTCATTAGGCTGAGATTATTGCATCTTCCAAGGAATGAATAGATAACCATTTGAAGCTGAGGAATACACAGGTTATTGGGAAGCAGCATGGTAGGGAGATTAGGTATGAATTTCTCTTTAACAGACACAACCTTCACCCTCCCACGCTATTGTCTTCTTTGATTTAAAGAGTGGCGATTCCTTGGAGCTGTTCTCACTCTGTCTGTGTCACATCACCAGATGTGCAGAGTAACTTGTTTATCTGCATGAACATCTGATGAAGTAATAATGGTGTAGATGGAGGGAAACATCCAAGGGGATTCCAATCCATGACTTGATTGCTGGGTGGTTTTCTATGCACAGTATAAGCATATAATTAAGTCAAATGTCTGCATTTTGATTACTATCAAGGGCTGACTTATGAAGCCGTAACATGGAGATGATCGCCATTGCACATATTCTTGATAGTAGCATATCTTCAAATTAAAGCTAATGGTGACATTTTGCAAGAAAACCCATAACAGAGATTTGTTACTGCTAAATCATCACAAGGGAAGAAGAAAATTAGGAAAACTTGTGTAGATTTGCAAAAGGTTAACCAATATCATTAAACTTCTGTACAGCTTCACCATTCAGATTTCACGGTTGGAGATACTTGATATGACTGCCAAGTGCGCAAACACATTCCCCACAGAGAAGCAACGAACAAACACCACTCCAGCAAAGCTATCCTCAAATCCCGACAGCAGATGAATAGGCCATTCTTTACAAAAACAGGGAAACACCTTGTTGTGTAGGATGCCCAAGGATTTAGAAAAAATTAAATTGTAAAGGAGTAAGGTTTTGTATTAAAGTGGATAAGTGGTTCCTCTATATGGAATATGTTCATACATCTGGCAGTCACTAAATGTTTCTAAACATGAAATCTAAATGTGACATGACTACCACCATGCCACTCAGCCTGCTATTCATACAGTATCACTTTTGATCCATAAATCAGCTATCATGCAAAAGTGGCCTCAGGTATAGCAGTGACTTGGTTCAAGATGTGATTTTCAAGCTTACTAAATTCAGATCCTGCAAAGGTTCCCTGGAGTGGCCCTCTCAACATTATATTATCAGTCTAACTGCAGTCCTCTAAGAAGAGTCCCTTCCATCCCAGGATGTTATGGATAGGATTAAAGGTTGAGAGAAAGCAAATGCTTTCACCTGGTTTTCTTATGGTTCAGGAAGCATGTCCATTCACTGTGCTTTTGAGCGATGAGCTTAGGTACAATACAGAATCCCTACAATGTGGAAAGAGGTTATTTGGCTGTCTGAACAGCATCCCACCCAGTTCCAGCCTCTTACCATATCGCCATAACCCTGCATTTACCTAGGCTGCACATTCTTGAACTCACACTCTGCATGATAAATCATAGAAGCTCTACAGTGTGGAAGCAGGTCATTTGGCTCAACACCAATCCTCTGCAGAGCATCCCACCCAGACATACCCCTCTAACCCAACATTTCCTAGGACTAATAGAACATAGAACAGTACAGCACAGTACGGGCCCTTTGGCCCATGATGTTGTGTCGACCTTTTATCCTACTAAGATCAATCTACCCTGCATAGCCTACATTTTACTATTCTCCATGTGCCTGTCCAAGAGTCGCTTAAAAATCTCTAAAGTATCTGACTCCACTACCACTGCTGGCAGCGCATTCCACACGCCCACCACTCTCTGTGTGAAGAACCTACCTCTGACATCTCCCCTATACCTTCCTCCAATCACCTTAAAATTATGCCCCCTCGAAATAGTCATTTCCGCCCTGGGAAAAAGCCTCTGACTATTCACTCTATCTATGCCTCATCATCTTGTATACGTCTATCCAGGCGCCTCTCATCCTTGTTCGCTCCAATTAAAAAAGCCCTAGCTCCCTCAACCTTTCCTCATAAGACCTGCCCTCCAGTTCAGGCACCATCCTGGTAAATCTCCTCTGCACCCTTTCTAAAGCTTCCACATCCTTCGTATAATGAGGCAATCAGAACGGAACACAATATTCCAATTGTGGTCTAACCAGCGTTTTATAGAGCTGCAGCATAACCTCACAGCTCTTAAACTCAATTCCCGTGCCAATGAAAGCCAACACACCTTACGCCTTCATTACAACCCTATCAGCTTGGGTAGCAACTTTGAGGGATTTATGGACATGGACCTCGAGATCCCTCTGTTCCTCCACACTGCTGAGAATCCTGCCATTAACCCTGTATTCTGCATTCAAATTCAACCTTCCAAAATGAATCACTTCACACTTCTCTGGGTTGAATTCCATCTGCGACTTCTTTGCCCAGCTCTGCATCCTGTCAATGTCCCATTGCAACCTACAACAACCCTTCACGCTGTCCACAACTCCACCAACCTTTGTGTCATCGGCAAACTTACTAACCCACCCTTCCACTTCCTCATCCAAGTCATTTATAAAGATCACAAAGAGCAGAGGTCCCAGAACAGAACCCTGTAGAACACCACTGGTCACCGAGCTCCAGCCTGAATACTTTCCTTCTACTACCACCCTCTGTCTTCTATTGGACAGCCAATTCTGTATACAGACAGCCAAATTTCCCTGAATCCCATGCCTTCTTACTTTCTGAATGAGCCTACCATGTGGAACCTTATCGAATGCCTTGCTGAAATCCACATACACCGCATCCACTGCTCTACCTTCATTGATGTGTTTTGTCACATCCTCAAAGAATTCAATAAGGCTTGTGAGGCATGATCAAACTAACCTTCACACCCTGGACACTAGGGCAATTTAGCATGGCCAATCCACCTAACCTGCAAATCCTTGGACTGTGGGAAGAAACCTCAGGGTCTTGAGGAAACCCACACAGACACAGGGATGCACACAGCCAGCCACACTAGGCTAGTATCGAATCTAGGTCCCTGGTGCTGTGAAGCAGCAGTGCTAACCATTGGGCTAAAATGCTACCCATTGCAACATGGTGGAATCAGCTGTATAACCCGAATCAACACAATGAAAACAAGGACCAACCTGATCTTTTTTGTACCAGTCTGAGATTATTATTTGCATTATAATTGTAGCCCCAGTTAGCTAAATTCTTATGTTTATGTGTTGCTTGAGGAAAGTATAACACCTAGATATTAAGGTAAAATCTGTTTTCATTCATTTCATGAACTTTAATTTCTAGTGATGTTTCCAAACTACAACTTTTTAAAAAACTCTCTTTGCATAAATGTCTACTTGCTCGGCCAACATTTTTTTTTTAATTCCTTGTCTCTTTCTGCTTCTTTTTTTGTTTTATAACTTCTCTAATTACCATCTCTGCATTTATTTGCTTGTGGCTCCTTCACATAGACAGGATTTATGCATGACTTCATTTATTCCAAAGATTTCACAGCATTTCAATTTGTAAGTTTGTGGGGTGCAATTCTAACTATTTACAAACAAAGTGACTCGAAAGATAATACTCTGTCTATTTAACAATATTTCTAAACTAAAAGACAAACATGAACTAAAGTGCACAGATTGGTCATGAAGAGATCCAGAGACCCATAATGGGATGTTGTTTGCATCCTCAGCTCAGGATTGGCATTTTACTCTGTCATCTTCAACTGGCTTGTGCAACTGGTCCAAGCAATGTTAACTAATTCATACTTCATCCCACATGCTATAATCTTAGCTAAAATTTGAAATCACAAGCTTTAAGAACGTTGCACCCTTATCAAGTCACTTCACCTGACAAAGGCACAATGCTCTGAAAGCTGTGATTTCAAATAAACCTGTTGGATTACAACCTGTTTTTGTCTGACTTCTGACCTTGTCCACCCCAGTCTAACACTGGCACCCCCAAATCTTAGCTAAAATTAACAACCAGATATTGGGAAAATAAACCTGAAAAACACTACATAACAAGAGGAATCAGATAGAAGTGGCATGTTCCAAAAAAATGTTTTAGAGCACAAGCACTGGAGATAAGTACTATACTTCTTCCTGAACATCCCAGTTTCACATGCTAACTGAGAAAATGACAGTAAGATGTTTTCTGATAATGGATCTGAAAGAGGTTGTTAACCTAATAAAAGTCTCAAGGCAGATGGGATCAATAATAGCCACAGTAAGATCATATCTGGGGTTTGGACAGAAGGTAGGCTATGCTCTGGTTAAAGAAAGTCAAAAACTTTTTAATCAGCATGGTGGCTCAGTGGTTAGCACTGTTGGCTTCACATCGCCAGGAACACAGGTTCCGTCTGTGTGGAGTTTGCACATCTCCCCCATGTCAGGGTGGGTTTCCTCTGGGTGCTCTGGCTTCCTCCCACAGTCCAAAAATGTGCAGGTTAGTAGATTGGCCATGCTAAATTGTCCCATAGCGTCCAGGGACGTGCAGTCTAGGTGGATTAGCCATGGGAAAGGCAGGGTTACAGGAATGGGGTGGGTCTGTGTGGGCTGCCCTTTGGAGGGTCGGTGTGGACTTAATGGGCAAAATGGTCTGCTCCCATGGTGTAGGGATTCAATGATGATATAGTATAACTGAATTCAAGGTTAGATAAGTGAGAACATTTCTGAAACCATACACACACAGGTCTTAATTCAATGTGTCCATGAAATAGCTCCTTGTACACAACTCAGCAGCTATCATTAGAGTAACTGTAAAGATATTGTTAACCCTTTACTCCACAATAATAAAACTGGAACCAAAGTCAGAACGAGCAACAAACATTGTGAATTTCAGAGCAATTGAACCAATGTGAATGACAACAAAGGGAGGAAGTTGGCAGCAGCATGAAGACGGGTGGATTCTATGGAGATTGCAGAATCCTGAGAAAAATTTAAAGGTAAGACATTACTCATGTTTTAAAGGGAAAATGCCTTTTCTTTGAGTATGTTAAAATAAGTCTGAAGAACTGTTGTTGATGATGTGCAGGCATAGAATTTTTTTCCTGACCTCATGCATTTTGTTAAACAACAAGAATACATACAATTTGTAATTCTTATGAAGAAATCCAGAGCTGGAAACATGGATGTGAAGTTTGGCTCCACAGGGTCACTGGAGACTGTGTCACACCAGTCAGAGACCCTCCAAGTGGTGGAATGTGCCTCTAGCTCCTTCCTTTAGGCTATTTCTCAGGATTGAGGATGACTTGCTTCCAAACTGGTACAATGGAGTTTGAGATGGCCGGTAGGGCAATGCACAATCTTTAGACTCTGCCACTTGCGGGACAGGTGGTGTGGGAAGGGGGTGTAGATTTGTCTGCTCGCTCCACTCCAACTTCACTTCTACATTCTCCCAACAAAGTCTTTCAATGTGTGTGGTGCCTTTGCACATGAAATGTTTCTACTTTGGATGGTCACCAGGCTGGGACTCACATGAGTTAACAAGGATATTTGATCTCAGTGATACAAGACTTAAGGTCAGAAATGGGAATGTTTGCTGAAAGTTGCACAATGTTCAGTAGCATTTGCAAATGATCAGATACTGGAGCAGTCCATGTCCAAGTGCTGTGAGACCTGGACAATATCGAAGTTTGGGCTGACAAGTAGGAAGTGATGTTCCTGCCAACCTAATGACAGGCAGTGACCATATCTAACAAGAGAGAATCACACCATGAGATAGTAAGAATTGCCGATGCTGGAGTCAGAGATAACACAGTGTGGAGCTGGAGGAACACAGCAGGTCAGGCAGCATCAGAGGAGCAGGAAAGTTGACGTTTCGGGTCTGGACCCTTCTTCAGAATTGGGGGAGGGTGAAGGGAGCTCCAAAATAAATAGAGAGACGAGGGTTGGGGTGGGGGAATGTAGGTGGGATGTTGATAGGTGAGTGCAGGTAGGCAGTGGTGGGGCTTGGTCAGTGAGGTGGGAGGAGTGGATAGGTGGGAGAGAAGATGGATAGGTTGTGTCAGGTAAAAGAGGTGGGAATGAGGGGGAGGGTTGGTCATAGGATGAGGCCAGGGTTGGGGAGATTTTGGAAGTGGTAAAGTCCACATTTAGGCCATTGGGCTGTAGGCTCCCAAGGCGGAATATGAGGTGCTGCTCTTCCAGTTTCCTGGTGACATTGTTGTGACACTGGAGGAAGCCCAGGATGGACATGTCACCCAGGGAGTGGGACTGGGAGTTGAAATGGTTCGCGACTGAAAGGTGTTGTTGTTTGTTGTAAACAGAGCGCAGGTGCTCTACAAAGCAGTCTCCGAGCCTCCGCTTGGTCTCACCGATGTAGAGAAGGCCACATCGGGAGCAGCGGATGCAATAGACTACATTGATGGATGTGCAGATGAATCTCTGTCTGATGTGGAAGCTTTGTTTGGTGCCATGGATGGGAGTGAGGGGGTGTTGTAGGAATCACACCATTGTCCTTTAACATTCAAAGGCATTACCACCGCTGAGACCCCTACTGCTAAATTTCTGGGGTTTACCATTGACCAGAAATTGAACTGGACTAAAAATATAAATACAATGGCTACAAGAGTAGGTTCAAGGCTAGGAATCATGTGAGTAACTCACCTCCTGGCTCCCCAAAAATGATCCATCATCTATTAAGCACAAGTCAGGAATGTGATAGAATGCTCTCTACTTGCCTGGATAGATGTAGCTCCAACAACACTGAAGAAGCTTGACACCATCCAGGACAAAGCGTCCTGCTTGATCGGCACCACATCCACAAACATCCATTCCCTCCTTCCACTGATACACAGTACATAAGAACATAAGAACCAGGAGCAGGAGTAGGCCATCCTGGCCCTTCGAGCCTGCTCCGTCATTCAATAAGATCATGGCTGATCTTTTCGTGGCCTCAGTTCCACTTCCCCACCCCTCACCTTAGCCCTTAATTCCTTTACTATTTTAAAAATTATCTATCTTAGCTTTAAGAACATTCAATGAGGAAGCCGCCATTACTTCACTGGGCAGCGAATTCCACAGATTCACAAACTTTTGGGTGAAGAAGTTCCTCCTCAGTTCAGTCCTACATCTGCTCCCCCTAATTTTGGCGCTATGCCCTCTTGTTTCAGTTTCACCTGCCAATGGAAACAACCTCCCTGTTTCTATCTTATCTATTCCCTTCAGAATTTTATATGTTTCCATAAGATCCCCCCTCATTCTTCTAAATTCCAATGAATATAATCCCAGTATATTCAGCTTCTCCTCATAAGCCAACCCTCTCAACTCTGGAATCAACCTAGTGAACCTCCTCTGCACCCCTCCAGTGCTAGTACATCCTTTCTAAAGTAAAGAGAACAAAACTGCCCACAGTACTCCAGGTGTGGCCTCACTAGCACCCTATATAGCTGCAACATAACCTCCCTGCTTTTAAACTCAATTCCTCTAGCAATGAAGCATAAAATTCCATTTTCCTTCTTAATTACCTGTTTTAGCAGCAGTATGTACCATTTACAAGATGCATTGCAGAAATTCACCAAGGCTCCTTAGACAGCACCTTCCCAACCCATGGCTACATTCACCTAGAAGGACAAAGGACACACACCACCTGCAAGCTCCCCTTCAAGCCACTCATCATCCTGACATGGAAACATACTGCTGGTCCTTCACTCTTTCTGGGTCAAAATCATGGAATTCCTCTCCTAAGGGCACATGAACTTCAGCGGTTCATAAAGACAGCTCACTCCCACCTTCTCAAGGGCAACTAGGGATGGATAATAAACATTGGTCCTGCCAGCTACACCAACATCTTCTGTGCGATTTTAAAAAGTGGAAAAGTTGCATTGGATGTTGTCATAACTCACTGCAATAGTGCACTGGAAATCAAACTCCAATATTGCTGGGATTGTACAAATGTGAACATATTTAATCAAATTATTCAAAGCCTCCTATCTACCTGATTGATTAATCCAGGTTAGAATAAAATGTTCACTGAGTTTTTGTACTTAACAAGATAACTCATTATTATTAATTGATGGCAGAATAGAACTCTCTATAACTTACATGCTATCACTTAATTTTAAAAAATCTCCCATACACATAGAAACAGGCACACAGAGACAAGCAAAGACGGAAATAATACAGCTAGTGAGTGAACAAAAATAAGTCAGTGAAGCACAGCTGTGGTGCCAGGTGAACTCCGGGTGTTGATAAGAAATTTTCTTTCAGTTCCCTTCTGGTTCCTTTTGACTCTTTGATGAAGACATAAGACTAGGGGCATTCTGATCTGTCTCTCATTCACCAGTTCATTATTTACTCTTTCAGTGTCCCTGAAGGTGTTTTTTTCTCCCCATTTTCCTTTCAAAAAGGGAACTTGCAAGAGACGGAGTAGCCAGCGGTTTGGGATTTTCTTTTACCTCCCCGCTAACATAAGAGAGAGAGAGAGAGAGAGAGACGCATTTTCCTTCACGGATTGGAAATTTCCGCTGTATTATCCACGCACAAGGCCATAGACACTTGCCCAGGAATCAGTCAAGAAGTTGCTTCTACGCTGAGTACTCCTGAGCACACGCAGCTGGGTACTGGCTAAAAAATCAATCAAAACTCTGTTACTGGGCAAAACTATCCCTTCACATAACCCCATAGAGCTAAGGTACCTTGCCTTCTCTCTTCACTGTTTGAATAAAGGAACCTTACAAATACTACACATATTGAACTCCAGTCAGCCTTTCTTTTTCAATAAATTGCCATATCTTCAGCTGGAGTCCCTTGGTTTAAAGCAGCATTATTTCTGATTTTTAAGTCCACAGTCCAAACAATGAAAGTAGTCTTGACAGAGTCTAGTGTTGGTCCTACAAGCAACATGCCCCTGTCAACAAAGTTGCTATGCATAAATAAAGCTTTGGTGCTGGGTATGTTGACTCTTAAGGAAGCTGTTGGTGGACCATCTTTCCTGCCACTGGATTTAGAAGATTTGTGAGTAGTATGTCTTCAGTGCTTTGTGGTATCTTCTGTAGGTTATTCAAGTCTCCAAAGTGTGTTGGAGTGTGGGGATCATTGTCACCTGCTATATCATGAACTGAGTTTTGAGATCCTGGTCCTCACATATCTTTTTCAGCTGGAGGCTGCGTTGGCATATCTGAGGCAATAATGAATGTCATTGACTATATCTGCCCTTGCCAAGATGAAACTACCCAGATATGGAGAATGGGATACAGTATCCAAGATGTCACCATCGATCTTAATCAAGGTGGGGGGTGGGGGGCGTGCTGGGGGTTGGGGGTGGGCAGGGATGGTGGGGGAGAGGGGAGGTGTTGTGCTGTGGGAGGTGGTGGGAGGAGGAGCTTTGATCGCTGAGTCTTAAAGTCCATCTTCTCATGCTTCTGAGAAGGATTTGATGATGTCCTGGAGTTCAGATTCTAAGTGAATATATATGGATAGTTCATCTGTGTACTCCAGCCCTACATTTGGCAATTTTGATTTTGAATTGAAAGTAACCTAGATTGACCAGTTTCCCTTCTATTCCATAGATTTGTCTCCTTGTCTTAGGTAATTTCCTGGAGCTGAGGCGCCGTATTACATTGGGGAAAAGGGAGACAAGAGTTGGGCTTAATATGGGGCTCTATGTTTGAGCCCATACTCATTGCAGTAGGTTCTACTATGATTCTTTTTCTGAGGTTCATGGCTTGCATATCATTGTGGAGTAGCTGGAGGATGGCAACAAATTTGTAAACACAGACAAATTCAAGGAAGATGCTCCATTGGCATTTGTGATTGATAGAATCAAAAGCTTTCGTAAGCACAAAAAGACATTGTACAGCAGTTGAAGCTGATCTGTTCACTTTTTTGAACATGCCTTGTGGTGCCTATCCTGTCTATGGTACTTCTCAATGGGTAAAAACTGTGCTCTTACTCTGAAGGTGTTCCTCCACCACCAGGAGGCAGTAGCTGAAGAGGACCCTTTTGATGATCTTCCCTATGCTACAGCACAAGAAACTCCTCTGCCTTCTTGAATATAACCTGATCACAATGCCCCTGGGATCCACTGGAATGCACCCCTTTCCCAGATGAGGGATGTGAAGTTTTATCTCCCCCCGTGCTTCCAGATTTAAACAGGGTTCCATCTGTTCTGGGGTCATGTTGTTTTTCAACTGTTTGGTGGCTTTTTTAAATTTGCTCTGGTCCAGGGTGATGTCAGGACCCAGTTGAACAAGATATGGAGGAAAGAGTCGAGGATATTCAAATCAAAGATAGAGTCTTGTTTGAGGAACTCATCGAAATATTCTCTACAGTGGAAACTAGCTGGCTGTCTATTCTTTCTGAGCTACTGTCCATGCTTGACTCTCAGAGAATGGGGTCTTGAGTGTTTAGACCAAAGGCAATCTTGACACCATGGAAGAAACTGCATAGGTTGCCGGTATCAGAATTGTTTATCTCTTGCGCTCCTTCTTGTCATCGTTTATTCTTGACATTGTAGGTATTTATGCCATACTACTGCCTTCAGCCACCTGTAGGATTGCAGTGAGGTTTCTGGTCTGTGAAAGCTTTGTGCTGATGTTCAGTTAGGTCTATATTGTTTTGTTATTTCTGTAAAACTAGTCACAGTGTTTCCTACAGAGAGACCAAGGACCTCTTTTCAGATTCTTATTACTCTGGACTTCAAGATCGACCAGGAACTACAGCCCGCTGTGACCAGAGTCTGAGAAGGTGACAATGAGACACTGACTGGGAAGGGTCTTTTGGTTGGACCTTTGTGGCTTTCAGTGTTAATTTCTTGTGGAATTGGTTTCGTTGTCTCTGCTGTTACCAGGTTGGGCTGAGTCATTTTGTGGATCGGAGAAGGCAGATAAGTCCAGCAGTTGTAGGTGCCTGTTGTGGCATGGATGTTGCAGTCCCTAGCTTAAAAGACGTTGTGATGTAGTTGAGCAAGTGCTAATATTTAGACAGTGGGAAGAGACAGGAATGGACTGTCAGAAAGTGCATTATCAGTCTTTGTTTCTATTATAACTACTCACCTAGACCAGCAGGGACTCACCATCCCCTACAGTCAAGCCATTTGAGATGTCCCATCATAGCAACCCCTTAGCAACGATAAAGGTGACGTGCAAAACCTCTCTTGTTAATATCTTTATCAAAAACACAACTACTTTCAACAAACAGAAACCATCTTTAGTGTTTGTCTTACCAGTGCCTTTACCTGAATGAGACCTCCTACAACATGCTGCCCTGTGGCCACTGGATGTTTGGGAAGGCTGCAGCTGGCTTACAGAACACCTTTTAGTAGCTCTATACCTTGCAGGCATGACTTTGAATTGCACCGCCTTGACATGGGCAGAGGCAACAGCGCTGGTGGAATGGCAGTGTTGGGAACAGGGATGCTGTCATGCTGAGAAAGAACCGCAGCCCTCTGATATCTAGGAAGGCCTCCCTTCAAGAGGGATAGACAGCCTTTAAGAGC
>JAHRHZ010000139.1:39877595-39888119 GCA_024137785.1 Ginglymostoma cirratum
GATTCTCCAGCATCTGCAGTACCTTTTACCTCTGATACAAAGGAGAAGAAAGAATTCAGTTTCATGACATGAGAACACCCCTAAAAACAAGTCAGCAAATGAACTATTTATCTGAAATGCATTCACTGTTGTAATATAAACAGGATGTGAAAGTGCTGCTGTTGGACTGGGGTGGTCAAAGTCAGAAGTCGCACGACACCAGGTTATAGTCCAACAGGTTTATTTGAAATCACAAGCTTTTGGAGCGCAGCCCCTTTGTTAAGTGAAGTGACACTTCAATTGATGAAGGGGCTGCGCTCTGAAAGCTTGTGATTTCAAATAAACCGGTTGGACTATAACCTGGTGTCGTGTGACTTCTGACTTGGTAACATAAACGGATGTGAAGCTAAGTTCCATAAAGAGCAAAATGACTTTTAGGAAGTTAGTTGAGAGATAAATGTTGGTCAGCACACCAGAAGAACTCCCATTCTTTTTATCAAAAAAACGTCACAGGATGTTTTACATTTAGTAGGAAGGCAGGGTCTTGGGTTCCCATCTGATCTGACTGTGCACTGCTCCCTTCTTTCGTGCAGGGCAATGCCTGTCTACATAATGTGCTTATGCCCCTGGAGTGGAGTTTAAACCATGGACTGGCTCAAACCAATTGACTCTTATTTATTATTCAACATACAGTGCTCTGAGTGGGCAGCCTTGCTTTCAGGGAATAGGTTTGATAATTGGGGCAATATATTCTAGCCCTTGCTTGGCCCACCAAATGAGGATTCTTTCAGGTCATGCAGAGAGTTACTCATTCTAAGGTCTCAGTGAGACAAAAGAAAACAATGACTCTCCAAGTTATTTCAACTCCCGTATAAGACAGTGCAAGTCACAGAATGGTGTTGTAGTTCCATTCATTCAGATCCACCTGCTGATTCAAAGAGAATGGAAAGGATTATAACGTGCATTAGCCAAATTTAATTATCCCTCTGGACGCAAATCAAGGCAGAGTTTTATTTTTTAACAAAAAGCTGTAATTTGGCAAAAATAGCACAGCAGGGAATAAGAATCAATTACCAAGAGAATGTTTTTTTTCTTAACAGTGCTGAACTGAGGATAGATAATCCACAGCTCCTGAAAGTCATCACACAGTTTTCCAATGTTTCAGTGGGTTAATGGAATGAAAGTCAAATTAAAGCCCTGGGAGTAAATATTACATTTGACAAATGTTACTGTTTCACACCAAAAAATTCCATGTTACTTAAAGAAATATCCAAACCTAATGATTTTATATCAATAATGACTTTCTATTTTATGCAATAATAAAATGAATTTATCGGTTTGGCTCAAATGGTTAATATATGCTCTGCATAAAGCTTAATCCCTGTTTGGTATTTACAAACAGATTGATTTCCTAACTGATGGGATCATTCCCACAAATGAGATTATGGATTTTAAACAATGCTTAGGTTCCCCACCAGTCACCCTGCAAATCTCCCAGACTAAAATGTTATTTGGAAGCTCACATTCAAAAGATCTGGCTGTGCCATAGACATTTTTCATTCCATGAGATGTTAATTGTCTCAGGGTGAGATTTTCACCCCCATCTCAGAATGATCCATTACAACCTCCTCCAGTGGTCCCCAGCATCACAGATGTCAGTCTTCATCCAATTCATTCACTCCACGCAACATCAAGAAACAGTTGGAAGCACTGAATTCTGCAAAGGCCATGGGCCCTGATAGTAATGAAGACTTGTGCTCTAGAACTTGCCACTCCCCTAGCCAAGCTGTTCCAGTATAGTTACAACATTGGCATCTACCTATCAATGTGGAAAATTGCCCAGGTATGTCCTGATGTAAAATGCAGGACAAAGCCTACCCAACCAATTACCGCCACATCAGTCTACTCTCGATCATCAACAGTGCTATCAAGCAGCACCTGGTCAGCAATAACCTGCTCAGTGATGTCCAGTTCTGCTTGGGTTCTGCTTGGGCTACTCAGCTCCTGACCTCATTACAGCCTTGGTTCAAACATGGACAAAAGAGCTGAATTCCAGAGGTGGGGTGAGAGTGACAGCCCTGGACATCAAGGCTGCATTTGACCGAGTGTAGCATCGAGGAGTGCTGGCAAAGCTGGAATCAACATGTATCAGGGAGCAAACTCTCTGCTGGTTGGAGTCATACCTGGCACATAGGAAGATGGCTGTGGATTGTTAGACATCAGTCATCTCAGCTCCAGGACACCTCTACAAGAGTTCCTCAAGATAGTGTCCTACATCCAACTATCTTCAAATGCTTCATCATTGACCTTCCCTCCACCATAAGGTCAGAGGTAGGGATGTTTACTGATGGTTTCATAATATTCAGCACTATTTGTGTCTCCTCAGATGCTGAAGCAGTCCATGTCTCAATGCAATGAGATCTGGGCAATATCAGGCTTACACTGAAAAGAGGCAAGTAACATTCATGCCACAAAAATGTCAGGCAATGGTGATCTCTACAAGATGGAATCTAATTACCTTGCCTTGGCATTACCATCACTGAATAACCCACTACCAATATCTATAAGAGCAGGTCAGAGGCTAAAATTCTTACAGTGAGTAACTCAGCTCTTGGCTTCCCAATGCATGTCCACATCAACAAGGCACAGTCAGGAGTGTGATGGAATACTCCCCACTTGCCTGGATGAGTGCAGCTCCAACAGTTCTTAAGAAGCTTGACACCATCCAGGACAAAGCAGTCTGCTTGATTGGTACCACATCCACAAACATTCTGTCCCTACACCACCGAAGCTCAGTAGCAGCAGTGTGTACCATCTACAAGATGCACTGCAGAAATTTGCCAAAGATCTTCAATCAACACTTTCCAAACCCATGACCACAGCCATCTAGAATGACAAGGGCAGCATATATATGGAACCACCACCATCTGCACATTCACTCTTAAGTTATTCACCATCCTGACTTGAAAATATATCGCCATTCCTTCATTGTCGTTGGGCCAAAATCCTGGAATTCCTTCCCTAATGGCATTCACAAAAGAAAAGAACCTGGAAAATTTGTGAATGACACCTGCTGGTGTGACTTGTAGAGTTATAGAGTCATACAGCAGGGAACAGACCCTTCAGTTCAACTTGTCTATGCTGACCAAGTTTCCCAAAATAAATGGTCCCATTTGCTTGCATTTGGCCCATATCCCTCTAAACCTTTCCTATTCATGTACATTGACCAAATGTCTTTTAAGTTTTGTAACTGTTCCCGCATCTAC
Organism: Ginglymostoma cirratum; assembly: GCA_024137785.1. Classification (NCBI taxonomy): domain Eukaryota; kingdom Metazoa; phylum Chordata; class Chondrichthyes; order Orectolobiformes; family Ginglymostomatidae; genus Ginglymostoma; species Ginglymostoma cirratum. Next base: position 39,880,841 of record JAHRHZ010000139.1, read on the forward strand.
CACTTTCTCTGACAGTTCATTCCACACATAAACCACCCTGTGTGTGAAAAACCTACCACTCATGTCCCTTCTAAATCTTTCTCCTCTAACCTTAAAAATATGTCCCCTAGTTTTGAGTTCCCCCATTCTAAGGAACACACCTTTACTACTCACCTAATCTTTACCCCTCATGATTTTATAAACATCTATAAGGTCACCCCTCAATCTCTAATGCTCCAGTGAAAAAAGTCACAGCTATCTAGCCTCTACCTATAACTCAAACCCTCCAGTCCCGGCAACGTCCTCCTTTCTGAATCATCTACAATTTAATAATATCCTTCCTATAGCAGATTGACCAGAACTGTACACAGTATTCCAGAAGAGGCTTCAACAATGTCCTGTACAACTTCAACATGACATCCTAACTCCAATATTCAATGGTCTGAGCAATGAAGGCAAGAGTGCCAAACACCTTTTTAACCATCCTACCTATCTGTGATGCAACTTTCAAAGAAGTTCCACCTTCAAGAGCCAATCTGATTAGCTGGTAGCTCTGTACGACCGACAGGTTTGAGCAGGGCCCACACCTGGTCATACCTGAATAAGAGGAGGCATTGGAAGTTGGACTTGACATAAGCCTGTGTATTGGAGGGCTTTGGCTGACATCCTCAGTGAGCTCGGTAAGGGAGGTCAAGCGGGAGTGTTAGGGTGTGGGTCTATGGCAAACCCATTTAAAACCCTTTTGGTAATACCTAGAGGGTCTCATCAGTGGTGACAAATAAACTGAGGGAAGAAAGTTCGAATGGAGTCCTGCTGAACCATTTCTCTGCAAATAGTCTTCTAAGGTTAATGAATGTTCATTAGTTTGCTCTAGCATGGTTCCCAGTCCTCATCTGTCAATGGGATACAGAGACAGGCTGTGATATTTATATAGCTAAGGTGTGACCTTAGTGGGGGGTGAGGGGCATGCCTTAGATGGGCACAAAGGGCCCCCTTCCAGCCTACAGCAGTTCTCCTCCTTTTCACCCAATGCTGCCTCACCCAGTAAAAGCTTTTGTGGCATGGGTGAGTTGAAGAATATGAATAGCTATTAGCTGGCCACTTTAGGGCCTCAGCAGGCCCAAGCCTACCATCCTCTGAAAATTGGGAGTCTCTCAAATTGGGGACAGACAGGAAGATGGTAGATGGGTCACATTTCTCATCTTATGAGACCCCTGTTGTTCAAACATGCTCATTCATAATCATACTGTGATGGAGTTTAGGATAGCCTGAAGTAGCCTCACTTATCGAGTCTTGTTTAAGTAAAATGTACTTGTAAGCAATGAAAACTCTTGGGATTTCCAAATCTTCTCATTAGAAATACATTGTGCACTCATCTTATTAGTGTGAAATATATAGCAAAGATTAATGTTATTTTTGCCTTTCAAGGTCACTTCTTAACTTTGTGCCTTTGAATGCTGTGAGTTAAATCCTAAAGATGGAAATTAGTCTGGATCTTCCTTTTGAATTGTATGTTGTGGTGGAGGAGGAAGAGAATAGGACAAATTTGAGAAAGGTTTACTTGCTCTAAGGGATCTGTGTCTTAATTATCAACATAGACATCCAGACCATAGCACAGTTATCTTGGGATGTTCATGAGTAACTGTCTTCACAGGCTACAGCTTGCCAGACAGAGCATTCTTGAGTTATGCCATCTGCTGGAATGTGAGCTGCAGCCAACTCAACCCACAGAAAAAACACTTACAGTGACAATAACTCACAACACAATACTGAACCTCCACAATTCTAACAATTTCCAAGCTAATTTGAGTGAATGAGTGTCCACAGTCAATCCACCAAGTAGGTCAATCATGGATTAATTCAGGGAAACAGCTTCATTGCTATATCAGTGGCACTACATTTGTGTTTTGTGACATGCATAGACTATCTAGAGTAGCAACTGATCACACTCAATGCCATCAGACAAGATGAGCAATATCTGGATTTTATGCATCGGAAGGTTGATGACACAAGACCAATCTGTGATAGTCTATCAGTTCCAAACATGAAAGAGAGATCCAAGAAAATCATTACCTAAAATGATCAAACAGTAACTTTCATTATTTTGAAAACTGTTTTGGATCCTTATTTTTGTCTTGCTGCGTAATATGTACTTTTAAATATAATGAAGAAATTTAAAGTATGCATTATGACACAGGGATAGCAAGTTAAACCAAATCAGCTTACCTTCACTGGATTCACAACAGAGTGAAATTAAAACATTCAATGATCCTCCAAAGTGCCCATTCGTTCCTAACCAAATTTTATGAATAATAGATCTTGGACATCAAGTTTCTAACTTAAACAAAAATTAATAATTTATTATTAATATCCATCTTCATCAGAAAACAGATAAATAACAAGGTAACACAGCGTGGAGCTGGAGGAGCACAGCGGACCAGGCAGCATCAGAGGAGCAGGAAAGTTGATGTTTTGAGTCGGGATCCTTCTTCAGAAATGAAGAAGGGTCCTGGCCCGGAAGGTCAACTTTCCTGCTCCTCTGATGCTGCCTGGCCTGCTGTGTTCCTCCAGCTGCATGCTGTGTTATCTCTGACTCCAGCATTGGCAGTTCTTACTATCTCTAAATAACAAAGTAATCTCATTAATAGCTCTGATCTAAAGCCTAATCATTGATCATAACCCCACTCATGCAAAGAGACTGTCAGACAGACTCAGTTAAGTGATAAATTGAAAAAGAAAATAAAAGAATTGTAATTTGCCAGTTCAATGAACAGTTTCCAACAACTTATACCAGGTCTTCATGAAATCCTTGGACAATGGGTTGTTCACGGGCAAATTGAACTGTATATCTTGTTTGAATTCTAAAGTCATTGATTGATGCAAATGCTTCAGCAGACTTCTAAAAATGTTTAATTATTTCTTACAGACATGGACTGATTTCTCAAAACATTCAACAATTCAACAACTGAAGAGAAATGTGAGAGAGAGATAGAAAGAAAAGGAGAGACAGAGAAAAGCAGCATAGTCAGTGGAAACTTCCACAAATCATTCTGTGTCCTGGCAAAACTCAATCAGAAATGATTCTCTGTTGATCGACCAATTTAACATTTCTAACATAGCAACATATCAGTGCAGATTCATATACAGTATCTTTAGATCAGTAATTAAGTTGTATTATTTTTCTGGGCCAGTTCCCATCAGAAAATAACAGTGTGTTTTTTTAAACAAGTTGTTGCTCAAAGTTTAAATCTCAATCTAACTTCAGCTTACAATTCCAAACCAAAAAAATGAGAAAAATAAAATAAAACTGGTGATGGTCTCTACAGTATGAAATATTAAGCATTTTTTTCTTTGACCTGTTTTTTGATTGGATAGAAATAAGAGCAACACAGTGGCAATAGCTATTCAGAATACGTTATGAAATATAACTAAGAAGTAGTGAGATTTCCAATTGGAAGCTTTCTTTGCAGCTGAGGAAGTGGGACTGTTGTGTGACGATGCCGATGATCTGCTCCATTATGTTTCTAGTCACAGCACAGCTCTCACTGTAGGAGCACTGACCATGCATGATGAGGTTGTGGAGGGTGTGTCATTTGCCACCTGAAGACCAGTAGTCCCTGTTGTTCAGCCATTGTGATTTGACTTGGTGTTTCGAGGACAGCTGGAATGGTGGTCTGGTGCAGGACAAATTCATCGTGACTGCCGTTAGGATAAGGAAATTCAGCAACAGGATGCTGTGTGCAAATGTGCATGCTCAGAATGCCTTTGCTTGCAGTTTATCTCCCTGTTAATATGTGGGGCTTACAGAGCCACATGCACACATCTGGTAGCCTCCTGCGCCATTGAAAATTTTGTTGACCCAGTAAAGCCATAGACCCATGTTTACTGCTTCTGTCTGCTTAACAAGAATGCACAGAAGTTCCCTTTCCGTGTGCAGAGATCCTTGGGGATCCTTGGGGACTTTCTGATACATGGTGAACTTAGAACATTTGACAGTGTCGCAAGTTCCAGCCTGGAAGGATTTTCTGGTGTAGAAACTGAGGGCACTGTGATACTTACAAGCAATTACAATATTGACATTGTTCAGCTCTGAGGATGCAGATCTGGTTGATACAGTTCCAAGATGGCTGCGACAGAGTAGGCAGTGTCGAGGCTCATCTACTCCGTCTGTTTCTCTTTTTGTTTCTTATCTCGTTCTTCTTCTTCTCTCTTTTAAAAGTTGTTTTAGTGCTTTTTTTAAAATGAAATTCACCTTGGAGCGGCAGTGACACCGCAGAGCAGCTAAGGGCCAGAGCTGTGTGGGCTGGAGGCCCAAGCAGAGCGGGGACGGCCAACGTGCCCTGAGTGGAGTGGGACAGCCAGTGGGCTGGAGGCCCGAGTGGTGCAGGGACGACCAGTAGGCCGGAGGCACAAGTGGAGTGGGACAGCCAGTGTGCCTGGAGTGGGGAGGGTGTTGGACTGGGGACTTGCGAGCTTGGTCAGACCACATGTGGAAGACCCCTGCATTGGTTTACTACAGGCCCTTTATGGAAAGACTGTAATATTTATCTTTTTTAACTTTAGGTTCTTATTTTTCCTAACTTAAACTATGAATAACTGTAAGATAATGTAATTTCTTTTGTCTCTCTATTTTGTATCTGAGATTTCATAGTCATAGATCATAGAATTCCTACAGTGCAGAAACAGGCCCTTCAGCCCAACAAGTCCACTCTGAGCCTTGGAGCATCCCACCCAGGCCCATCCCCCCATAACCCACCTAATCTGCAGACCGCTGAACAGTACGGGCAATTTAGCTTAGTCAATTCACCTAACCTTCACATCTTTGGACTATGGGAGGAAACCGGAATACCCGGAGGGAACCCACGCAGACACGGGGAGAATGTGCAAACTACACACAGACAGCCACCCAAAGTTGGAATTGAACTGGGGTCCCTGGTGCTGTGAGGCAGCAGTGCTAACTACTGAGCCACCGTGCCGCCCACATTTGTACCCAGCTACTTTGTACCTAAGATGGCGCCATGTGGGGTGACATTGTAAACTTTTCACTGGACTCCTGTACTTCTGTTCTTGAGTGCATGTGAAAATAAACCTGTTCAAATCTTAATTCAAGCAATTCCATGATCACTTCCTTGGTGAAGCTCAGCCATTAAGGTCACTGCTCCTGGATCCTTGTTCAGGTAAATGTGCTCTCTGAAGATCCTAAGTAGAAATGTCATTTTATGAGAGTATCCCTTTTTTTCCTCCTCTCTGCTTCTTCTGCTCTGACTCCATGTCACGATGCCATCCAAGATAAGCCACAATTATAATGAGAGACAGTTTCCTGCTCAGCAACATTTCAAATCCGCCACTCCCTAGTAACTGAAAGAAATCGAGTTCACTTCCTCAAATGACACAGTGTACAGTTGCTCAATGGGACTCACGTGGAAACGTCCCACTGGTTGGAGTCTTACCTGGCACATAGGAAGATGGTTGTGGTTGTTGAGTGTCAGCCATCTCATCTCCAGGACACCTCTGCATGAGTTCCTCAGGGTAGTGTCCTAGGCTCAACCATTTTCATATGTTTCGTCAATGACCTTCCCTTCATCGTAAGGTCAGAAGTGGAGATGTTCACTGATGATCGTTGAAAGTTCATATCATTTGCAAATTCTTGGATACTGAAGCAGTCTGTGCCCATTTGCAGCAAATGGAAATTACCCATGTTTGGATTGATCAATGGCAATTACCAGTTATATCACACAAGTGCCGAGCAAAGACCATATCCAATGGAAGACAATCAGACCATCACCCTTTGGTCTTGAAATAGTGGATAATGAATCAAACTCAAAGTCATCATGGCATGTCATGTGCTTATAATCCTTTGACAAAGAACTGTCTATATCTCATAGAACTTCATATAGCTCTTCATTCTTTGATTGGATATGAGTATAGACAAAGCCTCCACATTTAGGCTCATCGATAGGTTGCATGTGTCTGGGGTCTGATGTGAGCTAGACCGGAAAGACAGATTTCATCTTATTTATAGATATTTCCAAAAGGTTTTCCTTTGTCTCAAATGTTATAAATAAATATGTACAGCGCAAGGGGAGTAGAGGGACTGGGTTTGGATTCAATACTACCACCATTGAAGGTGAAAGTTGCACTCAATAATTTTGTTGATTTGCCGTAAAACCAGAACTCTGCTTTTGTCGTAACAACAACTCCAGAATATCCAACAACTCCTGTGTCAGCTGGCATGAATGGTGGGGACAGCAATTTGCCAGTATTTAGGCAAAACCTTATTAATTAATAGATCACATGGAAAAATCATGCATCATAATTACACCCACATAGAGTATTTATACTGTCACATACAGCAACAGGAATTACTTAAAAAAATAAAGGAGCTTAGTTCAGGGTTATAATTAACTGGAATTTTCCTAGATTTAGCTATTTACTTCACAAATACAAACTGTACTTACATCTCAATTTAGACAGCATTTTGATTTTTTTACCAACATACCAGGATATTATACTTGCTGACATGAGTAACTAAATGGCTCTTTACTAAAACAGCTATAAATCTACCACTACATGAAACACATAACGATGCACAATTAATTTGTTTTCTAAATGAGTCACTTAGCCAAGTTATTATAGGATGCATTGTTCTTCCATTGGCTTTAAACAACCCACACTATTTCTAATAGAGGACTATCTTACAGACAGCGTGCACAATGTACTTTAATGAGTTATGTGTCTATGCATGGAATAGTGTAAAATACAATAGTGTTCAACTTTGCTGTTCTCTATTTCCCAGCCTTAGTTGAGAGGTAACGTGCACTATTATGTATGCAGAGTAACTGAAAGACGATATTGTGCTGAATTTTCTGCATTTTTGGCTAAGTGCAAGTTATGTGGATTTTTCTGAAGGCTTTCTTGTTGCAAGGCATAGCAGGATTTCCCAATGCATCTTATCAAACTTGCCACATTAACTACTGATCCCACCTTAATGGCATCTCCCATATCTGATTCCTTCTCTATTTTACCACATGCCATTCCTGGACCAACTAACCATAGCGATTACCTTATAAAAGACCAGTACCCCTCACACCTGCACCATTTTTGAAAGACCTGTGCACCCTGAGAAGCATTGGCTCATATGTACATCCAATATTTGCATGCTAGTTACTGTTTAGCTACCATTGCATACTCTATAGAGATAACAAGGTGTGGAGCTGGATGAACACAGCAGGCCAAGCAGCATCATAGGAGCAGGACAGCTTGACGTTTCGGGCCTAGACCCTTCATCAGAAATGGGGGA
>JAHRHZ010000139.1:39896010-39913141 GCA_024137785.1 Ginglymostoma cirratum
TTAAACGTGAGTGGGGGGTTGGGGTAGTCGGTGGGGGTTAAACGTGAGTGGGGGGTTGGGGTAGTCGGTGGGGGTTAAACGTGAGTGGGGGGTTGGGGTAGTCGGTGGGGGTTAAACGTGAGTGGGGGGTTGGGGTAGTCGGTGGGGGTTAAACGTGAGTGGGGGGTTGGGGTAGTCGGTGGGGGTTAAACGTGAGTGGGGGGTTGGGGTAGTCGGTGGGGGTTAAACGTGAGTGGGGGGTTGGGGTAGTCGGTGGGGGTTAAACGTGATTGGGGGGTTTGGGGTAGTGGGTTAAACGTGATTGGGGGGGTTGGGGTGGGGGTTAAACGTGAGTGGGGGGGTTGGGGTGGGGGTTTGTGGGCCAGGTGAGTGGGGGGCGGAATGTGGGAGGGGAGTGTGGAGAAAAGGAATGTGGGTTGGAAGGGGTTAATGTCATTGGGGTTGTGTGAACAGTGCTATTATGGGGGTAATTATCATTGGGGCTAGGTAAATAAAAGTATTTGGTGGGCCCTTATCAAGGGCTTGGTATACGGAGTGGGGGATTTAGGGATTTTATTATTGGATTGGATTGGATGGACAGGAAAACTTGCGAGGAGGTGGAAGAATATGGGTTGTAGAGGGAGGGATTGGAGGCTGCCGGATTATGGGACAATAATCCGATGGAGATATGGGACTGGGGAATGAGGTGGGAAGGAAATCGGTGAGTGTGGATGGAGAAGGGTGGCTGGGGAACTGAGAATAGAAGAAGGGGAGATGAGTGGGAAAGGTAGAGACTGAGGAGAGGCAGGAGTGCAGTGGAAGATGGGACAGTTGTGGGGGGCTTTGAGGGTTGATTTGTACTTCTGTGTGCAGAGAATGTGAGATCATACAGATTTATCACGTATTAATTGAACATTTGGTCTGTTCACTTGAATATCACATTATCGAAGATGACTGGCGTAAATGAGTTCGAAAAATTCTGCGGGTATTTACTGATGGTCATCTGTAGTTTCTATACACTGTAGTTTCTGTGTTGGCAGTGGTTAAGCATGGTGCTGTAGTCCGGTCCCCGGTGAATGGTGTCGTTATGTTATTGCTGCGATCCTTGAACGTCGTGTCTTCCTGCAGCGCTGATTTGTCTGATTGGGTAGCGTCTCCTCAGGAGGTTCTGGTTCGTTGTTAGTAATCACTTGTGACTTCGCAAGCCGACCGTCATGACCAATAAAACCACTACATGTAAAGTACACCCACTGACACAAGGGAAAAGGTAACGTGAATCTTGCCAAAGTGCGGGAGCAAGTTTTCTGGTCGCTTTACATTTACAGATATTCTGCATGTATGAACAGTTTTTGTTTAGTCGTTCAGTTTGCACGTTTGAGCTGAGTTTTCATTGCAGCATATTTGAGTTTTGAGACTTTTTAAAAAAAAGTAGCTAGAGAGCTTTCGATCTGCTCTGATCTGCTAACAATTATAATTGCAATGAAGCTGAAAGAAGATATGAAACGGAAAGAAGCTAAAAAGCCATGTAAGTAACTTACTTAACTTCAGAGACTATTACTACACCTTAACTTTCAAAAGGATAAATTCTTAAGGGAAGGCATTACAGGATTATGGGAGAAGGACAGGAAATGGGTTGGTTTGCTATTCCAAAGAATTGGTGTATGAATGATGGGCCAAATGTCGTTCTTCTGTGCTGTATTGTCTAACCTTGACAATTAAGTTCCAGCAGGTGATTTATTTTTACACAGAAGCCTGCGTCCAGGTGTCATTTGTTCAATATTGGGATACTCAACAGAAAGTCAATGTGTGCAGTAAACATCAGTACTCAGAAAATGACCATGGATGTTTTGTCCATTGCCTCAAACATGACTATATAAAGTAATGGATTACCTGCAATGAACCCCGGGGTTCTTTGCGCAATCACCAATTTGGATGAAATTTTTTTTAGAACGAATGTCAAAACCAAAGAAATGGAAATCAGAATTTGTCAAATTTGTCTCGAAACTTGGTTAGCCTACGCTTGGAATGTGGGCCGCAGTTCTGGTTTGCTTATATAAAACAGAAAGATAGAGACAATGGAGAAGCTGCAAACAGGGTTTACAAAGATGCTACCAGAACTGAGATTGCAACTATGTGGGTGAACTGGGATACCTTTCTCTAGATAATAGGAGGCTGAGGGACATTCTGGTGGAAGACTTTAAAATTATCGAAAAGATTGACCAGCTAGACAAAGTGTAGATATTTTCACTTGTATGGAGATCCGTGACAACAAGGAACAGTTGATGTGAGTAATGTTGTTTTAGGGAAAATTTATCAAAAAGAAAATAAAATGTTTGAGTGGAACAGATGGGCTGAGTGACCTGTTTTTGTTCTTCTAGTCTTGTCTAAATGGACACCATTCCTTGCCCACCTCTGATTTGTTTGAGGCCATGACGTGCCAAGAAGTAAGCCATGTATTGTGTTAATGCTGTAGAAGGCATTTACAAAGTTCTGCAGACTTTTTTTAAACATTGAAAATGTGAATTCAGGGTAGGTGTCATCGATGGACAAAGGAAGGTTGTGCCCTCTAGTGGTATTATTGCTAGACTGTTGATCCAGAAACCCAGGCCTCCAGAATATTACCTGAATTCTGCCATGGCAGATGGTGGAATTTTCAATTCAACAAAAATATGGAACTAAAAATCTAACAATGATCATGAAACCATTGCTGATCTTTGGGTGAAAACTTATCTGGTTCAGGGAACTGTTGTCCTTACCTGGTCTGGTTTGCATGTAACTCCAGAACTACAGCAGTATGGTTGACTCTTTGAGTCATCATCATACAGGATGGAAACAGACACATTGATCCAACTAGTCTAGGCCGACCATGTTCCCAAGCTAAACTAGTTTCATCTGCCTGTATTTGGCCCATATCCCTCCAAACCTTTCCTATTCATGTACTTATCTGAATGTCTTTTAAACATTGTAACTACATCTGCATCCGCTACTTTCACTGGCCATTCATTCTACGCACTAACCACTCTGTGTGGGGGGAGAGAGGAAAAAGTTGACGCTCATGTCTTTTGTTTAAATCTTTCTCCTGTCATCTTAAAAATATGCCTCCTAGTTTTGAGCTTTCTCACCTTAGAGAAAAGACCTTAGCTAATAAGCTTATCAGTGCCCGTCATAATTTTATAAACGTCTATAAGGTCACCCCTCCATATCCTATATTCCAGTGAAAAAAGTCCCAGCCTGTCAAGTCCATTTTAGAACTCAAAATCTCTATTCTTGGCAACATCCTGGTAAACTGTTCTGTGGGCAGCTAGGGATGAGCATTAGATGCTGACCTATCCAGTGACATCCACATGTCATGAATGAATCTAAAGAAATAACAGTTTAGCTGAAGGATAGGAAGCAATTTGATATTTAGTGAGTTATGCTTGAGTGGGGTCAGGGAGCTGAGTTACAATGTGTGCATTGGTGTAAGGGCTCATTAATTATTTCTAATTTACATCACTGTAAATTGGTCACATTTGTATATGATTTTAGGGAGTGGAATTAGAAGAGGCAGCTCAGAAGTTATAAGAATGCAATATAAGTGGGCATGAATAATGGTAGATTAATTCCAACAAGCATAAAATGCTGCCTGCCAGAAATTTGCTTATCCTGTTTAAATCGTACTTAAATAAAGATGAGATTAAAAGTGATCTTGTCATTTGACTCAAGGCTGTCCAGGCCTGTGACCCTGGTTTCAACCTCCTTGCTCTGGCCATAGAGTCATATAGGACAGAAACAGACTCTTTGGTCCAAATGGCCCATGCTGACCAGACATCCCAAAATGACCTGGTCGCATTTGCCAGCATTTGGCCCATATCTCTGTAGATGCCTTTCAAATGTTGTAATTGTACCTGCCTGTACCACTTTCTCTGGTAGCTCATTCCATGTACCGTCTGTGTGAAAAAGTTACCCTCAAGTACTTAAACCTATGCCCTCTAGTTTTAGACTCCGCTGTCCTAGGAAAAAGACCTTGGCTGTCCACTCTATTCATGCCCTCATGATTTTATAAGCCTCTGGGGGCACCCGTCAGCCTCCGACACTGGGAGCAGGAACCCCACCCTATTCAGCCTCTTCCCTAAAACTCAAACCGTCTGGTCCCGGCCACATCCTTGTAAATCTTTTCTGTACCCTCTCAAGTTTAACAGCATCCTCCTAGAAGGGCAACCAGAATTGTATGCAGTATTCTAAAATAGGCCTCACCAATGCCCTGCCCTGGTTTGCCTTACCAAAATTCAACACCTTACATTTATCTAAAGTAAACTCCATCTGCCACTCCTTAGCCCAAATGATCAGGATCCTGTTATACTTTGAGATAATCTTCTTCGCTGTCTATGATACCACCTATTTTAGTGTTATGTGCAAACTTACGAACCATACCTCCTATATTCGTGTCCAAATCATTTAAATAAATGATGAAAAGTCGTGGACCCAGCACTGATTCTTGTGGCACACCGCTTGTCACAGACCTCCAGTCCAATGTTTTATAGAATCACAATTTGCAACATTAATGGTATATTTAAGTGACTGACGTTCCCATGGGGACTTCATAAAATTCCAGTCAGGTGTGTACTTTGTGTTAGGTCAGATGTGCGACCTTTCTGTTAAAACACTTATGGACTCTTCCTTTGCAAAGTAAGTAAAGGTATTAACTTTGTCTACTTTTTAAACGTGTGCATATCATCATTGGATGGGTGATTCAAAAATTTGCCAATTTTAAAATTTGTGTAAATGGTTCTGTGACCAATGGCTTATGAAAATAACACATACAGCTTGCATTTTATGTAGAGACTCTCCAAAACACTTCACTGGCAATTAAACACTCAAACTCATCACTATTGCGTAAGAAATGTGGCAACTAATTTTGTGCATAGCAAGGTCTCTCAGACGGTTAAGTGATAATGGCTAGTATGCTGAAGCTGGAGCTAAGAAGCTCTTAAGCAAAGAAATCAAAACTCTATAGTCCTGCCACATCCAGTGGTGAATGGTGTTGGACAGTTAACAACCAACTGGAAGAGGTTCCACAAATACCCCCATTTTCAGTGGTGGTGGAGCCTAGCACATCCTTGCTAAAAGTAAGACTGATGAACTTGCTTTAATTTTCAGCCAGAATACATATTTGCTGCATCCTGGGATTTCCAACATCTCTGCTAGTAGTCAACCAATTTGATTCACTCAAGATATTAAGGAGTGGCTGAAGACACTGAATGCTACAAAGGCTATGGGACCTTCTAATGTTTTGCAGTGATACTGAATACTCGTTCTCCAGAACTAGCTATGCTGCCAGCCACACTGTTCTAGTGCAGTTACAACACTTGCGCCTACTCATCAGTGCTGAAAAATTGCCTATGAATGTGCTATCCACAAATAGCATAATCCAGTTCAGTCAGTTACCAGCCCATCAGCAAAGTCATTGATTCGATTGCAGATATCCTCAGTGCTTTGGCCAAAATGGAGATGAGGTAGTTTTGAGAAGTGAGTGATTTATGGAAATCGATGCAGCATTTGGATGCGGCATCAAACAGCATTAGCAAAATTTGAAGCCAGTGGTATCTGGTAGGTTGGGGGCAAAACTCCACTGGATAGAGTAGTTTTTGCACATTGGCAGATGTTGGAGATCATTCTTCTCAGCACCAGCATATTGCTGCAGGAGCTTCTCCTGCTTAGCTCCTCGGCTCAGCTACCTTCAATTACTTTAACATGAAGTCAGAAGAGGAGATGTTCATGAATGATTGAGTGTTCAGCACCACTCGTGACTTCTTAAATGCTAGAGGTGTCAGTGTCCATGTGCAACAAGATCCAGACAACATTCAGGTTGGAATGATAAGTGGCATGTAACAACATTTGTGCCAAAACAAGTATCAACCAATGACCATTTTATACAAGAGAGAAACTTAACCATCTTCCCTTGACTTTCAACAATGCTGCATCTCCTAGTGTGAACATTCTGGAAGTTATCATTGACTGAAAACTTAACTGCAGCATCCATATCCAAGCAGAACAGGCTGGGAATTCTATGGTGCGTACCTCTCCATCTGATCTCCAAAACTTGTCAATGTGTATCTGCAAGACGCGTCAGTGTGATGTAATAAGCTTTGCTTGCCTGGAGAAGTGCAGTTCCAACAACTTTCCAGCTCACAGTTGGTTGGCATCCATCCAGTATCTTTAATATTAATTTCCTCTGTCATAGTGTCATGACAGCAGTGTATACCATCTTCAAGATGTATTGCAGCAACTTGCCAAGATGCTTTGAAAGCATTGGTTGAAATCACCGATTTAGACATCTAGAAGTGCACGAACCGCAGAGGAGCAGGAGCACCATGACCTGCAAGTTCCCTTCAAGCCATTTGACTTGGAACTGAACATCGATCCTTTAGTGTTGCTTGTTGAAAGTCCTGGACCTCCTTTTGCATGTACTGATGCCATGTGGACTGCAGTCATTTGAGATGGTTTGCCATCACTTTGTCAAAAGAAATTGGCGATGGACAGCAAATGCTGGCACTTGTGCTTTTATACTGGCTTTGCCATGAGGCTCACGTTCCCTATAACAAATTTAGTGAGGAAAGAATTGGTGGTAGAAGCAGATCTCATAACTTTCAAGGGGAATTTAATCTCTTCTTGGGGGAAAAAAACACTTTTTATCGTTAAGAGTAAGGCTTGGGACTAATAGGTAGCTTTATTGGGCAGCCATGAGAAGCACAGCAGGCCAAATGACCCACTTCTGTGCTGTTTGATTCTATGATGAGCCTTTCTGAAATTTAGTTGACTCTTTTTAAGCAGTTCATTGTTTCTTGCCTACTCAGTTATCTTAACAGATTCTAATATGTTCCTGTAATGAATGTTGAACTGAGGTCTGTTCCTGTATTCTCATTCTCACCGCTAAAAAGTAGACCATCATTTATAGTTTCTCAATTCAAAGGCATAGTTTGTAAATCTAGAGTTAAAAGTTGTGATGCACCCTTTTTGGTTTGTTTTTTATATCTTGGGTTAGAAATAGAATCCTGGAAAACAAATTGTTCTTGAGCTTCATAGTCTGCAATTTATATTTTAAAAAATGTCTTATTAAATGTACAATCATTCCTCCGTATCCACGAGGGTGCCATTTCTGAATTCGCAAGTGCAAAGCTAAGTGACATGGTAAAAATAGGGTTAGGTTCACAGACCTCAGGATTATGGCTTTTTGTCTTTGGATTATTTTAGGTTAAAATAATATTACTGACATTGACTCTACAGTATTCTATTTAAATATCAACGTTGAGGTTGAACTCAGGACCCACAGCACAAGCTGACAAACCACTTCGCAAATTATCCAACACTTTTGCCTTTTCACTTGGTTTCGTCACCGCCTTCTTGCACTTTTGCACGCTAGCACTATCACTGCTTGGGAGCCATCGCAGTAACACACAGGGCACAAGATGAGAGTGAGATGTGCACAATCAACTTCAAGACAAAGCAAGAAAAGGCAGATGCTGACAGTGTCTGTGCACAGGTTAGGGGGAGGGGATGAATAAGTAGATTCCCACATTTACATTTGCTTCAGAGCATCCCCTGTTGAGCTGGTATACCAGTTCACCACTAGTCGCTTAGAATTTTTTTTTGGGTTGCTGCAAAAATGGTTGCAGATGTGATTTTTTTTTTTTTTTGTTTTGCTTATGGATGTTAATTATTTGGTTACTTTTTTTCAGTATGGATAGGCAAATGCTTCAACTGATTTTGCAGATACAGAGGAACGACTGTAGTGCATTCTAGTCTTTGACGTTTCTTAGTTTCTTTGTATCTTGTCCCCCCTCCTCCTTTTCTAGTGTGAACACTGATGTGCAGTAATCATTTAACAAGTCCGTCTTTGGTTTAATTGTTCCATCTATATCTGCTCCGGTTCCCTAGTCAGTTTAGTTCTCTGTTTGTTGAGTTTTGTCTTTATGTTTAAACGTCTATTTGCTACTTTTCCTGATCCTTGTGCGACTGAATTTCCAATTTGATAATTCTGATAATTTTTTGCAACTAGTCCAATATGATATTGGAATTCTGATTTGATACTCGTCAATAAATGTAGAATTGCCTTTTCCTTTGGTTTTCTAACATTGTTCTAGTAAGGTCTCTTAAATTTTAACAATTTGTTGCGTCTATACTTAAGTGGCTTTGCTTCATTTGGTTTATGTGGAAGTTAATGACCCCCCTATTTTTAACCACGTTGTTTCTGCTAGTTGTTTCCCTGATCTCTGTATTATTTATGAAGCTACTGGGAGGCCTGTAGACAACTCCCGCCAGAGTCACAGCACAGAAAAAGACCCTTTGGTCCAACTTGTCCAAGCCAACCAGGTATTCTACATTAATCATGTCCCATTTGCCAGTATTTGGTCCATATCCCTGTAAACGCTTCCTATTCATATACCATCCAGATGCTTTTTAAATGTTGTAATTGTACCAGCCTCCTCCTCCACCTCTGGCATCCCATTCCACGCGCACGCCATGCTCTGCGTGACAACATTGCCCTTTAGGTTCCTTTTTAAATCTTTCTCCTCTCGCCTTCAGCCAGTGCTCTCAAGTTTTGGACTCCCCTACCCTGGGGAAAAGACTTGGCTGTTCACCCTCTCCATGCCCGTCATGATTTCATAAACTTCTATAAGGTCACCCCTTAGCCTTCAATACTCCAAGGAAAATAGGCCCAGCCTATTCAGCTTCTCCCTATAGCTCAAACCCTCCGACCCTGGCAACATCCTTGTAAATCTTTTCTGAACCCTTTCAAGTTTTGTAATATCTTTCCTATAGCAGGGAGACCAGAATTGAACGCAGTATTCCAAAAGCACCCGAACTAATAAGGACCCTAAGCACCAGCAACATGACATCGCAACTCCTGTACTCAATGCACTGAACTTTGATATTTTTTTTTTGTTGTTTAATTCTAATTTTAGTGCTTCAGTTGTTTAATCACCCTCCACTGAAATTCATCCTTTCTGCCACTGTCCAACTAGGTTATAAAATTTTCCCGTCCCCGTTGGCCTGTTCTTTCTGAAGATCTTATTATTAATTTAGCATCCAGTTATTAGCTTATAGTTATATCTCTGCAGCTACTATGCAAGATCCTTAATCTAAATTTCTGTTATTGGCTTGCTTTTAATTCTTAAGCTATGCACATTTTTGTACAGATTTTATTGTTTGGTTAATTGTCTCCAATCTGCCTATATATCCTACTTGTGTATTTTCACACTTCAACTTTAAGCAAATTTTTGCTGGTACCCTGGACAGGTTATGTAGGATTTTTAAAAATCTTTATTTTATTTTTAAAGCTATTGCTGTTTATCACTCTTTGTACTCTGATCTTTGCTATCTTCAATTTATACCCGTATCATTAAGTTACTGTTAATACTGCCTGAACACACTCTTCAGTCTTTACAGGTTAAAGTGCTTTCCGCTGCTTGCCTCCCTTCTTTTCCCTGGGATTGTTGCCCCAGAGTGGATGGGATCCTTCAGATCCCTACTGATAATTGGGTGGCCTGTTAGCACTACTGCCTCACAGCACCAGGGACCTGGGTTCGATTCCAACCTCAGATGACTGTCTGTATGGAGTTTGCACATTCTCCACATATCTGTGTGAGTTTCTGTCGGGTGCTCCGGTTTCCTCCCACAATCCAAAAATGTGCAGGTTAGATGGATTGGCCGTGCTAAATTGCCTATAGTATCCAGGGATGTGTATGTTAGCTACATTAGCCACAGGAAATACAGAGTTACAAGGATAGGATAGGGGGTGGGTTGCTGTTTGGAGGGTCAGTGTGTACATGTTGGGCTGAATGGCCTGGTTCCATACTGGGGATTATATGAACTGAGATATGAGGCCGACTAACCTTTTTGCCTGATTTCACAAGAACATTAGAAATAGAAACAAGAGTAGGCTACTTGTTCCCTTGGGCCTGGTCCACTGTCAGTAACATGATGTGGCCTTAACTCCATTTTCTGGCTTGCCTTAAATAACTTCTGACTCCCCTGTGAACCAAAAATTTGTCTAAGTCAGCCTCAGATATGTTCAATGATCCATCCTCCACTATTTGCTGTGAATGAGAACTCCAAACGCATTTAATGCTCTGAGAAAAGGAATTCCTCCTCATCTGTCCTCAATGGAATAGCCTTCTTTTCAAAACGCAACCCCCTGCCCATTTCTAGATTCCACACGAGGGAAATATCCTTTCAGCAGCTATTCCAAATTGTCTTGCAATGCAATACTTTGTCATTAAGATCACATTGGCTCTTCTAATCTCTCTTGAATGTAGGTCAACCTGCTTTTAAACTTTGCATGTAAGGCAGCCACTTCATCTCAGGAATCAGCATAGTCAGTCTTTTTTGAATAGCCTTCAATGCAAGTATGTGTGTCCTTTTTACTTGCCCGGGTATTGGCAACACCGTAGCTGCAACCGTAGTAAGATATTTCCTTATTCTCACTACCACCACACAACTTCTTCCTCCCCCGCCTTGCTGGCAATGTTCAGTTTGCCTTTCAATTATTTGCTGTGTAATTCAGATATTTGATATGTTTTTAGTCATCTGGTAAAAGACAGTACCTCTGAGAGTATTGTACTCCATTGTGGATTGTTATCTAGCGTAGACCTTTTGTATAGGACTTAAACTTACAACCACAATGGAGTGCTTCCAGTGTGTTAAGATTAAAATATAGGTGGAACGACATTCCTTGTTAAATGTAGCAGGAGGCCAAGGATGAATGGTAGTATTTTGTGCCTGGGCAGAGCACTCTTGGATGTAAGTAGAATGGACCTTGAATTGAAGGAAACAAAATAAGGGATTGTTGTGAAAAGTGGAACTGTGGCTAGATGACAGCAATTATAGTTCACGTTATAGACAAAAATAGAGAATGAAAGGTAGGAACTTAATAAGCCAAGATGACATCTGGATTTGTTTTGTGGGGTTTTGTGACAATCTTGAAGGTCAGCAGTTCTAGCTTTTAAGCGTCACTTTTAATTATCTGTGAGAATTGGGGTAAGGTTTAGTTGTTAAACTAAAGTAGATATGATTTGATTGATCTGAAGGTGATGTAATTGAGAAGATTCTATGGTGTATTTCAAGATGCAACATCAGTGAAATTCTAGAATGAATCAGAATGGAGATGGATGAGTTTTAGTGGGAGATGTGAAAACCATGAATTTGGTGCTGGAAATACACTTTCATCAGGGACAAGTCGATGAGTGAAGTGGAGAAAGGTGATTCTTCATTAGACCAAGGCTTATCTTTTACTCTCTAGAATAATCCTGAATATTGGGGGAATTGGAACTCAAGGCAGTGAACAACCAAGCCAATTTGACCATGGTGTGCGAGAGCTCTGCTTCATAGATGAGGGATGAGAATTGGATTGAAGGTTTGGGAGCTATGAAAGTATATGCAGGAAATGGTACATCGAAGACCAAGAGTTGTTGAGATGGAGAAGAACCGAAAGGAAGTTGGAAATTGAGAGATTGTTTAATAGACAGCTGTTCTATTTTGAGCAGAAGGAAGAAAAGTGACCTGGCTGTTATCAATGAAGATAAAATCTCGTGAGACTGATTTTCCAACTTGAGCTGAGGTGTTTTGTGCGGTAGATTATGCAGAGTATGATTCATTACAAATGGAGCATCTATAAATCATTGGAGAAGAAAATTTAGTTGAAGGCTCAAAATTTTGAGAATTAAGATTAACTGAATTATAGAGTTTGTATTGGATTAGAGAAACTTCCAGATGGTGCATTTGCATGTAACTTGCTACAGTGATGGAGGAGAGCTGCTTTTTGAAGATGAATGTGTGGCACAAAGTGCCAAGAAGAGTAAGGGAACAGGTCAAGATGGAGTCAGACAGTTAGAACCACATCACTGCTGTCATGGTTAGGGCAGAATAGGTACCTGGATTGGGCAGCTTCATCAAGGTGGAGGTATTGGCATCTTTGCTTCAAGTTGCGATAAGTTTCAGAATGGTGATAACTTAAAGGGTTAACGGTCAGCTGATCATTTTCTTTATTGGCCTACATTCCTGAGGGAAACACATCTCATTTGTTTTTCCAGAAGAATAAGTAGACAAACCCAGTTTTTGTGTGGATTCCTTGATCTTGGCAAATTCTGAAGCCGCTTGAAGAAGTAGTTTTTTTTTGTGAGAACCTATTTTGTATTATTCTGTGCCTGAAATGTATTTTGTTACAGATGAGCCTAACATTTTGTTCTTAAGAATTTTGACAGATCAGGTTAAGGAGAATTTAAATTTACAGATGAAGGAATGTTGAGATTGCTGAAGGAAGAAACAAGGTTTTCTACTTACATATATAGTATCTTTCACAATTTGGGGTTTTGCTAAAGCACATTAAAAGTCAAGTTCTGTTGAAGTTTAGGCACTCGTGAAATATGGGAGCGTAGCAGACAATTTTGGGTTCGATTCCGCCCTCAGGTGACTCGGAGTTATCCCAGTCTCCCTGTGTCTTCATGGGTTTCCTCCAGGTACTCTAGTTTCCCCCCTCAATCTAAAGATATACAGGTTCGGTGGATTGGCCATGTTAAATTACCCATAGTGTTTAAGTGGGTTAGCCATGGGAAAAGCAGGGTTACGGGGAGAGGGGTTTGGGGGGTGAGCGGGGGGTGAGTCTGAGTTGGATGCTCCTCAGAGGGTTGGTATGGACTTAATGGGTTGAATACCCTGCTTCCATGCTGGAGGTATTCTGATTTGTGCAGAGCAAAGTCCAAAATGATCTAAGAGCAGATAACCTGTTTTAGTCATGTCGGTTCCTGGATAAACATTGCCCAGGAAGTGGAAAATTTCCCAATTTCTCGTCAAAATTAGTATTATTTTTAACTGCAGTTATGCTGTGTCTCTGACAAATCCAACAATGTAACGCCTCCTTATTACTGCGTTGGAGTTTTTTTTTGTGTGCACTAAATTCTCTGGAATGGGATTTGAACTCGCGTATCCGACTCAACCTGCTGTATTATGCTTGACTATTATTGGAATGTAGGCACTGCTGATAAGGCCAGCATTTTTCACTGAACTGGCCAGAACTTTCAACTTGGTCAATTAGGTAAAATATGTGATACTGGACCAGTCACCCTGACCGAGTTAAAACTTTTACTGTATTGTTTTATGTTTAGATCTGAGCCCTTATGCTGTATCACACTAGTGTGGGGAGAGACAACCCAGGACAGATGAAAATGGTGATGCTGAATAAAAACAACAATCTCAACATTTTGAGGAGAACAGAATTAGGTTCCTACGAGTCAAATGAGCACACTGCAAAACATGTATCTTCAATCATTCCTTAATAGTGATTTCATACATAATAGATTCTTGATTAATAAGGGGATCAAGGGTTACAAGGACAAGGCAGGAGAATGGGGTTGCTAAACTGAATGGCCGTGATTGAATGATGGTGCAGACCTCATGGGCCAAATGCCTAGTTCTCCTACATTTTCGTCTTATTTGCAATTGGATCTGCAAATCAATATTTCTTATCAGACAAGACTGCACCTGCCGAGGTAGTGATTCTTTGCTGAACACTCAGCTTCTGAAACAACCGGAACCATCAATGTTTTGTACTGTACCTCCCTGATTTCATAACTAAATTATCATTTTTGGCTGTTGAAATTGCAGTTCAGTTTCTACAGTTTTCTCTTTAGAGTAAAGTAACTTGAAACCTTCTCTGAATTATAATTCTGGCCTTGCCAGTGACCTCCATATACTGACAGTAAATCAGAGACCACTGTGGAAATTCTATGTAAATTACCATATACAATTTGTCACATTTTGGGGTATTATTACTCAGACCATAAATATTGTGGGGGATCTGAGTGAATATTTCAGATCTTTAATTGAAGGAGATCATCATCTGCTTTTGAAACTGTGATTGCTTAGGATGTGGGTTTGGACCTTTTTATGCAGTGTTGATCGGTTTCTAGCTGAGCTTCCTTCCACCCATCTAATCTGCTAGCAAGCCCCTCACTAACTCTAACATCCTCTAGCTCCACGGGCTTCCTAGACTTTTCATCCTGGCCTGGTATACATTTCAGATTTTAATTGTTTGACCACTGGCAACTGTGCCTTCAGCTTCCTAAGCTCTCAGCTGTGGAATTCCTGATTTTAAACCACCTGACTGTCCAGCTTTCTTCCTTTTAAGATTCTCTTAAAACCTACCTTTGGACAAAATGCTTCAGTCTGCAGATCTTGGTTTATGTAGCTTGGTGTTAAATTGTGTTTGATATTGTTCCTGTGAAGTAGCTTGGTGTGTTTTACAGTGTTAAAGCCATTGATTAAATGCAGTTTGTCATTAGAGCAATGAAATATCATCCACCTCTACCTACTCATCTCTCCCATTGATGCACTATTTGGTTTTAGTCTAAAATAGATTAAGCATCTCAGATTTGCGTTCAGTAGCATCAGAGTAAAGTTGCTCAAACACTTGACACTAATATAATTCACTTTTTAATCTCCATTTTAGTCTTTTTTTTAATCAGATGGTGGCACAAGTTCAAATGCACAGTGTTCGCTTTTAATTTAGTGTGCATTACCTATCAGCTGTGGCCGTCTACAGTTTTTTTTTGTACATGCTCTTAAACAGATTCTCAGTTGCTATTTCAGACCAGTCAAAGTTCAGTGTTCTTGAAATAATAATCTGCATCACATCTCAAACATTTACATTTTAACTGATCAAGCACAATCTGTTTGTGCAAGATCTCTAGTTTAAACATCATATGAGCCCCATGCAGCAGTTGATGCAAAATGCATACTGCCTTGTTTGGTTTAAACGTGTAGCAAGGTAAATTGACTACTTGCCAAATTATCAGCTATTTACTTGCTTCGTCTACTGTTTCGGTCAGGTTATCTTCTGTTAACTCCATTTTCAAATAGAAAGATCTAGGCCAAAATCGACAAACGTTAGTCCCAGCTCTAAGAAATGGTGAGAGTCTTTTTGTAGAAAATTGTTTGATATAGTCTTGCCACTTTTAATAGAGCTTTGATCCGCTTGAGTGCTTTCAATGACCTGAAGAGTGCATTGTTTTGAATACCTGTGAGGTGCTAAATTACAGCAAATCACAAACTGAATAAATGTGGACATCTGGTTCAGCAGTAGTGAATACTTGTCTGTGGAAACATTGCAATAGATGTACGCTTAGCCTGCATAACAAAAGTCTGTGACTAATAGGCTAATGTGACTAACTGACTAATCATTCAAACTAAAATTATGGTTTTGTGCACCATAATCTAAGTTTAAATTGTTCAAATTAGTCATGTGGGATGCAAGTGCAATAAAGCCACTATATTTGACATGGCTTTGCATGCACTGCAGCCCTTGTTTTTATTTCAGTGCTCCTTAAGTTAATGTCAATCATTTCTGTGATCAGCTTGCCCTGCTGCAATTTAGAGTGGGCGCAAGGCCCAATTTGAGATGAAACTTGACTCCTTGGATTCTGATGCACGCTACTTGTCTTTCTAATGTGCAGATCCAATAGCAAGCCTAAAAGAATTTGTGTCTCTGTCAACTTTTAACAATGCTCTCTGTTTTGCACAGTGAGCAATGAAGTTTGTTTTATACTTAATCCTTGTCTAAAACCTATATCAATCAAAATCAGACATTGTTTATAATCATGCTTTTGGATGCATTCACCTGTGCTGTTATAATTTTGCTCTAAGTTACTGTAATGAGAAGAAAAATCACAAATCCAGTTATGTTGTCGTGTGTGTCAAAGAAGACTAGGGTGGTGGCGTTGATGCAAAGTTATAGTCAACTTTTTCAGTGCTACAAGAACCCCAGAAAATTAGTGTGGCATAACTAATACTTAATAAAATTCATTAATAGGTTGTGGGCATGATTAGGCCAGCATTTTTATTGCTCACCCCTAAGTGTTCAGAGGGCAGTTAAGAGTTAGGAATCAATAGTTTAAGCTCACAGCTCTTGAGTCACATGTCGGTCAGACTTGGTAAGGACATCAGTGAACCAGATCAGTTCTTCTGACAATTGACACCAGGTTCGTGGGTGTTATTAGATCCTTAATTCCAGATTTTTATTGGATTCAAATCCTGCATGGTAGGTGATGGAATTTGAACCCAGCTCATCGGAATATTACCTGGTCTCTGGATTAATGGTCTAATGATAATACCACTATCCTCATTATGGCATAATGTCCATAATGTTGCCCTGGAAAATGTATCCAGTATTGCAGATGTATAATTTTTCCAGGAAATTCCAGGCCGATTGTCTTCAAGAGTAAGGGAGTGTGGTCATTATGATAGACTTTGCCTGAGTGAGGCAGGTGCCAAGTGAATGCATGTGAAAATTTTGGTTCAAGGTGGGAATTTAACTGTTAAATCTCAAGTTCAGTATTAGATTAAGAATAAGATTCTGGCCTAGAATTAACAAACTTTAAGTTAAGAATCTTAGTTAAGCAGATACCTGCTGATAGTGGCAGTTATTGATCAATCACTTGATAGTCTTAGCCGCGGAAGCTAATCTATATCAGGGTTCTAGAAGAAAAGTAATTCTAATATGCACAGTCAGTGAGTGAGTACAGTGAATGCAAAGGAGCCTTTGCCTGAATGAGACAGTGGCTAAGTAAGTATCTGGGAATTTGGTGCATGATGGGGAAAGAGCTGCTTTAAGGTTTACTGTAATAAGTAAAGGGTGCTGAGGGGGAGTTTGAAGATGCTTTTTCTACTGTTTGTCAGCCTTCGGCATTTGATTTCTACCTTTTGTTCAGAAGTACAGGTAAATCCTGAACCAGTGGTATTATGAGCTAAGTTTTATCGGTGTTATTTTGTCAGTATTGTCAGGTTAATGGCAGTGCTAAAATGTTATGGAGATGTCCTGAAGAATTGTATAACTAAGGCTGTGGAGAAGGCCTTAAACGCTCTTCAGAGAGGAGGAAACTCTGGGGGAAGTGGGGAGCATAGGCTCGTGAAGCACAATGATATGGTGGATAGAAGGATTTTCTGATGAGAGGTTGAGTAGTTTTTTTTGTACTTGTTGGAGTTTAGTGGAGTGTGAGGAGGTCTTGTGAAGCATACAAGATTTTTAGAGATAACAAGGCGTGGGGCTGGATGAACACAGCAGGCCAAGCAGCATCATAGGAGCAGGAAAACTTGACGTTTCGGGCCTAGGGTCTAGGCC
>JAHRHZ010000139.1:39913541-39924025 GCA_024137785.1 Ginglymostoma cirratum
GGCCTAGACCCTAGGCCCGAAACGTCAAGTTTTCCTGCTCCTATGATGCTGCTTGGCCTGCTGTGTTCATCCAGCCCCATGCCTTGTTATCTCGGATTCTCCAGCATCTGCAGTATCTTTTATCTCTGATACAGGATTTTTAGTGGGCTTGACAGGGTAGATGCAGAGAGGTTATTTTCCCTTGTGGAAGAGTGCCAATTTAGGACAGAAATTCAGAGAATTCTTTTGAGGGTACTGAATATGTGGCATTTTTATTTTTAACCAGTGTTTTGTTGAGGCTAGGTCTTTAGGTCAAGGCTGAGATGGGCAGTTTTCTAACCAAGGGAATCAAGGATTATGGGAATTAGACAGGAAAGGTTGGACTTAAGCACGGGAATAGGATAGTTAAGGCATTTGGGACACTTGCTTTCATCACTCATGGCAGAGAGTACAAGAACAAAGAGATAATAGAGGAGTTGTGCAGAGCATTGGTCAGGCCCCAACTGGAGTACTTTGTGCAGTCCTGTTCATACCAGTACAGGAAGGATATGATAGCACTATAGTGGGTACATAGGAATTTTACCAGGATGTTGCCTGGGATGAAGAAATTGAACTATAAAGAGAGACTAGATAAGCTTGAATTGTTTTCTTTAGAGCAGAGAAGACTGAGGGGGAACATGATTGAAGGCTATGAATAGGGTAAATAGAGAACAGCTGTTCCCATGGTTGAGGGGTTAGTCACAAGAGGGCATACCTTTAAGCCAAGGGACAGGAGATTCTGAGGGGAGTTTGGAAAAAGTGTTTTCACTTCTGCGGGTGGTGGGAGTCTGGAATGCATTGCCTGGGAAATTAATGGAGGCTGTAAACCTTACAACCTTTAAAAGGTATTTGGATGAGTACTTCAAATGTTATAACACTTCAAGGATATGGGACAAGTGCGGGAAATTGGAGTTAGCGCACTTTTATTGGTAGTTATGTTGGTGCTGTCTCAATGGGCCGAAGGGCCTTTTCAGCTTATATGAATCTAATAATTAGATCAGCTACTGAATGTTGGAGTGGACTTGATAGGTCAAGTGGCCTGTTCTGTGTTACAATTGATAATTGATTAGCAATTATGCAGAATGCAGATTGAAGATGGCAGTGCAGGTGATGTGCTATCATTGCAGAATGTGGGGAAGTTTCTGGATGCCGGTGCAATCCAGGCAAACACATCTGCAGGAACAAAAACAGAAGTTGCAGGAAAAGCTCAGCAGGCCTGGCAGCATCTGTGAAGAAAAAAATCAGAGTTAATGTTTCGGGTCCGGTGACCCTTTCTCTGAACACTTTTGCAGTTTGTGCTTGTGGCTGCAGAAGCTATTGAGCTGCAGTCATCACAGCATATCAGAGAGAGTTGAAGTTGCCTGGGAACTTATTCCAGGAGGTAGTGTCTCCCCTTAGTACATGGTTTGGAAAATAGCCAGGACCAGGATGGTGTATGACTGTAGATGATGCAAGTAAGGGGATCCAGAGGGCAGGAGTCTGTCTTTGCGTCTGTCCAGCAGGACTGAGGTTTTCTTAGCTTGTTTTGATGAGAGTAAGGGCTGTAGGGATGTATGAGCTAACTGACCATGGTACAGGAAACCATTCATAAGTGAGGAGTAAGAAGAGATATGGTGACAGGAGAACAGTATAGTAAGGGATATTGATATTGTTCTGTGCAGGCAAGAGTATAAATTCAGACAGTGTTGTCTGCCTAGTATCAGGATTCAAGATAGCTTCCCTATTAAGGAGAATAACTTGCAGTGGAAAAGGGAGGATCCAGTTGTGGTTCACATTGCTGCCAATGACGTACATAGAATTAGGAAGGAGGTTCTGCTGAGAAGGTAGGTGCTAAATTGAAAGCAGACCTCCAAGGTGGTAATCTTTTGGATTGTTGCCTGAGCCACATGCAAATTGGCACTGGATGAATAAAATTAGTGAAATGACTATATGGCTTAAAAGATTGGTTTGGGAGAAGTGGGTCCTGGTTTATGGGGCATTGATGCTAGTACTTGGAAAAATGAGATCTTTACTGATGGCATGATCTACACCTGAACCATGCTGAGACTGGTGGGCTTATGGGTGACATAAGTAGGGAACGAGAGAGGGCTTTTAACTAAATGGGATTAGTGTCAAGTAATTGTAACAAATCAACGTACAGACTCTAAGTGAGGGAACAAAATACTAGTGAAAAATATAGATGAAGAGAGTGGCAGGAATGAGCGGATTTGGGGGGGTTGCAGTGTAACCTAAAAGAATACACCAGTAGTTAAGATGATATTGCACGTTGAAGTGAACAATTATCATCTCATAGTCAGTACAGAGACTTGAAGGATGAAGAGGTTTGGTTTCTCTAGATTCTCCAGTATCTGACATTCAGGAAGCATTGGAAGCTAGACTAAAGCAGAGGGATAGCACACTTTATCAAACGTGGTATTGGTGCAATTGTTAGAGATGACTTTGGGTCAGGAGGTGTGGAATATCAGGGGAAAGAAGTCACATATGAGAGTGATTCCATGCCTCTTATAATAACCACAATGTAAGGGGAATTATACAAGCAATAATATTGGTGTTTGTGATAAAGGGACAACAATAGTCATGGGTGATTTTAATCATAAGTCTAAACTGGATAAATCAGTTTGGTGATTGTAGCCTTAATGAGAACTTTGAATACCTTAAAGTTTCTTTAGAATAGCATGTTCTGGAACAGACCAGAGAGCAGGGTATATTAGACTTAGTATTGTGACATAAATAAAAACATAAGAAGTGGGAGCGGGATTAGGCAATTCAGCCCTTTGAGCCTGCTCCACTATTTAACATGATTATGGCTGATCTTATCTTAATGACCTTGGTGTAGAAGCACCTCCAGATAATAGTGATCATAAAGCGATTGAATTTTACATCCAGATTGAAAGGAAAAAATGGGTCCAAGATTAGTATTTTAAACTTGAATCAAGGCAATTATACGGGCATAA
Source organism: Ginglymostoma cirratum (assembly GCA_024137785.1). Classification (NCBI taxonomy): domain Eukaryota; kingdom Metazoa; phylum Chordata; class Chondrichthyes; order Orectolobiformes; family Ginglymostomatidae; genus Ginglymostoma; species Ginglymostoma cirratum. The sequence continues at coordinate 39,916,514 of JAHRHZ010000139.1, forward strand.
AAGCTGAGCTAACTGAAGTAAACTGGGATATTTGGCTATGATATCAAAGAGACACAGTGGCAGACATTTAAAGGGATAGTTCTGAATATTAAAGTAAGTACACTCCTGCTAAGGATAAAAATTCCAAAGGGAGAACCCACCCTCGGTGGTTAACTAAAGAAGCTAAGGATGGCATGAAACCTGAGGAAACAAACATATAATTTCACAAGTTCAGCTGACTGGTCAGAATATAAAGAATCACTGAAAGTTTAATTGGGACAAATAAGTTAGAGCATGAGAAGAAGCTAACTAGAAATATAAAAACAAATGGCAGGAGCTTTCAAAGCTATTCAAGAAGGAAACGAGTAAGTAGAGCGAGTAATAGCCCTCTGAAGGGTGAGACTGGGGAATTAATAGTTGGTAACAAGGAAACAGTGTATGTAATGTCTAAATAGTTTGTTTCTGGATTCTGTATTGAGGATACAGAACATCACAGTAACATGAATTTTGAGGTTATGAGAAGACAGTGACTTAATGAAATTACCACAAGGGAAGATGTTGGAATTGACCACAAAAGAGGTTACAACTGGGCACTTGGAAAAATCTCGCGCATTTCAGGAAGAGTCAGTATGGTGTTTTGCAGAGGAAATTCTTTAACCAATGGGGAGCCAGTTGATGTAATGCATTTGGATTGCCTGAAGGCATTTGACAAGATTCCACAAAAGGCCAATTAGGAACTGCTGGTAAAGGGGTAACATGCTGGTGTGAATAGAAATTTGACTGGCTGGCAGAAAACAGTATGCATGGATGGGTTTTCCAGATTGACAACTGTAACCAGTGTAGTCCCACAAGAATCTCTGCTGGGGCCTGAACCTCTTTTTATATCTTATATCAATGACTGAGATGTGGTTAAAGACAGAGTGGCTCCATTTGTAGATTACTAAAAGGTAGGATTGCATGCTGTAAAAATTCAGTGAGTGTGTGAAAATCTGGCAGTTAGAGTACGATGTTAGATGCAAAGTTGGCCACTTTGGCAGGAAGAATCAAAAAGCAGGGTATTACTTAAACAGGGGATGACTGCAGAATTCATTAGTGCAGAGGGATTTAGAAGTTTTAGTGCATGATACATTGCGAGTCTGTGTGCAAGTATAACATAATCAGGAAGGTTAATGCAATGCTAGCCTTTATTGCAAAAGGAGTTCAACATTAAATTAACGATATTCTATTTCAGTTATGACATAGCGTTGTTGACACCACAGTGTTCAGTTTTTTTTGTTTCCTTATTTAAGTAAAGATGTAAATGAATTGGAGGTGGATCAGAGGAGGTTGACTAGACTTTTACCTGATATGAATGATTTGTCTGCTGAGGAAAGATTTGACAGGCTGGGCTTTTCACTGGAGTTCAGAAGAGCAAATAATGGTTTGTTTGAAGTTTATAAGATTGTGAATGGTCTTGACAAGTATATCTAAAATTAGGGATCTCCTGTTTAGGATGTAAGATAAAGAAATTTTTTGAGGATTGAGAGTTTGAGGAAAGCTCCACCTGGTGGGGGTGGATCATTGAATTCTTTTTCAGGTGGAGATTGATCCACTTGCCTGTCAAGAATCTAAGATGATCGAGGTAGATGGGACAGTAAAATTTGGAGCAGAATAGATAACCTATGGTATCATTAAATGCTGTAAGGCTTGAAGGGCCAAATAGCCCACTTCCCCTAACTCATATGTTCATAAAAGCCTTCTATAATGATTACAATTTCCTTGGCAGAATTTTCCAGAAAACTGAGATTTTGAAGATGTTTAAAGGTGGTGTGATAATTTTAAAACTTCCTCTGTGCACTTCAGGCTTGATGTAGCTGATTTGAAACTCTCATTTCAACAGTGGGGTTGTTTATTTTCAGTTCATTACTTGCTAATGCTGGAAACAGTCGAATCACTCTGGCTTGTTGCTTGTACAGCTAACTACCAGTTAATTATACATGCCCTGTGCATCAGCAATAAGAGTGCTGCTCAAAAAATGGCATGAAAAACGGCAATATTCACAAAATTCGGAATTTGCAAGTCTGGTGATTTATTCCTCTGTCTATGTGACCAGTTGAATTATTTTAAAATGCAGTAGAATCAAATTCCTTATTCAGTGAATATGGAGGTTTAAAAATGGCTGGTTTAGAGCATTTTGTTTCTTTCTAGTGCTCATTATTGTGTCAGCTGTTAAAAGAGCTGGTCATTGCAGAGATTTAATTTACTAAGAGTGCTGGTTTTGACTCAGAATGAATGGTGAAAAAAATAGAAGTGCTATAGTTTTTAGCAATGTTACCAGTGAGCTACTGAACAAATGAACTGTATACAGTAATACTGATTACATAACTCCACTTGAAATGCTGCTGCTTATTTAACTACTGTTTTAGATTCAGTGTAATGTAGCTTTTGTTCGCTTGTGTTTGACTAGGCAGCACTATTCAACAGTATAGTCATTGAGTCTTCCATGGAAGAACTTGTTACCCATTCATATGCCAACTGTGTAGCCATCAAGTCTCCCATGCAAATTCAGTCTTATAAGTCAGGCCATTGTCCTTTTGTGATGAGGAACTGGCACTGAAGTGATCTGAATAAGTGATGCAATAGCTTAGTTTCAGATGGGTTCTTGTTATTTGGAAGGTATATAGTACTTTTTAGTACTGACTACTACAAGCTAAACATTTCAAGAAGCTTGACCATATTCAGGGCAAAGCAGCCTGTTGATTGACATCAAATCCACAAATGTTCAATCCTTCCACTATTGGCACAGTATCAGCGGTGAGTACAGATTCACTGCAGAAATTCACCAAGCCTCCTTACACAGCACCCTCCAAATCCATGACCTCTATCATATAGAAAGACCACTTGTTGCCTGTCCCCGAGGGACGTCAGTATATACATAGACGAAGGTACAGCGGAGACACTTGGAACGCTATAAACCTCAATTAACTTATTAAGTAATTAAATGAATATCACATGCTTTTAGCAACTGGAGATAACTCAGTTACTGTCTTTAACTATGCTGGTTTCTGTAACTAACCCCAAACTTCTTACCCGGGAGAGGTGGCAGCTGGCCAGGCTGGAACTCTTTTTGACGAGTTTACCACGCCACCTGACATTGGGTACAGTACCTTCTACCGAGTTATTCTTTGAAGTCCTGCTGAAAATCAAGGATTTTCTTGGCTTGCTCTATACACCAGTCTCTCTGCCAAGTGTGTTCCTTATTTGGAATTATCCATGAAACATCAGTGTTTCGTCCCTATTTGGTAGAGACAGCAGTTACTGACTTCCTGCAATCTTAGCACTTAGCAGACCAAATGACTCTGTACTTCCATTCTCGCAACAGTCTATTGTCAAGCCTCTTAACAGTGAGTGCTTGTCCAACAAACTGCAGCAGGTACGTGGGAGCACAAATATCCACAAGTTCCTCTCCAAATCACTTTCCATTCTAACTTAGAAATATATTACTGTTTATTCAGTGTCACTGGATCAAAATCCTGGTTTTGACTATAATTTCTTGAGATTACAAAGGTCATGAGCGGGCTGATCACCCCCCTGTTGATGAGGTCTCAAACTTGCAGACCAATTTATACTTTTGAAGGATTCACAAGAACAGGGGTTAAAAAATGAAGTTCAACTTTGGTGTGTGCTAAGGGGACTGAACGTTCGTTCTTTTGCTACCCATGTCTACTAGCCTCGGTTTGAGCATTAGTGTGCTGTGTGCGTCATAGTCATGTACTATCCACAGCCACCCCTGTGTTGCGGGTAATGGAACTAGTGTAATCTGAATGCAGGAAGCCTGCTAACTAGCAAGCCTGACAGACACAAATTAGTCTACAAAAGGATTCTCGCTCACCCAAAATTTTGGAATTAAGTTATGATGAAAGAATTTGGAACAACAGGATATCAACCAACCTGCAAAACTAAGAATTTTGAGATCAGTCAATTTCAACTATCACTGTCTGTGCCACTAGTAGCCTCCACTGCAGTTGCCACATGTTCAATGATTTGCTCCTGTAACAATTGAGACTGATCCGTAAATGTCTATAACCTTTTGGATTCCACCCTCGTTTCTGATCAGTGTTGCATGTGGATGCTGGAAATCAAACATGCACAGAATGCTGGAGAAACTGAACAGGTTCATCAATATCTGTGGAGAAAGAACTAGGTAACATTTCAAGTCCATATAACCCTCCTGCGGAACTGGCTCAGACTTCAGAACTCCGAGTTGAACTAGACTCAACGTTAATTCTGTTTCGCTCTTGCGCTCGCTCTCTCTCCCCACAGATGCTGTAAGACCTGCTAAGTTTCTTCAGTATTCCGTTTGTTTCTGGATTTAGAACTGTATGTATTATTCTCAGTAGATGAATATTTCAAAATAATAAGTGTCTATAATCTTTTTATGTTTAATAATGGATAACTCTTTGAATCCAAGCCTTGCTAAATTGGCTCGTTGTTAAAACATGCTTTTCACCTGGACGCTAATGAATTTATCTACAAGGGAAGGAATTCAATTTTAAATTAACGTTGTGACCACCTGAGAGAGTGGTTAATTAAAGAATAGGAGCCACTTTGTCTCTCCTCACTTGGGAGTTTAATGTTTTGGGGTATCTTGTCTTGAACTGTAAAAGAAAGAAAAAAATTGGGGAATCTTGACAGGGTCTGGGCATAACTATGTATATTTAGAGCAAAATGGTCTGACATTATAGACACTTTTTTTTTGAACTATTCATCTGCTGAGAGTAATACGTACAGTTTTAAATCTAGAAACAAACAGAATACTGAAGAAACTCCGCAGGTGTTGCAGCATCTGTGGAGAGAGAGAATCCGAGTTAATGTTTCAAGTCTAGTATGACTTCTTCAGAACTCGGAGTTCTGAAGTCTGAGCCAGTTCTGCAGGAGGGTTATATGGAATTGAAATGTTACCTATTTCTTTTTCCACAGATATTGATAAACCTGTTCAGTTTCTCCAGCATTCTGTGTATGTTTGATTTCCAGCATCCGTAAAATTTTGCCTACATCGAGAAACCTGGCTCCAAAAATCTTCTCTGGAATTGTGAAAAAATCTGTCCAAAGCTTGTTCACATTAGCTTGCCTAGAAGTATAATCAGTGCTTCCAACTGAAGTGAAGCTTTGTATCTCTCTCTCTTCACTCCTCATTGGCGGAAGGTTGCAAACCATGACTTTTCACCATCTTGATCCTGAACAGTCTTTTCATATGATATAAGATTGCAATGTGGCAAGAACAACAGATTGTAAAAACTACCTGATCAGGTTCAGTGTTGGTCATGCTGTCGACTCTACTATGCACAACATTGTATCCACCTGAACTATTGGCCTTATTCCTCCATATACTATTTTTTTTAAAAAAACTTTATTGGGTTGATGCTGTAGTGCAGTACTGAGGAATATCTGCCCTGTTGGTTGGATACAAGAGATATTTTGACGTTATTTTTGAAGAGGAGATGGCTGATATTGCCTGACAGCTTTCCGTTATGTTGCTGAAAATATTCCTGGCTGTGCTCTGGGAATGGCATTCTTTGAATCAAGATTGATTCCCTGGCTTAATGGTAGTAGTAAAGCAGGGGATATGCCAGGCCATCAGGCTGCAAATCGTCTGAGTACAATTGTGTTCTTGAAAGCCCACGCTGCATAATGGATGCCCAGTTTTGAGTTCTGTTTGAAGTCCCTCCCATTTAGCATGGTGGTTGTGCCATACAACATGGGGGGGTATCCTCATTACGAATCTGGGACTTCATTGCCACAAGGACTGTATGGTGGTCACTCCTCCCAGTACTATCAGGGATTGATACGTCTGTAACAGATAACCTTGTCCTCCCCATTCTAGGTGGGTTGTTCCCTCTTGTTTCCCTTACTAGCTACAGACTCCATTTAGGAATTGTATCCTTTTTAGGGCTCAGCCAGCTTCGTTAGCAGCATTGCTGCCGAGTCATTCTTGATGAACACTGAAGTTGTTCGTCCAAGGTACACTCCCTTGCCTCCCTATGCTTCCTCTGAGTGGTATTCAACCAATCATTCTGTGAGGAAGGACTCTGCTTCTGCCATCTTTCAGGAAAAGATTTCCAAAAAATGACCCCTACTTCTAGATTCTCTCGTAAAAAGAAGCATCCTGTCCATTTCTACCTGGTTAAGGTTCATCTGGATCTTCTACACTTCAGTCCAAACACTTCTTGCTGTTATAAACTTCAGTTGATACAAGCCTAATCCACCTTTCCTCCTATCTTTCATTCCAGATAGTAATCTAGTAAAGCCTCTGAACTACTTCCTACTTACTTGCATTCCTCACTTAAAAGTGAGCAATACGGTATACAATACTTCGAATGCAGTCTCACCAGTGCTCTGTATATCTGAAGCATAACCTACTTTTATACTCCATTACCCATATGGTGCGTGATTTGCATTCTATTAATTTCTTAATTATTTGGTGTACCTTTAATATTAACCTTTTGTGATTCATACGTAAGGATGCCCGGATCCCTCTGCTGTTCATTCTGATTTATGTAGAACCACTTCCTTTGTTCTGTTTGTCATTGATACTTCACTGACCACTGTGACTGGATCTTCCGCACCACACTGCAGACTGCTGTCTAGGCCTGAGCAGATGTCTTGAATCCTGGCAGCAGGCAGATAGGACACTCGCTCTTTTCTGTAGAGAACGGTGTCAGTCTCCTTTGCTGTAAAGTCTCCTACTACCGCTGCATTCCTCCTTTCTAACTCCCCTCCCCCTTGAATGACTTTTTGCACTACAGTGCCAAGATCAGTTTGCCCATCCACCCTGCTGCCTTCCCTCTCGTACAGACAAGTTTAAGAAACCTCAGACATTTCTCAAAAGGCATCAGTGAGCCACATTGATTTTACAATAATTGTCTATAGTTTCATGGTCATTTTTAGACCGGCTTTTAATTCCAGATTTATTTGTTGAATTCAAATTTCACATCTGAAGTGGGATTTGCACCACAGTCCCTAGAGCATTAGGTTGGCCCTCTGGGTTACTTGTTTAGTGGCAGTACCACTAAGTCACCACACCACCAATGTTCTTCATAATTGAATTGGCCTTGAGGCTTGCAATTAATTTCTGGCAGATGCAATTGTTTATATTAATCATGATCTGAATTCTAATTTTAAAAATGGTTGTGCCAGCTTAGTGTTTTGATACGGTTGCACCCACTATTGGATATTGCATTTCTTGTTTGCCGGTTAAAATGTTTGAGGTCACCATAATGCTAAAGTCAAGTTAGCACTTCAGTCGTGTCTTCTGATTCAAAAAGCTGATGACATTGGTTCCGAACCTTCTAGGTAGGCATTTTTGATTAAGCCAACAGATCTTCCAAATTGTCAGAAACAGCCAGTGAGGTCACAAGAAATAAAATTCTTAGTCTCCGGCTCTTCTCGTATTTTCCCAGCGGTGGGAAATAAAATCATTTTAATCATACAGTATACAGACAAAGCAGGGTGTGGGAGTTAACACATCAGAGTGCAAACTGCCAGTGGAGGACA
>JAHRHZ010000139.1:39924425-39983195 GCA_024137785.1 Ginglymostoma cirratum
ATGCTCCTATGATGCTGCTTGACCTGCTGTGTTCATCCAGCCCCATGCTTGTTATCTCAGATTCTCCAGCATCTGCAGTACCTTTTATCTCTGATGCAAAGGACCCATATTGTTTGCACTGAGAGCATTAACAAGCTCAGGGATGCCCAGCCATAAGAACTAACTTGTAAAATTAAGTTTTGTTCATTAACTCATTTTTGTCATTTTTGCTGTTGAGCTGTGCCACGCCCTGCCATTGATGGTGCCTTCCTCCAGCAAGAAAGCTTTTTTTTAAGATAATGAGTTGAACAAGTATGAGAATCTTTGAGCCTAAAAACCATCATCCCAAGGTTAGCGAGTTCCAAAAGCAGCAAACTAATTAAAATGTGCTTCCTCCAATAGGTCATAAATACTTTATATGCCTAAATCTAAATGGCACAGAGCAATCTCGAAGACTGCAAATGATCAGTCCAATTATCTTGACGTTGCAGCAAGAGTGCAGGTGGTTTTCCTTATTGGTAGCCTCAAAATCTGCTGTACATCAAACAAAGAGCTATAAATTATTTGAATGTTGCAGATTGGAGTATTGCAGAGTTTGGGACTGAGTACTGAAAGATGCATTAAGCTTGGAGCAGATTCTGCAAAGGTACAGTAGGGAAAGGTCCCTATTTAAGACCCTCGTGCCTAAATATGCCAAGGGTCTAGAAACTGTATGAACCCCTTGGTCTGCAAGTTTGACATTGTAACAGTTACCCTAATTGCTTAGAAATGTAGTGAATAATTGTATTGAAAGAAATTGATTTGGCTTGCGCTTTATGTAATGTCAACTTTGACTGTTCAGTGTGCTTTCCAAATAAATTTTAAAAAGGGGTTAGTTAGCTGACTTAGTTGGATGCTGTTTCGTGATGCAGGGTGAGGCCAATAGTGTGGGGTCAATTCCTGCACCAGTTGAGGTTATTGCAAAGGTCTTTCTCAACCTCTTCCCTTTTCCTGACACTTGGTAACCCTTGGGTTAAACACCACTATTCATTTCTGTCTCTCTACTGGGAGAGCAGCTCTATAGCCTGGTAAGACTGGTGAGTTTACTTTTTATAATTTCGGAAAAATATTCTACATCTCGTCATTAAATGGAGTTTAAACTCCTTTTGTTTTTAATCCATTTTTGGTTGAATTTTGACTGTGAAGTAGACGAATATTGATTTCAAAGCTGTTTAAAGCACAGTGCCCCATGTGTTTATCCCGAGTCTTGTGGTTAGTAATAGACTGTACTCTGAATCACAAGCATTACTAAAATAAATTGCATTGATGGTTTTACTTCAGAAAGATCATGAAACCAAATCTCTGGATGTAAAGATCTAGTGATACCATTCAAAGACAAACGAGGATTTCTTCCAACATTTCTCTGACAACCAGTACCACCACAAGCAGATTAACTAGTTTGTTTCATTGTTGTTTCTGGTGTCTTACCTGCTGAATGATTGATTACCTTATTTACCTCTGAAAGTTGGTGCACTGCAGAGCAATTCATTGCAGGGAAACACTATGGGAAGTCTGAGAATTGATGCAATCTTTTATTTGAAAAGAATTCAAGTAACAAGCTAGGATATTTGCAAGAGAATGCAGAATGGAAAATAACTAGCAGTGTTACAAGTGATAAGAGAGTAAAAGAATATTCTACATGAAATCTGAAGAAAATGTGATAAATGGAAAGACATGGCTATGCATCGGGAAAAACTTTGAATATTTAAAAACTACATGTAGAGGATGCAAAAAATAATTTTGACAAAATAACACTTTTTTGTATTTTGAAACATGATTGTAGGGTTCTAATGAGTTATTTAAATGTCCTGATTAGTACCTCCCATTGTCGTCCATGATGATAGTTGTTCAGTTTTGTTCACTGTTTCCATCTCTCAATGTTTCCCTGCCCAGAATTGATGATGTTTAGTGTGGTATACTGCTTCCTGTTGTTGACCGACTTTAAAATGCTTTTTTTAAAAATTGGTTAGCTGTTTGAGCAAATGAATGTGGTTCTCTTTACTTGAGTATTTTCTGAACATTCCCTTGCACATTACTGCACAGTATTACACTGTAAAGTTATAGGTTCTGTGCTGTGTTGGATTGGTAGTTCTATGTTCCACATTTTCTGTCAGTTTGGACCAGCGCTGTCACATTCCTGCATTATTGATCAAAAATAACAACTTACAAGGATACTTTTTCACAATCGCTGTTTGAAGGGACATAGGATAGAAGTGGTGTTATAAGAGTCCCAAAACTCCTGTCAAGCACAATACTCCACAATAGTGCGGGTTCCGTGGTAATATTCGTTGTCTCTCTGCTGACAGGGTCAGGATGTCACTGGCTGCAGGGCACTCTGAAGGGAGAGGGTGAATAGACAGTTTATGGTATATATTTGTAACAACAGCATGGGTAGAAAAAGGGATAAGGTCCTGCAAGCAAAACTTAGGGAGATTGTAAGTAAATTAAAAAGTAGGACGCAGAAGCTAGGAATTTCGGCATTACTTCCAGTGCCATGTAGCGGCACAGTGGCTCAGTGATTGGCATTGCTGCCTCACAATACTAGGGACCCAGGTTCAATTCCACCATCAGGTGATTGTCTGTATGGAGTTTGCACATTCTCCCCATTTCATTGTGGGTTTCCAAGGTGCTCTGGTTTCTTCTCGCAGCCCAAAGATGTGCAGGTTATGTAGATTGGATAATTGAGCATAGCCGTAGAGCCCAGAGATGTTCAGGCTGGCGGATTAGCCTTGGGGGGGCGTGGGGCAGATCTGGGTGCGATGTTCTTCTGGAGAGGGGGTGGGTGGTTATTGTGGACTCGAGAGGCCGTACGGCCTGCTTTCATGCTGTAGGGAATATATGATTTTATGATGTGCTAGTGAATATGGAAATAGGAGAATAGGCCATACGAATGTGTGGCTGGAGTGATGGTGTTGGAGGAGGACTGTAGATTTTTCGGACATTAGGACTGTTTTTGAGGGCTGTGGATCTTGTACAAGGCAGATGGATGGCACTTGAATTGAAATGAGGCCATCATACCTGCGGGCATGTTTGCTAGTGCTGTTGGGGAGGGTTTAACCAAATTGCTAGGGGAGGGGTGGGGTGGGGTGGGGTCTGGAGAGGATGCTTAGCAGAGGAAGATGAATGAGGCCAGAAAGCATTGAAATTCAAGGCTACTTGAGGCAGAAGGGAGTTTGGCAAGGTTAGATAGTGTTTATTTGAATCCAAGGAGTCTGACAAACAGGCATGGTTGAAAGAGGGGCAGTTCTGTATTCCAAGGTATAGGCTCTTAGATGAGAGAGGGAAGAAGGTAAAAGAGGAGGTGGTGTCATAAAATTGATCAGGCAATCAATAACAGTAGGGAAGCTGACATCTTAGGCTCCTCAAATGAAGCCATTTGGATAGAATATAAAAGCTAAAAAGGAGCAATCTCATTACTAGGTGTGGACTGTATTCCCCCTAACAGTTTGAGAGCGAGAGAAGTACAGATATGTAGGCAAATTTCAGAGAATTGTAAAAGGGATTCTAATTGAAATTCTCAATTTTCTCATCATCAGCTGGGCTTGCCAAAGTGTGAAAGGCTTGGAGGAGCAGAATTTTTAAAATGTGTCCAAGAGAAGTGTTTAAGCCAACACACAAAAATAAAAAAAAACCTTACAAGAGAGGGGGTGTACTTGGATTTAAGGCCACAAAGATAGATAAGTGGTTGAAATTACAGTGGGAAATCCTTTTGCAGACAGTGATCATAACTCGGTTTTAAGATTGTTATGGAAAAGATCAGGATGGGCCTGAAATCGAAGTTCTGAATTGTGGAAGGCTGATTTTGATTTTCTTTTAAATAATATCAAACGATTTAGCCAGAATGGACTGCAAGCAGGTATTTTTAGGTAAATCTGTTTCAGAACAATGGGATGCGGTCAAGAAGGAAATAAGAGTACAAGGTCAACATCTTCCAATGAAGATAAAGGGTGGGACCAACACATCCAGTAAACCCTGGATATCAAGGGATTTACACAATTGGATAGAGAGAAAAATGTAGTCTCTTAGTAATCGAGGTAAAAGGTACTGCACATGCTGGAGAATCCGAGATAACAAGCATGGGGCTGGATGAACACAGCAGGTCAAGCAGCATCATAGGTCTCTTAGTAATACTGAGGGGCTCAAAACAAAAGCCCTGGAGGAATAGAGAATGTGCAAGAGGAAACTTAAAGAAATTAGGACGGCAAAAAGGGACCATGAGAGAATAATGGCAGGTAAAATAAAGAAAAATCCTATGTTGGTTTATAAACTCATTAAGGGAAAAAGAATAACTAGGGAGAGAGTAGGGTCAATTAAAGACAACCATGGTAATTGTGTGGAACCAGCAAATGTAAGTAAGGTTCTAAATGAATACTTTGTGTCGGTATTTGCTAGTGAGTGGGATGATGTGTTTATAGAAATTGGGGAGGACTGTGGTGTACTTCAGAAATTCAGCATAGACTAAAGTGGGGGTTGTTCTAATGATCTGGCAGGCTTAAAAAGTAGATAGATCTTGGGCAAGGCGCAGTATATGTGAGGTGAGGGAGAAAATAGGGGTGCTGAAAATAATTTTCAGTTCCTTTTCTGCCCACAGGACAGGTGCTAGAGTTAGGCCAATGTAGTTCTGTTATTCAAGAAGAGAGAAAAGGATAAATCGGGAAACTACAGGCCAGTTAATCTAACTTCAGTGGGGAATCAATTGGAAGTAATTCTGAGGGACAGAATTAATTTGCACTTGGAAAGGCAGGGGTTAATCAAGAACAGTCATAATGATTTTGTCTGACCAACTGATTCAGTTTTCCAGAGGTGACCAGGTGCGTATGTAAGGGCAATACCTTCGATGTAATCTATTTGAACTTTAGCCAGGCTTTTTAATCAGGCCCTGCATGGGAGAGTGGTAGGAAAGGTTAAGAAACAATGGGATCCAAGGAAATTTAGCTAATTGAATCCAGGATTGGCAGGGTGTCAGGAGGGAGCAGGTGATGGTCGGGGATTGTTTTTGTGACTGGAAGCCTTTATTCAGTGGGGTTCCATGGGATCTGTGTTGGGGCCTTCGCTGTGTGTGGTATGTATAAAGAAATTAGACTTGAATGTAGGAAGATTGAATAAGTTTATGGACAATATAAAAATCGATGGGTTGGTAAGTAGTGAGGTGCCTTAGATTACTGGAGGATTTAGATAGACTGGTCAGATGGACAATTGGTAAATGGAATTCTGTCCGGATAATTGAGGTGATACACTTGTTCGTGACAAATGGGGCAAGGGAATGCGTGATTAGTAGGATCCTCAGTGTTCATATCTATCTGTCCCTTATGGCAGTGGGACAGGTGAAGTTATTAATAAGACACATGGGATGTTTCCCTTTATTAGCCAAGGCATAGAGTTTAACAGTTGGTGGGGTAATGGTGGAACTGTATAAATGTTAGTTAGGCCACAGCTAGAGTATTGTGTGCAGTTCTGAAGTCCACATTCTAGGAGGAATGTGATTGCACTGGAGAGGGTGCAGAGAAGATTTACCATGATATTGCCTGGTTATGAACAGAAGTTGGATAGACTGGGGTTGTTTTTCTTGGAGCAGGGGAGACTGAGGGAGACATGATTCAGATGTATAAAATTATATGGGGCACAGATAGGGTGAGAAAGAAGGAAATCTGCGCAGATTCGGGGACTGTTTCGTGGAACGCATGCGATGTGTGTGTGATAATTGACAACACCTTCTGGTCGCTAACTATTTTAACTCCCCCTTCGACTCCCTTGATGACATTTCCATCCTGGGCCGCCTCCAGCGCCACAATGACGCCATGCAAACTGGAGAAACAACGCCGCATTCGACCTCGGGAGCCTACAGCCCAATGACCTGAACATAGAATCCTCCAGTTTTAAAATCTCCTCACCCCCGGCCTCATCCCACGCCCAAACACCTCCTTATCCCCACCTCTTTGACGTGACACGACCTGTCCATCATCTTTCCCATCTATTCTCTCCACCCTTCCCACTGACCAAACACCACTCTCCGCTACCTGCATCCACCTATCACCACCCCACCTACCTTCCCCTAGCTCCAACCCTCCTCTCTCTATTTATTTCCCAGCTCTCTTCCCCGTCCCCAGTTCTGAAGAAGGGTCCTGACCCAAAACGTCAACTTTCTTACTCCTCTGATGCTGCCTGATCTGCTGTGTTCCTCCAGCTCTACACACATCAAGAGTCAATACTTCAAACAGGGGAGGCAATGGCCTAGCGGTATTGTCGCTGGACCATTAATCCAGAGACCCAGATAACGTTCTGGGGACCCAGGTTCGAATCCTGCCACAGCAGATGGAAATTGAATTGAATAAAATATCTGGAATTAAGAATCTAATGATGACCATGAACCCATTGTCGATTGTCAGAAAAGCCCATCTGGTTCACTAATATCGTTGAGGGAAGGAAACTGCCATGCTTACCTGGTCTGGCCTACGTTGACTCTAGATCCACAGCAATGTGATTGACTCCAAACTGCCCTCTGGGCAATTAGGGATCGGCAGTAAATGCTGCCTTGTCAGCAATGCCCTCATCCCGTGAATGAATTTAAGAAAATGGAGTAACTCCCTTTCAGGATTGACTTCTAAGTTTAAAGGTGAATTAAAACATAAACTGAAAATCCATTTACAATCTTCCTCCTAACCGCTGACAGTGTCTGCTGGAAGTTTGAGACTTGCCAAGGACATTCACTTTGGTTGTTCTGTCTTTAAAAATTAATGTGGTTGCACGTATCTTCAGATGTGTGATTGAATGCCTTGGCAGCAATATGTGATATGTTGTCCAAAAAACCTTTGTTCTTGATGTTCCAGATAATAATGCATTGACCTTAGTGAGTTCATGGGCTGTATGTCCACCAGCCAACTGTGGTGTGATTCACAATATAAACAAATAAATCACTCCCTGAAAGTGATAGCTGTTGTGCAAGTAAAAGTTATTGACATAGAACAACTCTCCATTCAAACAAAGCACAGAGGTTGACTTAACTGAATGTGGTTCCCTACAGGCTGTATTTCTACCAAATTTATACCATTGGTGTAAATTAGATACACTTAATGACATTAAGAAGCTGTCTTTTTAAGATCATCATATTTCTATTGCTCCAGAGCTAACTCGGACCCTGGATATAGACTGCAGCCAAAAGAAAATTGGCTCGCATTATTACGGGTCATTACATTCAAAGTGTGAAATCCCCAGGGTAACTGTATCCAGGAAAATCCAACAGTAGCTGGTGTCACTGCAACGCACAGTGAAGTCTAATTCTATGTGGACAGCAAACTTCAAGAGGTCGTCATCCTGCAAGTGTATACAGGCAGAGAGGGGATCAGTGACTACCAGACAGACGAGGACCAGCAAGTAGGCGGTGTAGGATTTTTCTGAATGCGTCTAGTTTTCCGATTGGTATTTACCGCTGTGCGTAGTTCGTGTGGGGAATGCAGCCAGACCCAGGTCCAGTGCATCTAGGGTAGCTCAGCTGTATAGGAGAGCTGGTGTTTGCTTTTGTTTTTATTCATTCATGGGATCTTGGTGTCACTACTGAGCCAGCATTTACTCTGCACCCCTGATTGCCCCTCAAAAGCTGTTAGTGACCTGCCTTCAGGAACTGCTGCAATCCATTCTTGTAAGTACACCCACAATGCTGTTAGGGTGGGGGGTGGCAGTCCAGGATTTTGGAGCAGCAATGTATTTCCAAGTCAAGTTGATGAGTTGCTTGGAGGGGAGCTTGTACATATTGGTGATCCCATGTGGAAGCCCTTGACGTTCTAGGTGGTAGTGGTTGTGGGTTTGGGAGGTGATGTCTAAGAAACCTTGATGAATTTCTGCAGTGTACACATCTGTTACTCAGCATTGGTGGTGGAAGGACTGAATGTTCGTGGTTATGGTGCCTGCCAAATTGACTGTGTAGACTTTATGGTGTCAAGTTTCTTGAGAATTAGAGCTGCACTCAATCAGGCAAATTGAGTATTCCAACATACTCCTGACTTGTAGATGGTGGGCAGACTTCTTGGGGAGTCAGGAAGTGAGTTATTTGCTGCAGGATTCTGAGCTGCTGACCTGCTCTTGTATTAATATGGCTAGCCTGGTTTAGTTTTTGGTCAGTAGTAACCCCTACGATGTTAGTGGGGACCCAGTAACGATAGTGTCATTGAATGTCATGGGACAATAAGATTCTGTCTTGTTGGAGATGACACTCTGTGGCAAGAATGTCATTTGCCACCCTTCAGCTCATACCTGGACATTGTCCAGACTTTCAACATTTGGTCATGGATTGTTTCAGTATTTGAGGAGATGTGAATGTTCCTGAATATTGTGTAATTATTAGCAAATACCCCTACTTGTGACCTTATGATGGAGGGTAGGTGTTTGGAGAAACAGAGGATAGTTGGTGTAGGATGCTACACCCTGAGGAACTCCTGCAGAGAGGCCTTAGAGCTGAAATGACTATCTTTATATAACCACAACCATCTTTCTTTTTGGTGCCAGCTGTGCATACGATTCCAATCAACTGAGGTATTCTTCTCCCCACACCACCCCACCCTCCAGTCACTCTGACCTGACCTCCACGTCTCCTCTGGAATTCAGCTGTTGTATCCATATTTGAATCCAGGCTGTCACGAGCTGTGTGGCACTGGCAGACCGCAAACTGAGCGTCAGTGAGCAGGTTCTGCTAAGCAAGTGTTGCTTGATACATTGACACCTTTTTTCACTTTCTTGATGATCAAGAGCAGACTGGGACAGTAATTGGCCAGGTTGGATTTGTTCTGCTTTTTGTGTACAGACATGCATAGGCAATTTGCCACCTTGGCAGATAGATGTCAGTGCTGGAATTGTACTTGAACAGCTTGGCTATTGTGGCTAGTTTTGCAGCATACGTCTTCATTACTATTGCCAGAATGTTGTCAGGGCCCATAGCATTTGCAGTATCTCGTGCTTTCAGCCATTTCTTGATATTACGAGAAGTGAATTGAGTTAGCTGAGGATGGCATTTGTGTTGCTGGGGACCATGGGAGGTGATCACAGTAGATCATTCACTCAGCAGTTCTGGCTGAAGAAGGATGCAAATGCATCAGGCTTGTCTTCTTGCACTGATTTGCTTAGCTCCCCCATTATTGACGATGGACATGTTTGTAGAGCCCCCTCCAGTGTGTTGCCTTGTTTACCATCATTCATGACCTGGATATGGCAGGCCTGCAGAGCTTTAACCTGATCTGTTAGTTGGTATTGATAACTCTGTCTGTCACTTGTTGCTTCTGGTGGATGGTATGTAAGTTGTCCTTATTTTGTAGCTTTAATAGGTTAACAACTCATTTGGTTATGTCCAGTGCTGCTCCTGGCAGGCCCTCCTGCAGTCCCCTTTGAACAAGGGTTGGTGTCCTTGCTTGAGCATAATGGTAGACTGTGGGATTTGCTGGACCATAAGGTTGTAGATTCAGTACAACCCTGATGATGGTCTGCAGTGCCTCATAGCTGCCTGGTCTTGATTTCCTTCTATTGGAAATCTATCACATGTAACATACAATTTGTGCCACACGACACTATGTAGGATATTCTCAATGTGAAGGAATGACGTATCTCCAGAAGGACTCTGCTGTCGTCACTCTTGCCAATATTGGTACGGTTGATGCATCTGTGGCAGGCAGATTGGTGAGAATGAGGTAATTATGTTTTGTTCCCTCTTTTTTGGTTCCTTCACCTGACACAGACCCAGCCTTGCTGCTTTTGGGATTCGACCAGTTGGTCAGTATGGTGCTGCCAAACCATTCTTGGTAGGCATTGGAATCCCCATCCAGAGTACATTCTGTGCTCCTGCCATCCTCGGTGCATTCTCCATGTGGTATTCAATTAGGAGGAATACTGATTCATCAGTTGAGGTGAGTGTCAGTATGTGATGATCTGTGCACATGATGCCACAAATCTTTATGGGGTCCACGGTTAATGCTGTGTGCTCACATAGCACCTTACTCCTGACAATATGCCACTGACCTTACACCTTTACTATGCCTGACCTGCTGGTGGAACAGGACATAGTGAGGGGTAATGATGGTGGTGTCTGTGACATGAGCTGTAAGGTGTGATTCACAAGTATGAATGTAGTCTGTCTGACAAGGCTACTAATTCTGGCAGTAGCCAGCGTTGTCACCGCCCCCACCACTCCAAATTAGTGAGGAATATTTGCATTGTCTACGGCAGAGTTTGCTGTTTTCATTCCTGTTACAATAGCTGATGGTAGATAATCTGTCCAGTTGAAATGCTTTAAGACTTTATAGCAGTTGATGCAACTCTGGCTTGCTAGGCCATTTCAGAGGTCAGTTAAGTGTCAACCACATTGCGAGTCTGGAATTGCATAGCGCACAGATGGGATTTCCAGCATTTATACAGTGCTTTCATGGTCATTGTTAGATTTAATTCCAGGTTTCTCTTGAATTCGTCACGTTATCTGCCAGGATGGGATTCAAATCTGGAGTCTTGGAACATTAGTTGCACCTCTGGATTGTTGGTCTAATGACAATACCATTTTACCACTACCTTGGGAAAACCGTTGTGATTTGGTGGGGTTCAGGATACTGATGTTTTTGTGGCTGCGGTTGAGATTTCAAGATGATATGTTTCCTCTTTCTTGTGCCAACCTGGGTATAGAGCAATCACAAGGCTTTCACTGGCTGCTGAGCAATCTGAGTGGGGAAGGTTGAACATCCAGAGATCATGGTCCATTTCATACCAATTTATACGGGTAGAAAGAAGGTTGAGGTAACCCAGGCAAATTTTAAGGAGCAGGGAAGGAGACAAAGAAAAATCTTCCTCCACTTGTGACCCTAATGCTTCAAGCACTGGTTTCTGTTTGATGCAAATGAATGCAGTGTTTTTCATTAATCAGTTAAAATGTGAAAATCCAAATTCTAAATGTCTTATGCTGGTCACAATGTATTTAAACCAATAACCTACAGCCACGCTTGTTGTAATAATTTATTTTGTTTTCATCCTAGCATTCCCTTGGTTTGGGATGGATATTGGTGGAACACTTGTCAAACTCGTGTATTTTGAGCCAAAGGATATCACAGCTGAAGAAGAGCAGGAGGAAGTGGAGAATCTGAAGAGCATTAGGAAGTACCTTACCTCTAACATAGCTTATGGAAAAACAGGGATTCGGGATGTGCACCTGGAACTGAAGAACTTGACCATGTGTGGACGCAAGGGGAACTTGCATTTTATCCGTTTTCCAACACATTCCATGCCTAAATTCATCCAAATGGGTAGAGACAAAAATTTCTCTAGTTTGCATACTACTATGTGTGCAACAGGAGGCGGTGCCTACAAATTTGAAGACGATTTCAGAATGGTATGTCAGACTTGTGCGACCAAATTCTTCTGAGTAAATGCAACAAATTATTTGTTTAGCAGACCATTAAAGACTCTACTACTGTCACTGTTAATTGTGGTATTAGAAATTATTTGAATTTTTTGAACTCATTCTTAGGCAACAGCCTATCATTCTAGTGTACCTTTCCACAGTGCTAATATTTGTTTTGCATTTGGGTAATGAGAGACATGCAATAGCCCAACCATAGTGTAATCAACTTAAGGTAGAAATTTAACTTTGTTTCCTTAGTTAAATAATCTAATAAGTTTTTCTGTATGTATCTGTCAGCATTCCAATAGCTCTCTATTACTTGACTCCATTAGAGGTTTGGCCCTGTTTTGACTCCCCTCCTGAAAGCCTCAATCATGTCTTTGCTACTTCTATGCTGTTATTGCAGTGCACTCTGAGCTTGTTTCTCACATTCTTATCTCTACCTTAAAATCATCAAAAGCTCTGCAGCCTTTGTGTTAACTTGAAGTTGTACTTGTTGACTTATGTGGGTTCCTGGTCAAGCAATGTCTTGATCTGAAAACACACTTCCTGCCCTTCAAATCTTCCCGTGGCTTTGACTCTCCCTTTTTGTAATTTTGTACAACCCCACACACTTCCAAGCTATCTGCACTCCTCATGTGGGCCTGTTCATCCCAGATTTTAATCTTTGCTTTCTGGTGATTATGCCTCCAGCTGCCTTGGCCCCAAGCTCTAGAATTCCCTCTTTATATATAATCCGTTACTTTAGCTCACTTACCTTGTGTGCTTCAGCGTTGTTTTGTTTTTCTAATGCTTCTGTGAAGAATCTTGGAAGATTTACTTACATGGAAGGTGATTTGTAAATATACGTTGTCATTTAGAATATATTTTCTTTCACTGTTTTCATCCCAATTCCCATTTCTGTATGCTGATTTGCATTTTGCATCAGTGTGCCTGCTGCTAATTATCAGCTGTTTACTGTGCTTTGCATTTTTTTCTAATTTACCATGCCTTTAATGAGGTATTATTAACAAACTTGTACATTGTTCTCATTAAGACTTGGTAAAAACCATTTATGTCCATGAAGAAAGAAAGAGGACCCAATTTGGATCCTGAGCTACATTATCTATAACTACCCAACCCAAACTCCTCATTATGTGGTGCCATCACTGTGGTAGGGGTCTGAAATCTGATTGTCAAAACTTCCTTCTGTATCTTGCAAAATCTTATAGGTTATTGAGCAGTTTTCTTTTAACTGCCTCCAATCTAGAAGTTACAAATTTATTCTGGTCTTAAACGTTTTGAAACTGGTTATAACAGGGAAATAGTTCACATTTGTATTGACGCATCTGTTTACTCTTTTTGTATTGCCAAAGAAAGATGTGGTTATCCTTTGCGGATAACTTTTCAAGTTAATGAGGATAAAGTATGTTGGCCTATCGCGTGTTTTGTATCGAATAATTCCTTTCTTTTAAAAAAAGATTATACAATGTAAATCTAAGTTAATGATATTTATTCCAGTATTGGGCTTTCTACTGTTCTTTGGGCCAAATGACATTCAGATGGGTATTTGTTAATCTGTTGTTTATTTGATTACTCCTGTTTTCCAGATGGCTGACCTACAGCTCCACAAACTGGATGAGTTGGACTGTTTAATCCAAGGCCTCCTTTACATTGATTCCATTGGGTACAATGGTCAGTCTGAGTGCTACTATTTTGAAAAACCCACTGACCCTGACCAGTGCCAGAAAAAACCATACTGCCTCGATAACCCTTACCCGATGTTGCTGGTCAACATAGGTTCAGGGGTCAGCATCTTGGCTGTTTATTCCAAAGATAATTACAAAAGGGTAACAGGAACCAGGTAAGCATAACCTTCCCATATTACTATTTGTGGATATAAAATACACAGATTTATGATTTTATGCATGATGGTGTGTTTCCATTGTGGTGTATTTTATATACCTCTTTAAACTGGAATGGTTTCTGCTTAATTTGCTGTACAGTTTTATACTGACTTTCTGAATTGGTAAGAGGCTGGCGTTGAAGGGAATGGGAAAAGAGGAAATGATCACGGAGAAGCGTGGTAGGCAAAAACAGGGCTAACTCTTCCTTTTGATTCAGTTCATTTAATTCGACTACTTTTCTCCCCGCCTCCCTTTTTTTTGACTGTTGACAGAAAGAGAGAAAAGAGATCTTAACCTTGGTTGTGATATTCGATCATTCCCAATGTCCACATGCAAAGTTGTTTATGCAACAATCTTGATCATTAGCTTTTCTAGACCAAAGCACTCAAGTCGGTCACAGAACCTTACTGTTAACTGGCAAATCACCATTGACCAACAATGAGCACCTGAGAAATTTTGGATCATGGCTTTATTTTCTGCAGAATGTTAGCAAGCTTGAGTTCAGCTCTTACTATTGTGATTCAGGTCCGCAGAATAGCACTTGATAGTGCTGGTTGCAATTGCAGTAGGTCCAGAGCAGG
This sequence comes from Ginglymostoma cirratum, assembly GCA_024137785.1. Taxonomy (NCBI): domain Eukaryota; kingdom Metazoa; phylum Chordata; class Chondrichthyes; order Orectolobiformes; family Ginglymostomatidae; genus Ginglymostoma; species Ginglymostoma cirratum. The sequence continues at coordinate 39,938,276 of JAHRHZ010000139.1, forward strand.
GATTCTTGGTCGTTGACATGGTGGCAGCTGCAGAGCTAGAGACTCCTAGTTGTGGGGAAAGTGTGGGCTAAGCATGAGATTTTGTGTCAGCGAAGTGGGCCCAGCAGCAAAGAGATGGTGCCTTAAGAGTGACGACTCTTATGTTGGTGGGTCTGGTGCAGGCAGCAGTGGGGTGGGGAGGGAGGTGGTGGTGTTGCTGGCAAGCTGACTCATCATGGAGAATAAAGAGACTCCTTCAGTTAAATCTTTTTACTCTCTTGTTCTTAAAGTATTCAAAATAGCACCAGATTGTGACGACAGTTGAAGCTTTTCACTATTTTACTGTATTATTTGCTGTGAAATACAAGTGACAATAAATCATTCAATTCAGTGAAAATGAGGCCCTGGCAAATTTGCAAGAGGAAACTTGCATTCAGCTCCCAAATGAGAAGACAAAAGTAACGAGACCTGGACAATATCCAGCCTTGGGCTAATGGCAAGAACCATTTGAACCACACAAGTGCCAGGCATCTCCTGCCAAGAGTGAATCTAACCAATTGCCCTTTGATATTCACCCCATTGATGAATACCCAACTTATCAATATTCTGGGGCGTGTCATTGACCAGAGGTTGCTATTGGCTACAAGAGCAGGTCAGTGACTAGGAATCTTGCAGTGAGAACTCAGCACCTGACTCACCAAAGTTTGTCCATCTTCTACAAGATCGAAGTCAGGAGTGATACGGAATACTGTCCGCTCACTTGGATGAGTGCAGCTCCAACAACACTCAAAAAGCTTGACACTATCCAGGGCAAAGCAGCCTGCTTGATGTTTATGGTCATTTTTTGAGTTTGTTCCTTCCCTTTGCAACTTACAAAAGAAATGTATTTGTGGTACTTCATTCCAGATTCCTAACTATTAGAAACAGGGTTTTAGTTTACCCTGTGCCATCCTTCACTCACATTAACAACTTACTACGATTATATCCTTTCCTCTAGTGAAACAAAAGCTTGTCTCGACTGTTTTGTATTTCCTCATACTAGGCTGCATTTCAATAAATCTGCCTTGTACCATCCTCTTGACTGAAGCCTTGTTCTTCGATACTAATGTGTAGAGCTCAATACTATATGTTGCTCTGTAACCAGGAGTGTCTTATTAATGTTGCATATTGATTTGCCATTACCTCTAGGCTTTAATATGCTAGAATGTCCTGCTTTCAGTTTTCTGTGAACCTATTAAGTCCCAGTGCTCTTCAAAAACAACCAACCTTTAGTAAAAGAGATAAAAGGCACTGCAGATGTTGGAGAATCCGAGATAACAAGGCGCGGGGCTGGATGAACACAGCAGGTCAAGCAGCATCATAGGAGCAGGAAAACTTGACGTTTTGGGCCTAAATCCTTTAGTGTATAAGTTTTGCTAAAATGTATCACCTGAAGGAGCTGAGATTTAACCAGCAAAGGTAAATGCTCAAAGTCTGTCACTTACATCCATATGTGTGGTCAGTGGAATACTCACCAGTGCATTTACTGCTTGAATCAGCTGAGGTCAGGGAATTATGACTTGTGAAGTCTGGTGCGCAGCTTGAGTTTGACTTTTAATCATTTACATCAATCATGGTGCAGATATGTGTTTTGAATTGTGAAATGACATTCTCCCTGTTAGTTGCTGCATGTTAATTACTTAAATTGCTTCATGAGTGGCATCAAGACAAGGAAGGTCTCCTGATACTTGACTAGTCTTTAATGAGGAAAGAATGTCCTGAACTGTTGGTGGCCTAGGAGATAAATATTTACTAGTGAGTGCACTGCCATGCCATCTAGTGGACAGCATGGGTATTGCCAAAGCTGTTTGCCTGTCAATAGGGTTTGAAAAGGCTGTGTGCACATCTAATTATGTCAAATGCACGCAGCAACGAGAGACTTCTTTCCCAACTGGACTCTTAGTCCACAAAATACAGTTCAACCTTTTTAGTCAGTTGTAGTTTTCAAGTTGACCATTTCTTCCTTATATTCTCAAAGATCAACGTTGATATGTTGACTTTAAGGATGGATAGTCAAATATTCAGTCAGGTCAGCCAAAATATGTAGAGAAGTTATGTCACATTGTCTACTGTACATGTCACACTCCTTTTCCCTAATTTCCACACCAACATTGTTGGTGGTCACTAGTGAAAGGAGCAAAAAACTCATTCAGAACCCAGCCTATGTCTCCTGGCTCCACACACAAATTACCACTGTGATTCTTATGTAGGCCCTACTCTTTCCCTAGTTATACTTTAACCCTTAATTTACCTGTAAAATAACTTCGAATTTTCTTTGTTACCTGCGTTTATTTTCTCATTTTCCTCATTTGTCCCAATTTATTTTTTAGAGAAGTTTTCCCCTTGCACATTCCCCCCTCTTCTACAGCTTCTGCTGTTTTGAGCCCTTGGTATCTACTGCAAGACTCCCTTTTTTTTTACCAGTCCTGTTTATCCCTGGATAGTCAGGGTTCACTGGATCTGTTGGCCCCACCCTTTCTTGGAAAATGTTGACCCCAGTACTCTCCTATTTCCTTCTTGACCATGTTCCATTGTTCTGGAACAGATTTACCTCAAAATACCTGCTCCCAGTCCACTCTGGCCAAATTGTATCTTATTAAAATCAGCTTTCTCTCCGCTTAGACCTTTTGATTTCAGGTCCTTCCTGGGCTTTTTCCATAACAATCTGGAATATAATGGAGTTATGGTCACTGTCTGTATTATGATCCCTCAATAATACTTGAACCACCTTATTCATTACCTTAAAGTCCAGGGCTAGCACCTCTCTTGTAAGGCTTTTTACTTCCTTCTCAAAAAGTTCTCCAAGACACATTAAGAAATCTGCTTCCTCTAAACCTTTAACTGGGCTAGTCATAGTTGTGAATGTTGGGAAGTTGAAAGCTCCCATCTGTACAGCCTTTACACTTCTGAAATTTGCCTACATATCTGCTCTTCTATTTCTTTCAGGATGTTAGTGGGTCTAGAGTACAGGTCCAGCAATGTGGTTGTTCTTTTTTTTGGTTTTCAAGTTCTAACCATATGGCTTCATTATGGAAGCCTTTTAAATGTTACCCTTCCTTATTACTGTAATAGATTCTCTAAGCAATAACAAAGTGTTGGAGAAACCCAGGAGGTCTGGCAGCTTCTGTAGACAGAGAAACAGAGTTAACATTTCAAAGTCAGATGTTCGGATGAAGATTCATTGGACTCAAAACATTAACTGTTTCTGTTTCTATAGACACTGCTAGAACTGTTCAGTTTCTCCAGTAGTTTCGATCTCAGATTTCCAGCATACGGAGTTTTTATTATTGGCTCAGTGGTTAGCACTGCAGCCTCACAGCGCTAGGGTCCCCGGTTCGATTCCAGCCCCAGGTGACTGTCTGTGTGGAGTTTGCACATTCTCCCCGTGTCTGCATGGGTTTCCTCCGGGTGCTCCGGTTTCCTCCCACAGTCCAAAGATGTGCAGGCTAGGTGGATTGGCCATGCTAAATTGCCCATAGTGTTCAGGGGTGTGTGGGTTATAGGGGAATGGGTCTGGGTGGGATGTTCCAAGGGTCGGTGTGGACTTGTTGGGCCAAAGGGCCTGTTTCCACACTGTAGGGATTCTAAAAAATTCTAATATCTGGGCAGCACGGTGGCTCAGTGGTTAGCACTGCTGCCTCACAGCGCCAGGGACCCGGGTTCGATTCCAGCCTCGGGCATCTGTCTGTGTGGAGTTTGCACATTCTCCCCGTGTCTGCGTGGGTTTCCTCCGGGTGCTCCAGTTTCCTCCCACAGTCCAAAGATGTGCAGGTTAGGTGGATTGGCCATGCTAAATTGCCCATAGTGTTCAGGGAGGTGTAGGTTAGGTGGGTTGTTGGTGGGGGTGGTGTGGGTGGGATGCTCTGAGGTTCGGTGTGGACTAGTTGGGCCAAAGGGCCTGTTTCACACTGTAGGGATTCTATATGATATACTTAGAAATTAGCATAGACAGAGAGAAGGTTCTGAGTGGTCTCATTGGATTAAAGGTAGATTAGATCTCCATGGCTGAGAGCAATGTCTCCTAGACTGTTGAGTGAGACAAGGGAGAAAATATCAATGGTGATAATTTTTCAATTCCTTTCTGGATACAGGAGCAGTACTAGAGGACTGGAGAACAGCCAGTCTGCTATCATTAATCAATTAGGAAGAAAGAGAAAAAAAACTAGGAAACTACAAGCCAGTCAGTCTAACCTCCGTGGTGGGGAATCAGTTGGTAGCAATTCTGAGGGACAGAATTAACCTGCACTTGGAGAAGCAGGGATTAATCAAGAGCATCAGTATGGTTTTGTTAAGGGGAGGTCATGTTTAACCAACTTGTTTTGAATATTTCAAGAGGTGATTAAATATGTAGATGAGGGCATTGTATTTGACAGTCTACTTTGTCTTCAGCAATCCTTTTAACATGGTTCCTTATGAGAGACTGATAGCAATGGGAAGAGCCTATGTGATCTGAGGAAATTTAGCAGATTAGATCCAGGATTGGCTTAGTGACAGGAAACAGAGGGGTGTTTTGTGACTGGAATCTTGTGTTCGGTGGAGTTCTACAGGATTAGTGTTGGGATCTTTGCTGTTTGTGGTGTACATCAGCAATTTAGACCTGGAATGTAGGAGTGTTAATCACTGGATGATACGAGTATTGGTGTGGTAGTAAATAGTAAGGAAGATTGCCTTATATTGTGGGAGGATATAAACTGGGCTGATCAATCTGGCTCAGTGTCAGCTGATTCACTTGGGCAGGTCAAACAAGACAAGGAATACATGTTAAATGGTAGGACCCTGGTGTGCATGTTACTGGTCCCATAAAGTAACAGGGCAAGAAAATAGCGTCTAAGAAGGCATATGGGATTCTTGCCTTTATTAGCCATGGCGTAGAGTTTATGAGCAAGGAGGTTGTCCTGGAACGGTTTACTCATTGTGGCCTAACCATTTTATTTTTGTGCAGTTCTGGAATCCGCACTACAGGCAGGATATGACTGCACTGGAAAGGGTGCAGAGGAGATTTACCAGAATGTTGCCTAGGCTAGAGAGTTTTTTTTTGGTTATGAAGAGAGATTGAATTGACTGGTGTTGATTTCTTCGGAGCAGAGGAGACTGAGGGGGTACTTGATTGAGACATATAAAATTACGTGGGTCATGGGCGGGGTAAATGGAAAAGAACAATTCCGTTTGGAAGGATCAACGACAAGGGGGCATCAGTTTAAGATAAGGAGTAGGGGTTTAGAGAAGGTAAGAAATATTTTTCACTTGGATGGTCATGGGAATCTGGAACTCACTGCCTGTAAGGGTGGCATAGGCAGAAACCCTAGACTTTTAACAAGTAATTAGCTGTAAAATTGTAATGCTGAGGCATACAAGGTTTTAGTCAAGTGCTGGAAAATGAGATTAAAATAGTTAGGTGATTTGTTTTTGACTGGCACAGACATGATGGGCCAAAGGATCTTTTTCTGTGCTGTAGACCTCCTACAGTAACTGTATGGATATTATATCATGTTAAAGGTGCTATACAAGTTGTTATTGTTAGTAAATATAACCTGTACTGAGCTTTTTTTAATGAGCAGTTGCTTCATATTTAACCTCTTTCCCCCTTCCCCTTAGTCTTGGTGGAGGAACTTTCCTTGGCCTGTGTTGTCTCCTAACTGGATGTGAAACCTTTGAAGAAGCTTTAGAAATGGCAGCGAAAGGAGACAGCACTAATGTAGATAAACTCGTTAAGGATATTTATGGAGGAGACTATGAACGGTTTGGCTTAAGTGGATGTGCAGTAGCTTCCAGGTAAGTCCCAAGTGAACAGCCTATTTGTAGTCATGGAATAGGATAGTACTGATGGAATCTCATTCTCTGTACCTGGGCATGGGATAATATACTGTCTATTACACACAAATTTGAAGGGTGGCTGAATGCTACTTTCCTGAGAATGTATTCATTTGTATTTTTAAAATATTCAAGGACCATTTGTAAGATCTGCTTGTGCAAGCAATTGGAGATCACCATCCTCCTCTTCAGAAACTGCTGGGAGGTCTTGCAGCAAGGAGAAAACATGGCAGCCAGTAAACTCTGCCTGCTTGCTGCTCCTCTTCTGTTTAAAAAATATGCAAGTAATTTCACTGGGCCTTGAAAGATTTCTGTCTGTAGTATTGTTGGGCCTTGACTGACACATTGAATGCTGGCTTAAAATTTGCTGGAGTCAGCCAATTTCAGAGAGTGCTCAGTTATCCTTTGCCGTTTAGCTCAAATACATTGCTTTGTAAGTATGAGCTGATGAGAAACAGAGCAGCAACTGGGATGAATTAGATACAATTGAGAGCATGAGAGAAAAATAGAAAAGAAAATCTTCAAATTTATAATCTCTAACAATTTACCAATACAAGAGTGATCTCATCATTCGGTTTCATTTGTAAAATTATTGGCCTGACAAGATTGTCTTATACTACAAGTACATAAATCTGGTCATTGATTCCATACAAATGATATCAAGTCTTAGCACAGTATTTCTGTGGATCGTTTAATTGAGTTAATGTTCAATGCGTCAGTGTGAAGAAGCTCATAGGGAGGTTGAGGGTGAGCCGCTGTTTTTGCAAAGCGGATGACAAATGATCTGTTGATTTGTCTTGATTTGCAATTCACCACCTTGCTTCAAGTTGCTGGAGGATTTGAACACTTATTAATGAGAAGTCACACTTGCTTTTTTTTGCTTTTACGGCACACCTAAGATGAACCTGTGAGAAGGAGGCAGGCTGGTGCAAATATAATTGTTGTCTGCTTCAGTACCTAAATTCCCAGAAACCTGGCACGTACAAAATTGCAAAGAAGCAAAAAAAAACACATTAGAAGTGCATATATTTGATTATTGTCCTGCTCAGCGTTGCACATAGTTCACACAGCATTGTTTAAGCTATCTCAATTTGTTTTTATCATTCTGGATAAATAGATGTCCCTAAAGAGAAGTTTCTGTTAACAATCCAACAACTTCCTAGTAGCACTTACCGATTGATTAACCTGCCTTCACAAGATTTGAACTTGCACTCTCTGCTTTATCAATCTCTCATCTGGGCATACCAGTACATTAATCTACCCGTAATACTATTATACTAATGAAGTAAAACCATGAAAATCAGGTTTTGGTTGTAGCTGGAGTGAAATTCTATTCTCTGCGTTATTGTTGAAGCTTCTGAAATTGTTCATTGCTCTCAACAAGCACTGGATATTTCTGAAGTGGCCACTTTCACATATTTAAGATGAGGAAACAAGGCAGTTGGTACAATATTCTGCAATTCACCTGTAATCTTGATGCCATATTATGTTGTAGGACATCGATACAGATGAGTAAAGGATGAGGACCAGTGATATTTTAGGTATTTTCTAATCAACCTGTTCAGAGATGTTATTACACACGTCTGAAACAGGTGGGTCTTGAACCGATGCTTCCTGGCTCGGGGAGGAACGCTACCACTGTGCCACAGAGCCCTATCAGTGGAATTTTAGATGATGGCAAAAGAATTTAAATAACAAAATTCAGTCCTATTATTGATAGTTTATTGTAGTCTGAACAGTGGAAAGGAAATGCAGGATGACATTTGTTGACCCTTTAGCGAGACATGTATTAGTGTCAGTAATTATAGATTATAATTAGCTAGTAAATTAGAATATGGAAAAAGGTTACCAAGAAAAGTTTTTGTTTCTGCAGCATTCAGAATAGTTTTCTTGGTGAACACGCCAGCAAAGAAAATAGCATTACTTCACTTGGTTTTGTTTAATGAAGTGGAGTTAATATGTACTTAGAAGTGGAATGTGTTTTGAGAAAAAGTAACTGCAGTATAACTAGAGCCATTGAGACATAGAGGTCTCTACAGCATGGAAACAGGCCCTTTGTCCCAACTTGCCCATGCCGCCTAGTTTGCACAATTAAACTAAACATTTGCCTGCATTTGGTCCATATACCTCCATACCCATCCTATCTGTGTCCCTGTCTAAATGTTTCTTAAGTGACAAAATTGTACTTGCTTCCACCAATATCTCTGGCAGCCTATTCCAGATACTCATCACCCTCTGTGTGAAACAGTTGTCCCCCGGACCCATTTGTATCTCTTCCCTCTCACCTTTAAACCTACATCTTCTAATTTTAGACTCTCCTACCATGGGGAAAAGCTATTGGCTATTATCTTATTTATGCCTCTTGTTGATTTTATAGACCTCTACGGTCACCAATCTGTCTGCTATGATCCAGGGGAAAAGTCCCAGCCTATCCAACCTCTTCCTATAACTCAAACCTTCTCGTCCAGGTAGCATCCTAGTAAATCTTACCTGCATTGTTTCTAGTTTAATAATATCCTTTCTATCGTAGGGTGACCAGAACTGCATGCAGCACTCCAAATGTGGCTTCAGCAACAGCAGTGAGATGTCCTAGCTCCTACACTCAATGCTCTGACTGATAAAAGCAAGCATGCCGAAAGCCTGTCTATCTGTGACTCCACTTTCAAGGACCTGTGAACCTGTACCCCTAGATTTAGTTGTTTTATAACATTCCCCAGAGCCCTGAAGGTGATTCTGAAGTCTGACCCTGGTTTGACTCTCCAGAATGCAACATCCTGCATTCATATAAATTAAACTCCATTTGCCCTTCCTCAGTCCACTGGCCCAGTTGATCAAGATCTCGCTGCATTCCCAGATAACCACCTTCACTGCCCACTATACCACCAATCTTGGTGTCATCTGCAAACTTAATAACGATACCTCCTAAATTCTAATCCAGATTCTTTTATATAAATGGCAAATAACTGGGCCCAGCACCAATCCCTGTGGCACACAGTGGGTCATAGGCCTCCAGTCTGAAAAACAACCCTTTACCACCACACTCTGTCTTCTACCATCAAGCCAATTTTGTATTAAATTGGCTAGCTCTCACTGGATCCAGTGAGATTTAATCTTACTCAACAACCTGCCATGTGGTACCTTGTCAAAGGCCTTGCTAAAGTCCAGTAGACAATGTCTACTGAACTGTCCTCATTTACTTTCTTGGTCATCCCTTCAAAAAGCTCAGTTAAATTCATGAGATACAGTCTTCCATGCATAATACCATGCTACCAATCTCAAATGAGTCCTTGCCTCTTCTAATGCCCTTAGATCCTGTCTCTCAGAATCCCCTCTAACAACTTACCCACCACAGATGTTAGGCTCACTGGTCTGTAGTTCCAAGGCGTTCCCTCATAGTCTTTCTTAAATAGCGACACAAATTAGCCATCCTCAAATCTTCAGACATTTCACCTGTGGCAGTTGACGATGCAAATATCGGGGTCTCTGGGGGCCCTGCAGTTTCCTTCCTTGCCTCCCACAAAATCCTGGGATATACTTCATTAGGTCCCAGGGATTTATTTACCTTTAATGTATGTTAAGATGTCCAGTACAACCTCACTTGTAATGTGGACTGTCTTTAAGACATTACTGTTTATTTCCCCAAGTTTCCTAGCATCCATGCCTTTCTCAACAGTAAATACTGATGAGAAATATTCATTGAGGATCTCAGCCATGCCTTGTGGCTCTGCATATAGACAACCTTGTTGATCTTCAGGTGGCCCAACTCTCTCCCTAGTTAATCTTGCCCTTCATGTACGTGTAGAATCTCTTTGGATTCTCCTTTTACCTTAGCTTTACCTCTGCCAAAACCAAAAAGGAAGTTGGATTGGAACAATATGGTGAGCTGTATTCCACAGAATTCACTGTTGGAATTGCATTTATTTACCGAAAATGTGAATGATCTAAACTTTGAAATAGATATTTTGAGGTCTGTTGATACTTCCTTTTGAAAGAGGAGTGGGGCTTGTGTGAAGAATTGGTGTAAGTTTTTTTGTGCAATTCCTCCCCCAAAAAAAGCCATCCTCCTAGTCTGGAGTAAATAGGTGGTAGATATAAAAATATTTGGAAATTAAAGATAGGACAAGGGAAATATAACTTAAATCATAAGAGAATGAATGAAGAATCTGTGGCATAGAATTACACAGGTCATTTAAGATGACAGCCAAGTGAAGAAAACGTTAAATGATGCAACTGCGATATTCAGTCTTTTGTCAGGGAGGACGTAGAATAAAAAAGTCTGAAAGCTCAAGACTAATTGCAATGATGATGTCGTTGTAGTTTTAAACACCTCATTATAGAAATAGTGGGAAAAGTGCAGTGAAGATTCACTTAGAGTTTCTTCAAGGCTGATGAGAGATTTGAGAATTTGGTGCTTTTTCATTTAAAATTGAAGAGTTGCAAGCCAATCTGCTGGATATCTACAGTATTACAAAAGCAACAATAAAGGAGGAGTGACATTTCCTGTGGTTGAAATGAAGTGTACAAGTTTAAAAAATAAATGAGAAATTGGGAAACAAATGCATTATAGTGGGATTGAAGGGGCTGATTGGTTTACCTGCAGTTCCTGAAATACCTTTGTTACTGTGGAAGAACATACAAGGTATCAAATCTGTGCTAGTAACATTCTATCATGATTGTGAGAATGAATAGTTATTGTGTTAGAAAGCTAGTTTTATGACAAACTCCAGTTTGGTATAAATAATCATACTGTTAGATTTAACTGGATCAGATGTAATTGCTTGGAAGTTGGCTATGTAACAATCGAAATTGAACTCTGTGTGCTTTTGCATGATCTGTAAACTCTCTTGTCTAATTATGTTGTTAATGCTTGTGTGAGTAGTAGTTTGCTTTGTCTGTGGATGAACAGATTGATTAACAAATGCTTATGAAGGTTATTTTTAAGTCTTCAAAAGCCATTTTGTCCTGTGTTTCATTTTTTTTCTCTCAAAGTTTGAGAAACGTTTTAGATTCTCAGCCATTATGAATAATCTGAAAATTTCTATCGATGCCTTTAGCCATAGTATTTTTTAAAATTTATGCAGCTTTGGTCACATGATGAGTAAGGAGAAGCGAGATTCCATTAGTAAGGAAGACTTGGCCAGAGCGACTCTGGTCACTATTACAAACAACATTGGATCCATCGCTCGAATGTGCGCGTTGAATGAGGTAAGCATTTGTTAATGGACAATGCCTCATTGCTCAGTTATAGTATTTGTGTCAATTGCAGTAGATTGAGTTATGAGTATATCAGAGGGCAATGAATTAAAAAAGGTGGAATCTGAATGATAGCAGTCTAGAAAGGCCTATCTGTAATTGTTCATTGGTTCAAATTGTCTGCTATTTTAATATTTTGGCAGCGCTAAAGTCTGCTTACTCTGATTCACATTGCTGAATTAAAATAGTTGTAAATTTCAAACTATTTTCAGCACTGCTAACTTGATTAAAATAGACTGCTGTTACTTCTTGCATTCTATTGAAATTCAGAAACAGTGGAATATTTATTTGTTACTTGACATAAAGATTCTTATATTTGTCTAAACATGTCTGTAGATCTGTCAGGAAATCTGAATGAGCCTATGAATTCACAATTCCATGCCACTGCTTCCAGTTTGGGAAATGGTTTTTCTGATTTCAGTCTCAACCCTTGCTTCACCTTCTAAGGGACATCCCATTGAGAGCAAACACGTATGAGTTAAACCACGTAGATGTATGCTGACTATTTTGGTGGGAGCTAGAGTGATATGGGTACAAAGTATCAAAGAATTTCACTGCACATTTAAGCAGCCCTTGCTAGATCATGAATCTAAATTGGAGATGTGAATGTCAGGGCAAAATCAACTTGTTAATTCTATAGTCGATAGAAAGTAAGAGCAAATAATATACGTTAAACATCCTTATAATAAAGTAAGTGTATTATCGATCTCTTGGAGTAACCAAATAGTTCAGCATTTTCTCAACACAATGCCAATGAATTACTGAAAGTAAATTATTTATATACGTAATGGGATAACGCCAGAGATTTTGTTCTAAAACCAATATTGAAGCTATAGTCATATGCTGTTCACATAGGTTGCTAGTGCACTAATACGCGACAATATCACACTACATACATTCCAATTTTACTGGACTACAAGCGTAACGTGTGGGATGGATAGGCTCACGTAGCTTGGCTACAAACTTCACACCTTTTAAAGGATGATGACAGTTGAAGAGTAGTCATGTTGGCTCCTAAATAGCTATAAATATTGAACCCCTTGCAATTTCAGAAGCAGTAACTGGACACCAATTCCTTACTCAGCATTCGCCTATGGAATACAAATGGGTTGATCTAATCCATGTCAGTTTAAATCAAATGAATGGTATGCATTTACCTAATGCAATGCTCTTAATACAGAGTCAATTTAACCATTATTTTAATTGCAATATATGCTACTCTACAGCTTGTTGCTTCCTTCAGTTCTCCTTTGAGGAAAGTAACACCAACAGTGCGCCTTCGCTAGAAGAGAGGATGAGAGTTGGGCCAGATCAGATGGGCTATAATCCTCATTGCATGCTGATCCAAGAATACTAAATAATAAACATTATAGAGGTTTAACTTCTACAAGAGAGCAGGGATTCACGAAAATTGTATTAGTGCAGAACAGAAGAAAATGTTTTTTTTTATTCTGCCAAATAAATTTGCCTGAATTCTCTGGGTCTCTGACACATTGTCAGAATTATCACTCATGCTTTGGTTTCTGCTTTAAGCATCACCGCCACTCCACCCACCCTATTCTTCTGTCAGGAAAAGGCCATTCAACCCCTCAAGCCCATTCAAACATTCACTTACATCATGGCTGACCTCTACCTCAGCTCCATTTACATGTCTTTCCTCTGACTCCTCTGTGGAGGTGCTGTTTGGACTTGGGTGGGCGTGGTCAAAAATTACATGGCACCACGTTCTAGAGTCCAACAAGTTTATTTGAAGACACAGGCTTTCAGAGTCACTGAAGGGGTGAGACTCTGAAAGCTTGTCTTCAAACAAACCTGTTGTACTATAAGTTGGTCTCATGTGATTTATCTCCCAAGCATTTAACAGCCTACTTCACAACATTACAGTAAATTCTACCAGCTTTTGATTTAGCTAAATCTTTTATGTCTGGAACCTGATCATCATCATCTAGAAGTCCATCCTGGCAGCATCCAGTGATACTCTTCTATTCTCAATGCAAGTACTTTCTCAAATATTTCAATTAGATTAGTCAGGCATGACCTGTTTTGCAGATCCATCTGAATCAGCTTAGAGTCATAGAACCATACAGCATGGAAACGGATCTTTTGGTCCAACTAATCCGTACTGACCGTGTTCCCAAACAAAACTATTTCCACCTGACTCTGTTTGACCCATATCCCCCCCCTCCAAACCTCCCCTATTCATGTACTTACCCAAATGTCTTTTAAATGTTGTAACTATATTTGCATCTGGCTCGTGCTCTGGCATTCATTCCACACACTAACCGCTCTGTAGAAGAAAAGATTTCCCCTCTTGTCCTTTTTAAATCTTTCTCCTTTCACCTTAAAAATATGCCTCCGAGTTTTGACCTCCACCTACCTTAGGAAAAAGACCTTCACTATTCACCTTAACAACGCCCCCTCATGATTTTATAGACCTCTATAAGATTGCTCTTCAACCTCCTATGCTTCGGTGAAAAAAGTTCAAGCTTATTTTTATAACTCAAGCCCTCCATTTCTAGCAACATCCTGGTAATCTTTTCTGAATCCTCTCCAATTAAATATCCTTCCTATAACAGCTGCTTCTAGTCGTAATGCTCTGGGATTGTTTTGCAGGACTATATTTGGCAGAAATTGTACATTACACAGCAAAGCAAATGAATCTTCCCACTGCCTGATGTGGCGCATGGCATGTCTCCTGACATTCTGCAATATTCATTACCTTGCAAGTTTTTTTTTAAAGCTGCTCCTCTTTTGTTTTTCCACGGCGATAACATTGTTTCTCCAACATAGCTGACAGAGTGGCCCCAATTTTAACTCGCCTGATAAATACTGGGTGGAAAGTGAGAGCTAAATTAAGGGTGATGTCTTATCCAGTAATCCTGTTGTCTTTGTTACTGCTCAGAATATTGACCACCTATGTTGAGCAAGTGACGAGGATGTCTGCAGTAGTTTGGGGCCTGATCGTGTGCAGTTTGTGTTCCCATTTCTCTATCGTGACAAAACTGTCAGGAGGGAATCTTTGGCTTGGAAGCTACGTTATTAAGTTTAAGAGAGATTGATAGATTTCTTGTTATTAATGACATCGAGATATGGGAATACGGTGCTTAGTTAGATGAGAAATTACCTAGAATGACAGAACAGACTCGAGGGGCTATTCTTGCATTCTTAATAATATCTCAATAAAAAGTTGAAAATCTGAGTTTTACTCCATGACAAAAGGTAGCATAGAGTACAGTATTCTATAGTCAAGTCTCTGATTATGATGATCACTGCTTGCATAGTTGGTCTTTTTTTTAAAAAGAAAAAAATCCAATTCGAAGATGCTGTGAATCGAGTTCAAATCAGTCCTGACATATTCTCAGCACTTTGAGCTTCTTTACAGTGTTGCCTTGTAGCATGGAGATCAAGCAGCATTGTACAGGGCTATCAAAGTGCAGGGACAGTCATCTTGGATGCAGTGATACAAGTCTTCTATTTGTGTTGCCCACAACGGTTGTTTGTAGAAATGTATATGGACAACCACATCATAACTTGTGAATTATCATTTTAGCCAAAGGCCTTTTTAAAAATTAAGCACATTTTTAGAACACACAGGCCTGCTTCTATTATAGAATAGGCTTGTTGAAAATATGTTGTAGCAAACAATCTTTTAAAATTTGTAAGCTGGTAGTCTGTTGCTTTTAAAGCTTCTGGGATGTGGTCTTTTGTCTCTTTGTTTGTGGTCAGTATGCTTCCACTTTAAAGTCTTTGGCGTCAGAATTATGCAACATGAAGCAACCTTGTAAATGTTTAACATGTTTGTTAATTCATTAGCCCAATGTTTTAATGAAGGTGTGAAGCCACTTTAAATCAAACTGTTTAGCATGTATAGTAAAATAACAGATCAAGAAACTTTACACAAATACATCAACTACTCAGGTACTACTCTCTGCACAGTGTACATTAGAGGAGGGGACAATGCAAATGTTTTGCACTGTTTTCTGAGTAGATGACACAGAACATGACATTTGTTTTCAGGGATGGACAGAAGGAAATTATTCAGGATAGATAAGGGAAGCTGCCCTAAATTCAGTTTTCCTATAAGTATTTTGAAGGTAATTCAATAAATTTTCTTAACCTTTTAAAAACCAAGAGTTAACAAAACTGGAGATTACTGCTTTTTTACTCTCTCGAGGATAGGTCTCATCCTTAACTTACGGTGCAATGCACGGAAGATTGGCTGGGAAGATTCACTAACCCCAGATATGTCCAGGGTCAGGTAATTATCAGTCAGCTATAAGACTGATCCAAGCTATGTCTTTCCAACGTTTAGATGTAATTTTCTGGCATGGGTCAGGAACAGAAACCTTGGTGCTCATCATGACGTTTGAGTCCAGCTGTTACACTCTTACCAATCCATCAGTTGAAAACAGACTCTGAGGTGGAGTAAAGGATCTTTCTGGTCTGTTCAGCTCAGTATTCCGTAATATAATTTTCCAATAAAAATTGTTCAAAATTGATCCTATTTTTGGTCCTAATTTTTTCTGTCTTTACCTTATTGCAGAGCATCGACAGGGTAGTGTTCGTTGGAAACTTCCTGAGAATCAATATGGTCTCCATGAAATTACTGGCTTATGCAATGGATTATTGGTCCAATGGGCAATTGAAAGCCTTATTCTTGGAACATGAAGTGAGTGTCAACAATACTGTATTATAGAAATAGCTCCAGTTTAGCTGAATTAATTAAAACCAGAACAAGATTTAAATGTACACAATTTAATCATCTAATTGAATTCATTCAACCAAGTTGAAGTCACTTAATACGGATGATGGAGGGGTAGTATGCTACCTCTGGGCTAGAAAGTCCAGGTTCAAGTGCCATCTGCTAAGGAAGCGTATCATAATACATTCAAGCAGTTTGCTTTTGAAAAGGAATGGAGTCAATGGAATCTCATACCAAGGAGGGCACCTGGTGTAAATCTATTAGATTAGGCTTGGATTACTCAATTGGGCTGGTATAGCACAGTGATATTGGCTCAGATATAGAGACAGAAACCTGGATTCAAGTCCCACCTGCTGTGGAGATGTCTAATAATATCTGTGGACGGGTTGAATGGAAAACTTACCAGAGTGGAGTTGCATTTATCAAATATGCAAATGAACTGTGCATTCTCAAATCCAGTTGTTGTTGAACAAGGAAAAATGCAACAAGGTCATTATTACTTTCTTTAAAAATAAAATTCTGTCCCAGAATGTATGCACTGCTGGTTAGACAGCCATTTAGACAGCGCCAGTGCTGTGTGAAAAGTAGTGGTGAGCTAATATCTTGAGCCATTGCAGTCCATGTGTTTGGTATATGAACGCCCACAAGCACTGCTAGGAAGGAAGTTCCAGGCTTTGCCTCAGCACCAGCAAAGGATCAATGAGATTGTTCCAAGTTACAGAGTGACTTGAGGGGATCTTGCAGGTGGAGGTTATTGTAATTGGCTAGTTCTTTGTAATGTCAAAATGCCATGGTATTGCACCAGTAGATGGTGCCCTAAGTACAGTGTTATGTTACAAATTGAGATCTGTGGAAAGCCACGTAAAATTACAAAACTGGATATCGACTATTTGCTACTTCTAGAAAACCAGCATAAAAGTGATTTTGCACAACCAAACAGCCTAACTACTGTATTGTCTGAATGAAAACAAATGTACAAAAGCAAAGACCCATCTGTTGAAGTAACCTAGCAAATTTGGCGACAGTAGCACATCCTGTTGATAAAACTTTTGGAAACTGAGGAAAAGCTAAAAATGGGTATATGAATATGAGGAAGGAGGAAAAAGATGCATTTAGAAATTGCAAATTTGAATTCCTACATATAGGCATATGGAAGAGGAGCAGGAATTTTCCACTTAATCATTTGACCCTGCTCCACCATTCAACAAGATAACTACTAATATTACTCTACATTTCTGCCTTCTCCTGATAACCTTTCACCTCCTTGCTTATCAAGAATGTATTCGTTCGTTTTAGTGTTGAAAGAGAGCTTCAAAGACTCATTTCTGAGCAATGTCTTAAATGGGTAACCCCTTTTTAAAATCCTTAGTTCTAGATTCATTCACAGGAGGAAACATCATTTCCCCACATGAATCTTGTCTACGTCCCTCAGGATCTTGCATGTTTTAATTAAGTTGCTTGTTGATCTTCTAAACTGTGATTTTAAAGTGTAGCATACCCAAACTATGTTCATAAGATAACCTGCCTATTCCACATGATAGTCTAATAAGTTTTCTCTAATGTTTCCCAATGCATTTATATCATTCCCTCTATTCCCAGAGTCAACCTAGAGAGCCTTGTCTGGACTACCTCCAATCCCAATAGTTAACTGCATCTAGGGTACTGTGAGCTGAGCTGTTTTGATCCCCTTTTGTAAGGAAAATATCCCAAGTGTGGGTAACTACTGGGATTGGAGGCAGTCCAGAGAGTGTTCATTAGGTTGATCCTGAATATGTGAGATTGAGTAGTTGAACCTGTACTCATTGGAGTTTAGAAGAGTGAAGGGGTAACATTATTGAAACAAAATATTCTTTTGGGGGCTTGACAATATAGATACAAAAAAGATGTTTCTACTTGTGTGCATGTCTAGCACGAGAGGACATGATTTCAGAGTAAGGAATCGCCTATTTCATAGAATCCCCACAGTGTGGAAACAGGCCGTCTGGCCCAACAAGACCACTAGACGCTCCAAAGAGCATCCCGCCCAGACCCATCGCCCGACCCTATCGCTGCATTTCCCATGGCTAAGGCACTTAACCCACATATCCCTGGACAATGTGGACATTTTAGCATGGCCAGTCCACCTAACGTGCATATCTTTGGACATTTCAGATAAATGAGGAACTTCTCAGAGGGTTGTGAAACTGCAAATTTTTTCCCACAGAGGAGTGTAGAAAAAGGTCATTAAGTATATTTGAGACTGAGAGACACAGATTTTTAATCAGTAAGTGAATCAAGGGTTGCAAGGAAAAGGTACAAAAGTGGAATTGTGGATTATCAGATCACCCATGGACTCATTGGAGCAGACTTGATTGGCCAGATGACTTTGTTCCATTGCTACTGCTTCCTCTGCCCTCAAGTCACACTTACTGAACCATTTCCCTCCCATTTCTTCTTAAGTAAAACTTGTGATGTACCCATTAACCGTGAACATGTAAGTCAGGGCTGAAATATAGTATAATGTTGCTAATGGATGTTGGAAATAATCTCGGGTAGAGAGATAGTTGAACACACCAATGATAGCACCACCAGGCGTAGGATCTGATTGCTGTGCACAGGATGATATATTGGATGATCTGGATTTCTAAGGTGAAACTCCTCTTCCTATCTATCATATTGTCAGTATTAAGCCCTACAAGGTCGAACTGTAGCCCCAGCACCAACAATCCTTCTGTCACTCACTCTACGTTGTCAAACAAAGGGCAAAGTATCCTAACAAATGGTCACAACCCACAGGGTGCGAGCTTGTTGGGAAATTCCCATTCTGTTTTCTTTGCCCATTTAACAGGTTTTGGCTCAGTGTTCTTTCATGAAAAGCAGTAATACAACAAAAAAGTTACACAGGTCAAACATAATAAACTCATGTACGTGCCATAGATATCTTTGATATGTCTACAGATCTATTTACTTAGGTTTTTAATATGAATGCAATACTACGTAAATTGTTTCCTGCTTAATCTAAATAAACCCTGCTGAAGTATAAATCTCACCGTGAAGTGAAATATGGGATTATTGGAATTCTTCTCACCCAACAGATTATGAACATGTGACAACCTCTGGTTTTCACAGAACTGAAAGGGACAGAAGCCCACAAAGGCATTCAGTATGTAATTGCTTGTTGGTGGAATAGTAAATAGTGTTTCTGACGTGAGGAGAGTATCAAATTCCTTTTTTTAAAAGGTAGGGAAGGAGGGGGGAGAAAAGTAGAAGTCAAAAATGATTTCAAATACTTTTGATCTCACTGGCTGATATATGTTACATCTGTGCTGTCTAAGGTTATTCCACTAATTTGTTTTATTGAAAAATTGTGCACTTGAAAATATAACTCAAGGAAAAGCCGCTGACAGTCCTTTCGAATCTGTTCCTTTTCATCTTTAGGGTTATTTTGGAGCTGTTGGTGCATTGCTGGAATTGCTGAAGATGACAGATGCATACTGAGATGCGGAGTAGGACACAGGAATTGACAGAGGACATGTATTTTTAAAAGCTACTATCCAGAATTTAGTGCCAGAATGGAACTTGTCTGATGAAACAATTAACTATTTAGTTTTCATATCAGGTTAAGAATAAATCATTTGCTTTACAGCAGCTACTGTTGTACTGCACTGAGACTCATTTCGAAGGGAAGTTGAGTAATCTATTGTATGTACTGTATATATTTTAAACAATGTGCAAGATAGCCAAAACCAACTGGTTTTATGTATTAATATTTGGAGATAATTTCTGTATAAATGTGTACTGTTCTGAATTTTCTCTCCTGGGATGTACTGCCTTGTGAATGATCATACTGTAATGATTTAAGTGTTATTTATAAATCACCTGGAAGTTTTTTTTGCCACTTTCCATTTAAAACTACAAAGCTGGAGATGAACCTGTTATTTGTGTAACGTGTTGATTTTGTTGCCTTTGTAAAACTGTCCTACATATTTATAAAAGATGACCTTTCTTTGAACATGCACAAGTAGTGACCATGGCAGATGTGCTGATTAGACATTCATCTTGAAAGCCTATGCTAATATTTTTTTAGATGAAAGTGCTTGACTGGTCACAGCAAGAAGCTTCTTTGTGTAAACACTGTCTTGGCTATGCAAGTGAAGGTACCTTTCCACTAATGTGGAAGTTTTGAATAATTTGTTCTTGTATTTTTAAGAAATGCCACTTCTTAAGAACTACTGTATGATGGAAAATCCATCAATCTACAAAGCCTTGTACTGTGACAGTTCATTGTCTGATCTTTCAAATTTGTATTTAAAAAAACTGCTATTATTGTACCATGCATTTTGAGATAGATGCCTCTAGTTAATACTAAATATCTGAAGTATGCAGTATATCTGATCACTGAACAAGACCATAAAAATAGGAAAATCTAATGTGGGTACATGTGTGTTAAGAATTGGCTTTCTCATTGAAAATATTTCACATTCCATTGATATCATGATATTTCTGACACATTGACTTTAGGTTTGAGGACTTTTTTAAAAAAAAAATTGATCACATGAAATGCCCTTCTTTGAGTTCCATGATGGCAGGTGGTTGATTGACTTTGACTTTGACTTTAATATTGTACTGAATTTTAATTAATATTCCACTGCATAACAGATTTTAACTAAATTCTTCACTTTACGACTTGTGTGTATTGATCTATTTAGTTTAATCGAAGTCTTGCGCTTTAAGTGCTGTTGTAACTAGTCATTCTATCTATATTTTGTTCTGTTTTACATGTATATCCTAAAAGAAATGTGACTAAGAGCACTACAAGTCAGCATTGTCACATTTTTTAAAACAAATTATCAAGATATGCTATGTGTCTATGGCTAGGAGCCAATGTTGTATGCAGTTCATTCTTTGAACGTGTTCCATCTGCTTTTGCCTCCCAGATATTTCGCCAGTCCAATTTGCAAATTTTTCTTGACTAGAAGCTTGTAGCAATCAACTCACTCTGCATCTGGTGCAGAGTGGGTGTGCACCCCACCGTAATTTGGCCATTTATGGAAACTGGTTTCATATGTTTTAGCAGTGAACTAATTCAGTACACCAGCATTTATCTAGTTGAATTTGAAAGAGTGAGCACCCTGAGAAAAGCTGAAACAGATTAAGGTTAGTTGCTGATTTATATAGTTTGTTTTTTATTCGTGAAATATCACCGTTAGTCATTAAGTTTTGAAGAATGTCATTCAATCCATGTTTCAATAAATAGATCTTGCCTATCCTTAGTTGGCCTATTGGAGATGGTGGTGAGTGTACTTCTGCTGCAGGCTCAGTGGTATAGGTATGCCCATGGTGTTGTTAGGTAGGAATTTTGATTCAGCAACTGAAAGGATGGCAAAATACTTCCAGTTAGATTAGAGTGAAATTGGAGGTGATGGCATTCTGTGCTTGTTCTCCGAGGTATAGATGATGTAGGTGTGGAAGGTGCTGCAGCAGCATTAGGTTGCTGCAATACAACTTGTAGATGGTACATGGGAGTGCCACACTGCAACTCTGGTGGGAGTGACATTTAAAATATTGATGGGGTGCCAATCAACCTGATAGTGTAGTTTTAGAAGATTTTGAACTTCTTGGGTGTTGGAGCTGCATTCTTCCAGGAAAATTGAAGGTATTCCATCACACTCCTGATTTGTGCCTTCTGATGGTGCAGACATTTTGGGAGTCAGGAGGTGAGTTACTTGTATAACTCTTCTTGCAATTACAGTATTTGCTGGCTGGCCTATTACACTTTCTGGTCAATGGTTAACCTCCCAGGGTATTGATGGGTGATGTGATGATGCCAGTTGTCAAATTGATATTGTATATCAAGGGGAACTGGAGATAGTTATTTGTTGGAGATAATCATTGTCCAGTGCTTGCATTAGTGACTATTATTTGCCCACTAATCAGAACAACCTGAGTGTTGTTCAACTGTCCAAATGATGCATGTGGGCATGGACTGCTTCATTATCTGAGGAGTTGAAAACGGAACTGAACACTGCAGTCATCAGCAGACATCATTTGAAATTATAACACTAGTCAAAATAGTTTAACAGTATGTGATATTGGTTCTTAGCCTGTTATTTGTTGTTCTTAGTCTATTTTATTCTGTATAAAATAGAGTTGTAAAGTGTTTTAATCCAATTGGGGAAGTCATCAAAATTTGAATTTTAAAATAAAGACTTGAGGTATGTCTGATTTCAAATGGTGGTGTTTTATTTTGTTGAAATATAGCTTATTGTAGACCTCACCTAAGTTATTCAGACACTGTAGAATAGATTTTAGGAGACTGCAGATCCATTATCAACATAGTATGGGTGTGTAGGCTGATGACAGTTCGTATGTTGAAATGCACCAATAGACAAATGATAACAAAGGACACAATGACCTGCATGGTGCACGAAAGGATTTACTGACTAAAATATTGTAAGCATTATTATGGCAACCCTCTGCAACTAGCTATTTAATCAAAATTGACATTATTAGATTTTCTCAGTTGGCAGAGAATCCTCTCATTTTTATGGAAACAGGAGTCGACCATTTAGCCCCTCAAGCGTAATATGCACTCAGATCAAGATTGTGCTGTAACAAAATTTCATAAAGCTGCACTTGCCATGGATCCCTTAACCTTTGGTTAACAAGTGTCTTTGAATCTCAGATTTGAAAATAATGATGCATTGTAGTCTGCACCCATACAAGCAATCTCAGATTTTTCGTTCACAATTGAATAGCCTTTCTCTTGATCCAGGATCCTATGGTAAAATAGATTTGCTTGCTTGATTTTTTTTTTTTTGGCATTTGAGGCCATGTTATATTTGATAGCTCTGCTCATAGCAACAGATTGTGAAGTGGCCAAACATGGTCAGGGAAAAGTAATCAAGTTAATATGTGGTCATATCAGGTGGATGTTGGGTTGAGGTTGTTGAGTTCGGTTCACTTACAGTACTTGATGAGTTCGGGCAGATATTAACCATTTTAAGATTTTCTGGATAAAGCACGTTCGTTCAGCTTGGTGACTGTCTTCACGTCACTGAGCTTAATTTGGGTTTCTAACTAACTTGAGCAGGAGTACCACAGTAATGCACCACGTGACCTCCTTTCAGACAGGGACTGAGAGTTTTGATGGTCACACTGTAACTGAGAAGATTGCTTGCTCACTTTGTCTATAGCACAGTCAACATATATACTTGCATCTGAAATTTACCTTTAATCTGGTCACAACAACCTTCTCCATTGCTATTTCAGCCATTTTTATTTATTAATTTATAGCTGTGCTAAGCCTGAAGCAATGTCAGAGACCACATATATGTCAATCAGTAGCGGGTAAAGGGAGAAAACAACTAGTTATCAGTATAAGACCAGCTATGTTGAAACATGCAGGCTTTTACTTGTTACAATTAATAAAATGGATAGCCATTGCCACTTGGAATTATATAGAAAAGCCCACAATCTCTGAACTGTTTGCCGATCAATTATGGTTGAAAACAATGACCCAGATACTCTACACTCATGGCAGTGCTGGGCAGATAGTTGTAACTTGCAAAGTTTTCTGTGTCCTAATGAAATTGCATTTTCAGTCAGCATCTGATTACAGCTGAAATAGAAATGGGCAGCAGATTCTACACATGGACTGAGTTTGGAGGAGGAGAGGACACAGTAGCAGCCGTATTTCAGTCATGTTTTGAAAGATCTCATTGTGTGTGGATTATTGAATGAATAGAAGAACAGTCAGTAGAGGGACTGAGGTTTAGTTGGATTGAAGGAGCAGTCAGATTGTGTTGGCAGTCTGGCTGGGTGGGTAACTCGCTCAGGTGGGGAGCCAGCTGGGTGTATGCATTCGTGTGGAGTAAAGGACGGGATTGGAAAATAGTTGTTTCAGTGTATGTTCAGGTCAAGTGGATTCATGTGTTGCCTTGAGTGATCGATTATACTGCTCAGTTCATTTATGCTGACTAATGAGCTAGGCCAGGTATTAACCAGCGGAGGATTTCCAGGGTAAGCTGCATATATCCAGTCCCAGTCTCTGCACTGAGCTCAGTTTTGGAGAGGATCCTGGACAGTGAAAATCAGCCCATTGTAAGTTTAAACCTCGGCAGGTGTGACTGAGCCTGAACTTCCAGAGTCCCAAAGCATGACACAGAAACGAGTCCAGATTTTGCTGTTCTGGACATTTAGGCCATGGTTTGTTATTTTTATGACTACTTGTTCAGCTTTTTTGAAGCAACAGCGAGCATATTTATCATCTGCGAAGTTTTGTAGAGTTCCACTGGGCACATTGTGACTATCTCAATGTGGTGTTGTTTCTCAGCATGTCAGGGGGGTTGAGTGCCTTAGTGTGTGTGTTACTTTATTATGCCACCTTATGAAGGCAACTCAAATGAAAGTGGTTGAGCTTCCTTGATGCTAATACACAGTCCAAGTTTTGCACATGTAGAGCAGTGACTGGAATATTGCTGCACGCCGCTGGAAAATCTGTTAGGCAGGTTCCTCTTTGTTCCTACACTGATGTAACATCAAGCTTATTTTCATAATTGTTTATTCAATCACATTGAGGTATTTGAATGCTCTATTTAAATTGTATCTAATATATTGCAGACAGTTAGTTAAAAGTACAGTCAATGAAAGGCATAATGCCACATGTAATTAGATCCAGGGTAGGAGATTGTATTTTCTAGTTAAATTGATTCTGGTTCATTAAACAGCCAATGCAGATGTCAGCATTATTGCTGAAGTGAGAAGGTACTCTTGACCATCTGTGCAGCAGTGTTTGAACAACTAGATGACATTTGTACACGTGTATATACTCGATGCCTGGCTCAGAAGGAATTGGATTATTCAGTGCAGTCATTCTGTGCAACCAGTGAAGATGTAGCATTCATTAATTTGTTTTAACCAATTAATTGCCACAACCTAAATATTAATTGAACCAATGGCTGTTGCAATGAGTCTCTGAGAAACAACTGAACGTTCATGCTGTCCTAAGTTCTCTATGCATTTAACTGCTTTTTGTGCACTGATTCTTCCAAAGTAAAATTAAAGATTAACAGTGTGGAGGCTTGCTGAGAACATAAAATAAGTCAGATGTTAAAATGGTTAAATTAAGAGTGTCTGCTTAACCGCTTCAGTGATCAACTTCTTGCTTTTGCAAGCTTATTCCAGCCCAGATGATTGTTTGCAGAGCAAAGCAAGACAACATTTTCAAAGATGGCATTTTTGGACGTGACAATTTTCATGTGTTCATGAATTCAGCTATTTATGCTACAAAAGGATTTTTCAACTGTGGAAGATTATAGACATTGACTGTAGTTAAAGCCTTCCTGGTGCCAAAACTTGAAGGGAAGTTACGCAAAAATATCATCTCCAGAGTAAAATTATTTATGTGGGCAGATTTAGACAACGCCTTTGCTGTTGCACTGAAGGCAAACTCTCTTCTGGAGTTAATGGATATAGATTCTTTTAATGAAGCTTGATTATTGTACAAAATAGAACTCTGTACCTAAAGGAATTAAGTCCCAAAATAACTTACTGTAACAATCAGGACATTAACATGGAGTCTTTGTGACATAGTAATTCACCCCGATATGGAGTACCTTATTTATTTTAATTCAAAGATTCTGCCAAAGAAAATGCAGCAAAGACTAACATTATTGTATTTTGTCACAGATGACAATGATTTATATTCAATAAATGTCGAGCTGGAGATTTTAAAATGTATTTTTTAATTAAGCACTGATGCTTAAAGCTTCTTGTTTCCATTTACCTCATTGTTCTCTCCATAACCACAAGCAGGCTTGAATAAAACCATACACAACAGAGAAGGGGCATTAACTCTGAAAAGTATAGGGATTGTGGTCGCAGTACGTCAGGAGCCTGAAGCACACATGTCAAATTGACCTTACTGAGGTTTATAAAATCATGGGGAGCATAGATAAGATCAATGACAAGGGTCTTTTCCCTGGGGTGAGGGAGTTCAAAACTAGGGGGGACATATTTTTAAGGTGCAACTACCACAGCCCAGAGTGGCTTGTGTGTGGAACGAACTGCCAGAGAAAGTGATGGATGCAGGTACAGTTAAAATGTTAAAAAGACAATTGGACAAGTACATGAATAGGAAATGTTTGGAGGGATATTGGCCAAGCGCAAGCAGGTGCGACTAGTTTAGTTTGAGATCATGGTCGGCATGGCCTGGTTGGACCAAAGAGACTGTTTCCATGCTGGATGACTCCATAAGTAATACACTACCCATCTAACATCCCAGGTGAGTTGCATAGACTCCTGCCTGAAGCTAAGAGAATTTTTTTTTTTCTCAATCCCTCTAGAGTTCTGTTCCATGGACGTTAACAGAAGCTGTCCTTGGATTTATTCAAGGCTGAGTTAGATATTATGATAGGTAAATAGCAGAGTGGAGTTGAAACCAGATCAGCCCTGGGCCTTATTCAATGGTGCAGAGGATCAAAGAGTTGGATTGCATCAGGATGATGGATGAGAACACCTGAATTACTTACTGGATGTGTTTTTGTAAAACAAAGACTGCGAGCCAAGTAAGACTGATAGTTCCTAGAAATTCGGTTATCTGTGTGAACCCCTGGGACATTGCACAGTTGCCGGGTGCCAAGGGAGCTTCAAAGACAGAGACTTCAAAGGATGCCTATATCAAACAATCTAATTATTTCTCATCAGGAAAACCTACCTCTGAGTTTTATTCCACATGAAAAATGATTCAAAATTCATATTTGTGTTTTGTCTGTGAATCATGTAAACATCAAATAGTGGAGGCGATGGTCTAGTGGTATTAACGCTGGACTGTTAACCCAGAGACCCAGATAATGTTCTGGGGACCCGGGTTTGAATTCTGCCATGGCAGATAATGGAATTTGAATTCAATAAATATCTGCAATTAAGAATCTAATGATAATTGTGAATCCATTGTCGATTCTTGGAAAAACCCATTTGGTTCACTAATGTCCTTTAGGGAAGGAAACTGCCATCCTTACCTGGTCTGACTACATGTGACTCCAGACCCACAGCAATGTGGTTGACTCTTAACTTGGGCAATTAAGGATGGACAATAAAGCGACACCCTCATCCCATGAACGAATAGAGAATAAAAAAATTCTAAGTGTGCAAGGGGCATGCGTGTGCAAACGTAAAGCCAATGACCTTCATAGGTGACAAGCAGTTGCCCTTCCAAAGACTGACCTGGCTCAGTGCTTTCTTATTAGGAGCTTGAGGCTACCACAACCTGTTTATGAAGCCTCCGCACCCTAACTGCCGCCTCCAGCCTCCTACAGAAGGTTTGATTGTGAATTTAAAAAGGTTTCTTCCCTAGCGTTACAGCATCACATTGAATATGCAATCAGCCATAGTCTGCACGCTAATGATGATGATGCAAGCAGCACATGTGCAGACAAGTCCTGACATTTGTTGTCGCCACCTGATGTCTTTTATATGTTTTTTTTCACGGGATGTGAACATCACTGGCAAGGTCAGCATTTCTTGCCCATCTCTAGTTGGCCTTGAATAGGTTTGCTTTCTCAGCTGTTTCTGAGGCAATGAAAACAATTTAAGGAAGTTAACACATCGTTGTAAGTTTGGAGTCACATAAAGGCCAGATCAGGTAAGTATGGCAGGTTTATTTCCTTAAGATAGGTGTTTTCAAACAGTCAACAATAGGTTCATGAACACCATTCCCGAGACTAACTTACTTTCCAGATTTATTAATTGAATTCAAATTCCACCAAATGCTGTAACGAGATTGGAACTCATGTCCCCAGAACATTAGCTTAGTTCTTTAGATTTCTAGCCTGGACTTAAATCACTGTCAACTTTCTGATCTTCACATGGCATCAGTCTTCACAGTGGAAGACACTAATAGCATTACAAAATTACTAAATAATCAGGGGTCAAAAGGATGCGAGGAAATAAATACAATAATATCACCAAACAAAATAAGACTGAAGACTGACAAGTCCTTTGGACCTGACGGGATGCATCATAGGATGTTAAAAGTAGTAACTACAGCGATTGTAAATTCACTCGTAGTAATCTTCCAAGAATCCTTAGATGCTGGAGAAGTCCCAGAGGTTTGGAAAAACTAGCAGTATATCACTCTTATTCAAAAGGTGAGGGAGACAATAAACAAACTGTAGGCCAGTTATCCTGATGTCTGTTATTGGGAAAGTGTTAGGATCTGTTAAAGGATGTAACAACAGAGCATTTAGAAATACACAGGATCAGGCAGACTCAGCATTGTTTCAATTTTGTAGAATTCTATGAGGAGGTAGTAAGCAGGATAGATAAAGTAGTA
Organism: Ginglymostoma cirratum; assembly: GCA_024137785.1. Taxonomy (NCBI): domain Eukaryota; kingdom Metazoa; phylum Chordata; class Chondrichthyes; order Orectolobiformes; family Ginglymostomatidae; genus Ginglymostoma; species Ginglymostoma cirratum. The sequence goes on from JAHRHZ010000139.1 coordinate 39,966,373, forward strand.
GATAATGTATTTGGAGTTTCAAGCATTTAATAAGGTACTACACACTAGTTGACTTAAGATAGGAGTGTAAGGTGTTGAAGGTGGCATATTAGCATGGATAGAGGATTGACTAACTAATGCAAGGCAGTTGGCATGGGGGTGTTGCATTTTTAGCATTGCAACCTATAAGTAGTGGAATGCCACAGGGACTGGTGCTGCAGCCACAATTATTTTCAAAAATATATTAATGACCTGAACGAGGGAAGTGAATATACTATAGCCAGGTTTGCAGATGACACACAAATAGGTGGGAAGGCAAGAGGTGGGGATGGCCTTTGGAGCCTACAGAGGGTATAGACAAGGCAAGCAGGAGACAATAAAGATTGCAGATGCTAGAAGCCAGAGTCTATAGGTGTGAGGCTGGAAAAGCACAGCAGGTCAGACAGTATCTGAAGGGCCGGTAAGTGAACATTTTGGGCTGAACCCCTTTGTTAGGATGGTGGAGGGGGAGGGGACCCCATAAATAAATAGAGGGAGGAGGGTGGGGCTGGGGTGAAGGATCAGAGAGATGCTGATGGGTGGATGAAGGTAGGGGGTAATTGTGATTAGTCCGTGGGAAGGGTAGAGCAGATAGGTGAGTGGGAAGATGGACAGTCAGGTCAGGTCAGGTGGGGGAGGACTGGACCTGGGATAAGGCTGGGGGTGGAGGGATTTTGAAGCTGGTGAAGTCAATGTTTGGGGCATTGGGCCGTAAGCTCTCAAGGCGAAATATCAGGTGTTGTTCCTCCAGTTTACGTTTGGCCTCACTCTGACAGTGAAGGAGACCAAGGATGGACATGTTACAAGGGGAGTGGGAGGGGGAATTAAAATGGATGGCAACCAGAAGATTGGGTTAGTTTGTTGCGTGCAGAGCACAGATGCTCTGTGAACTGGTCCCCGAGTCAGCGTTTGGTCTCCCTGATATAGTGGAGACCACATTGGGAGCAATGGATGCAATAGATAAGATTGGGTGAATTACAGATGTATTTCTGCCAGATTTGGAGGGATTGTTTTGGGGCCTTGGATGGAGGTGAGAGGGGAGGTGTGGGAGCAGGTGTTGCACCTCTTCCAGTTGCAAGGAAAGGTACCAGGTGTGGGGGAGGAATTGGTGGGGAGTGTGGAGCTGACAAGAGAGTCACAGAATGAACAGTCTCTGCGGAAAGTGGAGAGGGGTGGGGAGAAAAACATCTTTTTGGTGGTGCGGTCTGATTCTAAGTGGCAGAAATGACAGAGGATGATGTGTTGGATTCAAAGGTTGATGGGGTGGGACTTGAGGATTAAGGGGATTCTATCCTTATTACTGTTGGAGGGAGGGGGTTTGAAGCAAAAGTGCAGGAAATGGAGGAGATGCAGTTGAGGGCATCCTAAATTACAGAAGAGGGGTAATTACTGTCTCTAAGGTAGGAGGACATCTGGGATGTCCTGGATTGGAATGCCTCATCCTGGGAGCAGATGCGGCAGAGGCAGAGGAATTGGGAGTATGGGATAGCGTTTTGCAGGAGGGTGGGTGAGAGAAGATGTAGTCGAGGTAGTTGTGGGAGTCATGTGAAATAGATGTCAGTGGTGAGTCATTTTCCGGAAATGGAGACAGGGAGGTCCAGGAAGGGGAGAGAGGTATTAGAAACAGTCCACGTGAATTTGAGGGCAGGGTGGAAGATGTTGACAAAGTTGATGAACTGCTCAAGCTTCTCACGGGAGCATGAGGCCACACCAATGCAGTCATCAATAAAGTGGAGGAAGAGGTGAGGGATGGTGCCAGTGTAGTTGTGGAAGAGGGACTGTTCCACAAATCCTACAAAGAGGCAGGCATAGCCTGGGGTCATGCAAATGCACATGGCCACCTCTTTGGTTTGTAGGAAGTGGGAGGAATCGAAGGAAAAATTGTTGAGGGTGAGAACCAGTTAAGCCAAGTGATCAACAGTGTCAGTGGAGGGGGACTGGTTGGGTCTATGGGAGAGGAAGCCTTCTGCAAAGGGGGACACAGGTGTACGGGGACTTTGCATTCACAGCGAAGGTAAGGTGTTGGGGGCCAGGGAATTGAAAGTTTTGGAAAAGGTGGAGGGAGTGGGTTGTGTCATGAATCTAAGTAGGGAGTTCCAGGACCAAAGGGGAAAGAATGGAGCCGAGGTAGCAGGCGATAAGCTCGGTGGGGCAGGAGCAGGCAGAGACAATGGATTGACCAGGGCAGTCGGGACTATGGATTTTGGGTAGGAGATAAAAACGGGCAGTATGGGGATGGGGATCTATCAGGTTGGAGGCTGTGGATAGGAGATCTCCCGAGGTGATGGGGTTGTTGATGGTCTGGGAGATGATGGCTTGGTGATTAGAGTTGGGGTCATGATCAAGGGGACAGTAGAAGGAGATGTCAGAAGGTTGGCATCTGGCCTCAGCAATGTTGAGATCAGTATGCCATCCTACCACCTCGCCCCTCCCTCACCCCATTGTTGGCAGGTTTAATAGTGAGGTTGGGGTTGGAGTCAAGGGAGCAGAGGGCTGCGCATACCGATGGAGAGAATTTGGAGTGCATGAGAAGGGTGGAGAGATCCAAGTGATTAAGGTCATGGCGGCAGTTTGAGATGAAGAGTTTGAGGGAGGGTAGGAGGCTGGGAGGGGGTGTCCAGGAGGATGGAGTTTGCTGGAGACAGGAGAAGGGGTCATTAGGAGGTGGGTTGGATTCCTGTTTAAAGAAATAGATGCGGAGGCAGCGGAAAAAGAGCTCGACATCGTGGTGTGCGTGGAATTTGTTTATGTGTGGATGCAGGGGAATGAAGGTGAGTCCTTTTCTGACGAATGACTGTTCAACCTCAGTAAGTGGGAGGTCCAGGGGATGCAGGCCTGCAGCGCACCTCTACTGTTCTTTGTCCTCAGATGGTCCACAACCTCAACAAATGCTTTTTCTCCACCCTATCGACATCAAAGAGCATAAGTATGCCAAACACCGCCATACTCACCTCTTCAAGTATTCAGCGTCCTAACTTGATCTCTGACCTTCTCTTTTTAATCAGTAAGGGAATTGACAGTTATGGGGGAAGGGGAGGAAAGTGGAGTTGAGGATAATCGGATCAGCTATGATATCATTGAATGATGGAGTGGGCTGAATGGCCTACTTCTGTTCCTAGGACTTATGGTCTTATGTTGCTGGTGGCCCATTTGGCATTTGGAGCCATCACCCCATCATATTTAACCTTCCCAGGAATATACAAAAAAGGGTTGTAAACAACAATCTGGTCCATGCGTTGGTCCAGCTGATGTGCTAATGGGGGCCAGAGTACTGTGAAAGTCACAGCTGGAGCGCAGTCATTAAATATCCGTGCACTACAAGGAAGAATAAGAGACAATCATACTCTCACTCCGAGAACTGGAAGTTGGTCATCAGGGAAGACAAAAGAAGGTAAAAGAATATCAATTCATCTACAAAGTCAAGAATCTCAATTGATTGCTCAACCACCGAAGTCAATACTACCAGTAGGACACAATGCAACAGCCACAATGTTCCATTTGCCACTGAACAAGGCAGGGACTGATCTATGTTTCTTTTTAAATGTTGTTTTTCAGTCTCAAAACTGAAGTGGGATCTGATTTAGGTATTCAAGGTTCTTAAAGTTTGACGAAGTTAAATTCTTACCACACAACTACAGGGATTTATACAGAGTAGGGCAGAGATGGTGACACAAAATTAAGCTCTGAAAGGCAAGATCAGTGTACAGCTGAGATGTACTAAGAATAGACTGCTCCAGGAGACGACTAGCAAATATATCAATTGACGATGCAGGTTGCATTGGGTGTGGTTCAGTTTCAGTTCAACTAAAAGGTTCTTTTCTATGTTCATACGACTTTCTTGTTTTGATATTCATCCCTACATTTTCATCAGCTGATACATTTACAAAAGCGGGAAATTCATTACCACAGATATTATTTTAGCGACTCTAAATTTTGAATGTTTGACCTTGACATTTCATTCCTTTTCCAATCTTGGCAGCCTCTGTGCAGTTGCTCTCTAATATAACTTAGAATCAGTATGTTAATCTCGTAAAAGTTAAAGTTTGCGAGCTTGCACAGTCAGATACTGCAGTGTGTTCCTCGGACACCCCCATGGTAACAGTGCTCTAAGGAGCATGTATTTCAAATTAGAATAACTGGAATTGAAAACTGAGAAGTTAGTTGGTACATACCAAGTACTGGGTACTTGATATCAGCCAGACACTTCTTGAGGCTGTGACCATGATGGTCATAATTAGAATCAATGCACTCTGCAGGGTCAGAACATAATTAACTGGCTGACACCCAACATACAAGAGAAGAAAAGAAACTGACTGAAAAAGAGAGGGATTAATGTAATCTTATGACCCGCACTTCGAATTTAGTTTGTTTGTTTGATAACTTTACCCTGTAGAGGTCACAGTTAAAGTAAGTGAAGTGTGTCTTTGTTGTTAAGTTTATTTTATTTTAACCTGAATTGTGGAATTATTAATCCTGCAATTCCTTGAAAATCAATCTGCTAGAAAACAAGATAACTTATAAAGTGAATTAAAAACAGAGGTCGGCTTTGTCTCGCTGTTAGGACCTGTCATTTTACAAGCCGATCTTTCACGAAAAGATGCATCTCTATTCAGAACGTTTTGCGAAGTGCCTCGCATAGTTCAAATTTAAAATTACATAAGATGCAGTGTAGTTGTTTCTTCCAATACATGTGAGAATCCTCACTACACTACAATTTTCGAAAATTAATTTATGGGATGTGAATATTGCTGCCTGGGACAGCATTTATGACCCATACCTTGTTGTACAGGTTGTGTTTACAAAATGCATTTCACATGAATCATTCTGGTGCATACTGCCTGAGGATGTTTCCATGGTTTCCAGCCTTGTGGTATAAGGCCACAGGACTGATCTTTTTATCTGGCTGGACTCTCATTATATGCCAGAATGATAGACACATTAAAGCAGATTATAATTTTCCTAGCTCTGCCTTTTCAACAAAATGCCCATTCTTTAGTTTAAAAATTGGAATGGCGTTTTTTTGGTGTTGATTTTTGGTATATTTGTTGTATTTTAAAATGATATTTGTACTCGACGAATCAGCAACCTGCTGACAATTCACATTTTTAAATTGCATTCTGTACTGTGACCTTTGATCAAGTTAATTCTAAACAATGTAATGGTGTTAATTGTCACCTCGCAAATGGGATCCTTGTGTTGAGCCACATTAAAAGTTTTCAAAACGATGTATACTGTGTCTATTCTCTCAAGATACAGTAACACATTTTCACTGTTCTATAACTTGATGAGTTTCAGACCTTTGAGTTTAGTTACTGAGGCATAATCGTGTAGTTTTCCTTTGGAAACTTGTTGCTGGCCCCTGTTGTTACTTGAGATTGTTGCTGACTTTGCTGTTTTCATCACGATGGATTTAGACACTCGCCCCACAGTAATGTAAGCACACTGAGCTGGGAAACGTGAAAGGCTTGATGCTTACGAAAGCATTGTTTCACACTGAGAAATGTTTCCTCTGGGCATGTGTTCCCCAAGGTTTAATCCAAGTGATGGCATTTTTTTGTAAATGAAACAATATATTTTCCATTTGATTTTGGGGGCTCTCGGTCTCCATAAATTGAGGGTGACAGAATTTTGTAGCACAGAAGGGTATTCTGATGTTGCTGCTAATACATATGCTGCAAATATAAATTCCTTCTAAGTGAGTACCATAGCAGAGTTGTACATCATATTTCTCTGTTGCAGAGAGATGTTTTGCTTAATTATGTGTGTGGGACCTAACTAGCTTTGGTGTCCCAGGTGCTGCTTCTTGCTGAGTCCAAGATGTTTCCCTCAAAACCCTATACTTACGCCGCACACCTTTACCACAATGCTGAGAGATATCAGTTCTGAGGAAGGGTCACCGGATCCAAAACGTTAACTCTGATTTTTTCTTTACAGATGCTGCAAGAACTGCTGAGCTTTTCCAGCAATTTATGCTTTTGTTCCTGAGACACTATTTGCCTCCTTCCAGATCTCTGCAAATCGTATGATACTGAAATCATTACGTCATTTTACATTCTGCTAATCTCATTACTCATACATTTTAAGGTATAAAATGAATCAAGCCATTAATTTAAAGTTTAAAAGTTCTTTCTTCTCCAATACTGTATCACAGGAAGATAGTAAATCTTGTAATTTAGTTTTTGTTTTAAATCCTTTTAATAAATTAATTTCAGCCATGAAAAGCCAAGCCTTGGAAGGAGTGTACTCAGTTAAACAATATTAAAGCCCCCTCTCTTTCTGATTGTAAGTGACTGAGTTGTACATGTGTATGTTACAAAATAAAATTATATGCAGTGAAGGCAAGAACTGTAGTCATCATATCACATTAAACGGTACCTTTTCATTACATAAAAAAGGCAAATGGTTCGATTGTAGTTTTCTTCTTGGAGTTCTCAAATCAAAGTCCACCGTGGAGTATCTGAACAACTTTAATCCACAAAGTGCCTCTAATTGAATGCAACATTCAAAGATTCTTCACAGGTAGATTATTAAGCAAAATTTAACACTAAGCCACATGTGGCTATAGTAAGGGAGATCACCAAGAGCTAGGTCAAAGAGGTAGGTTTCAGACATTGTCTTAAAAGAGGTAAATGAGGTACAGATGTGGAGAAATGCGGGGACGGAATTCCAGATCTTGCAGTCTCGGTAGCTAAAAGCATTGCCACCAACTGTGGAGCAGTTCACACTCATCCTGTTGGTGGGTTCGGTTGTTATCATCCAACCATTTGCTATAAAATACAAGTGTCCACAACGTGTCTCCAAACAGAAGGGGTAGAGTAAAAAACTAGCTCTATATTTGTCGCTGTGTATTACTGAAAATTAGAAGGGTGGAATTCCATACAGTGGCATTACAATTAATCTTTAACATATCAGGATTGAGAACTAAATTAGCCTATGTGAAATTAATTGTTTGATTGATTTTATTGTCACATGTACCAAAATACAGTGAAAAGCTTTGTTTACAGGCGGTACAGGCAGATCACAGCAAGCAAAGGATGTACAGACCAAAAAGACTTAGAGCCATACAGGTTACATTGCAAGTTACATTATTCTTCCTCAGGCAGCTCAGGAAATTTGGCATGTTCATAAGGTCCCTCACCAAATTCTACAGATGCACCATTGAAACATTCGGTCTAGGTGCATGATGGCCTGGTATGGCAACTGCTCTGTCCAGGACTGTAAGAAACTACAGAAGGTGGTGTGCACAGCCCAGACCATCCCAGAAGCCAACCTTCCATCCATGGACTCCGTTTACATGGCTTGATGCTGCAGAAAGGAGGCCAACATCATCAAAGACCCATCGCACCCCGGTGATAAGCTCCTACAATCTCTTCCGTCAGGCAGGAGGTACAGAAGCCTGAACGCACTCATGAGCAGGTTCAGGAACTTCTTCTTCCTTGGGTGTTATCAGACTGATGAATGGTCTCTCTACCCTCAAATAATGCTGATCTTGATAACTTTGATCTTGCTTAGTGCACACCCGATGCAATGTAACCTGTATGCCTCTAAGTCTTTTTGATCTGGACACCCTGTGCTAATTATGATCTGCCTGTACTGGTCATAAACAAACTTTTTCACTGTATTTCAGTACATGTGACAATCAATCAATCAATAACTTGGGATACATGACTCCAAAGTCGTCAGTTCCTCCCAAAACTGGTTACCCTTACCGCATCATGTTTCAAATTACTGCATCCCAAATCATTTCTTTCAGACATTCTGTTTAAATGAGTCAACATTACCTGCTTCAAGAGTCTTCAAATCTTTTCCATAAATTTACCAATTGTGTAGTGATATTATGATTTGTTTATAAGCTAACCACCCTCCCATCTGGGCTGTGACTTGCTTTCTGTTCAGGACAAGTTGAATGAGTTGGTCACAGTCAAGTTTATTTAGAGTCTTCAGTTATCCTATCACCCCTCAGGCTTTTCATGTGAGAACATACTCAGTTTACATAACTGTTTCTGAGAATCCAATACCTTTATTGCTTTGTTCTCATGTATCCCTTCAATAGCTGCAATATCCTTTTCATATTGCAGTGACCACAATTGTGTTCTAAGTGCAGTCATAATAATGAATTTGAGGTGTGTTTTTAATGGATTCCAATGTCTGTTTATTTTACTTGGGCCTGAAAATTGTTTTGACAGCTTCAGTCTCTCAGTTTTCATGCATGTTATTTCCTTTCCATCAAGTCAGAGCACCTTTCTAGACTTCTTTTGTCCCAATTTCTTTGTGTTGGATTTCAAATCCTTCCAGAGCTATTCCAGTTCACTTCTGGTGTCAACTACGTTCATTTGCTTTGTATCATCTGAAAAATTGCTAAAAAGCTGGTCAATCCTCATGTTAGATCATTTGTGGAAATATTTGCTAAAAGGCCTCCCAAGGGACACATCCCCGGGGACCTATTTGTAATATTCTCCCTGGTTGGTTGCAATCCCTATTACAGCATCGTCTGGGCTTTAACTGGTCAACTATTCATTTTTTTTTTAAAAAAGACATCTGCTTTCTTTATTTCCAATATCAACCATTGCAGAGGAATTGTGTTAAGTAGTCATACTGCAATCCAAGTACACTGAGGCAGCCAGTTCTGAAGAGGGGTTGCTTGATCTGAAACGTTAACTCTGATTTCTCTCCACAGATGCTGCCAGAACTGCTGAGCTATTCCAATAATTTCTGTTTCTGGTAAATTTCCTCTGCACCATTTCACGTGCAATCACATCTTTCCTAATGTGAGGTGACCAGAGCTGCACACAGTACTCAAGCAGAGTACTGTAGACATGACCTCCCTGTTCTTGCAGCCTCTGCCTGGACTGATAAAGATAACACAGTGCGGAGGTGGAGGGACACAGCAAGCCAGGCAGCATCAGAGGAAGTTGACATTCAGGGTCGGGACCCTTGTCCAGAAGGGTGTTCCTCCAGGTCCACACTGTGTCATCTCGGACTCCAGCATCGGTAGTTCTTACTATCCCTGGACTGATAAAGACGTGTCCCGTACGCCTTTCTTATTTGCCCTGCCACCTTCAGGGAAAGCATTTGTGTCGTGGCTGGTAAAGCGATGACAGTGTCTCTATCTCTGAGCCAGAAAGTCCAGGTTTAAGAGCCACCTTCTGGAGTGCCCGAGCACGTTGATTGAAATACCCGTAACAGATAAACCCTGAGTGATTTTGTCGGCTTTACAAGGCTTGATCCTGCATGGTGCCACATACATGCACGTCCTTTCGTTCCGGATCGCTTAGGGGAAACTGCTCGGTTTAAGGGAGACCAGCGATTTCACTTCATTGAGTGTTCAATAAAATGTATTATCAAAACGGAGTTTGTTTCAGATTCACAGTGGCTTGATAGGAGACACCTTTTAATGTAAAGGCTATTAAAGAACTATTTATCAGGATTACAGTTTTAGAAGGAGGGAATTGATCAGTCAGATGTTGGGGGTGGAGTAGATTCGCAGCTAAATCCTTCGCTGTTCAGAGCTATCCGGGCTGTCCTAAACTGGACGCTCGAAGATAAGGAGGGAGCTGACGGATCCGCGGGATAGCTAACCGCAGGCTCTTCTGGGGTAAGTCGGTTTGAGCAGCGTGTGCTCCGGATTGCAGTTCTTGATGCAAGCTTACCTTTTATTTTTAAAACAAAAATGAAAGCTAATGATTCATTACACGGCACATCTGTGAGAAAGTGGACTTTCTTGGCTGCTGGAACAAGCAAACATTAAAAAAGAACAAAAAGTGTGCCGGGTCCCTGTTTCTTGCAGTGTTTCAAACTGCAATACGTTGGAATGCGTGTTCCCCACCCACCCCCCCACCCCCACCTCCCCACGGCAGGTAAAGGTGTGTTTTGCTTTCCACTTCTGCTGTTAACTAAGTCCAGGAGCTCTCAGTGAGGGAGTTATTCCAATTGAGGTTAAGAGATGGAATGGAAATAGCGAATTGTCATTGGAAATAGCTCCATGCTGCCGCCCAGCCTGGAAATGGCGTTCCACAACTCCACTCAGACACGGAGTGAGGATAAATCCTTAAAGTGTGGAGCTGGCGATGAAAAGATCGTGTAACGTAGCTGTAACGTTTGACCGTGTCTGGATAACTCGCACCGCTCACTCACCAGCCTTTGTGTGTGTTCGGTATCGCATTGGCTCCTTGGCTGGCAATGGTCTCGTTTCCTATCAGGTTGTCAAGAAGGGGAATCAGCACAAGGCAGACACCAAGAAATCCAACAGGGAATTCGGGGGCGGAGAATAAAGTCTAATTCTAAAAATGACCACAAGAATGTGGGAATGAGGAATCCGAGACGACCGGAAGTGTTGGACGGGATGCATTTGAGGGAAGCCTGACAACTGTGTGTGAGAGGGAGGGGAGAGAGTTCTGAGAAAAAAATATGGGAGGAGTCGCAAGTGGAACATAAACACCAGCGGGGACTGAAGGAGTCTGTTTCTGTGCTGGGATTCCAGGTAATTCCTTGAAACGGTGGGAGTACAACGCGGAGACGCTATACATGTATATATATATACTGCATGCTCAAATTGATATCAGGAAATGTATTTTCTGCCACAGAGTGACAACTGCATGGAATAGTCTTTCTGAAAGAGTAGTGAAGACTAAAACCCTGGAATCAGCCAAGGATCAGTGGTAACAAGGTGTAGAGCTGGATGAACACAGCAGGTCAAGCAACATCATAGAAGCAGGAAAGCTTGACGTTTCAGGCCTAGACCCTTCATCAGAAATGGGGGAGGGGAAGAGGGTTCTGAAATAAATAGGCAGAGAGGGGGATGCGGATAGAAGACGGATAGAGGAGAGGATAGGTGGAGAGGAGGCAGACAGGTCAAAGAGGCGGGGATGGAGCCAGTAAAGGTGAGTGTAGGTGGGGAGGTAGGGAGGAGATAGGTCAGTCCAGGGAGGACGGACAGGTCAAGGGGGTGGGATGAGGTTAGTAGGTAGGAGATGGGGGTGGGGCTTGAGGTGGGAGGAGGGGATAGGTGGGAGGGAGGACAGGTTAGGGAGGCAGGAATGACCTGGGCTGGTTTTGGGATACGGTAGGGGGAGGGGAGATTTTGAAGCTTGTGAAATCCACATTGATACCATTGGGCTGCAGGGTTCCCAAGCTGAATGTGATTTGCTGTTCCTGCAGCCTTTGGGTGGCATCATTGTGGCGTTGCAGGAGGCCCAGGATGGACATGTCATCTGAGGAATGGGAGGGGGAGTTGAAATGGTTCGCGACTGGGAGGTGCAGTTGTTTAGTGCGAACCCAGCGTGGCTGTTCTGCAAAGCGGTCCCCAAGCCTCCGCTTGGTTTCCCCAATGTAGAGGAGGCCACAACGGGTACAGCGGATGCAGTATACCACATTAGCAGATGTGCAGGTGAACATTTGCCTGATGTGGAAAGTCTTCTTGGGGCCTGGGATTGGGGTGAGGAAGGAGGTGTGGGGGCAGGTGTAGCACTTCCTGCAGGTGCAGGGAAAAGTGCCGGGTGTGGTGGGGCTGGAGGGGAGTGTGGAGCAGACAAGGGAGTCACGGAGGGAGTGGTCCCTCCGGAAAGCAGATAATGGTGGGGAGGGAAAAATGTCTTTGGTGGTGGGGTCGGATTGCAGATGGCGGAAGTGTCAGAGGATGATGCGTTGGATCCGGATGTTGGTGGGGTGGTACGTGAGGATGAGGGGGATTCTTTATTGGTTGTTACTGCGGGGACGGGGTGTGAGGGATGAGTTGCGGGAAATGCGGGTGACACGGTCGAGGGCTTTCTCGACCACCGTGGGGGGGGATGTTGTGGTCCTTGAAGAACGAGGACTTCTGAGATGTACGGGAGTGGAATGCCTCATCCTGGGAGTAGATGTGGCGGAGGTGAAGGAATTGGGAATTGGGGATGGCATTTTTGCAGGAAGGTGGGTGGGAGGAGGTCTATTCCAGGTAGCTGTGGGAGTCAGTGGGCTCGAAATGGACATTGGTTTCTAGGTGGTTACCCGAGATGGAGACAGAGAGGTCCAGAAAGGAGAGGGAAGTGTTAGAGATGGTCCAGGTGAACTTCAGGTTGGGGTGGAAGGTGTTGGTGAAGTGAATGAACTGTTCGAGCTCTTCGTGGGAGCATGAGGCGGCGCTGATACTGTCATCAATGTAACAGAGGAAGAGGTGGGGGTTAGGGCCAGTGTAAGTACGGAAGAGGGATTGTCCCACGTAACCTACAAAGAGGCAGGCATAGCTTGGGCCCATGTGGGTACCAATGGGAAGGAAGTGGGAGGAATTGAAAGAGAAGTTGTTGAGGGTGAGGACGAGTTCGGCTAAGCGGATGAGGGTGTCAGTGGAGGGGGATTGGTCAGTTCTGTGGGACAGGAAGAAGCGGAGGGCCTTTAGGCCATCTGCATGGGGAATACAGGTATATAGGGACTGGACGTCCATAGTAAAAATGAGGTGTTGGGAACCGGGGAATTGGAAGTTCTGGAGGAGGTGGAGGGCGTGGGTGGTGTCACGGACGTAGGTAGAGAGTTCCTGGACGAAGGGGGTGAAAATGGAGTCTAGGTAGGTGGAGATGAGTTCGGTGGGGCAGGAGCAGGCGGAGACAATGGGTTGACCAGGGCATTCAGGTTTGTGGATTTTGGGAAGGAGATAGAAGCGGGCAGTGCGGGGTTGGGGAACGAGGAGGTTGGAGGCGGTGGGTGGGAGGTCACCTGAGGTGAGGAGATTGTGGATGGTTTGGGAGATGATGGTTTGGTGCTCGGGGGTGGGGTCATGATCCAGGGGGCGGTAGGAAGAGGTGTCGGAGAGTTGGCGCCTGGTCTCAGCAATGTAGAGGTCAGTGCGCCATACTACAACTGCACCTCCCTTGTCCGCGGGTTTTATGGATTGGAGCGGAGGGACCGGAGGGCTGTACGTTCTGCGGGGGAGAGAGGGGTAGAGTGATTGAAGCGATTGATGTTTCCACGGCAGTTGGAGATGAAGAGGTCGAGGGAGGGTAGGAGGTCCTGGGGTGGTGTCCAGGAGGAGGGGGTGTGTTGGAGGCGGGACAAGGGGTCAGTAGAGGAAGGGTTAGATTCACGGTTGAAGAAGTAAGCGTGGAGGCGGAGGCGGCGGAAAAACTGCTCAATATCCAAGCGTGAGCGGTATTCGTTGATAAGTGGGTGGAGGGGGACAAAGGTGAGCCCTTTACTGAGGACTGACCGTTCGTCTTCAGTAAGGGGGAGGTCTGGGGGGATGGTGAAGACTCAGCAGGGCTCAGTGTTGCTGTCTCCCCTGGAGCTGCTGGCTGTGGAGGCAGTGGGCGGAGCGTTGTCGGCGTTGGCACTGGGCGGGGTTGCGTCGGCGGTGGGCGGAGATACAGTGGTAACGTTTACACATCTGAAGGTAGTAGATTTGAGTACCATACAATCCAGACTGGCACTTTAGTGCAGTACTGAGGGACTGCTGCTCTCTGAAGAGAGCCATGAATCGGACAAGTTGTCAAATTGAGGTCCTGTCTCCCTGCGCTCTCTGCTGAATTGGAAATATGATGGTTGCATTTTATAGAATGGAGGAGTATCCTCATCTTCGCCTGCTTTGTTGTCTGTAGAACTTTTGATGTGCAATTTGTTTGCTATTAGACCGCTACATCAGAATATGATTACACTTCAAAGACACTTAAATTTTGGGTTCTTCTGAGGTTGCGAAATGTGCATAACAAATGTAAGTCTAACCGGAAATTAGATAAAAGCCGAAAGAAGTGCAGATGCTACAAATCAGAAAGAAAGGCAAGAATTGCTGGAAATGCTCAGCAGGTCTGGCAGCGTCTGTGGAGAGAAATCAGAGTTAACGTTTCAGGTGTAGTGACCCTTCCTCAGAACTGGAAATTAGATGTTGCACTAGGGACATATTGCAATCTCTGGACGGTGTACTGTAATTATCCTGTTTAAAAAGAGCAATTGAAGCTCATTAAAAAAAATGTGCAAACTTTGTTTTAACTGTAGCAGGATCAGTGTGTATGGGATTGTTCGCGCCAGTGTTTCTGTGCATTCTGCATGATGTACTGCAGAAAGAACTAAATTCTGTTTAAAGGTTTTAGTTACTCTTGCTATCTGTAATCTGAATGCCTATCTTCAGTTCTTCTTTTAATCTTAGAATCCCTACAGTGTGGAAGCAGGCTATTCAGCCCATTGAGTACACACCGACCCTCTGGAAAGTTTCCCATCCAGACCCAACCTCTCACCCTATCACTGTAACCCTGCATTTCCCATGGCTAATCCACCTAGCCTGCACACTGTGGGTAATTTAGCATGGCTAATCCACCTAGCCTGCACACAGTGGGTAATTTAGCGTGGCTAATCCACCTAGCCTGCACATCTTTGGACTGTGGGAGGAAACCCACACAGACAGAGGGAGAATGTGTAAACTCCACACAGATAGTCACCTGAGGTTGGAATCGAACCTTGTTCCCTGATGCTGTAAGGTAACGCTGAACCACCGTGCTGCCCAACAAATAAGGTTGCTAAACAGTAAGGCTGCCAAAGTTTCTCTCTCTGTCTCTCCCTCACTTGCTGCACTTCCTCCCCTGACTCAAGATACAGCACAACAGTTATGATACATTGCCAAGCAGATGAGGCAACAGAACGACACCACCTACATGCACACCATGAACAAGAAACTGGAGAACCTTGGCATTACCACCAGCAGTAGCCAAGTCTCCCTGGTACCGCCTCAGGGAAAATCCATTGTCAATTTATCTGATCACACCCTTCAACTGGACGAGATCGAAGTTCTCAGCTGAGGACTCAATTTCTGCTCCACCACCAAAAAGGACCCCATAGGTCTCGTGGCAGACACAGAGGAGTTTATCAGACAAATGAGACTCCAGGAATTCTTCCAAGATGTCAGCAGTGAGCCCAATGAGACAACCAATGAACTGAAACAGTCGACAGAGAGATACGGGGTGGAGCGACCGAAGAGGAACTCTCCGGAGGACTGCTGTCCAGGGCTTCACAGATATGCTCAAGCTGACAGAGAATGCATGAACGCTAGATTCATCAGCCACACTCGCAAGGCAGTGCAAAACATCACCCAGGCACAATGCAACACCGTCCGTGCTCTCAAGACCAATCACAACATTGTCATCAAACCAGCAGACAAAGGAGAAGCCATTGTCATATAGAATAGAACGGACTACTGCAAGGAACTGCACTGACAACTGAACAACCAGGAACATTACAGACAACTACCTACCGATCTAACCAAAGAACACACCATCAATTGACCAGACTGATAAAGACTTTTGACCCCGTCCTTCAGAGTAGCCAATGCACTCTCATCCCGCGTACTTCCAGTGGAGGGGACTTCTACTGCCTTTCAAAGATACACAAAGCCAACACACCTGGATGTCCCATCGTATCAGGCAATGGGGACCCTGTGTGAGAACCTCTCTGGCTATGTCGAGGGCATCATGAAACCCACTGTACAGGGAACCCCCAGCTTCTGTCGCGACACTACAGATTTCTTACAGAAACTCAGCACGCACAGACCAGCCGAACCAGTCGAATCAGGAATATTTCTCATCACAATGGAGGTTTCAGCACTCTACACCAGCATCGATGATGGCATCGCCACAACAACTTCAGTATTCAATATCAGCAAGTGGCAATTTCCAGACAGCGTCCTACAACTCATCCGCTTCATCCTCGACCACAACGTCTTCACCTTCGACAACCAGTTCTTCATCTGGACACAGAGAACAGCCACGGGGACCAGGTTTGCTCCCCAATATGCCAACGTTTTCATGCACAAGTTCAAACAAGACTTCTTTGCTGGACAGCACCTCAGAGGGAGAGGAATCACTGAAACAACTACATAGCAAACAAGTGTCATCCCAACATTAGACTTACCATGGACTACTCTTCAGAATCAGTGTCACTCTTGGACACATGCATCTCCATCAAGGACGGACACCGTAGTACCTCACTCTACCACAAGCCTACGGATAACCTCACAATGCTGCACTTCTCTAGCTTCCACTACAAACATATTAAAAAAAGCCATCCGCCATGGACAAGCCCTATGCATACACAGGATCTGTTCAGCTGAGAAGGAACACTAACAGACATCTGAAGGTGTTGAAGGACGCCCTCATAATAACAGGATACAATGCTCAACTCACTAATCGCCAGTTCTGGTAGGCCACAGCGAAAAACCGTAATGACCTCCTCAGAAGACAGACACAGGATGCGTCCGATGGAGTGGGGGAACACTTCAGTGATCAAGGACGTTCAGCCTCGGATCCCAGACTTCAGGATACACAGCAACACAGAGTCGCCGAGCAGAGGCTGATAGCCAAGTTCGGTCCCCACGAGGATGGCCTCAACTGGGACCTTGGGTTCATGTCACACTGCGAGTGACCCGACCCCACTATACATTCTCACACACACACACTCATGCACATACACACATACACAAACACTCTCTAAAACAAACACACTCACATGCATCAGAGATAAAAGGTACTGCAGATGCTGGAGAATCCGAGATAACAAGCATGGGGCTGGATGAACACAGCAGGTCAAGCAGCATCATAGAAGCGGGAAAACTCATTTCTGATGAAGCTTTTAGGCCCGAAACGTCAAGTTTTCCTGCTCCTATGATGCTGCTTGACCTGCCGTGTTCATCCAGCCCCATGCTTGTACACTCACATGCACACTCTCACCCACACACACGCACACACACAGACTCTCTCCCTATCACATACACACTCACATAGATTCTCTCTCCCTATCATTCATACGCACACACACACACACAAAGACTCTCTCCCTATCACATACACACATAG
>JAHRHZ010000139.1:39993615-40026616 GCA_024137785.1 Ginglymostoma cirratum
AAAACGTTTCTGATGAAGGGTCTAGGCCCAAAACGTCAAGCTTTCCTGCTCCTATGATGCTGCTTGGCCTGCTGTGTTCATCCAGCCCCACACCTTGTTATCTATGACCCTAGTTATTTGGTCTTCCAGGACACTGGTCCCAGCATATTCAAATGAAACCCTTTCTAATAGAACAGCTCTCTCTTTCCCCAGTGCCCCATGAATTGCAGCCCATTTCTCCCACACCAATCTTTGACCCACACATTTACTCCTCTAATCTTATTTACCCTACTTCAGTTTGCACTTGGCTTGGGTAGTAACCCAGAGATTATTGACTTTATGGTTCTTCTTTTTGTTTATTTGGCCCCCAGTTGCTGATAATTCCTCAAGGTGTACCTCTTTCCTAGCCTTATCCAGGTAGTTGGTACCTACATGGACCATAAAGCATGCTCGTGTGTGAGGATCCATCCAGGTGACGCCTAAGATTTTCCACACATTTATTGGATTTATTGTTGTCATATCTACAGAGATACAGTGAAAAGTGTTCTTTTGCATGCTATAAAGGCAAATTGTCCCATAGAAAATGCATCAGGCTAGCAGAACAGAGTGCAAAATATAGAGTTACAGCCACAGAGAAGGTGCAGAGAGAAAGAGATCAGAATTAACAGTTGAGAGGTCTGTTCAAAAGTCTGATAAAAGCGGGGAAGAAGCTGTTCTTGAATCTGTTTGTACATGTATTCAAATTTCTGTATCTTGTTCCCCAACAGAAAAGGGTGGAAGACAGTATAATTGGGGTGGGAAGGGTCTTCAATTATGTTGGTTGCTTTCCCAAGGCAGCGGGAAGTATAGGTAGAGTCAATGGATGGAAAGCTGGTTTTCATGATGGACTGGGCTATGTTCATGACTCTCTGTAGTTTCTTGTGGTCTTGGGCAGAGCAGTTGCTGTGATAGAATGATTTCTGTGATAGGCATAGCAGACCATTCAGCCCCTTGAGCCTGTTCCACCATTCAATTTGATCGTGGCTGATCTGTGGCCTATCTCCATATACCTGCCTTTGGCCCATATCCCTCCATACCTTAATTTTTAAGCAACGTCAGATTTCAAATTCACAATTGATCCTGCATCCATTTGCCATTTGTTATCAATTATTGATGACACAAACCTTCTGCCTGCCAGCAGCTATGTGATTGACGCCCAGGTAGCTGGAACAGTCTGGGGATATGAATGAAAACTGAAAGAACTGCAGATGCTGGATGCAAGCTCTGAGGAAGGATCACTGGACCTGAAATGTTGACCTGATTTCTCTCCACAGATGCTGCCAGACCTGCTGAGCTTTTCCAGCAATTTCTGTGTTTGTCATTGCTGGGAATATGAATATTTGGACAGAAATTGTTGAGCCTCAGGAGGAGAAGAAATGTTTTATTTTCTGTACAGTAGTAAGCATTGTAAGCCTGAAAATCGCCAGTTTATTTCCCCTTTCCAGTTGCTGAAGGTGGTGACTTTTTATGGATGAGTCAAAGACCTGTGTAACTGTGAACCAGTCACCCTGTGCCTTCTGCAAACAGGTGAAAGTTTCAGGAGTCAGAAAACCAACAAGGAATGTTCTGGTCATCTGAGTATACCCTGTGAACAGGAAACACTGGACTATCTTCCCAGACTTTCCCACTGCTTGATTTTTTTTCCTGTCTGTGTCTGTGTCTATGTGTGTAGAGGGGGTGTTTATTATGGGATGAGAACTTTTACCAGTAGAGTTATTTCCAACAGTTAAAAATTGTTACTCTGTAGCAAGAATTTATTTATTTGTAATAAATTGTCATTCTTGTGAAGTGCAGAAACCTGGAGTCTGCTACCTATCAACCTGAATCGGATGGTCAGTGAAATTGGTTCATTCTTTTAAAAGTCTTTAATTTTGTGATGACTCCGGGTACTGTGGGGCTCTGTTTCCAGCACGTTATGCCAATGAGGTGTGACTGTATATAAAATATTGAGCTGTATCTTGTACCTTACTTTATTTGAAGTTCCAGTCCATTGACTTCTGCCTAGATAATACAAGGGCTCCTGAAAAGGCTACTCCTTGGAAACACTGGTGATGTATGATGCTAAATATTTTGACTGCAATGTAGCAGGTAGGCAGATTCAGAAAACTACCAGAAGAGCTTGATTTCAACACTCTTGTCTACAGTTGCCACTTTGCACTCCAGTGTTATTGTACTCTACTTGGCTTGTATCAGTTAGACTGATCCACTCTCCGTTTTCTCTACATGGGATGAGTGCCAAGGAGGAAGCAATGATTTTCTATGTGACAACACACTGAGTGCTCTAGTGACAAATCAGGTAGATGGGGAATATATGTTAGCTTCTTTGGCTAACAGAGATGTAAAAGCAATGCCTTGTGGGTCTGTATTTTGGGACATAGATACTGCAGATCACCAAGTGCAGCCTTCCCCATCCCCAGACAGCCCAACTCTGTCTTCCCAGAAAATTCAGATTTAGGAGTCTGGATGTATGCAGTGTGAATGAGGCAAACTGTGAATTTCCTTCAGTGGTGCCACTGTGAAGATGAATATTATGGTAAGCATTGTTTAAGTCATTATTGTGAATAGTTAGTCTGCTCATAAATTTAATTTGTAAAAAAAGTGGATTAATAATTTTTGGCAATTGTGTAGTGTAAACTTGCTGAATCAGGATTTATCAACTGGTTAAAAATTCATGAAGAATGGTCTTGGATGATTTCAACATTTGCATTTCCCCTTCTTACTCTTGCACTTTTTGTTATTTTCCGAAAATAGAATTGAAGGAACGTGCTCATATTTATCGACAGCTTTGTGGGAATGTTCAATCCATTTTTGTTACCTTTCAGGTTGGCACATTGGGCCACTACTGAAAGCCAAATGGCCACCTTCCTGAGCTCTGAGCCACCCCATCTCCCCTTCCCCTTCATTGACAATCATGCCACTGATCCTAGCCCTAGTTCTGTCCCTAAACTCTCATAGTTTCATCTCCTTTTTAAGGTATAATATCTCCTCCTTTGCCTTGGCATCTATTTTAATCTCCCTAATTGCCTTGGGATGCTTCTTCTGTACTGAAGGTGTTATATAAATGCACGCTGTTGTGTCTCTCAAATAGCAGGAAGTAATCATTGCTCCTAATTGATGGAGAGATACTTTAAATTACCCATAAATCTGAACAGAAGGCTACACTTTGAGTACAGTTGTAATGTTTATTTAGAAAAATAACAAGATGATTATTTTTGGTCAGCCCTTCTAAACAAAAGAATCCACTCTCCGTTTTTTAAGGATTAAGACTGGAATGAATGAAAATAGCAATCACTGGGTGTCTAATGTTGGATTTGACTTGGAATAAAATGCTTGTTTTTGCATTTGACTGAAGTTTCAGAATGCTGTTCAGAAAATAACTGTTAGCTTTCTTCAGGAGAAAGGTAAATTGTTATCTCTTTTGTCCACTTAGTCCCGTTTTGAAGTGGTAGAAGTATGGGGAACAGTGATAAACATAAACAAATAGTTTTTTACGTCTTTCCATCCTCATTCCACCATGTTTTAAACTCTTACTATGTTTTTGAGATAAAAGGCAGGAAATTCAGTTCTTTATCTCCTCCAGAAACATGGGTGGTGCTGCTCAATCTTTTAGGATCATCTCAGGAAGGACAGATTCTGTTTTCCCCTATGGGGCTTGCTGTATTTCAGAGACAAGGTTTGTTGGCTCTGGAAGTACAAATCCATTTGAACTTAGCAAGATTGTTTTAATAGATGATCCTACTGAGTTGCCAGCAATGTGTATGGAAAACTATTTTGGAACAAATGAGCCACTTCAATCTATAACAGACAAGTCCAATGTAGCTTGTGTTTATTTAAGTAATCAATTCTAGTCATCTTCACTGCATTCAAACTCTTTTTTTGAGAAGCTTAATCTTTGCCATGATGTAAAGTGTGGCTCAATTCATCTAGATCAGAGGTCATGGATTCAAGTCCCATCCTAGATACCTGAGATTATAGTCCAGATTTGAAACTTTGGTGTAATACTGACAAAGTGCTGCATTGTGTTACCTTTTTGGAAGGGGCCTGCTTTTCTTTGTTTGGGTAGACATGAAGATCCCATGTTACAGTTTGAAGAAACCCATATGAGTTTTCCCTGGTCTCCTGGCTGATGGCCTTCTGTCAATCAAGTACATTTAAATAGATTTATCTGGTCCTTTAACTCTTTGCTGTTTGTCATACCTTGCTGTGTGAAAATTAGATGGCACTTTCCTCACAATACAACAGTGATTACATTTCAAAAGTCTTCCAGTATTTTTGGACACTGTAAGAGATTTCATAAAAGGTAAGATCTTTCTGCTTTACTGCTTCATCAAACTTGGTAGCACAGATGAAAATCTTATTAATGAGCTGGTCATTAACCAAGTCTGGTCTCCACAAGTCCCATTTACTCTGTCTGGAAGCCTTCCTGTTGTTCTGTCGTTTAATATCGCTGCTGCATGTTCCTTGTTATAGACTTGGGGCTACATTGAGTGGAATGGTAACAGACAGCCTATTATCCACTTGGCTTTAAAACTGCCCTGGTCAAAAATCTGACCACGGCCTTCAGCCACTCTGTTAATGAACGGTCGGCTAGACAATCTGCAGCAGCTTGAGAAATATTTTGTTCCACTACCCAAAGACTGAAGTAGGTTAAGTAGCACTTGGAATAGGATGGCTCTCTATTATAAATTCTGTGAACAAATATTAACAGGCAGGGCGTATGCTGGGTCCATTGTAGGACTGGCCTCTGCCTGCCTTAGATCCTGTTTAATTTCATTCTTGAAAAAAGTCAAAGGCAATTACCATCTAGTAGAGCAGCAATCCATTTGCTGACATTTACTGCACTCGAAGTGATGCTCTGCTTTGTGAAATGCATCATAAGTTCAGGCATATGCTGTACATAGGATTGCCAAGCCTTTGTTGGACTTATCATTGGAGGTTCCATTACATAGCCTTCAGCCTCCAGCCAACCCCTCCAAGTCAAAAAGCTGCTTTTTTTTTCAATAGCTACATTTTAAAAGCCACTTTGCTTTAAAGTGCCCCATTTCATTTAACAATCCCATTGTTCCCCCCCCCCCGGTTTAACTGCGTCAGTTTCTCCGAGATTAAAATTTCTGTGGGGTTCAGAACAATCCTGCAGGATTTGCGACATTAACTGACTATGATTTTCGTATTGTTAAATTGAATTCTGCCCCATTTTCCAACATACCGTCACTGTGGGCAACACTGTCAGCAGGTTGCCACTGGATCACTTGCACTGTTTAAATACCTGGAGTACAGCCAAACCCATTCTACACAACTGTTCTTTCAAAGAAGTTACAAATATTAAACATATATTTTTGACAGTTTTCCCCTTCAGTTGATATTTTTGCAAATTGTCCAAATGAGTGCAAGATGAAAAGCTTCAGCAACGTGTCATTTTTCCGCAATATATTTTAAAATTTAACATTAAAAAAGTTCTGAGCTGTAGCTCAGCGGATAGCATTCATATCTTGAAGTTGAAGATCGTGGGCTCAAACCTCATTTCTGTGATGAATCCATAATCCAGGCCGATAGTCCAACAGAGGGCTGAAGGAGCGCTGCACTGTCCGGGATGCTGCAGGGTCGATGAGACAGTAAACCAAGGCCCTGCTTACTACTACCAGGAGAGCATAATAAATCTTGTATATGAAGGATGGCAGGGGAGTTCTCCTTTGTCCCCGGTCCATATTTATCCTTTGTTCTACTGCAGCAAAAACAGGTGAAGTGACCAATACCTGCTTGCTATTCTAACATTTGCTGTGGGTAAAGGCTGCTGCATTTAAGATCACCTCATCATCTATGATAGATACCATATCACTACATAGATGATGAAGTGTTTAAGGTTGTCCAGAATTGTTTTTTTTCTAAAGTGCTATATAAATGCAAATTTTTGTTTAAATGCAAAACCCTTAGATTAAACTGAGATATGGCGATTGGCCCAAATGTACTTACAGCAACAAGTCATTTTAGATCTGCACTAAAAATTAAATGAAAAAAAATGCTTTCAACAATTAAGATAATCACTACCAGAGCTCAAACGAGATTACAAAAAATACTTCCCAATTTAACATTTTTTTCTTATTAATTTTTCTTTAAAGTAACTTTGAAAGATAAGGTGTTTTTGTTCCTATCATATCATATTCATGTTGTATTTGACATAGTCAGGGGAAGTGGTGTATTTGGGGGTTGGGGAGGGGGGTTTGGAGGAGTGGTGGAGGTGGGTGGGAGGGGTGGGGGAGGGGTGTTGGGGGAGTGGTGAGGGTGGGTGGGAGGTGGGGGATAGTAGGGGGTTTGAGGGAGTAGTGGGGGGTGGGGGTGGTTTGGGGGTTGGGGAGGGGGTTTGGAGGAGTGGTGGAGGTGGGTGGGGTGTGGGGGGAGGAGGTTTGGGGTTTGGTGGGCACGGTGCAGGGTTCAGGACTCATGGTGGAGGTGGCAGCACAAAGATGGACTGTCTTTCAGTGATGCCTTTTTGCTGTACTTATTCTTAAACTGTTCAAAATGGCGCCGGATTGTGGCGAGAGTTGAAGCTTTTCACTGTATGTTACTGTATTCCTCACTGTAAAATGCAAGTAGCAAAAAATCACTCATTCAAAGGGACTGGCTTGTGTGCAACCTGCCCAGGGATCGTTCAGGAACTTGTGTATGAACAAGGGCCTGGCACTGGATTAAATGCCCACTTTGGGACTCATGCGGTCCTTCTCCCAGCTCCCTATTTGGTGGTTCGTTCAGATTTATTTCAAGTTGCATGTGTGTCTATCATTGGATGCAAATGTACTAAGAGGTACAGGGAGGAGCACAGTTTTGCTGTGAGGAATTAGACAGTAATATGTAATGGAAGTGTGATAGGCTGCAAGAGGTTGTAGATCTATCTCCATGCTGCTCATTCGGTTAATCTAATAACATTCTTTATCAAGGTGAAGGGTTGGAGGGCAACTTTTAGCCAGCTGTTTTGCTGCTGTAAAGTCAATGATGGATATCTCTCTTTCAAATATTGATTTAGCTGCATCTGAACTGGGCTGGACTTGTTTTGAAGACAGAATCAAGTGAAATGACTTTCAGTCATCCTGCCGCTTGTTTAAAAAGGCATACAGTTATGCAACATAACCTAAATGTATCTAAATACTTTCAAACATCCTAAATATATGGACCTAGAGGTTTCCTAAGTGAAATTTGAAAAGCTGGAGCTATGCACCACACGATCATAGGTGAGTTGTAACAGGATTCATCCTGTGGTTCCAGTGATCATTTTGAATCTACATACAGACTCACATACAGCACACACAGGAAACTACTGTCACATTGTTGATGATATTTTCCCCCATCCCTCAGACCTGACCTGCTTTGGGGTGGCGCGGTGGCTCAGTGGTTAGCACCGCTGCTTCACAGCGATGGGGATGCGGTTTTGATTCCAACCTCAGTTGACTGTCTGTGTGGAGTTTGCACATCAATAGACATTTCCATAGAATAGAAGTAGGTTTTTCAGCACATCCCTTTGATACGTTCTCCCCATGTTGGTGTGGGTTTCGTCTGAGTGCTCCAGTTTCCCCCAAGACCAAAGATGTGCAAGCTAGGTGGGTTGGCCATGCAAGGTCCATGGCTATGGGGATAAAGTGAAGTGGGGGCATTGGGTGGGATGCTTTTTGAAGGCTTTTAGCAGACTCAATTGCCTGAATGGCCTCTATGCACACTGTAGCTGTCTCAGTTTAGAATCTGGTTGATCCACCAGGGGCTATCTAACCTGGTTTGTCTTCATTTAAAAGGTTGGAATGTGGCCCATTTCTCATTGTCATGTATTGGTGCCCACGAATTGGTTGGCAACATTTACAATGCTGACTGCAGAGCTCAGATTGGCGCACTGCACCATTGCCCTGCTGACTTTGTTCCTATTTTGGGCAATAGTCAAACTTCTCAATGTAAACCATGACCAAAGATCCAAGACAGGGGTGACCTCTAAGCCAAAAGCTTTCGAGTGTTGTGCCTTTGTGATAGGAGTGCAATTTTGAATTGAATTGCGTTGAATTAGCTTTATTGTCACATACTCAAATGAGTACATGAAAAGTTGATAAGTTGTCACTTACAATGCCATCTTAGGTACAAGGTATCTAGGTACATTTTCTTCAGTTACAAGATTAATCATGTGAACAATGTCACCAACACATGGTGCCATCTTAGGTATAGGGTACCTAGGTACCTATTTCCCTTTAGTTAGGGAAATAGAGAAATGAAGAAAAATTGTTACATTACAGCTATACACAGTATAACTGTAGGTCAAACATACAAGAAGTTAAAAAGTCAGGTATCACAGTCTCTCTCTATGGGCACTCTGCGGCAGACTGGCACAGGGGGTCTCCATGTGGTCTGACCACTGACTGCCATCACACACTGCACTGGGCTCCCAGTCGCTGGTGCGCTTGCTTTGGAGGTCGTGGCTGGATGTCCACAGGAAGGTAGTTAAGTAGAGGAAAGGAGTTGTGAATGAGGCGATGGCTGGAAAGCTATCCCCACTCATGTCTTGTTCATTAGTGTGCACAAACACACAATTACCATGGGTGAATAAAGTTCATTTCTTTGTAAACTCTACTGTTTGTATCTGACTGCCTGCTGGGTCCTGGGCATGCTCCAGCTTGTTACAAGTAATCACGTTCGTCAAACATTAGGAGGCTGATATTTGCATTTGGAGATGTGAGATCCTGCTTGTGTTGGATTTGGAGAAAATATGAAAATTAAGCCGTTGCTCTTTTAAATTCCTATTTTCTTATGTTCTAACATAGGCCTTTTGATCTGGCCTTCTGTAGGCAGCAAGAATCGCAATCAATTTGCCTCATGTTTAATCATGCAGCTACGACTTTTGACCTAACCCATACTGTGTTTAATTTTTTTTCAGATGTTTCATGAAAATTGTGTGCAAGAGTATATTCCAGACCTTTGTGCGCAGAAGTTCTGAACCGATCTCTGCAGTACGGAAGAACAAACTTCACACTCTATTGGAACCAAGTGCAGTGAAAGTCTCATTAGACAGTGGAACTGGTACAATGCCTCGACCCTCAAACATTCCATTAATGGAAGCCCCAGATGGAGGATGGGGCTGGATGGTTGTGATTAGCTGCTTCTTAGTGACTGTCTGCACAAGGGCAGTGTCCAGGTTTGTCAGAAAACCTCTCGGGGTCATTGTACTTTTGGTTCAATTAAGACAGAGCTTTGCCTGCAATTACAATCCTCTAGACTGATCTATGACCTACATTTCTGTTCAGTATTGGATGTGTGACATTAGTTTGAACCTTTTTTAGGTGTATGTTTTAACCATTCTTCCTCTTATCTTGTGTGCATGCTGTTCCTGGTCGTATAAGAGTACAGCAGGTGCTGTGCCCTGAGGAATTGATCACTGTTGCATCTGAATGATCAGCGTGAGTTGAACCAACATCTGCTTTTCTTTCTCCCTCTCTGAAACTGACAGACCTGAATAGTCTGACTCATTGTGGGTGGAGCTGTTTTTCCAACCCTTTAACCTAACAGTGTGTGGCAACATAATGTTCCTTGGAAACATTCCAAGAAAGTTCTTGCTGTTCTGGAGCTCCGACTTTAATTTGGAGCAGGGCTTCCGAACACTGGGAATAGTGCTAATTATTTTTAATGGTATTGTTGTTGTTTAGCTGGATTACGCATTTATGTTGAAATTATGTGATCTTTTGAAACTGCAAACTGTTTGAGGTCAATTTTCTTGTAATGTCATAGTGTATTAAAGTGCAGGTGATGCAGTTTAGCTTCAATTCCTGTAACGGCTGATCAAAGAATCAGAAAAAGGCATAATTAGATTGAAGTTGTGATGGTAATAGGAAATTAGTTTCTTGTTTTGCCGTGCAATGTTCCATTTCCCCTCTACTTTTCAGAAGCTGGAGGCTGTGGAGATGGATCATTGATCACGGGATATTCTCTGGGAACTTAGCCAAATAAAGTGGCCATCATGTTAGAGACTTAAAGGTAGTTGTTCAGAGAATATTTTGCTAGAGATCTCCTCAATAAAACAGATTAACAGTTTTCTAATTTAGGAGCTGAGCCTAATTTGTGTGGAAAGTGGCTCAGATTGATTCAAGACATTCTCTCCAGATCCTTTAAAGGTACTTCTAATTTTTAGGCCTTTATTAGTCATCGAATCTCTACAGCAATGGAAGCAGGCCAATCGGCCCATTAAGTCCACACAAACCCTCCGAAGAGCATCCCATCCAGATCCAACCCCCTATCCCTATCGCTGTAACCCTGCATTTCCTATGGCTAACCCACCTGGCCTGCACATCCCTGGACACTATGGACAATTTAGCATGGCCAATCTACCTAATCTGCACATCTTTGGACTGTGGGAGGAAGCCGGAGCACCCGGAGGAAACCCATGCAGACAGAGGGAGAATGTGCAAACTCCACACAGACAGTCGCCCGAGGCTGGAATCAAACATGGGTCCCCGGTGCTGGGAGGCAGCAGTGCTAACCACTGAGCCACTGTGCTGCCCCAGATTAGTTACCAGATTTAATGTTACAGAGTAATGCCAACAGCATGGGTTCAATACCTCCACTGGCTGGGGCCACCAGGTACAACTCTCCTTCTCAACCTCTCCTCTCAAGTGAGGTGTGGTGACCCCAGGTTAAATGACAATCGGTCATCTCTCTCTAATGTAAGAAGAGCTCTGTGGTCTGGTAAGACTATGGTAACTGTACCTTTAGTTATCAGACAATGACCAGTAAATTGCTCCTTGTGTGGCAAGCATTCTAAGCTTCATCCTCTCTTCCCTGTAGCTACTCTTGCCAAGACATGTGCTTCCATGGGACACCGCAGTTTTTGCCTCACACCATCCTTGTGCACCCACTTTAGCTTGTCTACAACCGCTCAGTGATGTCCATCATCCAACTGGACCTAGACTGCCCACTCTTTCTGCTGTCTGCATCTTTCCGTTCGGAAAAGTTCTGGACCAACTTTTCAGCTCTAATCAAATGGTTGAAATGCTAACTTTTGTTTTCTGGATGTCACTTCTTTAAGCTCTTTTTGCTTTTACAAATTCAAGCACCGGTATGTTTGTCGGCTGGTCTTTACGTGGAAATTTTAGCATGCAATTTAGCAGCCACACTTTAAAGCCCTTTGTTTCCTCCATACATCATGACATTTTCTGTCGGTTTCTGGGTCATATAGGAAAGTGGATAGAATCTAGTATCTCATGACATTTTATTTTTGTTACCAGCTGTGTCTTCTTGTTCTTCAATATATCCTTCATCTTCAAAGCATTACTTCTGGTCAACTTTGTCCCTCTGACCTCTGTATCACATCTACCACCATCTGCCCCCATTCATCCTAAATAGACAAATTTATCTACTTGATTAATGAGGCACTGTCCACTTCAATTCCTTATAATTACCATTGTCTTTTTTTTGATGTTCAATGTCAATCCACATCCTCAATTTTACTTGCTCTATGAGATTTTGCAAGGTCTCTTGACATTTTGCCAGTAGCTGCCACGCCAGTGAAGTTTAAGCTTATGTTCTTGTGTACAGTTTTTGCCCTTTTTTTTGGCAATGTTGTTTTACGACAAAAATGATGTTTGCACAAAAATACGCATTCTGGTCCACAACAAAATGCCTTTTTGGTGAAGGCATTTGTGTGGGCATTAGCCTGAGAGCCGGACGTATAGAGGGTAGACAGATTTAGTCATATAACGCTGAATTGCTGTTTCCTGCCTTGCTGTTCCAGCCAACACCTTCTCTGAATCACCCTCGGCTGATCTTGCATTCAGCAGCAGGAAGGACTCCTATCAGTACTATTTAAAGAAGTAATCAATTACTTGCAGCTTAGTTGTTATTTAGCTTGTAATGGGTTTGCTAGAGTTTGAAAAAGTGCTTGGTGGTTGACAGACTTGGTTAAAGTTGGGCAAAGTTGATGGCGTGTGGCATAAAACATGGAGAAGAGTGTCTCTGAAGCTAAAGGTTACGGTCAGACCTTTTTGGCTATTGCGTGACCAGGGAGATGGGATGGAGGCAGCCAAGAAGATGACAACCTGCCTCAAAGCAGGAGAGGAGCCCCTCAGCTGGACTTTATATTGATCTGCCAGCACTTCTATTACCTCAGCCAAGGACTGTATGTGTATTGTTTCCGTATTACAAAGGAGGCACTTATAGAAAGCTGTCACTGCTTCTAATCAGGTCATAGACTGCACTGTAAGTAGGTGTGAGAGTAACCATGATCCTGAATTTCTATGCATGGGATCGTTCGGGCAAAAGCAGGTATCCGATGTAACATTTCACTGATCCAGGAGATGACAAATGCTATTTATGTCACTTTAGAGAATTTCCTTACCTTCTTCTTGAGCAGAGAGGTGCAGGCAGAATACCTGGCTTCCCCGTCATGCAGCATACCATCAACTGCTCACGTGGCTTTAGGAACACTGGTCTTCAGTACAGAATGTGCCACAACCACAAAGGCCACCACTCACTGAATAAACCACACTCATACATCACGCAGGTGATTGCACAGTATCCTGACACCAGTCACAATACTTTTAATTTTGCAGTTGTCCCTCAGGATTTGAGATCGCCATTGTCAAGCTGAATGTGGCTGTTGAGCGTTAAGGGCTGTCTGTCTGTTTAACAGCAGGCTCAGGTCTCTCTGCAGCCAAGAGACAAGTGGCCAGCTCAGATCTAATGCGTCATTCAGTCGTGTCAGACCTCACAGAGTGGATCATTGGGGCGTTGATGCAACAGTTCTACGGCCTGGATCTGAAAGAACAATGCAATACTTGGACAAAGTGTGTCCTAATTCTGGTGGTCTTCTGTAGTGAAGGCATCGCCACTGGAGAGATGTTGAGCAAGGCGAGACGAGGAGGAGGGCTGGATGGTCTTTGGTACATCCACTTTCTGACTTGGCTGTCTGTGATTTACCTCATCCAATTAGAGTTCCATTGTACATCAGAGAGACACTGCCTCATCCATTTTGACCTGCAATATTATCCCTCAATCAAGTATCATGAAAATAGATTGACTCTTTGCAGCTTGTGGGAACTTGTTTGCAAATTGGCGACTGTATTTCCCATGTTTCAGCAGCCTCAATACTTTATTGGCTGGAAAGGTGCTTTGCAATATCATGGAGTCCTACATCACAGAAGAAGCCCATAAGGTCAGCGTGACCTATCCACACCCCACTTTCCCACACTGTACCCACAGCTTTGAATGTTATGCCATTACAAGTGCTCATCTAAGTGTTTTTTAAAGATTGTGAGATTTCCTGCCTCAACTACTCTCCCAGACAGTGCTTTCCTGACCTCTGGCACCATCTAGCTGAAAAGATTTTTTTCTCCAAATACCCTCTTAAACCTCATAGTAACCGAAAGAACCACGGAAGCTGTAAATTAGGAACAAAAACAGAATTTTCTGGAAAAGCACAGCGGGTCTGGCAGCATCTAGAACACAGAACAGTACAGCACAGTACAGGCCCTTTAGCCCACCATGTTGTGCCAACCTATTATCCTACTCTAAGATCAATCTGCCCTGCACACCCTACATTTTACTATCATCCATGTGCCTGTACAAGAGTCACTTAAATGTCCCTAATGTATCTGACTCCACCGCCACTGCCGGCAGTGCATTCCATGCACCCACCACTCTCTGTGTGAAGAACCTACCTCTGACGTCTCCCCTACACCTTCCTCCAGTCACCTTAAAAATTATGCCCCCTCATAATAGTCATTTATTCCCTGGGAAAAAAGCCTCTGACTATCCACTCTATCAATGCCTCTCATCATCTTGGAAACCTTTATCAAGTCACCTCTTATCCTTCTTCGCTCCAATGAGAAAAGCCCTAGCTCCCTCAACCTTTCCTCATAAGACCTGTCCTCCAGTCCAGACAACATCCTGGTAAATCTCCTCTGCACCCTCTCTAAACCTTCCACATCCTTCCTATAATGAGGTGACCAGAACTGAACACAATATTCCAAGTGTGGTCTAACCAGCGTTTTATAGAGCTGCAGCATAACCTCGCGACTCTTAAACTCAATTCCCCTGCCAATGAAAACCAACACACCATACACCTTCTTAACAGTCCTATCAACTTGGGTGGCAACTTTGAGGGATCTATGGACATGGACCCCAAGATCCCTCTCTTCCTCCACACTGCCAAGAATCCTGCCATTAACCCCGTATTCTGCATTCAAATTCAACCTTCCAAAATGAATCACTTCACACTTGTCTGGGTTGAATTCCATCTGCGACTTCTTTGCCCAGCTCTGCATCCTGTCAATGTCCCATTGCAACATACAACAGCCCTTCACGCTGTCCACAACTCCACCAATCTTTTTGTCATTGACAAACTGACTAACCCACCCCTCCACTTCCTCAACCAAGTCATTGATAAAGATCACAAAGAGCAGAGGTCCCAGAACAGATCCCTGTGGAACACCACTGGTCACCGAGCTCCAAGTTGAATACTTTCCATCTACTACCACCCTCTGTCTTCTATTGGACAGCCAATTCTGTATACAAACAGCCAAATTTCCCTGAATCCCATGCCTCCTTACTTTCTGTATGAGCCTACCATGTGGAACCTTATCAAATGCCTTGCTAAAATCCATATACACCACATCCACTGCTCTACCTTCATCAATGTGTTTTGTCACATCCTCAAAGAATTCAATAAGGCTTGTGAGGCATGACCTGCCCCTCATAAAGCCATGTTGACTATTTCTAATCAAACTGTGCTTTTCCAAATAATCATAAATATTATCTCTCAGAATCCTCTCCAATAATTTGCCCACCCTAGAAATAAGGTTGACTGACCTGTAATTCCCAGGATTATCCCTATTCCCTTTCTTGAAAATTTACCGCCTTCCAATCATCTGGTACTACTCCAGTGGCTAGTGAGGACGCAAAGATCATCACCAAAGGGGCAGCAATCTCTTCCCTCGCTTCCCGAATTAACCTTGGGTATATCCCGTCTGGCCCAGGGCACCTGTCTATCCTCATGTTTTTCAAAATTTCCAGCACATCCTCCTTCGTAACATCAACCTGTTCAAGTATACCTGCCAGTTTCATGCTGTCCTCACAAACATCAAGGTCCCTCTCACTGGTGAATACTGAAGCAAAGTGTTCAGTAAGGACCTTCTCTATCTCCTCTAACTCCGTGCACGAGTTCCCTCCACTATCCCTGATCGGTCCTACTCTCACTCTGGCCAGCCTCTTGTTCCTCACACAAGTATAGAACACCTTGGGGTTTTCCTTAATCTACCCACCAAGACTTTTTCATACCCCTTCCAGCTCTCTTAAGTCCATTCTTCAGTTCCTTCTGGCTGCCCTGTAGTCCTCTAGAGCCCTGTCCGATCCTTGCTTCCTCAACTTTAAGTAAGCTTCCTCCTTCCTCTTGACTACATGTTCCACATCTTGTCATCCAAGGTTCCTTCACTTTACCATCCCTTCCTTGCCTCAGTGGGACAAACCTATCCAGAACTCGTAGCAAGTGCCCCCTAAACAACCTTCACATTTTTTGTCGTGCATTTCCCTGAGAATATCTGTTCCCAATTTATGCTCTGCAGTTCCTGCCGAACAGCATTGTAATTCCCCCTCCCCCAATTAAATATTTTCCCATACCACCTGCTCCTGTCCCTCTGCATGACTATAGTATAGGTCAGGGAGTTGTGATCACTATCACCAAAATGCTCTCCCACCGAGAGATCTGAAAGCTGGCCTGGTTCGTTGCCAAGCACTCAATCCAATATGGCCTCCCTTCTCATCAGCCTATCTACATATTGAGTCAGAAATCTTTCCTGGATACACCTGACAAAATCTGCTCCATCCAAATTATTTGCACTTAGGAGGTTCCAGTCAATATTAGGGAAGTTGACGTCACCCGTGACAACAACCCTATTACTTCTGCATCTTTCCAAAATCTGCCTACCAATCTGTTCCTCAGCGTCTCTGTTCCTATTGGGGGGTCTGTAGAAAAACAATAAAGTGACTGCTCCTTTCTGGTTTCTGGCTTCCACCCATACTGACTCAGTAGACAAACCCTCCTCCATAACCTCCCTTTCTGCAGCTGTGATATCATCCCTTATTAGCAATGCCACTCCCTCACCTCTTTTAGCTCCCTCCCTATTTAGTTTTAAGCATCTAAAGCCCGGAACATCCAACAACCATTCCTGCCCATGTGTTATCCAAGTCTCCGTAATGGCTACAATATCATATATCCAAGTACTGATCCATGCTCTAAGTTCATCACCCTTATTCCTGACACTTCTTGCGTTAAAATAGACACACTTCAACCCGTCACACTGACTGCAACTTTGCCCTATCAAATGTCTATCCTTTCTCACAGACTCTCTACTTGCTGTATCTGCCTGTACCCCAGCCAACCCATCCTCTAATTCATAGCTCCAGTTCCCATCTCCCTGCCAAACTAGTTTAAACCCTCCCGAAGAGCTCTAGCAAACCTCCCGTCCAGGATATTGTTGTCCCTCCAGTTCAGGTGCAATCCATCCTTCTTGTACAGGTCCCACTTTCCCCAGAAGGTATCCCAATGATCCACATATCTGAAGCCCTCCCTCCTACACCAGCTCTGTAGCCACGAGTTCAGCTGCACTCACTCTCTATTCCTAGCCTCACCAGCCTGTGGCACCGGTAGTAATCCTGAGATTACTATTCTGTTCATCCTGCCTTTTGGCTTCCAACCTAACTCCCTATATTCACTCTTCAGCTCCTCATCCCTTTTTCTATTTATGTCATTGGTACTGATGTGTACCACGATTTCTGGCTGCTCTCCCTCCCCCTTAAGAATTCTGTAGACTCGATCCGAGATGTCCCTTGCCCTGGCACCTGGGAGGCAACATGCCATCCGGGAGTCTCACTTGGGACCACAGAATCTCCTGTCTGTTCCCCTAACCATTGAATCCCCTATTGCTACCACTCTCCTATTCTCCCCCATTCCCTTCTAAGCCACAGAGCCAGGCTCAGTGCCAGAGGCCTGGCCACGATGGCTTTCCCCTGGTTCCCCACCGAACAGTATCCAAAACGGTATACTTATGATTGAGGGGAATGGCCACAGGGGATCCCTGCACTGTCTGCCTATTCCCTTTCCCTCTCCTGATGGTCACCCAGCTACCTTTATTCTGTAACTTGGATGTGACTACCTCCCTATAACTCCTCGCTGTCACCCCCTCAGCTTCCCGAATGATCCAGAGTTCATCCAGCTCCAGCTCCAGTTCCCTAACGAGGTCTTTGAGGAGCTGGAGTTGGATGCACTTCTCGCAGGTGAAGTCAGAGGGGACACCAGCAGTGACCCTTACCTCCCACATCCTACAAGAGGAGCATGCAACTGCCCTAGCTTCCATCTCCTCTACTCGAGATTGCCGATGGTATAAAATGAAAGAAAAAGATGCTTACCTTACCGACCCTCTGACAGTCTGTTTTTTTTTTCAGTTAGAGGTGGAAGGTGGGTGAGAGACACTACACATGTAGAGTTTCGGGTTTAGCCATTGCCTGAATATATAGGTTCACTTACCCGGCTGCCCCCGGCTCATGCTCTCACCACTCCTGCAGCTGAATTAGAGGCCTGTGAAGAAAAAATATCGGTTAATTTTTTGGGGCTGTAACCCTTCCTCAGAATCAGTCTGAGAAAGGGTCACTGAACCAATTCTGAGGAAGAGTTACAGGACCCAAAATGTTATCTCTGATTTTTTTCTTCACAGATGCTGCCAGACCTGCTGAGCTTTTCCAGCAACTTCTGTTCTTGTACCCACTTAAACCTCCTTTCACTTTAAAACTACACTTTTAACCCTTATTATCGACCCTTCAGCATGACCAGGAAATAACTGCCCTTTATTCACCCTGTCCATGCCCTTCATAATCATATACACTTCCATCAGGTACCCCATCAATCTTCTCTGCTCCAAAGAAAATGACCCAAGCCTCTCTTCAAGGCTGAACTGCTCCATTCCATTGCTTCATCCTGGTGAATATCCTATGCACCCCCTTCTGTGCACGTGTGGAATTGCAAAAAGCACTGGATAACTGCATGTGTTTATTTAAAGTCTATTTTTTTTCCCAGTTAGGACTACAAATATCTAATGCTTCCGCACACCCCACCCTGATTTCTTTTCAGAAATGACTTTCAATCTGAATTCACTGATTTCCAACACTGCTGTTACTGGAAATGGATTCTCTTTATTTGCTCGATCCTAACTGCTCACGCTTTTGAACGCTTTAATTCAATCTCCCCTCAACCTTCTCCGCTCAAAAGAGAATCACTTCCAGTCTCTCGACATAGTTTATGGTCCTCCTCTCTTTAACCATTCCTGTAAATCTCTGCTCTGTCCAAGACCTTCACATCCTTAAGTGTCTGACTGGAGGAAGACATAGTGTTGCTGTTTAGGCCTAATGAGTATTTTCTAAACATTTCACAGAACCTCTCTCCTTTTGTACTCAATGTCTCTATTTCCAAAGCTAAAGAAGCTGTGTGCTTTCTTAACAGCCTGATGCAGTAAAGTTGTGATGTAAGCACATTCAGTGCATGCAGATGTAGGAAAAAGAATGCCTGCCATTTTGTCTGTGGCTGTGGTGTTAATGCATCTTTCCTGTTGCTGATGGAACGATTGTACATTCTGAAGACTTTTTATATTTTGGTTCAATGTGGCAGCTGACACATGTTTTGGATTTCTAGATGCTTTTCCATATTTTTTGTGGAGTTCCAGAATTATTTTGCCCAAGATTATGCCATGACAGCATGGATACATTCCACGGTTGACTGCACTACAATGGTATTTGGTGAGTGTGTGATTATTTCAATTTATAAACTTTATCCTCCAAAATATAACTTGGGAAGCTTTCTTTGTGTGTGATCACATAGACCACAGTAGCTCAGAACATGGACTGCAGTGGACTAATTGCAGTTATCCTGTTATATTGAGGTCATGGAAGTTGGTCGTACTCATTAGCCACATAATTATTAATAGAATTGTGTATAGGCCTTACGATTCTGTGATGAGAAAATAGTTTAAATGGATAAATGATTTCACTTATTTGTTCTCAAGTATCCCACTTCAGCTCATTACTTGCCAAGGTCAATGAATTACATCTTAAGCCTCTGCTCCCTGACAACTCTCTGCACGTAATGAAGATTCTTCGTGTATTTAAAGTAGCAATTTTATCTTTTTTTCGAACATTGCTTACATTTAACTTGAGACGTGCTGTGGGCAATCAAAACTTTGAGGATAGGAAGAACAAAGAATGGCTTGGAGGAAGGGCGATGATTTTTAAAAAGGGCACCTTTTTATTAGAAGCAGGCTAATTAAGTTATTTTTGAGCTTTCAGCCCTCTATCTGTTTGCAAGGGTTGAACTTCCGCTGAAACTATTGAAAAACCTTTATTACAATGAGAGCTTTATAGTGCTGGCCAACTGTAAAGAGTTTAGACAGTCACAGAAGATGGGATAAGGAATCAATGAAGCTGCAAGGCAATGCTGCACTAACTCTCACAATCCAAGGGATCAAACCTAATTACACTTGCCCTCTAAGTCAGTGGGAAATCCCAGGTCCTATATTTGCTGCCATGACAACAACACCATCCGCTCAAAGGCTGGTAATTAAGTAGCTGACTTGTTTGTGTTTGACCATTCACAAATGGAGGACTAACATGCCAGTCACACACTGACGCACTCGATTGTTCTACTCTGGGCTTAGTGAGTGTTTCAGCCATTGTATTGTTACGTTTGCAATTTGAAGAAGGATTTGCAGATTTCCCTGGACCAGGTTCTCCTTTCTAACTGCTTGATTCTGTAGTGCAGAATTTTGCTTCACAGAGTTAACTTGGTTCCTGGAACTTGTAGTCAAATATTACACTGTAGTGATCTGAAGGCACAGTAAGTATCTGTTGTTAATTATTATTCACTAGAGTGACTCAGTAACAGGATCAGAGTAAAGTGATTAGACTTTAAAGAGAACTTGGGTACGAATGAAACATTAATTTTGACCAATCTGGGCACACGCCCTTGGCAGCTTTTTAATGTCTTTTTCGGTGTCTAAGGAACAATTTCGAAGTGTTGAGAAATTACGGTTTTGATTCTGAATCAATCAGATGTGCAAATCCTGTTGTAAATCCAGGAAAACTTCCATATTTAATGACTGTTACCTGACTGGCCATGTCATTGCCATAACCATCAAACATTTCCAGAATCTCCTAAGACAGGAAATTAGAAGTAAACTTCTGACAAGAACTGGATCTGTAGGATTAAATGCAGATAAAGGAAATCTAAATAGACTGTTGAGCCCCTGGAATGATGGAATTGGATCCACTTAAGGTGGTGGATGGAATATGGCACCGTGAGCGCCAATTGGGTTAGCAGGGAACCTTTGTTGATCTAACAGCTGCTTGTCAACCTCTGGATGAATGTAACCAGGGAGGTGGGAGGGGGCAGCTGCCCACTGTTAAACCTGGGCAGCTGCAGACTCTTTCTAGAGAGGCAGGAGATAGTCCCTGACACCTGCACTCAGTTGATGGGGTTTGGCGGAGTAAAGAGGAAACTCAATACAGGAGAGGTCCAAAGGGCTCAGTGGTGACTCCAGTTTGCAGCCTTTGAGGAAACAATTCCAGTTTTTAAAATGTATCTGCTGGTCCTCATTCTGACACTGGTTGATGTTTGGCCTGGTCAGACTGCCACAACTCTGGCTGAAAGAATCTCAAGTCACAGTCAAGTTAACAAAGATTAAGAAACTTTGATGGCAACTGCTTCTTACTGTTGTTACATTGCAGCTGCCTTTATGTAGTATCCAACATTCTTCCAGTCTCATATTCAAGTGCCATAGAGTGCACTTAAGGCAGACACAGACACCAGGATAAAATAACAGATCAGGCCTCAATTATGCCATTGGAACCCAATATAATAGTGTTGGAATGTGGCAGCATTTAATATTTGAAATTATAGTAAATTAGATTAAGGCTGAGAAAGGGTGAGCTCTTTTTTAATAGTCACTCCTATCTGGTCTCAGCAGGTGCCCCAAACTTTTGGGGAAAATGGGGGTGAAGACCGGGTGGGGTGCAAGGAGAATTAGAATCAAACTGAACATCTGAGAAACCACAGGATGGACATTCTTGGTAAAGATCTCGGAAAAGTTCTGAGCAAATCAATAGAATGCTACATTATAGCTGGAGCAGGGGAGGCAGGAAAACCAATGCATTTTTATCTTGTCATTTAAAGATTTTTCACGAACTTTAAAAAAAAACAAGGAAACCCAGATTTGTGATTGGACACCGTGAACCTTATCTTTCCAATTAGCAGTGAGATTGTTACTTGGACATGACAGTTCTTACCATGTATTATAACTAGATCAGTGAGTAGCTATGAACACATTCTTTCAGGATTTGATTTCTCCTGTGAGTGGAAATTAGTTGGATTTTCCAAGCGACCAAGATGATTTTTAAGAGCAAGAATTTGGGATGTGCAAGAGAAGAGAGATGAGAGATAAAAGAGCAAATAGTCAGGTGGGAAGGTAGGAGTTGGGTCTAGAAAGACCTTGAAGTGTTGAATTAACTGCATACCACATGATATGGGAATATCTGCCAGGATAGGCATCAATTCTGAGATCTTTTAGCTTCTCTTATGGGCTAACTTTTGCTCCTAGAACTCCCAATCCGTTGCAAAATTCATTTAGAGATTAGAAAGCAACTGGGAAATATGAAATTGCAAGTAATAACCAATGGTGTAACTTTTTTAAGTTCTGCAGTTCTCAATAAAAAGCTAAATGATGTAAATAGATAATGGCCAAATTTGGGGAAAAAAAGCATTTTAGTTTGCAGGATGCAGCATGGAAAGTAATACATCCCTGGCAGACTTTGCAACTTTGAAAGCCACAAGGAAAGTTAAAGAAGGGCATTCTGATATTGCAACTCATGACTGTTAAACATTAAAGGATATATGTGGATTGCAAGTGAAGACTGTTGCATCTGGTGCACACCATTGAATAACAATAATGGAATCGGCCTGAAGTTCTGTTGCAGGATTCTGAATTTGTGTCCATGTATCTAGCAGCATTAACAACAGAAACTACTGAAGGCTCAGGACCATTGAGTAAAGGCAAGGCTAGGCCAATCACCTGTCACCAATCAAATATTAGATTCTTATAACTTTTTCTAAAAGGATGCAAACATCTAGTTCATTGTCAGACTCAGTGAAAATATCTTCAGATGTAATTTCATGACAACTGAACCATTAACCTCTCATGCTTCTCCAGCCACCACACCGTGTTCACTCACCTACTGACTATCTCTATCAAACCTAGATGAAAGCTAACATTCGTAGCATCACCTCATCGTCTCAAAACTGCTGCAAGCGTCCAACCCACTGCTCATTGCTTCCACACTACCAGTTATGAAAGACAAAGCACCAAACCACACTGCATTACCCTCATATCCCTCTGTCTTGCAGGACAAGGTGGCCCACAATCGGAGACTGCAGCACCTAACCTGATAGTGGGTGTCAAACATGGATGTGTTCCCTCACCCCCATTGAAGGAGATAATGAGCAGCACCATTGAAACTACAATGAATGAGGATATGCTAAAATCATAGAACTCGATACAAAGCTTGTACTTCAGCCTTCTGAAATCCCTGTCTTATCCCCTCAACCCACAATGTCCTCTGCTTTACATGCTGCGGGTCATGTTAATGTGTATAATGGAACCTACAGCAGCAGGTAGCAATGGTGACAGAGGGCACTGAATGAGCAGAGAAGTTCTTTGGGAACTCCAACAGAAGGTGGTGATGGTGAGGGAGGGCAGCTGGAACAATTAATTGGACTCTCACTGGAAAGAAAGGGCATCTTTAGTGAGGGCAGGGCTGATTGGAATGGGGAGCAGACAAACAAATATATTCCTCAGCCCAATGTAACCTTCTCCCCAACCCAGGTTGTTCCATGTACATAGTGTAAATAGTTTCTCGTTTATCCTTAATTTTCCTTCATGTTTGTAATGACCTCATGCCTGTGGAATGAAGAAGCCCTGCTTCATAATCTTTGGGTTGTCCATGTGTTCGTATCTCATGTTCTTTGTGCAAACTCAAAATTCCCCTTCCACTCAGTCCAACAAGAGTCTTGTACTTTTAACCTTTTAGATATACATGAAAACACTCACCTGGTCTACAGTTGGTTGGGGAGAGTGTGAAGTGCAAGAAGAATGAGAGACTAGTATAAAAGAATCATTGCCACTTGTTCTAGCCACGACTCAAATGCTGACACTGATAAAAGATACTGCAGATGCTGGAGAATCTGAGATAACAAGGTGTGGAGCTGGATGAACACAGCAGGCCATGCTGCTTGGCCTGCTGTGTTTGTCCAGCTCCACACCTTGTTATCTCAAATGCTGACACTGCTTGTCAGTTAGAGGGCAGCAGTGAGGCAGGATCTGTATGTGGCG
Source organism: Ginglymostoma cirratum (assembly GCA_024137785.1). Lineage (NCBI taxonomy): Eukaryota > Metazoa > Chordata > Chondrichthyes > Orectolobiformes > Ginglymostomatidae > Ginglymostoma > Ginglymostoma cirratum. The sequence goes on from JAHRHZ010000139.1 coordinate 40,017,072, forward strand.
AGTCACTGGGTAAGGAAAGGCTGCAGCCAAGACATAGGCTTAGTGCTGGTGCTGACTCCCCTCAGGACAAAGGTGCACTTGGGTTCTGCTGCACAGTACTCAGACAAGGACCTATATGGAGTAACGTGTACAAAACAACTGAGTGATACGGATTTTAGGTCAAACACCACTGCTGGTATGATGTGCTCTCAGGGCTGCCTTACCTGTTAGCTCATGCAGCGTCTACCACAAAAACTGGATTCTCCTTGGGACAGTCTAACAACACTAACTATTTACATCGCCATAGTATCACAGATTTACACACTGTGTTCTGCATTTACTGACGTTACTGTACATTACATACGGCTTGACGGTCTGAACACAGGCCGTTGATTCACGAAGCTGTGGAATAATACAGCACAGCCCATGCTGACCAGATTTCCTAAAATGAACTAGTCCCATTTGCCTGTGTTAGGCCCAAATCCCTTTAAATCTTTCCTATCTTTGTACCTGTCCAGGCCAGGCAGCATCAGAGGAGCAGGAAAGTTGACGTTTTGGGTCGGGGCCCTCCCCCATTTCTGAAGAAGGGTCCCCACCCAAAATGTCAACTTTCCTGCTCCTTTGATGCTGCCCGGCCTGCTGTGTTCCTCCAGCGCCACACTGTGTTGTCTTTGACTCCAGCATCAGCAGTTCTTACTACCCCCTTTTACCTGTAAAAATGCCTTTTAAATGTTGTAATTGAACCCACCTCAACACTTCCTCTGGCAGCTCATTCCATACACGTACCACCCTCAGTGTTAAAAAGTTGCCCCGCAGATCCCTTTTAAATCTTTCCCCACACAACTTATACCTATGCCCTCTAGTATTGGACCCCCTACCCTGGGAAAAGAGCTTGGCTATTCACTTTATCTATGCCGCTCATGATTTTATAAACCTCAATAAGGTCACCTCTAAGTCTCCAATGCTCCAGTGAAAAAAGTTTTAACCTCTCCTTATAACTCAAACCTTCCGGTCTCGGTAACATGCTTGTAAATCTTTTCTTTCAGTTCAATAAAATCCTTCCTTTAGCAGGATGACTAGGACTGTACACAGTACTCCAAATATGGCCTTACCAATGTCTTGTGGAGCTGTAACATGATGTCCCAACTCCTGTACTCAATGCTTTGACTGATGAAAGAAAGGATGCCAAACACATTCTTCACTATCCTGCCTTCCTGCGATTCCACTTTCAAGGAACTATGCCCCTGTACCCCTAGGTCTCTGTTTGATAACACACCCCACACCTTAACATTAGCTGTGATGACTCTAGAACCTGACTCTAGAATAACACTGAGATGATGACCTTTAGGTGACATTGCACTGAGAGTCTTACAGTTATACAGCACAGAAACAGACCCTTTGGCCCAACTCATCCATGCTGACCAAATATCCTGAACTGATCTAGTCCCATGCACCAGCATTTGGCTCATATCCCTCTAAACCCTTCCTGTTCATACACCCATCTAGCCGCCTTTTAAATGTTTCAATTGTACCAGCCTCCATCACTTCCTCTGGCATCTCATTCCATACATGCATCAAGCTCTGTGCGAAAAAGTTGCCCCTTAGGTCCCTTTTTAAACCTTTCCTCTCTCATCTTAAACCTATGTCCTCCAGTTTTGGACTCCCCTGCCCTGGGAAAAAGACCTTGGCTGTTCACCATATCCAAGCCCCTCTTGATTTTATAAACCTCTATAAGGTCACCCCTCAGCCTCCAACATTCCAGGGGAAAAAAAAGCCCCAGCCTATTCAGCCTTTCCCTATCAAACCCTCCAATCCAGACAAGAATAAAGTGCCCTGTCATTTATTCCATGAATTAGAGTTTTATGTTGAGTTTTGTCAGTTTTTTGCATTTGTACAGAGGTCAAAAGCACATAGGGAGACAGCAGTATATCACACCTATTATGATTGTCCCTTTGTTCTCTTTAGCACCTCTTGGGAGTATTATTAGCAATCGGTATTCCACTCGAGCAGCAGTGATTCTTGGAGGAGTATTAGCTTCTGCTGGCCTCATTCTTAGCTCATTCGCTACCTGCCTGGAATATCTTTATCTGTCACTCGGAGTTGTTACTGGTAAGAACTATAACTACTGTGTAAATTTCATTGACTGGTGCTCTAAAGCCCTCAGGGACACACTTAGGTGGTAAAAGGTGAGGAAGCCAGAGGGCCACTGTGGATTTCACTCAGACAAATGGTCTGACAATCTAGAAACAGTGGATGAGGCAAGAGAGGGGCGGAGCTGGATGTTGTCAGCGTACATGTTGTTACAATCTATGTAGAGACTTCTTAAGAGAGATGAATTTTCCAGTGACCAATCATAATTACTGAAGGACATGATTCCATATTTTAAGACATTTACTGCAACAAACAAACTGAAATCGATATAGATGAAATATTAATGAGACAACTAATATATCCAATTAAAGAAAAGGTACTTTTATATTAGCTAACTAACTTGAGATTCTTACAAAACCCCTTTGCTGTCTACTACACTTCTGGCAGATATGTAGAATTTCAGGAGAACCGATAGAATATCCCAAAACTCTAGTGGCTGATTGCTTTCTGCTATATTAGTTAGGTGTGGCCTAATCTTACTTTGCATCACATCCCTTAATACCTTTGGTTTCCCAAAATCTAACAGTCTTAGTTTGAAAGTTCACAACTAATCTAGTGTTAGTTGCCAATTGCAATAGAGTTCTAAACTTGGACCACACTTTGCATTGAAGTAACAAGCATGGGGCTGGATGAACACAGCAGGTCAAGCAGCATCATAGGAGCAGGAAAACTTGACGTTTTGGGCCGAAACCCTTCATCAGAAATGGGGGAGGGGAAGAGGGTTCTGAAATAAATAGGGAGAGAGGGGGAGGCGGATAGAGGATGGATAGAGGAGAGGATAGGTGGAGAGGAGGCAGACAAGTCGAAGAGGCGGGGATGGAGCCAGTAAAGGTGACTGTAGGTAGGGGGGTAGGGAGGAGGTAGGTCAGTCCAGGGAGGACGGACAGGTCAAGGGGGCGGGATGATGTTAGTAGATAGGAGATGGGGGTGTGGCTTGAGGTGAGAGGAAAAACAGGTTAGGGAGGTGGAGATGAGCTGGGCTGGTTTTGGGATGTGGTTGGGGGAGGGGAGATTTTGAAGCTTGTGAAATCCACATTGATGCCATTGGGCTGCAGGGTTCCCAGGCTGAATATGATTTGTTGTCTAACTTCTCTCCTGAAAGGTCTGCTGTTAATTTTCTTCTACTATGCCCCAGATTGCTCAACCAGAGACACGAGGTTCTCCCTGTCTACCCTATCTGCTCTTCTATCTTGAATATTTCAAACAAATAGCTCCTTAACTCTTGAAATTCTAAGGAATGCACTGTGTGTTTACTTAACCCTTCACAATGTAACCTGTGGACTTCAGATATCATTCTAGTAAATTTACACTGCCCTCCCTCCAAGGTCATTATATGCTTCCTGAGATGTCGTGTTCAAAACAGTCACAGTTCTCCAGGAGAGGTTTAAATAGTGCTTGGTTTAGTTTTCACTTAATTGCTATCTCCTTGTATTCTAATCCTGCAAATATAAAGGCCAGCATTCCATGAGCACTTCTGATTAATTTCTCTACTTGGTCATAAAATTTCAATGATCTCAGGACTTGGAACGTTCAAGTCTTTGAACGTCCACAATTTCTAGCTCTTCAACACTCTGTTTTAGGAGCAAAGTTGAGGACCGCATACAGAAATCCATTGGACCTGAAATCATATTTGAAAGTTATTCCCAATTAGACACAGTCCCTTCCTTCTTTCCCCATCACCTTGCAAATGTTTCCATTTCAGAGTATACATTCAGAGTAAAGAAGAATGTTGAAAGGAGGCTTTGTGCTACTCTACGTTTATCACGATGAATGCTGATGTAAAGTGCCACACAAACAAAATGTCCTATTCATATGTAAATGGATCCAACAATAAGATTGACTGTGCAAGCACAGTCTTTGCATTTCTGAGACTCTTCTGCTTGCCTCTCTGTCAATGTAGAGAAAGGAGCCAGCAGATCCCCTGAAATTTCTTGCGGCACCCCATTTGAGAACATGTGACAAGTAGTGTCAATAGAAAGCCAAAGGTGAAAACAATTGGATAGAAATGCTCATTGCAAAGTAATTCCGTACATAATTGAACTCAGGTGGAGGACATTAACTAGGGAGTCACTTGTGCTTCTTGAAAGGGGTTTTGTAGCACAATGGTAGTGACCCTATCTCTCAGCCAGGAGACCCAGTTTCAATACTCTCTGGTTCAAGTCTCAACTGTTTCAGAGGGGTGTAATAACATCTCAAAATTGGTTGATGCAGGAAATATATTTCAAAAAGAGGTCTGTGCTCCTCTATATAGGAGCAAACTGAAACTGCAGTTCTTGGATTACAAACTGCAGCTTTTAAATGTCTATCTTTGAAAAAGGCATATAAAGTATTTAAAGCTTAAGCCGTATCTTTATCTTACATCACCTAGCTTTTACAGTACAAGCATGTCATAACTTTAAAAATCTGTTCTGTGTTGCAGGTTGTGGATATGCTTTAGCTTATTCTCCAGCCATATCAATTGTGGGCAAGTACTTCTGTAAAAAGAAAGCTATGGCATATGGATTGGCCATGTCAGGGAGTGGAATTGGGACTTTTGTTTTAGCTCCAGTGGTTCAGCTGCTGATTGAACAGTACTCTTGGCGTGGGGCATTACTCATCCTCGGAGGCCTTGTAGCTAATATTTGTGTTTGTGGTGCTCTGCTGAGGCCCCTCACCCTTGCAGAGGATCTGTCCAGTTCCACCATGAGTAACATTGCCAGTGAAAAAGTCTCTGTGGAATCCAGCCTTAAGGCACAATATGATGACCCTCAGCTGCCCAGTCCCTCTGCAGAATCAAACTTCATTAGAAAAGACAGTGTCAGAAGGCAGCTGTGTAGCTGTTGTCCATCATATAAAGAATACGCCTTCCTGCTGACTCCGGACTTCCTTGTATTTGCTGCATCACTGCTATTCCTAGCCTATGGCTGCAGCACTCCTTTTGTTCATCTTGTACCATATGCAGTAAGCACTGGAGTAAGCCAGCAGCAAGCAGCCTTCTTAATGTCAATACTAGGCATCATAAATATTATTGGCACCGTTTCATTTGGCTGGATAATGGACAGAAGGTAAGTGCAAAAGTGAAAGGCCTTTGTTGTATTTTGCACTAGAATTATGACTTTTAGGCAACTGGACAGATTGCATCATCAGTGGTTCTGAGATCATTCAGTGGTGTGAAGCATCTAGCACCCAATAACGTTGGACAGGATTATTACTGACTTTGTGATGTACCTCACTGGACTAGAACAGAAAATGTCTTCAGCCAGCTACTCACCACTTCCAAAATTTCCATTGGAATCGATTATGAACATATACTTCAGCAGGCCCCTGTGTTTGAATGGATTATAAATCTATACAAGGGCCAAAATCAGTCAATTGATGTATTTTGAATGTGTGCCATCCACAAAAATGTCTGTCTCCCTAGTTCATGTTAATTTGTTTTTAATGTGCATCTTGAACCTATTAACTGTAAACTACTAATGTAGTAAAAGCAATTTTAATAGAGCACGTTAAATGCTTTAATAATTCAGCTTATCTCATTGGCACATAGTCCCATTTAGTCTTTTTTTTAAAACAATTCTCTCAATTTTTATTTTGTACTTGGCTGATCTTTTTGATGGCATGTTTTACAAATGAGCACCTTCGACTAGTATGCTTTCTTCTTTGCAGTTTACACTGTCTGTTCGTAGGACATAAACTTTATACAGACTGGATATTAACAGCCTCAAACATATCCCTCAAGGAATTCTCTTCTAGCTAATCAAAAACAGAAGGATAGGGATTGATGTCAATATATTATTAGATACTGGTGCTGTAACAGTATCAGGCTGAGAAAATATGTGTGCGCAGCACTATAAGAATCAATGCATATTATTGTGCAAGAGTGGAGTAAATTTTATTGCTCATTTGGGAATGCTAAATTATTTTGTAGGATGTCAAGAATAAAATACTTTAATCCCTTAATCCAGATGTCAGTTAATCATAGAATCCCTACAGTGTGGAAACAGGCCCTTCAGACCAACAAGTCCACACTGAACCTCAGAGCATCCCACCCAGATCCATCACCCACCTAATCTACGCACCCCTGAACACTACAGGCAATTTAGCATGGACAATCCACCAAGCCTGCACATCTTTGGACTGTGGGAGGAAACTGGAGCACCCTGAAGAAACCCATGCAGGCACAGGGAGAACATGCAAACTCCACACAGACAGTTGCCCGAGGCTGGGATTGAACCTGGGTGCCTGGTACTGTGAGCCACCGTGCCTGGTACTGTGAGCCACCGTGCTGCCCTGGCATAATATGATAAGATGTAGGAGCAGAAGTAGGCCATTTGGTCCATTGAATATGCTCTGCCATCCTGTAAGATTGTGACTGATCTGATAATCTTCAACTCCACTTTCCTGCCTTTCACCGTAACCCTTGATTTCCTTCCTGATGCAAAATCTCTCTCTCACTCTTGAATATTCTTGATGTCCCAGCCTCAACCATTCTCTCTGTAAAGAATTCCATGGATTCGCCACCCTAAGAGAAGAAGATCCCCTTCATTTTTGTCTCCATACCCAGTAATCGTCTCAGCACTGACATATATTTCAAAACTCCCATAGCTACCTTGACGACATCTCCTCTCACCCACCCACCTGCAAGAATGTGATCGCTTCCTCCCAATTCCTCCGCCTGAGCCGCATCGGCTCCTAAGAGGAGCAACGCTTTCTATTCCGCCTCGGGAGCCTACAGCCCAATGGCCTTAACATAGAATTCACCAGTTTTAAAAATGCCCCAACCCGGTCTCATCCCATGTCCAACCCTCCCTCTCATCCCCGCCTCCTTGACATGACGCAACCTGTCCATCTTTCCCCCCCCCCCAACTGCCCCACCCTTCCCAATGACCAATCCCCGCTACCCCTACCTGCACCCACCTATTGCACCTACCATCCCCCAGCTCCACCCCTCCTCCCTCTATTTATTTCTCAGGTCTCTTCCCCCTCCCCATTTCTGAAGAAGGTCCCAACCCAAAACATCAGCTTTCCTGCTCTTCTGATGCTGCCTGACCTGCTGTGTTCCTCCAGCTCCACACTATGTTGTTTCTGACTCCAGCATCTGCAGTATTTGCTATCTGCCAGCACCTGTTGTTTTCACTTTAAAGCAAGTGTTCAGCCTTAAAGTCTGCAGATTCCAGTGAACACAGTTGAACCTGATGATTCTGCTGTCATGAAAGTGTCTTCCCTTTAAAGGTATTGTGTTTCATTTGATGGGAAATTTTTGCTGCTGTTTAGAGATTTATTTCATTGTACAGATGCACTTATAAACCTGACATCCTTGTGATAGAAGCTGTGCCCAGAGTTTAGATTTTACCACATCTGGGGTGAGGGACATGTTTCATGCCAATCCAGATTGGGTGGGGTTAAGGGTTACTTGTGGCGCAGAAACAGATCAATGTACAGGTGGCAAAGCAGGTCAAAGTCTGGCATCATGCAGCACCAAGCCAAATGGTCAAGGTAAGTTAGTTTTCATGGAATTCAAATTATAAGATATGTACATGGCACACTCTAATAATGTCCAGTATTTGTTCAACTCTTATTTTCAGACAGCCTTTTTTTGAAAGAGGGAGAATCTAGAGACAGATTCAACATTTGAATGGTCTTAATCACCTTAAAATAAGAAAGAATGGTCATTGATAGAGTTGCAACTGTTTATACTGAGTGCAATGAAATACAGGTCATTAGAACGTTACTTGTTTGCCACCTTATTTCAAGTGAATCTCCACATTTTTATTCTGGGAGCTCTCTCTTTAAATCTGCAGGTTTTTGAAGAAGTACCGGAAATACTGTTACATTTTGACAGTTGGCTTGGATGGTGTCTGCTCTCTGTTCATTCCTGTTCTGAGATCCTTTCCACTCCTCGTTCCCTATGCAGTTTTTTATGGATACTTTGATGGGGCTTATGTTGCTCTTATTCCGGTGGTAACATCAGATATAGCAGGGAATGGTTTCCTGCCCTCTGCTCTGGGAATAGTTTACTTTATCCATGGGATACCCTATCTAATTGGACCCCCAATAGCAGGTCAGTAATATTCTATACAACCTATTCTTATCTCTTTTGCATTCTTATTCACTGAACCACAGTAAAATGCTGTGAATATTGTTAAGTGAACGGTAGGATGAGGAAGCAGGCTTCATGTCTACCTTGGTTGGGATAGGGGTCAAGTACCATATTGCTGTTGTTAATATACCCACACACTAGCCGCTTAGCCAACTGCACCAGCCCAACCCAACTACCCTACATAATCTATTAAGAGTTTTTTGTAAGTGTCTTTTGAATTTTTCAAAGTCTTTTTTAAAGTACTTTAACACGTTTTGGCTAATGCTGGACAACCGTACTGTTGCAGTTGGCAGCAGTTGCATGTAAAACCCCCATAGCTCTCATTTGGAAGTGCAGTCTCCCAGTTTAATCAGAATTGTTACGATGCAGAAGGAGGTCATTTGGCCCATCATGCCTGTAGCAGCTCTTTAAATGAGTGTCATTTTATGGAGGCACCATAGGATGCTTTCTATCTGGATGTATCACAGCGCAGTATGGCAACTACTCTTCCCAAGGCTGCAACAAACTACAAAGAGTTGTGAACACAGTCCAGTCCATCGCGCAAACCAGCCTCCCATCCGTTGACTCCATCTATACTTCCTGCTGCCTCGGGAAAGCAACCAGCATAATCAAAGACCCCTCCCACACTGGTTATAATCTCTTCCACCCGCTTCCATATGGGGAGAAGATATGAAAGTTTGAATACGTGTAGCAACAGATTCAAGACCAGCTTCTTTCCCGCTGTATTCAGACTTTTGAATGTACCTCTTTAATGTTAATACTGATCTCTCTCTCTGCACCCTCTTGGCAGCTTTAACACTGTATCCTGCACTCTGACTGTTACCCTGATACAGTTGTATAGTACAATCTGCCTGTAAAGTATGTAAGTCAACACTTTTCACTGTACCACGGTACACTTGACAGTATTAAGTCAAATCATTACCGGGTGCCAATCTCCTGCCTTTCCTCACACCATTGCACACCATTTCCATTCAAACAATCATCCCATGCCCTTTTGAATGCCAAAGATGAGACTTGTATTAAACATTTGCTCCTTTCATGCTGTCGGTAGAACTGCTGCTGAGCTACTCTGCTCCTCACATGTGGACAATGTGTGACATAGACATAGGAGAAAAAAATCTGTCCCTCTGAGCTACAAATCACCAGACATTTAGATGTCACCTTTCTTTGAAACAAAAAGATAATGGGTGGAAATTAGAGATAAAAGGTACTGCAGATGCTGGAGAATCCGAGATAACAAGCATGGGGCTGGATGAACACAGCAGGTCAAGCAGCATCATAGGAGCAGGAAAACTTGACGTTTCGGGCCTAAACCCTTCTGATGAAGGGTTTAGGC
>JAHRHZ010000139.1:40027016-40065832 GCA_024137785.1 Ginglymostoma cirratum
AAACCCTTCTGATGAAGGGTTTAGGCCCGAAACGTCAAGTTTTCCTGCTCCTATGATGCTGCTTGACCTGCTGTGTTCATCCAGCCCCATGCTTGTTATCATGGGTGGAAATTACCTCTTTTTAGAGGCAGCAGGACAGATGGTGGGAAGGACAAATAACGGGGTGCCTTCCTCACATCTCAGCAATTCAGTTTTGAGTGGAAAGGTCAATGGGCAACTTTCCGACCAGTTACCAATTAAAGACCTTGTGGCCAAATAACAACCACCAAAGGGTCTCAACCTAGCACACTTAGGTACCTGCCTTCCCAGCGGGCAAAAAAAAAGTGACTGCTTACTTGACGTGGGAAACCGGGTTTGGCTGGGGGCAGGGCGGGGTTTCTATTTGCCCCAAACTAAGACCAATTGTGGGCATAGATGGGGCATGTTATGGGGTGGCAGCTGAAAGCCATCCCCCTGCCTTTGGCATCAATGCCCCTGCTCCCAACCTCCACATCGCAATCCCCTACAAAAGAAAATTAGACACTCACCTGTTTTTCATAGACTTTCCATTGACTCTGTCCAGATCCTAGCAGCTTTAGATGTCTGACTGATTATTGGCACATTGAGGCAGATGGGACTTCAGTGGGGAGGCACCTGACAGGCTGCAAAGCTCACTGGTCTGAACAGAAGTGCTTGATCAAGTGGACTTTTTCGCTGCTGGAATCAGGGACATTACGTGCCTTTAAAGACGCCCACGCCTACATACGGTGCAAAAATAAATCAAATGGCAACTAATGTTACTTTTACTTATATTATTATTTTTCGCTCAAATGTCTGTCATGTTCCAGTCATTCCCTGTGCTTCTAACAAGCAGCCTGTAACCCAGGAGAACCCAATTAATATCTTTACCAAATGAACCCTGACTGAACCTGTCCATTCATCATTTCCTAAAACAGTGCTGAAGTCAGTCCTGTCAACAGCAATATTTGTTCTGAAAGCATTGAGAGAGATTGATTGCACTTTTGGTAGTATTTTGTCCGTGGCCTGTCACATACAGTAGCTGACTGGGAATCTAACGGTGGAGTCTCTTAAGAATGATCCTACTGACTGGTTTTAATACAACTCAGATAATGTTATACATTAATAGAATGTTGCTATCAGGATCACTGTCCAGATTGATTTACATGTTGAAATTACACTCGTTCTAGCCTGCGCACTTCATAGGATCTGCCAGGCCCACAAGATGTGACAATACTTATGGTCATGGAGATGGTGCTTTTTTAAAAAAAGATATTGCAATAGGGCAGCACGGTGGCTCAGTGGTTAGCACTGTTGCCTCACAGCGCCATAGACTCAAGTTTGATCCCAGCTTCCGGCGACTATCTGTGTGGAGTTTGCACATTCTCACTGTGTCTGTGTGGGTTTCCTCTGGGTGCTCCGGTTTCGTCCGGGTGCTCCGGTTTCCTCCCGCAGCCCAAATATGTGCAGGTTGGGTGGATTGGCTAAATTGTCCCATAGCATTCAGGTTAGGTGGATTAGCCATGGTAAATGCAGAATGGTTCTGGGTCCTATGCTCTTCAGAGGGTCAGTGCAGATTCCATAGGTTGAATGGCCTCTATCTGCACTGTAGTGATTCTATGAATAGGGAAGTTGCAGCTAAACATTGATTTTATTCAAGAATTCGCTTTCCCTTTTGCAGGTTGGCTGGTGGACACTACAGGAAGTTACACAGCAGCTTTCCTTGTCAGTGGGTTGTCCATGATAATCAGCTCTATGCTGGTGATTACTGCCAATCGAATAAGCAAATGCAGGAATTCAGTTGACCTTCACACTACGGTTATACAGTCAGATCCTAGCACTACAACTTTTCAGACTGCATCAAGTGATCCGATATGAAAAGCTGGATTCATCGGACAGTGCTGCTTTAAGAAAATGCAGGCAAAAAAATTGCTGGCACATTTTTAAAAGGTTCTCAAAGTATCAAACAATGCGGGCAATCATGATACATGAGAAGCTATTGATTAGTACTTTTCTCAATGCCAAAGTATTTTCATATATATCCATATATATAATAGATTTTTAAAAATGCTTTACGTCTCTGTCATTTGGCAAGTTCCTCTTGACTTGCTAACTGCAGAGTTGCTGGTTTGTAACAATACTTTTCTCCAATACAAAGGGCTCAGGTGTGGACGTATGACTCCGATAAATGTATCAGATTTACAAGTGATTGTAAAAATGGCCAGTGTCAGTTATAATTCTCCTACCTCATTGACACTAGCTCAATTGAAATTTTTAAGATTATGATCCATAGATTTTATTTAGTTATGTTTATCGAAGGATATGGAATAAAGGCAGGGACATTGATTTAAGTACAGATCAGCCTGGATTTGATTGAATGTCAACAGAAAACGTTTGTCGGAGATGAACATTTTATATTTAATCTAAAAAAGATATAATGTGTGTAGACTCTTGAAGCAAAAGTAGGAATCATGCAAACATGCAGTTTTCTTGTTCTTGTAATCTGTTCATCCATTAATTAAGCCAACAACCCGATATGCTTTTTGAACAGCCTCTCACCCTGACCTGCTACCTTTTTGAAGGTTTGCGTATCCTTTTGAATTGTCACATTTTGTTCATATTACGTGTCCTCACTCTCTATCAAAATGTATCACATGCAGTCCATTTCATCACTCTGTCTCCGTCCATCCGGAGTTTGTTACAATTCTCTTAATTCTTTACCAGAATTCCACATTTTGAATGATCTGCAAATCTTGAAATGACAGCTGTGATACCCAGTCCATATAATTGATGCATATCATATCCTAACACTGATCCCAGTGAAACACTACAGTGCACTTCCATCTAGTGTGAAGAACAGCTATCTATCACTACATTGGCAAGACCAAGCAGAGACTGAGTGAACACTTTGCGGACTGCAGTGTTGACAAGAATGACTCTGCTGTTCTGGTTGCTTGCTATTTCAATACTCCATCTTGCCCTTATTCTAACATTTCAGTCCAAGACTGCGGTACTGCAGTACAGCCCAAGACACGCTGGAGGAACAGCACCTCATTTTCCACTTCAGCACCTTTACAGCCTTCAGAACTCAACATCGAGTTCAACAAATTAAGACTGTGAATTCTGCCCCCACCCCATGTTAATTACCCCATTACTCACGTTCAACACTCTCTGCTACCTCATCAAATCAAGTCAGTGAAACAAACTATGTTTTTAATTAATCCAGACCGACTTTCATTTATTAATCCATTTCCAAATGCCAATTAATTCTTGTGCAAGGTTTTGTTATGGACCAAACCAAACCACTTCATAATATATTAAGAAGCTAGCCCTAGACCCCAACTTTTTCTTATTTTATAAATAAGTGCCAGGCGTTTTGTTCTAGATACTATTCGGTTGGTCAAACCAACAGCATTAAAGTAGAACATACTTTATTCAAACCTATAGTTAAAAGACAACAAAAGAAAGAAGAAACTGGAATAACTTAACTCTCTTGGAAAACTTAACAGGATAATAGATTATTTAACTACTAAACAATAACTGTTCTTGTATAGAAACATCCCATAAACACACCCTTGGCAAAGGCAAATTCAGTAAAATAGATTGTCTCACATGTAATTCTAGCAGCAGGAAGAGAACCCCCAGCTTTTAGCCGTAACACAGAGAGGAATAACAGCTTCCAAATCCAGCTTCAAGACCCCAGCAACTGCAACTGAAGGCTAAAGTTAAAAAAAACTTAGTTTTGTGAGAGCTTGACCCCACCCATTGAGCTCCTTCTATTGTTCCAACTTAAAAAAAAAGGCCTCATAAGCTGGTTACTTATTGGGTTTGGAGCACACTGCTCCACACCTCTGTCCAACACTTCTTCATATGAAAAAGGACAAAATACACCTCTTAAAGCCATAGTATTTTCACAGGATCGAAGATTGCTGGTATAATTGGACCATTTTATGATTCACAGGATGTGACAAGTGGAGTCCTGCAGGGGTCTCTGCTAGGTCCTCAACCTTTTAGTTTACACCAATGACTAAGATGAGAGGAGTGAAGTTGTGGTGGCTACTTTTTCAAACTTAGCTACATTATGATAGGGAGGAGAGTAATTTGTGAAGAAGACAAGGAAGCTGCGGGTGGATAAGGATAGATTGAATATGCGGGCAAAAATCTGGCATATGGAGTATAATATGGGAAATATGTAGTTATTCACTTTGGCAGGAAAAATATAAAGGCAGAATATTATTTCACCAGAGAGCTACTGGAGAAGTTTGAGGTACAGAGAGATCCGGATGTTCTAGTCACTAGAGTCACTAAATGTTAGTTTGCCAGTACGGTAAGTAATTAAAGCCAATAGAATGCTGTCATTTATTATGAGAGGAATTTAACTTAAATGCACCATGTTATGCTTAAGTTATGTTGGGTTTTGTTGAGACCACATCTGTAGTACTACGTACAGTATAAACGCTGTGTTATGTCTGATTGCTACAATGCAGCATATTTTTAAGAGACTGTATCATAGCATGTAAGGTATAAAGGTCTCGGCCTCCATTTTAACTGGGGTCACTTGAAACATGACATACTGATTAAAGTGTGCTACAGTTTGTCACTGAAAAGCTGAGTATTAGCTCAGACACAGAAGTGTCTGCGACTGTAATATTTATGTATATTTCAGGAGCTGCAATAAACATCAGTTGAATCTTCCACACTGTTACCCCTGTCTAGTTCTTGCGTTATGGGAGTTAATATAAATGTTGCCTCATTAAGTACAATTCCCCCTGCTGAAGGAAAAAGCCCGAACATGGTGGCAGATCATTCCTTATTTAAGGATGGATGTAAATGTCTTGGGAGGTGGTTCAAAGAAGATTCACCAAATTGATTCCTGGAATGAGTGGGTTGTCTTGAGAGGAAAGGATGGACAAACTGGACTTGTTTCCACTGGCTTCTTGAAGAGTGAGGGATGACTTGATCAAAGAATGTGAGATCCTGTGACGTCTTGACGAGGTGGTCATTGGGAAGACTGTGGGAACTAGGTGTCACATGAGTAAAAATTACGGGTCACTCTCTTAGGATAACGTTAAGCAGAGTTTTGTTCCTGCAAAGAGCTGTGTGACTTTGGAACACCCAGCTTCAAATGACAGTGAAAGCAGATAAATTCCTGTCAGACAAGGGAATCAAAGGTTATTGGGAGCAAGTGAGGATATAAAATTTGAACGCAAACAGATTAGTCATGATTTTAATGAACGGTGGACCTGCCTGCAATGTCCCCTTAGCCTACTTCTGCTTCTAATAAGTTAGTTTGTTTGGGTGTAAGTTAGAAAATTACCGGGATCAGCAGGGAACTGGAAGTCAGTGCAGTGTATCTGTAAGCAGCTTTTAACTTCTCTACTATATTGGTCTTCTTTCTAGGTTTTGCAATCAGTTGCTTTGAGCAGATATGATGAATACTTAAAGGGACATTGTGAAGATAAAATGTAATGGAGCAGAACACAAATGGATTGCATACGCTCCCATTTTGATGTGCTTCTCTGGGTGAGATGCTAGGGGCTAGATTGGAAGGAGATGCTATTCCGTAATGAGGAGACGAAGAATCTTACCAGCTAAAAACCAGGAGATGTGTGGCTAGAGGCAGCAGAGGAGGTGAGCAGGCAGATTCTGGTGCTATGCTCATGGATTCATTACTGAAAATGATTTATTCATATATTAAGGGCAAGAAAATCTATTGTAAGGAGTCATTCAGCTTTATCTTAATGTGTGTATTAACCTAGCCCCTTTCCAGAGTCTTCTCAATCCTACTTTAGTATGTTATCCCTCATATCCATTAGGATTAGTGGTATTGTCACTAGCCTATCATAATAGATAGCGAAATATGATTTTGATTAGGAAAAACTGGATTTAAAAGGTAGCCTAACAGCAGTGATTGTAAAAACTCATCTCATTCACTAATGTCCCTTAGGGAAAGAAATCTATCATCTTTATCTAGTCTACATGTGACTCCAGACCTACAACAATCCCTCTATTCATTCATGGGCTGAGGGCATTGCTGGCTAGCCAGCATTTATTGCCCATAGACCAGTTAAGAGTCAACCACATTGCTGTGTGTCTGGAGTGACATTGTAGGCTAGACCAGGGAAGGATAGCAGTTTTCCTTCCCTAAAAGACAATAGTGAATTAGATTATGGGTGTTTCCCCAGAAATTGGCAATGGATTCACAGTCGTCATTAGATTTTTAATTCCAGATTTTATTGAATTCATCTGCTGTGGCAGGACTCGAACCCGGGCCCCCAGAGCATTAGCTGGGTCTCTGGATTAGTAGTCTAGCGATAATACCCCTAGGCCATCACCTACCCGTGTGTGAATACAGCAGTTACTTTCAGAGCCATTGGTAACATGTGACCATCAGGAGGGACAGGTCTGGCAGAAGTTTAGCTGATACCCAGGTGCTTCTCAGACACTGGTGCTCGGACATGTAGAGGAAACTGAATAACATCAGGATCTTCTTCCTCTGTAAACCTCAGGTGAGCACTTACTGTTACCATACTAAGAATTCCACCAGAAATGAGAGGTGTGCACAACCCCATTTTGGATACCTAACAACATTCCTGGGCACTGTGAGGCTGAATGTTATACCGATATTGTAGAAATGATCCGTTTATCTAATTAATTTAATTGTGACTTTTCAGGTCAGCACTTCGAGTAAAAATGATTAATGGATGTGTATTCTGAATGCCATATCCCATCCTGTTAGTGCTGAGTTGTCTAGTTCCTGAATTTCCAGTTTTGTTTTCAGATTTATAACATTTCATTGATGCGCTTTGATGACTTTGGCTGTTTGGAATTTTTTGCTCCAGCTTGTCTCTTGTTAGGCCTGTTCAGGATTATTTTGTCATGACAGTGACAGCTGGCATTGTCATTCAAAGCAATAACCTGCTGGTGCATGGATGCACAGATGTTGGCAGAGTTACCAAGCACTTTCCCTTTTTGAATAACATTTTTCATTTCAGTATAACGCAACGGATTGATCTTTGCAAACCAACGCTCAAGCAGTGTCTTATCTACCAATAAATACATGACCACCTAAATGTTACTCACATAGAATAATTTTGTACATTTACTTGGATTTTCTCCTCTTCAGGATTCTGTTTGTTTTGGCAGAATTTGGTTAATAATACTTCAAGGAGAGAACTGCAGTCAAGTCGAGGTGCATGTCACTAGTAACAAAGAAATGACGGCTTGATTTTAGAATTCTGTACCTCAGGGTTGTGAATGCTGTAATTTATTGCTAGGATAGATGGATATCTGCTCTCTAAGGCAACAAGGGACATGGAAGTGGGCAGAAAAGTGGAACTGAGGCTAAATATAAATAGCAAGTATGATCATACTGAATGGTGGAACAGGCGTGAGGGGTTGTTTGGTCTACTCCTGCTTCTATTTCCTCTGCACTTATGTTTCTTACTATTGGCAACAAAAACACACTTCGTATTTGGAATTCCCATCCAATTCACCATCAGGAAGGGCATAGTTAATGTTCAGGGTTATCAGAAAGTAAAAATAATCCTGGGTAAAACTTTTGAAGATAAAATCTGTGAGAACTCCTGTCCTGCCAGTATGGTTTTATATAGCCAGTGTGGATCTCAAAATTGCAGGAAATGTATCCATGACTCAAACCTGCTAGCTGAGAGTGAGGTCACTTGTTGGTAGCAGGGCCAGGTTCTTGTCAACTAAAAAGATCTTAACAACAGGATCCTGCCTGCAACTTGTTACAGTAAAAACAGCCCAGTCTACAAGTAAACTCTGTCAGAGTGTGGAGGAGAGTCTTTGAAGAAAATCGTATACAATGGTAAATGGTGCTTCTTGTCACTAAGTGTATCTTCACGGTTGCTTTCATTAATATTTGACACAATATTTCAAATAATTATATCTTGTAAAATGTCTTATGTTTCGGAACTGGTGCAGCATCGTTGAATCATTATTTTGCTTTACTTCAATCTTCTATGCAAGACAACATTATACATTTGAGAATTTTACATTTTCTGCATCGCCAGATGTTGTGACACTAAACTTATCAAACAGCTTAATTTTCCTCAGTGTGTAAAGTTGAAGAAAACTGCATTCACTGTTGTTCTGAAATCTTTAATTGGTTTCTAACAAGAAACCTCTTTGTCCTGGCAGAGAGGAATATATAGTGCTTAGTGAGCATTATTAATAGTGGAATCAGCTGATGTTGGTTCATTAATCTCCATCTACACATGGATTTCAGCTGGAAGCAAAGTTTGGAATTCTGGCCTTAAATAAAATTGTTTATGGAGTGTGAGTAAATCCTGTCAAGATCAAAGAGCAAGGTTAAATTAAAGCAAAATGCTGCTGATGCTAGGAACCTGAAATAAAAACAGAAAATGCTTGAGAAACAGCATGTCTGGCAACATCTGTAGAACAAATGAGAGAGAAGGAGACAGAGACATAAAGAGACAGATTCAACGTTTCATATTGACAGACTGCATTGGAACTGATTAAGGAACATGGCCTGACTGGACATTTCTTTATATTGATCAGGATGTTTCCTTGAAGCTGCTCCTGCTGCTGGTGGACAGTTAGTAACTTCAATGTGGAATACCAGGAGCTAAACTTTTAGTGCTGCGCATTAATGAACCAATATTCTGGGACTGGGTTGTGCCTCCTCAGCATGTCATCATTTAATGCATGAGGTGGCATTTTAAACTTATAATATATCAAGTAAATATTTTCATGGTATAAATGCCTTAACTTATATATCATTCACATTTGGTTCAGTTGCAAGCAATTCCAAATAATGAGAAACTTAGCAGTGTGTACATGACTGCAATTTTGTGTTCTTAAATTTACGGTGCTGCGCATTTTGAATTAAGTTCCTGCAAACATCAAATTGGGTGAGTTTTTGAAAGAAAGAAGTCGGATAAAACAGTCTGAAAAATGTTCACTAGTCTAGTTCTTGTATCAAAAGATGTCTACTGCTGCTTTGGTGGTTCTCAGGCTGGCTAAGCGTGGAATAGCTCACTTGGAATTGCTTGGTGCTGGCATAGATGTGGATGATGCAGTGGACACAATTTTTTTGCAGGCATGCTTTATAGTGTAACCTCTGATCCCCATTGCTGAAGATAACAGAGTGATAGCTGGGTGTTGGGCTGATTGATCTCACCATGACTTCAAAAGAGCAAGAAATTCCTTCAATGGTATGGCTATTAATACAGCCTTCCCGGGAATCCATTTGTTTGTGGAGGCTTCTTTAACCTTGAGCTCCTCTTTAAGCAGCTGCATTCAGGGTGTCCCCGGGAGCTATTCACTCTTCTCTCTAATACCTGTGCCTGTTTTGATGAGGAGATATGTGCTTTTTGCTACATCATCTTTTGATTTTGAGGTTGACAAATTGACATCTTTGGAGATGGTAACGGCAGTGGATTCTGGATCAATTTTAAATCTGAGATTGATAATTTTTTCTAAAACAGAAGTATTCAGGGATATGGGCAAATGGTAGGCAAATGGAGTTAGGGCACAGATCAGCCATGATCTCGTTGAATGTTCGAATAAGCTTAAGGTGCTAAATGGCCAAGTCCTGTTCTTATGTTTCCATGTTCCTAACTGCATCCGTAGACTGGGATTTCAGCTAGTATGAACAATAATACACATGACAGCACATATCTGAGCAATACAAAAGCACTGAAGCAATACAAAGTGCTTTTTCTCATGGATTTCCCCAGTATGTCAAATTTGAGCAAAGCAGTCTTTTTGAGGTTAGAACCTTCTACAACTTGGTCCGGAAGCAAAAATAGGAGAATCGATGAGTGATATTTTCACTGATTTTTATAGAAACTCTGTCACTGGGGATCTGCTGTATACTGTCTTGGTATTGTCTCATTGTCTCTGCTAGACTGCCTGATCTGTTGGATAGCCATAAATGACCTGATGTGAGAAGTGGATTTGGTCTGTGCTGAGCATCTTATCATCCAGTGCTTGACTTACTCTGTAATAACCAGAGAAATCTTATTGTTCATGTCGATGTTCTATGTCGAACTTGTGAGGCTCTTGTAGTTAAGAAAAAGAAAGGCTGGAACTGATGGTGTCCAGCAATTTCTTTCTTCTTCTGTATCATGCTGTGATTAACCCAGTGTGCTCACTCACTTCAGACTAACCACCTAGAACTCCATGCTGGATGCGCTTTTCTAACACGGGATTTCTTTTACATGGAATGACTGCTGGTAAATGGTAGGATTGTGGTCACCATTGGGATCTGTTAGAACTGCAGCTGTACAGAGACCCTCAAAGAACTTCCACAGCTTACAAACGCAACAGAGGCTACCCACAAAATGTGCATGAGTGACAGCAAAGGGAGGAAGAGCACAAAATTAAATACTTATGGCTCTATGCCCCAGGAAGGCATTAGCATGATCCAGCATGGGCTGTTGATATTGCCTCAGTGATTAAAAATGAGGAGACTTGTTCTGATTCTGGCTGGCTTCTTCTGTGCAATGCTTTGCCCTGTAGGAACTAATGGTGTAATTTAAACAGCACATATTTGCTGGTTGGTCACTCATTGAGTAGATGAGAATGTAATGTACTAATTTGTAGTGCAATTTCTTTCATGACTTTACAGTTTGAAATAGCAATAGTGCAATATTCTGCACTGCAATATGGGCATGTCTGCAGAAAACTTTGAGAGCACAGTTTTGTGAAGGCTTCCCATGTACCCCAATCAGGTGAGAGCAGCATGTTCATGTTCTGCCTCCCTGATACAGTGCGAGTGTTGGCTTATCTTACTTTGGTGAACATTCTGTAAATTTTTGTGACTTCATCTGTCCCATGCTGTCCTGCCACAGGTATTTCACCCGATAACTACTTCCTGATAAAGTGTCTTGATGTTTCTGTTCTGTTAAAGGTCCCTAAGATGTCAATGAGGGGAATCCTCCTTCTGTCCTGCTGTTTTCAGATGAATCCCTAAATAAAATGGCGAGCTACACTTTGTGTACAGCTGGCTTTCAATTGACTTGTTGAAAGTGAAAAGCCTTTAAACAGAAACTGCAATCTTGTAAAAGCTGCAGCTGCAGTGGCTTCATGGAGAATATTTGCTCTGCCTTTTGTAGAATGGAGTTAATCCTTTCAGTTTGAAACAGTTTAAAATGTTTTCTTCTGAGAGGCAGGAGATTATGAGTTAATGATTTGCATTATATGGTTACATTTCAACTGACGGTCAATCACATCACACATGTTCTCACGTATAGGGTGGAAATATCACGCCATATGTGACAGCTTCATGTTAAATCTATACTAATTGCTGCCCTGTGGAACTGCCTAACACAGAGACTCAACATTACTGAAGGAATGTTTAAAGATAACTTGTATGGTGAGTGCACATTACAAATAATTTTAAAATCTGTGAGATAATTTTAAGCAGAAAGTTTAAACATATCCGTTAATTGCATGTTTCTAGGAAATATCTAAAAAAGGTGTCAAGTTCTTTTTACGTAAAGGATAATTGTTTTGACACTTCATGTTTCTTTTGTATGATTACCCGTGATACAGCAAACCTTTTATTAACCGGCATCTAGGACAGCGTTGTGCCGGTTGTTGAAATATTTCGGTTGATCAAGCCATCAATCTAATCAATGTAAATTACATTAACAGAAACGTAACTCAGGGGTATACACATCACTGTTTTATTTACGGCATGAATCATTTAAATAAGAATGTAGCTTCGCTTTAAATAAAACTTACTGGAAGAGTGCTTCTCACTAGGATCCTCCGCTGACTGCTCGGACATCGTAGAGATTACGATAATGCCGTAAACTTCCAGTATCCCACGCGCACGCTGTTTCCGGTTGATTGAGAGAACCTGCCTACATGTTGCCGGTTAAATATTTGCTATATTATGAAGGAATAAACTTTTGTTAAAGATTAATTAAATATCCACAAATTTGTGTTTGAATTACTGAGACTTGTGTTCTTCATAATTTAATTTAAAATACATCTCCACAATCATACATCATCCAGGTTAAACTAAGAATGGTATTTAGTGGGCTACATTTCTCAGTACTGTGCCTTGTCCAGAAATTAAAAGCAATCTACACCCTGCAGTCTAGTGAGACTGGAAAGTGGCCCTAGTCCTACCACTCCCCAAGGTAATATCCTACTGGACAATAGGTCGCTCGTTGCTCCTACCATTAGAGCGGTTTAACCTGAGGGCCTCTACACCTCTGGAAAGGGTGAGAAGGAGAATCTTTCACAGTAACCTAAGCTAGTGGTGGAATTGAACCCATGCTGGTGGCATCACTCAGTATCACAATCCATCTCTCCAGCTAACTGACAGCTACTGCTTCAGTCTTGTGCGTATTCCCATCATCAAGAACTGAAACAGGGTTTTGGAGAATGCCATTCTATGAGGATATACCCATCCTTTCTTTCCAGTGCTTTGCCAGAATAGCTGGGACTGTTCCACAAAAGCTTTGGAAGTTTATCGTAGCAGATGGTAAACCATAAAATCTGAACGAAGCAAACCCAAACTCTCAGCATTCAGGTTATTACAAGCTCCCTGGTCACCATTTGCAACCATGTTAGTTGCCAGGCTAAATAGATGAGAAAAAGAACAGGGAAAACTATAAGATCCTGTCTTACTTTCGACCACCACAAACCTTTCAGTTTTAACTTTTTAAAAATGAGCATTTAGCATTAGTTTCACATAGGATTGAACACGCAGTATGTGTATTTCTCCATTAGAGGTCTCACTGGGTATGTAAATTATTTCGAGTTGAAGTTGGAAGAGGAAGATGAGGAGCAATAAGAAACTTATGATAATGCAAATTGACTCAGGGATTCAATAAAGTAACAATGTGAGCTCCAGTATTCCAAAGCAATCAGCAAGTCTTTAAAATTCAGAACTCAGGTTCTGGAAATCTAAAATGAGGACACGAAAGGGGAGGTAAAAAAAAAACAGATGTCCGGCAGTAGCTGTGGAGAGAAACAGAGATCAGATCGGTGGTTGGGGTTTGGATCAGAAGTGTATCAATTGCTCTATGTGACAGGTCAGTAGGTTCACATTAGACTCTATACTCTTCTGTATCCAGAGTTTGTAGTGGCTTGTGCTGCTCTCCGGTTCAGATCTCAGCCAGTCCTCTAGAGTAATTGTTTAACAGAGGTATGTTGAAGGAGCACACATACTAATAGACTTATACCCAACACCTAGCTAGTCAACAGTAAGAAAGGAACTGACTGTGGTGCCAGTGCACTGCCACTTAGTTTGTATAACCGCCCTGAAGCTGTAAAAGGCTTTAGATACAAAAGAAATCTGCAGATTATTCAAATATTGTCAAATATAGATATCACTACAGGCAAACCAAAACTGTCCCTGTTATCATGAATTAGAGGATTGACAGAGGTGTTAAAAATTATGAAAGAAAGAACAAAATAAATTGAAACTTTCTATTTGGTGATTGGGAGTCTAGGTCAGGCAAACAGAAATGAAATGTTTAAAAGATTTTGGACAGGGAAAAGACAACATTTTTGCTGAACCATTTGAAACTGTGGAATGCACTTCTTAAATAGGTTAGAGAGGCAATTGAAAGAAATGGGGACAAAGGGATGGGGTGGGAGTACAGGTTTAGGGTAACTACTTGTGGAGAAGGCATTAAGGAATCTCGGCTGCAGCATCACAATCGACAACATGTTCACAGTTCCTCTCGGCAATAGTAGCAGTGGCAGCAGCAGCAAAAGATTACAGGCCAAAGCTTGGCCTGGGTGCCTGCATCAGAGGCTGAGTGTTCCATACACCTTTATGGGGCTTTAAGAACTGGACAATTTTTCTTTCTTTTAGACCTGGACATTTTTATTTCCTTTTGGCTCTGTTTCTTTTATTTCTGCTTCTTTTTTTAAAAAATCTGGTTTTATAACCAAGATGGCACCAGAGAATGAGGACTTTGCACACTTTTCACTGTACTCCCGTATTCTTATACTTGAGTGCACGTGACAATAAAATCTAATGCTAATCTAATTCTAAGTCTAAAATGCCAACTTGAGCTGAAGATGATGTTTCCGTTTTGTAACTTTCACATGGTTTGGCAAATCTCTACTCTTAGGCTTAAAGTTGCAACTGCATCTACGTTGAAATTACATGATAGATAATTCTATGTAGAGCACAGAATGAGGCTTCTGAGCCCAATTGATTCATGTAATTGTTGACGTGGGTAAGAAGTTTCTGCAGGCTGTTTGTTGGACTGCTTGATTAACGAGTGAGGGATATGTTATGCCTTACACTTTATTACTTACAATTCTCTGCACCATCTCCTGTCAACTGCTAAAAGTTGACCCCTCACTGAGTCTTCTGTCCCATTGGACCTTAATGCACCTTCCACACTCAGCAGCAATTGATCCCATGTAAAGGCAGCATCCAAGATTCCCAGACAGATGTTCGTTTAAACTGTTACTGAACCCTTAAATGCATTCTTTAGTTCTTCACTAGGTACAGAAATTTGAGGCAGGGTGGATCTGCACCTTTGAAATGTTTTGTCAATTGTGCCAGTCAATTTTCCCTTTCCACCTATTTCATCTAGGGCACAATGAGTTTCTGATGAGAGATGCAATACCGTCTCAGTTGGAGTATCATCAGTTAAACTTTTTGACCACTGTTCTAATTTATAAATGTCCATTTGAGAATATTCTCCAGGAATAAGTCCAAAGCTATTCTCAGCTTCTGAAGTTTTAATCCATTTTACAGCCACGTAACTCTCTGAACTGAGATACACAGTGATGGTTAACTTTGAGACTCTTCCCTCTAGGGAAAGCTGGGCAGCCCTTTTCAATCATGAATTTTGTTTCCTTAATTCAAGCGCGAGCTCTCATTTGCATTCTACAACTGAGATTGACTGCCTTTATTTCTCTATTCTCCACTTCTCAGTGTCTTACAAACTGCCCATCTGTAAGGTGCAGGGATATCCAAAGAGAAATTTTGTAAGCTGATACTATGACGGCTTCCATTGATTCTTCCTCTCTGTCAGACCATCTGGTGACATAATTCAGAAAACATTTATTGAGAAATAAAATGTAACACTTAAAAAAGTCAGTTGGTTTAATACATGCCATGTCCCTAGTTTGCCCTTGGGTGCAGTCAATATGTAGATTCGTTCCTGCCTCTTTGTCTTTGTTCCTTTCACAGCAATAATACACGCTCCGTCCTCTGTGGATCTTTCAATCCTTCATCTTCCCACTGTATGGACCTAACTGCTGAAACCTGATGCATGTTAACCGTGTCTGACACCCTGCACATCCTCGTGATCAGTGGTGTTCGAGGACTCTGGCTGAGGAAATACATTGTCATTTGCTGGTTGATCATGCACCACATACACCATTCTCTGATTGGTACCTTAAGGGTGATGGTCGTCTGAACATCTTAATTCTTGTATTAACCTATCTGGTTCCCAAAGGGTTCAATTATGTGTGGAACGCCCTTCTCAAAGTAGTATTGAACAATTATTTCATTAAATTTTATGCCTTTTCAAATCAGATAATGGGCACATTAAGGTAGTTTTTGTATCCCCTCATATGAGCTAAAATGCAATGTGAAATCTTAAGGATTCAATCTCTGGGCTTATCATTTACTGTGCCTCTGATGTATAGGTATCAATATCATTACTTCCTGTAGAATTCTTATTAAGGCAAGCATAGTGTTATATCTCACAGTTAGTATGTCAGCATATCTTAAAAAGATTTGCTCAGGATGTCATGAGTGCATGTGACTTAAGGGTATAAATGCCCCAGCTTCTCAAATGTGATCATTGGAAGTATGACATGCTGATGGAATTGTGCTACGTTATGTTATCAAAAAGCTTAAAGTTAGCCCTGAAGTACCTGTGATTGTATGTTTGTATGAATTAGGAAGCTGTAATAAACATCTCTGGGATCTTTCCACATTACCCACCTCCTAGTTTCTGATGTTACAAGGGATAACATAAGCATTTTTGCATCAACAAAGAAACCTACTGGAGGTAAAGCACACATCAGCAGGCACCTATTAACGTGCTTTGATTAGGAGAACTGCTTTCTAGTGTTGACTTCTACAGAGACTGCTTTTGCTTGGCTCAATTTCATTAGAAATACATTTCAGTACAATTCATTTCAGTACAATTCATTCTGATTAACTGGCAAATCAACAGTCATTTTCTTCATGATCGAAAACAAAGTTGCTGGAAAAGCTCAACAGGCCTGGCAGCATCTGTGAAGGAAAAAACAGAGTTAATGTTTCGGGTCCCGTGACCCCTCCTCAGAACAGTTCTGAATTACAGCATCCGCAGTTCTTTTGGTTTTTATTTACTCTTTTTTTCCTGTAGTATGAATTATTGTGATTGTTTCAAATTTGACTTGATTGTGTTTGTCCTGATGAGTGCAAGATAAAACATTGTCAGTAACATGTCCACATTATTGTAATATCCAAATTTTTCTTTATTCGTTCACTGTACGTGCATCGCAGGCTAGACATTTATTAATCCCTAATTACTACGGGAAATGTGTTGGTGAGCAGTTTTTTTGAATGACTCAATGCTTTGAGTGTAGACATACCCATAATGTTGTGAGGAAGGGAGTTCCAGGATTTTAACCCAGTATCAGAGAAGGAACATTGGTATTGTTCAAAATCAGGATGGTGGGGCGGAAAGGAGCATGACGTTGGTATACTCCCACACATTTGCTACCTTTATCCTTTTAGCCGTAGACATTGCAGGTTTTGAAGATGATACAGAAGAAGCCCTAGTGAATTACTACAGTGCATCTTGTAGATGGTATACACTGCTACCACTGGCATTGGTGGTGAAGGGACTGAATGTTGAAGGTGGTGGTTGAGTTCCATTCATGTGGGCTGCTTTCTTTTGGATGGTAACAAGCTTCTTGAGTGTTGTTGGAGCTGCACTCATCCAGATGAGTAGAGACTGTAACATCATACTCTTTAGTCTACCTTGTTGATGGGGACGGAGACTGGAGGTGATCAGATGGACTCAGGTTAACAGAAAAAACAGACCAGACTTCTGTACTTAAGAAGATCCACTATTTATTACTAATAAATGAATTGCAACAACAGGCAAACAAAAATATGAATTATCAATATAGAACGCTATTAGCTGAAGCTCTAACCTCATCATGCATACAAGCAGACAGGCTCAGACAAACAAAGAAGCAAACATGGATGTTATGAGTGAAGAGAAAAAAAATTGGAAATACGGTTCAAGAGCACAAGTCCATAAAATTCACTGAGGTATCCCTTTTGCTTCTTCCAAGTCCTTCTGATCTTTGGTCTTCATATCCAAGTGCTTTCAGTTCCTTGCAGGAGAGGAGAAGGCGAGGCTGACACATTCATTGCTCAGTTGCTCAGTCAAGAGTTAGAAATAATTGTTAGGAGAGAATAGCTATCATTAAGGTTTCAGTTCTTCACTGTGATGGAGGAAAAGAGAAATGTTATTTCTTTCAGTCTGCAGATCTTCTGCACCTGGATTGTTCACAGTCAAGTTGTTCATTTGCCCAGGAGCAAATCAGAGAGTTGTTGTCATGGCGATGACTTGTGGCTTCCACAACTGGTCCTAATTTAAAAAAACAATCAGCAGTATGTCTCCAGGCAAAGTTTAGTGTTACTGAGTCTCAAATATCTTCCCCCACTGCTTGAACAAAACAATTGTGGAAATACAACTCACATTGAGCTCCAGTAACTTGTTTTTAATAGAGCAGCAAGTCTTTCACAGTCCTGGTTTAAAGCTAGTTATTTTTCTATGTTTGTCCGTAATCCAAAATGAAGGAAGATAAAAAGATGTGGTCGTTACATTGGTCCAGGTCAGATTCTGGACAATAGTGACATCATGGATGTTGGCAGTGGGGCATTCAGTGATGGTAATACCATTGACTGTTAAGAGGTGATGGCTAGATTCTCTCTTCTTGGTGCTTGGACCTTGGATGGAACTAATGTTACTTGCCACTTATCATGGATATTCTTCAGGTGTTGCAGCGTATGGATGTGGACTATTTCCAGCATTTGAAGAATCAGGTATGGTGCTGCAAATTGTGCAGCCATCAACGAACATCCCAGATTCTGACATTGTGATGGAGGAAAGGTCATTGATAAAGCAGCTAAAGAAGTTGGACTTCAGATAATCCCCTGAGAATCTACTTCAGCAATGTTCTGGGGCTGAGATAATTTGGAATTCAGCTCTTTTGTCCATAATTGGACCAAGGTTGTAACGAGATCAGGAGCTGAGTAGCCCTGGCAGAACCCAGACTGAGCATCAGTGAGCAAGTTATTAGTAAACAAGTAATGCTTGATAGCAATGTTGATCATACCTTCTGTCACTTTATTGATAATGAAGAGTAGACAAATGGGGTGGTAAATGACCAGTTTGGACTTGTCCTTTTTTTTTGTTTGCAGGATAGATCTGCATAATTTTCTACATTGTCAGTTCGATGCCGGTGGTATAACTGCACAGGTGCGACTTGGCTATTATATCTTCTCACTCTCTTGTTCTTACTCTCAAGCCGTTTAGCTACTTGAGAACCAATCATATTGGTTTTGTCATTGATAATGACAATGACAAAGGCCTTTGTCATTGATAACTGGTCACTAGTCCACAAACCAATCAGTTACTTGCTGCCAGCCTAAACTCCATTTGTGTACGCACCTCCTTTGTCTCCAGCTCATCTGCAAACTACACTCCAACAGTTGCAGCTGCATAAACAGTGTTTACAATGTGTATCAAGTTACTTGCCTTCAATGCATACAGCAATTCTTGAGTTTGAAGGAGTTCTATTTTTCATATCAGTTAACAATTCAATGTGCAGAAAAGTAAAAAGACACAGTCTTTGCCATTTAATTAACACTATTTCCCCATATCCCACATTATTTTGTTTCTATTCACGCTCAGCAGAACCTTTAACTTTACGGAAGTTACAGTGATTTGGATAGTTCCACAGTTTGGTCAATATTCCTGAATAAAGTATATTTAGAATTATTGCAAAAAGGGCCTTATGGAAGATTAACACAGAGAAGTAAAATGCTTACTTTGAAGTTTCCCATGGAATGTAAAAGAAATGTACCCCCATTTATAGATTGGGGCCTCAACGTATTTCAACATATCGGTTAGTTTTCATTGGGAAAGTTGTTTCTGCCCTCGATGGAAAGATGTAACTCACAAAGAGCATTTAAATACTCATCATTGTCAGGATCAAACTCCAAAGCCTTTTTAAAGCATTCAATCGCTTCACACTTCTCCCCATCGAGCTGGTGCAGGAATCCCCGAACACCAAGGGCCTCACTCTCTCTTGGATTCCTACGAAGTCGTCCTGCTGCTATCTTCTCCAGGTTTTCACGGCACTTTTTCCGTTCCACTGAGTTGTAATTGACTTTCATTCCCTCCAGAAAATGTCGGATAGCGTTTGATTCTGAATTCTTGCGATTCAGTTGGAATAACCCGACCGCTAAACATATCGCTTGCTTGTTCTCTGGGCGAATACCTTCCAGTGTCAGGAGATGGCTGTAGATTTCCTGTGCTTTGTCATATTCTTCATTTAACAAGCAAATTGCTGCAAAATCGAGGCTGGGCTTAATAGATGTCAGCGACCGTTTCTCGAAAGACTTTTCAAAATGGTACTTGCATTTATTGACCAGCTCAGCTTTCTGTTGAAATGCCGGATTGCGAGGATCTTTACTGAGTGGATTGTTGATCACTCGATACAATTTGGTTCTGTAACATTGACCTATTTTATGATGTATGAAGGTAGAATGTGGGCTAATTTCTAATCCTCTCTTCAACAGCTCCAGAGCTTTATCCACATTGTTGCAGTTTCTATAAAACTGAGCTGCATACCGGATTACATAAGGGAGATCAGGGGACTTCTGCAGTGCTCGTTCAACTAAAGCGAGTGCTTCATCATTTTTCTTGCCTTTTGGTAGTTTGAGAGCCAACAGCACCATGGATACAGAGTCATCAGGATCAAGCTCCAGCACACGTCTAAACCACTTCACTGATTCCATGGGCCCACGATTCTCTGGGGTCCCAGAAAACCATTCCAGACGAGACAGAATAGTGGCATAGCCAATGATCCACTCAGTATTGTCAGGATCCTTCTCCAGGGCCTTTTTAAAACATTCCTTTGCCTCTTCATAATATTGGGCAGCAGTAGTCAAAAGTGACCAACCCTTCTCCCCATAAACCTCGGGTATCATTGCTGTAAACCGAGAGGCTTCAGGAAATGGTTTACAGACCGTCTCCAGCTTGTCCAGGTAGGACTGAGCCTCTTCCAGTTGGTCCATGTGATAACAAACCCAGGCATAGTTTCCATAGGTGACAATGATTCGTTTTTCAAATTCATCTTGATGTTTCTCCTTCAGAATCTTTTCAGCTTCCTTTAAATTCTGAATTGCCTCTTCACAGTGTCCTTGCAGACAGTTTATAAAAGCAAGATGGTTGTAGGACCTGTCTTGATATTTCACACCAGCCTGTATCGAATCTTCTAATCTGTGTTTCATATCATCCAAGTCGATGTTTTCTTTCTGTGGGGCCCATGTGAAGTGACATTGAAGCTGATTGAGCTTCACTTTCAACAAATCCTTCTCTGTGTCACTGCAAGAGAATAAAATGAATCAAAATTCATCTCATTCCAACTGCAGTTCTGTCTCTTCTCCATGTAGTTTGTTTACAAAATGGATTGTCATATCTACAAAAATATGATGCGAAGGTGACGGTATTGCACTAGGATGGACAAAGTGAGAAGTCACATGACACCAGGTTACAGTCCAACAGATTTATTTGGAATTGCAAGCTTTCAGAGAGTTGCTTCCTCGTCAGGTCCTTCACCCCATGAAGGACCAGTGGCCCAAAAGTTTGTGATTTGAAATAAAACTGTTGGTCTTTGGCGTGGTGTTATGTGATTTCTGACTTATTACAAATACATTGCTCAATTCATACTTGTGCCTTTAATTCTGGCTGATGTATTTGCGAGTGGAGAAGACTTTCCCTCAAAGTCAAAATTAGTTCACTGACAACTCGTTGAAAGAATGATGATGTATTGAATGTAAGTATGGGTGCATAGTACAATGTCTAGCTATTGACCAAAACAAAGTATTCTTTCCTTCCCACTTCAAAGAAATCAATTACTTCTTCCTATTTCTTCCTAAACTGTTCTTCTGTTTCACCACAGAATGAAAGGGGCATTGATTGAATCATTACCCAGTTTGAAACACATTTTAAAATAGTACATAAATTTTTAAATAACCAAAATGTATGCTTGGATACCAAAAACTTTGACTGCTTTCAAATGGTAAATTTCTGTGCGCTTATGATGACATTTCTCAAGTAATCACCCTCTAAACATTGGTGGGAAAAATGATACAAACCAACAGGAGACAGCCTTAATCAAGCTCATGGTTATGTGTGAAATACTCCTGGCAATTTCTCAGCAGCACACTCTTTTGAATACCTACAAGTGCCTCTCTAAGGTTGATTTTTTTTAAGATTCTGCCATCTCCATGGTGATGAGAGATTTTCCTCAATTCAAAACATAATGTATAACAGTCTTAAGTCTCAGTTTCTTCTTTGCTTGGACTGCAATTCCTAGTAGAATTTCATTCTTTCTCATGTTGTAATTACATAGATTTCAGAATAGTCCCATGGTTCTAGGATTACACGGGCAACATTGGGTGGATACCAGCTCAAAAACATCTAGTCCCTTCATGATGAAGGAAACATTCATGTTCCTTGTCTCCTATTTCATTGACTTTCAGCTAAATTTGTAACCTCATCTCTGATTACACCAGTTCCCTTTATCAGAGTCGAAATCCTTAGCTTTCCCCAGATGTGTCTTCAGCTCCATTTTTTCCTGCAAAATGTACTGTGCCAACTCACTGTATCAGAATAAACGTGGACATAGGTAATCTTTCACATTGCTCAGACTTCCTGAAATCAACTTTAGGAGTTCCAAATTTGTGGCTCAATGGTATTCGACACTTAATTTTTCAAACAAACAGAAAGAAAAATTCAATGCTATCCTTGCCAGCATCTTTCTACTGGTGTTTGCACTGAATAAGATTAACATATGCTCAGTGCAGGCTACTGTCAATGAGCTAACTGTTCTTGTATCTCAGTGTGGAACTGGAGAAGCACAAACTGGTGAAGTTTCAAAATCCCATGAGGAGCTTGAACAGTTCATCAACTTTACCAACGCCTTTCACCCCAACTTCAAGTTCACCCGGACCATCTCTGATACCTCTCTCTCCTTCCTGGACTTCTCTGTCTCCATCTCTGGTGACCACCTCAAAACCAACATCTATTTCAAGTCCACCGACTCCCACAGCTACCAAGACTACACCTCCTCTCACCCACTGTCCTGAAAGAATGCAATCCCCTATTCTCAATTTCTCCGCCTCCATTGCATCTGCTCCCAAGATGGGGCGTTCCACTCATGAACATCCCAGATGTCCTCTTATTTCAAGGACCGCAACTTCCCCCTTTCGGTGGTCGAAAACGCCCTCAACCGCATCTCTTGCATTTCCCGCACCTCTGCTCTCACGTCCCCTTCCCCCAACAAAAACACGGACAG
The DNA here is from genome assembly GCA_024137785.1 of Ginglymostoma cirratum. Taxonomy (NCBI): domain Eukaryota; kingdom Metazoa; phylum Chordata; class Chondrichthyes; order Orectolobiformes; family Ginglymostomatidae; genus Ginglymostoma; species Ginglymostoma cirratum. Next base: position 40,049,592 of record JAHRHZ010000139.1, read on the forward strand.
AATTTCCCTTGTCCTCACATATCGCCCCACTAACCTCCGTATTCAACATATCATTCTCTGCCACTTCTGCCACCTATAATCTAACCCCACAACCAAAGATATATTTCCCTCCCCATCCCTATCTGCCTTTCGCAGGGACCACTGTCTCCATGCCTCCCTCATCCGCTCCACTACCCCCACCACCCCCGGCATCTTTCCCTGCAACCGCAGGAAGTGCTACACCTGTCCCTACACCTAACCCCTCACCTCCATCCATGGCACCAAACAAACCTTCCACATTAGACAGGCATTCACCTGCACATCCAACAACGTGGTCTAATGCATCTGCTGTTCCCAATGTGGCCTCCTCTACATCGGGGAGACCAAACGGAGGCTCAGAGACCACTTTGTAGAGAACCTGCGCACTGTTCGCAACAAATGACAACACCTTTTGATTGTGAACCATTTTAACTCCCCCTCCCACTCCCTGGATGACATGTCCATCCTGGGCCTCCTGGTGTCACAATGACGCCACCTGGAAACTGGAGGAGCAGCACCTCATATTCCACCTTGGGAGCCTACAGCCCAATGACCTAAATGTGGATTTTACCAGTTTCAAAATCTCCCCACCTCCCGTCATCCCAGGACCAACCCTCCCTCTCATCCCCACCTCTTTGACCTGACACAACCTGTCCATTTTCTCTCCCACCTATCGACCCCCCCACCGCTGCCTACCTGCACTCATCTATCACCATCCCATCTATCTTCCCCAGCCCCACCCCTCCTCTCTATTTATTTCTGAGCTCCCTCCCCCCTCACCATTTCGGAAGAAGGGTCCAACCCGAAACGTTAACTTTTCTGCTCCTCTGATGCTGCCTGACCTGCTGTGTTCCTCCAGCTCCACACCGTGTTCTCTCTGACTCCAGCATCGGCAGTTCTTGCTATCTCTTTCTTTCAGGAGTTCAATTTAAACTGGGATGCCGCTAGATTCCATGTTATGTTCACTCGCACCGATCCCATTTCATGCTGTGAACTCGCTTTGATTTGTAAATAAATAAATCCCTTCTAGAAAATCATGGAGCATAAAGCAACATTTCCTTCTTAAAACGATCTGAGTGCATTGACATCAAAAGTAAATTTAATTTAGTGTATTAATGAAGACAAATTGGAAGCTAATTTAATTCTAATTTGAAATATTACTCAATATAAAGGATGCTTTTTAGCAATTACCAGTCTTTAGCACCACACCTTCCCACATGAACAAATAATCCCAGTGTTATGAATGCCAACTCTTTCCTTATTTCCGAAAATAAACTTCTTTAATAGTCTAGATGTATATTTTAACACCAAAGAGATTCCAGTGATTGTTACCTCATAGTATTGATCAGATGGAAATCCTGCTGAATTTCTTTCGCAGCTTCAAATCTGCTTCTAATGGGAGTTGATCGAGGTGAGTCTAGATACGTTGTTGCTCAATCTGATATCTGAGTCCTGTGACAACTGCTTGAAGTCATTTCCTCAATTTATTGAGAAAATGAAATGAGAAAATGAAATGAGGAAACGAAACTAAAGAGCAAATTTTCATTGCGGGACTGATGCCAAGAAAGTACCCATTGTGCGTTATCACAGAATCCATGGAGTCTAATTTAATAGCTTTGGTCAGCTGGAAAATATCACTTAGCTCAAATAGCCCAAGCTTTTTTTTTGTTGAACTCATTATGTCTCCTCCCTTATTCAGTTCCCGTTGTTTTTTTTTAACACATTGTTGTGTTTGCTTGAATGAAAACCACTCCGTTGTGGACGGCATCCTACTTATTTCTGAGACAGAATGCACCATTCTCTTGGCTCAATGTGTACAGGGAACCTATCGGCACATCAGCCTTTCCCTGATGCTCATTAATGATTAGCTTCCGCATCCATAGTTCAAGGGCTCCTGGGCGATTTGAAGATATCCTCTTCCACACCGCCCACCTATCCTCAACGACGTAATATTAATTTCACCGACTTTAACCTCACAAATATAGTATTTTATATTTTGTTCCTGAGTTACAGCATCCGCAGTTCTTTTGGTTTTTTGTAGTATTTTGCTTGTTTAACGGGAGCCTGAGTTTGCCATGAACAGTCAAGGGGAATGAGGATGGGAGGGTGGAGTGAGTGTATGGGGGAATTAAAGCCCGAGAGATCCAAGCGAGCGGATGATGAAGACATTCTGTCAAGCGAATGCTCCATCTGCATTAGGTCTGTGCAGGTTGGAGTAACTGGCACTATGGACAGTGAATAGAATAAACTGTAGCCAAAGCAGCACAAATGATGATACATAAGAACACATGAATTGGAGCAGAAGTGGGTCATTCATCTCCTTGAAGCTGCTCTGCTGTTAGTTAAGATCAGGGTTGATCTGATTTGGTTGCTACTTCCCATCTCGCACTTAAACCCTTGCTAGTTAAGAATCTAGACATAGCAAGAACTGCAGATGCTGGAATCAGAGAGAACACAGTGTGGAGCTGGAGGAACACAGCAGGCCAGGCAGCAGCAGAGGAGCAGGAAAGTTGATGTTTTGGGTAGGGACCCTTCTTCAGAAATGGGGAGGGTGAAGGGAGCTCAGAAATAGAGACAGGAGGGGGTGGAGCTGGGGAAGATAGGTGGGATGGTGATAGGTGAGTGCAGGTAGGGAGTGGTGGGGATTGGTCAGTGAGGTGGGAGGAGTGGATAGGTGGGAGAGAAGATGGACAGTTTGTGTCAGGTCAAGGAGGTGGGGATGAGAGGGAGGGTTGGTCATGGGTTAAGGTTGGAGGTGGGGAGATTTTGAAACTAGTAAAGTCCACATTTAGGCCATTGGGTTGTGGGCTCTTGAGGTGGAATATGCGGTGCTGCTCCTCCAGTTTGCGGGTGGTGTCGTTGTGACACTGGAGGAAGTCCAGGATGGACATGTCATCCAGGGAGTGGGAGGGAGAGTTGAAATGGTTCGTGACCAAAAGGTTTTGTTGTTTGTCTTGTACAGAGTGCAGATGCTCTACAAAACGGTCTCTGAGCCTCCACTTGGTCTCCCTGATGTAGAGGAGGCCACGTTGGGAGCAGCGGATGCAATAGACCACATTTTTGGATGTGCAGGTGAACCCCTGTCTAATGTGGAAGGTTTGTTTTGTGCCTTGAATGGAAGTGTGGGGGGAGGTGTAGGGGCAGGTGTAGCAGTTCCTGCGGTTGCAGGGAAAGATGCCAGGGGTGGTGGGGAGTGTGGAGCGGACGAGGGAGTTGTGGAGAGAGCAGTTCCTATGAATGGCAGATAGGGGTAGCTCTTCAATGTCCATTCCATCAAAATGGATTTTGCAGGCTTCATCTGAACACTTTGGATATGTTTTGTTTTGACATCATTCAAAAAGAGGCCGAGTCTCATGTTTGCAGAATTGAAGAGACTGAGAGTGACTTGCAGAGCTGTGCAGTGACACTGGAGTCATCTGCAAACTGTAGATCATGTATGTCTACAGTGGTCAGTTCAGTTTTAGTCACACAGGCAACTGAGGTTTAAGAGTTGCTTATCTAGCTTGTATTTGACACTCACAGCAAAGGACAAATGATCTTTAATGAGGAGGATAAGCACTTTCAGATGGCTAGTTAACAGTATGGGGCTAACATTCAACCTTGCTCCTCACTGGTATGGATTTGAAGGTGACTATTTTAGATCCCCTCACTCTGGGCAGTAGTGGTCATATCATTACAAAAGCAGTGACAAGATTGTGATGAAGTTACTTGGACACTTAAGTCTTTGGAGCATAGTCCACAGAGCCTCATGATTTACTGAGCCACATAGTTTAGCCAGGTGGATGAAGACAATGACGAGTTCCCACTTTTACTCTCGACATTTTCTTGGATTTGTCTGGAAACAAAGATGATGTCAGAGGCTCCTTGAGAAGAGCTTTAGATCTTTGATGACAATTTCAGTTCAGAATCAGATTTAGTTACTGATGGTTGCATGAGCTTGTCTCAATCTGGTCAGATAAAAATGCTTTTCCCTTTCCTTACAACTATGTTAGTCCAAGAAAGACCCCAGGTCTTCAATTCAGATACTGGCAGATGAATATTGGTAGTCCATTTTTATTGATAATCCATGTGTTACTAACAATGTTATCAAGCATTTGCCTGGATGGGTGCAGCTCCAACAACATTCAAGAAGCTTCACACCATCCAGGACAAAGCAGCCCACTTGTTTGGCAACATATTCACAAACATTCACTCCCTCCACCATCAACATTCAGTATTAGCAGTGTGTACCATTTACAAGATGCACTGCTGAAATTCACCAAGGCTCCTTAAACAGCACTTTCCAAACATAGAAACATAGAAGATAGGAGCAGGAGGAGGCCTTTGGGCCCTTCGAGACTGCTCCAACATTCTTCATGATCGTGACTGATCGTCCAACTCAATAGCCTGCTTTCTACCCATAACCTTCGATCCCATTCACCCCAAGTACTATACATATAATCGCCTCTTGAATACATTCAAAGTTTCGGCATCAACTATTTGCAGTGGTAATGAATTCCACAGGCTCACCACTCTTTGGGTGCAAACCCACGGCCACCACCATCTAGAAAGAAGAAGGCAGCAAATACATGGAAACGCCACCACCTGCAAGTTCCACTTCAAGCCAGTCACCATTCTGACTTGGAAATATATCACCGTTTCTTCACTGTTTCTGGATCGAAATAATTATATTGTGGATTGACCTACAGCGCATAGACTGCAACATTTCAGGAAGGCAGCTCACCGTCAGCTTCCCAAGGGCAAATAGAGATGGGCAATAAATGCTGGTCCAGCCAGGGACACCCATGTCCCATGGTTAATTTTTGAAAATTACATAATTTTGATTTCAGCATCGTGTGAGATATTGTATTATGATTCTCTTTACTAACTTACTCAAAGGTGCTCTAAGTTTACTATACAGCGTTTCCATTCACTCATTCATAACTCTTTACTAACACACCCACAAGCATTCTATGTTGACTATACTGCATTTCCATTCACTCACTCATAAAACAGTGCTTTTGTAATAGATTTTACTCTTACAAAATAAACTAAATTAAACATGCCTTCCCAGGCTGCCAACACATTACTGTTTCTTTACACTTTTCAATACTTATTGTCCCCATGCTGCAATCAGCAGTTAGACCTGTTTCTATATCAAAGGCTACCCCTGAATAAGTGTTTATACTGTAACCTACTCAGAACAGTGCCACCCCTCACTGTCGTGTCTTCGTAACGCACTCGAAACTATGGAAAGATTATAATATTAATTAGCCCTTAGTAACTATCTCTCAGGATCTGAATAGTCTGCAGGATATTAGTTTCCTCCAGCAGCATGTCCCTACAGTCTCAGAGTGGCAGGAAAGTTGATGTTTCAGGTCAGGTTCCAGATCCACACTGTGTTATCACAGACTCCTGCATCTGTAGTTATCACTATCGCTGTCCCTACAGTCTGCTGCTTTTTATCTCTTTGAAATGTCCTTATACACAACCTATTTCTATAACACTGCACGACCTATTTCTAGCTTCTATTTAGGACTACCATGTTGTAATACACATATAATTTCTCACTTATTTAGATCATACAGGTCTAGCATTTTTACCAACATTACTAACTTTAAGGACAAAACGAGTAATACCTCCTTAAGGAGGTATTTAAGGAGTAATTATGCAAGCTCAGACCAGACAGACATTCTAATCCCATTAGGAGTAACAGCCAGCATTTAGCAAGTGCTTAAACCATCACCTGCTTTCCCAGGACAGATGTCACGCAAACTTGTGTACAATAGATACAACGATGTGGTACCATAGTGCTAAAATCTTAATGTATGTAAAAACTGTGTATAAAAGAAGTGACTGTAAAACTGTACTAGGGATTCTATTGCCGCCTTGAACTGTGCCACTGTGGATGCTCAATAAAGAGGCTATCTTTGCCACTCACTGATCTCGGTTGCTATTGAACACGATCCCATAACTTGACGTGTTCTCATTGTCCCATCTATCGGGAGTTTGGTCTCATGTTTCTGGGGTCGGCATGTCAATTCCGTTCTTGTGTCCAAAAGGCACTCAATGTCCAGGTCGCCCACCCTCATGCTCACAAACCCATTTCCCCTCTGCTGGCCTAAAGCCAGTGGAGTGTAGAGGGGCATGGGGTGGGCTCTCTCAGTTTTGTGTCATCTTCAGCAGCTCCTGCTGCAGGTGGGTGGTTCACTCTTTAAACTGCTCTGAGAGATTGGTCTTACTCCGAGTTTTTGGGGTCTCCTCATCCTTATTGCTTATTGCGTGACTTAGCCCTTTTCCCCTTTGCCAGCACCCACTGGCCCATTGGCCTTCCTTCCCACAGAAGAAACACTTCCCTGGGCGTTTGTCTTGGGTCTGTCCGGGTCTGCTGGGGATTCTGTCCCATTTGTCCTGTCTGTAGAGCTAATGGTTTGGCACCCATATCTCAATTGATCGGTGGGCTCGGTCCACCAGCTCATAATAACTAGATCCCCTCTGGTCCCAGTCTGCTTTGGTGAACTTTAGCATCTTAGTAAGCTCAGGTTTAAGTCTAACCACAAAAGCGGATTTCAGTGGGCCGTAATCAGAACCTTCAAAATCCCTATCGTCCTGCACATGTGGGACTCCTGCGCACTCTTTCCAGGTCATTCTAAATCTTTCTTTGTATTCTGCAACTTCTGCTGAAGCTTTTTGACAGCAAAACTTGACTTTTGTCCAATCAGTCTCAGGTGGAGTTTTGCCCCTGTAACCAGTGTCTTCTTGCTGTCCAGCCCAGCTTGCAGCTCCTGCTCGTACTCTCCAAGGGCGTCTCTGACTGCCTCATGGAGAAAATGTCCTTCTGTTTTAGTGAAAATGACATGTCCCAGGAATGGAGCCCATATATTCCCCATAACCAGTCTCGCTTTTCCCATGTCTTTACTGGCCCCTTCTTTGGGTGAGGCATTTCTTTAAACCACCTGTCTTTGTTTCCAGGGGTCACAGGTCCATGTACAGTGTGTTGTTTGGTCTGTTTTACTGGAACATCCAACTCAGTGCCATCCTCTAACGTTTGCCTTACCACTTTCTCTATTTTTACCTTCTTGGTTCTAAGAGATTGTAAAAGTGGTGCCGGGGATGTACAGCCCTCATCGCTTTCACTCCTAGAGGGTGCATCACTTTCATCCCTCTGTTTTCCAAGGGCGAAAGCTTGTTTTTGTTGAACCACTTCCTGGATGTCACGGGTAGCTGGACACAAATTCTGTATGGGCTTGGGAACTGGGGAAGAAATTGACAGGACTGTTATCTCGTCCTGCACATTCTTGTTTTCTTCCTCAAACTCCCGATTTTTAAGTTCATCTTTTTCCCATTTTGGTCTCTCCTTTTGTAGTTGTGCACGCATTGCTTTTAATTGCTCTTTAAGATTGTTTTAATTCATGATCATGGGCTGATTGAGACATGATTTCATTCCTTTGGCAAATTTGTCCCATTAACTCAAGGGACCATTTAGCTCGGTCTTTATCTTTCTGTTGGGTGGATGTTCCCCAGACCTGTTACATGTCGTCTAGGGTCCACTGTCCTTTGGGAATATTGTACCCCTGCCCGATTTTGGTTAGGGTTTTCCGTAATGAGAACTTTACTTCAATGTAGCTTTGTAACTGCCGCAGCATTTCTTCCTCAGTTAAGTCAGGAGGGGCCAGCCCATCTTTGGAGGTCGTAGGCTTACTGGGGTTACTCATAGTCCCCCGAATACTTGCACTGTGGGCAGTTTCAGCCGATTTGGATCGCTCAAGGTCTGGATGCAAGGGGATTCGAAAAATGGCCAACTCATGTGAGGTCCGGAATCGTGTTCAGGGACTAGGAGTGTACGGAACAGGAGCTGACAGAATAGAAATTAAAAGGATCATACCCATGCACATTGCATTCGGCCCCTGTTAGTAACCTTTGTATGGATAGGACCTGTAGCCCAGCTGCTCTTCGGAATGGATATCCTTACCCAACTAAATTTGTCTTTATATTTCAATGATGGACAGATAACGTGGTCCATCAGAACCCTACAAAGGGAAGAATTAAAAGACCACCCCATCTGAACTAAAGACAAGGACACCCGTAGGTTACTGCAAATGGAACCTGCGATTTTTAGTGACATCTCCACCTTGCACTAAACAGTACCCCATCAGCCCAACCTCCGTTGCAAGAATACTCCTGATAATTCAGAGGTTACAGGAAAAAGGGATTTTGATAAAAGCCCACAGCACCTCTAACAGCGCAGTGTGGCCCGTATAAAAGGCAAGTGCGGAATGGAGATCAACTATAGATTACTGGAAAATCAACAATGCACCAGTTCAAAAGGTCCCACTAGTAGCTGGCCCCTCTACAATATTCGGTGCCTTAATATCAGATCACAAGTGGTTCTCGGTCATAGATACGGCTAACAGCTTCCGGTCAGTACACACAGCACCTGAAGTACAGTCGAGGTTTGCCTTCACTATAGGGTAACAACAGTACACATGGTCCCATAGAACAAGCATGCACAAATCTAAGATAATGAACCAAAAGAAGCAATGGCGACATGAGGAAAAACCTTTTCATGTCGCAATTGGAATGCACTGTCTGAGGGTGTGGGGAATGCAGGTTACTGAAAGTTTCAAAAGGGCTTTGGGTTATTCACTGAAAGTGAAGTATATTTATGGCTCGGGGGAGGAGCTGATGAGGTGTAATAGATGAACTAATCTTTCGGAGAGATAGCACAGATATGGTAGGTTCAATGACCTCCTTCTATGTTGTGACAGGGAGTAAAAGCAAAGGTTTGTTACTGTGTGTGGGATCGTGTTCAGTAATGATTGTGATTGGTGAGTGGCAAAAATAGCCCTTTATTCAGCATCCGTAGTGGCGCAGTTTGAGGTGGCAATGGAATCCCAAGTACAGTTTCACAGTAGCCTCTTTATACACAGTTTTTGCATACATTAAAATTTTAGCACTATGGTGTCACATATTGTATCTATTGTACACAAGTTTGCGTGACATCTGTCCTGGGGAAGCAGGTGATGGTTTAAGCACTTGCTAAATGCTGGCTGTTACTCCTGATGGGAGTAGAATGTCTGTCCGTTCTGAGCTTGCATTATTAAGATGTGTTAGACCTCTTGTCCTTCAAGTTAATAATGTTAGTAAAAAATACTAGACCTGTATGATTTAAATAAGTGAGAAATGATACGTGTAGTACAAGGTGGTAGTCCTAAATAAAAGCTAGAAATAGGTAGTACAGTGTCATAGAAATAGGCAGTGTATAAGGACATTTCAAAGAGATAAAAAGCAGCAGACTGTAGAGACAGGGATAACAAGGTGTAGAGCTGGATGAACACAGCAGGCCAAGCAGCATCATAGGAGCAGGAAAGCTTGACGTTTCGGGCCTAGACCCTTCATCAGAAATGGGGGAGGGGAAGAGGGTTCTGAAATAAATAGGGAGAGAGGGGGAGGTGGATAGAAGATGGATAGAGGAGAGGATAGGTGGAGAGGAGGCAGACAAGTCAAAGAGGCGGGGATGGGGCCAGTAAAGGTGAGTGTAGGTGGGGTGGTAGGGAGGAGATGGGTCAGTCCAGGGAGGATGGACAGGTCAAGTGGGCGGGATGAGGTTCGTGGATAGGAGATGGGGGTGGGGCTTGAGGTGGGTGGAGGGGATAGGTGAGAGGAAGAACAGGTTAGGGAGGCGGGGACGAGCTGGGCTGGTTTTGGGATGCGGTTGGGGGAGAGGAGATTTTGAAGCTTGTGAAATCCACATTGATACCATTGGGCTGCAGGGTTCCCAGGCTGAATATGATTTGCTGTTCCTGCAGCCTTTGGGTGGCATCATTGTGGCATTGCAGGAGGCCCAGGATGGACATGTCGTCTGAGGAATGGGAGTGGCAGTTGAAATGGTTCGCGACTGGGAGGTGCAGTTGTTTGTTGTAAACTGAGCGCAGGTGTTCTGCAAAGCGGTCCCCAAGCCTCCGCTTGGTTTCCCCGATGTAGAGGAGGCCACAACGGGTACAGCGGATGCAGTATACCACATTGGCAGATGTGCAGGTGAACATCTGCTTGATGTGGAAAGTCTTCTTGGGGCCTGGGATTGGGGTGAGGGAGGAGGTGTGGGGGCAGGTGTAGCACTTGCTGCGGTTGCAGGGAAAAGTGCCGGGTGTGGTGGGGCTGGAGGGGAGTGTGGAGCGGACAAGGGAGTCACGGAGGGAGTGGTCCCTCCGGAAAGCAGACAAGGGACATGCTGGTGGAGGAAACTGATACCCTGCAGCCCATTCAGGTCCTGAGAGACGGTTACTAAGGGCTGATTAATAATATAATCTTTCTATAGTTTCGAGTAAGTTATGGAGACACGGTGGTGGGGATGACATTGTTCTGAGTAGGTTACAGGATTAACACTTATTCAGGGGTAGCCTTTCATACAGAAACAGGTCTAGACACTGCTTGCAGCCTAGGGCCGATAAGAATTGAAAGGTGTCAAGAAACGGTAATGTGTTGGCAGGGACATTTAATTTAGTTTATCTCGTAAGAGTAAAACGTACTGCAAAAACGTGGTTTTATGGATCAGTGAATGGTAGCGCGGTATGATAAACATAAAGCACTTGTGAGTGAGTTAGTAAAGAGAATCATATTACATCACAATCCCCCCCTTTTTGATTCTACTGAGACCCTTCGAAGAGAATCACTCGATTTCTATCGTAATTCAAATGTACCACTTGGGTCTTTTAGATGTTGGAGGGGCTGGTGGAAACAAGGCTCGTGGTTGGGGATGGTTCATACTCTTAACAGCTTATGGGAAAATACACTTTAAAAAAGAGAAAACAACATACCCAGCTAGAATAACAATAATAAACATCATGGTGGTCAGTCAGTCTCTGGTTCCACTGTATTGTAGGATGTTTGTTTGATGTGGGAGGTGTGAATCCTCTTTCCTTGGACCTTGAAAGCTGACTGGGTGATCAGCAGCACTGGGTATGGTCCTTCCCACATCACATCTAAGGGTTCCTTATGGATCTTTTTCACAAGAACCCACTCGCCTGGTACAATGTCATGATCTCCCTCCGGCAGGTACTTCCAGGCAGCCAATACCTGTGAGGAGACAGAACATACAGCACCTGTTAGTGCTTGGCAGTAAGACAATAGGGCATCACTCATAAGCTGACAGTTGCACCTCCCCACACCCCCCCGCCCCAGTAGGCCTATTGGCCCGGGTAGGGACGTTGGCCTGCCTGTCACTATTTTAAATGGACTCAGAGCTGTCGTTTTGTTGGTGGTAGCCCTTACGCTGCACAGAAGTATTGGGAAAGCCTGGGGTCAGGGCTTTCCCACCTAGTGGTATTTAGCCAGTAGCTGTTTCAGAGTCTAATTCATTCTCTCCTCCTGTCCCGATGATTGTGGATGATAGGGGCAGTGAAAGTTCCAGTCAATCCTCAATAACTGGCAAACATCTTGACACACTGTTCCTGTGAAATGGATTCCCTAGTCCGTGTCAATGCTGGTGTAATCCTTAGAAAATACTTTAGGTGTGTGATTGGCTGTAGCCTTTCTTGTGGGAACAGCTTACGCCCATCAAGAAATCCTGTCCACAATTAAAAGAGTGTCTGAGTAACCTTGACAGCGTGGGAGCAAGAAATAATCAATTTGCAAGTGCAAACTGTTAAAGCCAAAGAGGAGGCATATAAATTAACCAGAAAAAGCAGCAAACCTGAGGACTGGGAGAAATTTAAAATTCAGTAGAGGAGGACAAAGAGTTTAACTCAGAAGGGGAAAATAGAATATGAGAGTAAGCTTGCCGAAAACATGAAAACTGCAAAACCTTCTCTAACTATGTGAAGAGAGAAAGATAAGTGAAGACAAATGTAGGTCCCTTACAGTCAGAATCAGGTGAATTCAAAATGAACAACAGAGATGTCAGACCAGTTGAACAAATACTTTGGTCTTCCCTAAGGACGACACAAATAATTGTTTGGAAATGCTAGGGGACACAGGGCCAAGCAAAGGAGGAACTGAAGGAAATCCTGATTAGTCAGGAGATGGTATTGGGGAAATTGATGGGATTAAAACTCAATAAATCCTCAAGACCTGATGCTCTGCATCCCAGATTATTTAAGGAAGTTGACCTGGAAATAACAGATGCATTGGTTTCATTTTCTAGCATTCTATAGACTCTGGAAGAATTCCAATAGACTGGAGGGTGGCATGTAACCCAACATTTTAAAAAAGGAGCGAGAGAGAAAACGGGAAATTGTGGGCTGGTTAGCCTGGTGGGGAAAATGCTAGAGTCAATCATTAAGGATGTACTAGCTGAGCATTTGGAAAGCAGTGACAGGATCAGTCCTAGTCAGCAATGGATTCACTAAAGGGAAATCATGCTTGACAAATTTTCGGGAATTTTTTGAGGGTGTGACCAGTAGAGTGGGAAAGGATGAATCTGTGGATGTTGTGTATCTTGACTTTCAAAAGGCTTTGACAAGGTCTCACTCAAGAGGAAAGGAAAATGAAAGCTCATGGTATCGGAGGTAATGTATTGACATGGATAAAGAATGGTTGGCAGACAGGAAGGAGTGAGTTGGAATAAATGGATAGTCTTTGGAGTGGCAGGCAGCAATGAGTAAGGTACTGCAGGGTGCTGGGACCCCAGCTGTTCACAATATACATTAACCATTTAGACGAAGGAATTGACTGAAATATCTCCAAATTTGTAGACGACACTAAGTTGGGCGGCAGTGTGTGTTGTGAGGAGGATACTTAGAGGCTACAGCGTGACTTAGACAAGTTGGGTGAGTGGGCAAATACTTGGCAAATGCAATATAATTTGAATAAATGTGAGGTTATGCACTTTGGTTGTGAAAACAGGAAGGCAGATTATTATCTGAACGGTGGCTGTTTTGGAAAAGGTGAGGTATAATGGGACCTGGGTGTCAATGGTGGAACAGTCACTGAAGGTTGGCATGCAGGTGCAGCAGGCAGTGAGGAAAGCTAATGGCGTGCTCTCCTTCATTCTAGAGGATTTGAGTAAGGATGTCTTGTTGCAGTAATACAGGGCCTGTGAAGTCACACCTTGAGTATTGTGTGTAGCTTTGGTCTCCTCGTCTGAGGAAGGACATTCATACTATTGAGGGAGTCTAGCGAAGGTTCACCAGACTGATTCCTGGAATGGCAGGACTGACATATGAAAAAAGACTGGATGGATCGGGCTTGTACACACTGGAATCCAGGAGAATGAGGGGCAATCTCATAGAAACACATAAAATCATGATGGGACTGGACAATCTAGATGCAGGAAGAATGTTCCCGATGTTGGGGAAGTCCAGAACTAGGGTTCACAGTCTAAGAATAAGGATTAAGCCATTCAGGACTGAGATGAGGAAGTTTATTCACTCAGAGAGTTGTGATCCTGTGAAATTATCTGCCACAGGACGCTGTTGGGGCCAATTCATTCAAAATATTCAAGAGGGAGCTGGACATGGCCCTTGTGGCTAAAGGGATCGAGGGGTATGGAGAGAATTTTTTTAAAAATGAAGCCATCTTTGTATATTGATGGTTCATTTCTTTTAAGGTAGGAGACATGGCGATACTCTGACTTTAAGACGTGTATTTTGTCCTAGTTATTTTTGAAGAGACAATGTATGGCAGGCACCGAACTGACTCTTCAAATCCATTAAAGTAAGCAGCTTGTGAGGCCCTGTGTTTTTTCCTAAATTAGAACAATGTAGCAGGATGAATGGGTGGAGCCAGGCTCCATAGAACCAGGGTTTTAATTTAGTTTTTAGTTGTCAGGGTTTTGAGGTTGGTGATGGAAGCTGCCTTACATCTCTCTTTCTCTCACGGCCAGAGTTTTCTCGGTGTTCTTTTCTCCTTGACTGGAGAAATATCGCATGTGAAACAATCTATTTTACTGAAATTGCCTTTGTGTTTATGGGATGTTACTATATTGGAATAATTGCTGTTTAGTAGTTAAATAATCTATTATTATGTTAAGTTTTCCGATAGAGTTAGAGTTATACCAATTCTTCTTTCTTTTGTTTGTATTTTAATTGTAGTGTGAGAATAAAGTGTGTGTTGCTTAAAGTTGAGTATTGTGACCAATTGAATTATACCTGGAACACAGCACCTTGCACTTGGCTTTAAATAAGATTAAAGTTAGGATCTACTCTGTCTCCTTCATATGTTTGAAGGGATTTGGTCTGGTCCATAACAGTCCCACTTCACAGAATGATTCACACAGGTCCCACTTCACTCAGTGATTCACAAGTTGAGCATTACAGTCTAAACATCCCCTCTCCCAAATCTTCATGTTCCCTTCTTCATTTCCCCTCCCATTACAGGAAGTTACTAAAATAATTTTAAACGTCTGAACATTGTCTGAGAAGTTTGTCATATCACGCTTTGAACAAAGGATTAGATACCTCATTGAACAATTGTAGCTTAAGATTGATTTAAATAGGACCAGACTATCTTGTCAATGATCATCCTGAAAAGTTGAACAAAATCATTGGTGATTAGCCAAACATATCAATGTCTTCTACTCGTATGGTTGTCAGAGATTTGAATACTTTCTTTTTGATCATGTGTAGCTATTTCTTGTATATCTGTCTATCCATAATGGGTGTATTGTAAACAGATTATTCACAGATCATAGAATCCCTACAGTGTGGAAACAGGCCATTCGGCCCAACTAGTCCAGACTGCCCTCCGAACAGCATCCCACCCCAACTCATTCCCCTACCCCTGCATTTCCCCATGTCTAACCCACTAACCCAAACACCCCTGAACACTACGGGCAATTTAGCATGGTCAGTCCACCTAACCTGCACATCTTTGGACTGTGGGAGGAAACCGGAGCACCTGGAGGAAACCCATGCAGACACGGAGAGAACGTACAAACTCCACACAGACAGTCGCCTGAGGGTGGACTCGAACCCGCTGTGAGGCAGCAGTGCTAACCACTGAGCCATTGTGCCAAATTATTGTTTAGCTTAAATGTCGAAGAGATATTGTATCAATTGCACTTTGAATGTTGTCTCACTACTTGTTCTAATCCTCAAATCTGAACTAAGAAGTAACCTGTCAATAGCAGAAGACAATGTTTCACACAAATAATTTCCAGGCTTGGAAGGAATGTGAAATAATGACTAGAGAATTAACATTAAAATGGCTGTCAACTCACAAACTCAGCACTGAGTGAAAAACAAGGGTCTGGATCTCATATTACTACTGCTGAATCACTAAAATTTGGCAGGGAAGCCTCCTATTTACCTCTGCTTCTGAAGATGTTGACCCATTAGAGTACAGTTCCACTGGCACTGGCCATTCTGAGCTACCTTTTAAGCTATTTCTGATATTGAACGTCCAGACAAAAATCACCCCAGAAAGGCTGGCCCCTCCCAGATACTGATTTTCTTAGAAGTCAAAATAGGAATCGAGGCCTTTGCAACATCTCCAAATGTTCAGTTCTTCCATTGTTTTAATCCTGTGGACCTTCTCGATCATTTCTCTCAGCCTTTCCCTATTGTGGGTCTATGCCTGTAATCTATCAGGGTGAGTACAATAGTGTTACTGCGAGTGTAAGGGTTGGTTTGAATGTTCCATATTGAGCTCACTCCACTCCTGAGCTCAACATTTGGAATATGAACAATATTGACCCTCAGCAATGTAAAGATCAATGACACAAATAGAATTGTAGCAAAGGTTTCTCTTTATTGGCTATTTTAATGTTCAGGCTCTGATTTCACAGCAAATTAGCACTTGCAGTTGAAAAGATTCTATACACAAAAAAAAAGCCTTGGTTATCACTGAACCATTTTTATATTCTTTAAGTGCAGGTCTCCCAGTGAAATTGAAGCATTCAGAAGGAACTGAAAAATCGGGGAGCTACAGCTAATTCGTTGTCAAGAGAATAATGCTTCAAATGTTATATTTTCCAGACTAGAGAGGAAAAATTGAATTGACATCAATGGACCATTGCTACTTGCAAGAGAATAGGATTCATGAATATTTCTGCATATACAAAATGATCAATTAGATTGATTATCTATTGAAATATATATATTAAAATTTGTTTTGTCAGTACTTGCCATATCTGTTCATAGACCAGATCCTATCCTTGAAATCATATTCATAGAATTTCAGAGATAGTAGGAACTGCAGATGCTGGAGAATCTGAGATAACAAGGTGTAGAGCTGGATGAACACAGCAGGCCAAGCAGCGTCAGAGGAGCAGGAAGGCTGACGTTTCGGGCCTAGACCCTTCTTCA
>JAHRHZ010000139.1:40066232-40146981 GCA_024137785.1 Ginglymostoma cirratum
CCCACGATTCTCTGGGGTCCCAGAAAACCATTCCAGACGAGACAGAACAGTGGCATAGCCAATGATCCACTCAGTATTGTCAGGATCTTTCTCCAGGGCCTTTTTAAAACATTCCTTTGCCTCTTCATAATATTGAGCAGCAGAAATCAACAGTGACCAACCCTTCTCCCCATAAACCTCGGGTATCATTGCTGTAAACCGAGAGGCTTCAGGAAATAGTTTACAGACCGTCTCCAGCTTGTCGAGGTAGGACTGAGCCTCTTCCAGTCGGTCCATGTGATAATAAACCCAAGCATAGTTTCCATAGGTGACAATGATTTTTTTCTCAAATTCATCTTGATGTTTCTCCCTCAGAATCTTTTCGGCTTCCTTTAAATTCTGAATTGCCTCTTCACAGTTTCCTTGCAGACAGTTTATAAAAGCAAGTTGATTATAAGGCATGGCTTGATACTTCACACCAGCCTGTATTAAATCTTCTAATCTGTGTTTCATATCATCCAAGTCAATGTTTTCTTTCTGTGGGGCCCATGTGAAGTGACATTGAAGCTGGCCGAGTTTTGGTTTCAAGGAATCCTTCAAAGTGTTGCTGTAAGAAAGCACAAAATGCAGTCCGACTTATGTATATCTAAATTACATTTGTAACTTGCATGTAATTACTGTCGCACTCGTGGTAAAGTCTGAATAGCTGACCAGGCATATGGGTCAGTGCAAGTGGATTCACATCAACCCCACTACAGCTGGATTTGGCCAGTCTGCAGTCTGCAACTACAGCAATCCTATAAGGAACCAGAATGGGACAAGAAAATCAACAATGGGTTCAGCTAGCAGAAATCTACGATCACCCCGTACAAAGGAACACATGAAAGACTAATATACAATTAGATCATGGCTGATTCTTATCTCAACTCCTCCTATCTACTTTGGTTCCATAACGCTTCCTCTTCCTGTTGAAAAAAGGACTACTATTCTCAGTTTTGAAGTTTTCAATTGAATTCTTGTGCATTAGATTTCTAGATTTCCATTATCCTTTGTGTAAAGAAGAGATGGTTGAACAAGAGTGTTTGAAATTACTGTCACATAACTTTCACCCTTTGCATTCATGTCCCACTGAGATGAAGGCCAACTATCCACTAACCTCAATAAATAATCCATTGGTCCACTAGATTTAACTATTGTGGGTATTGGACATTTTCAAGCCTGTTTCTTGAATTCTAGTCATAATGAGCACACAACTTTTGTCTCCTTCTCGCACTTTTTGTTTTGCTTCTTACTCCTTGATCTAAATCATTGATAAAGTGGTATAGATGACTGGCAGTATGGTTAATCAGTTCCTGCCATGTGGAGAACGCATCTATTACCCTGGTCGATGTCTCCCACTTGCTTATGAATTCCTCGAATTCCAAAACTTTCCTCACGATATTACCAGATCCTTGAATCTAGTGTTCGTATACTCCAGGACTCACCTCATCTCTCCCAGCCTTCTGAGATCCTAGGAACTTACTATTCCTCTAAATGCTCTTGTGACATTTGATTGAGTTGATTACAAGTCAGTGCCTATACCACCTCCCAAAAATGAAGCTTATCATTATAAGACGGTATCATTCTAATGACTTCAAGAGCACTGATTGTGTCTTTCATAAGAATATACACACTATCCGGACAGTAATTCTTCCAGATTTTCCAGACTCCCCACAACTGGAGATGGATTGGCCTCAACCGATGCAATAGTAGACACTTTAGAGGTCCTAATACACTGACTAAGTGGTAATTGCCCATAAAGTGTAAACTTACAATGGGCAAATACCCATTGCCTGGAACACTCCACAAATGCCCCCAGATCGGAGTTAGAATCATAGACCTCATGGGGTTCCAGCTGACTTACCTAAATAGGTACCCAGGAGAGGTTACAGGATTAAAACCTGCCCTAACTTCGGTCTGCTCTGTTCTTGGGGGAAGGATGGGGGTAGTTGCCGTCCTCTGGGGTGGGGATGAAGAAGGTCAATGGGCTGGGGTGGGGGGGCATGTTGTTGTGCCTTGCTTACAGAAGTGGGCCTGGTCCAGGAGCAAATCTGAGGCTGTCACTTCTGACCTGGCCTCTATCTGTCTCCATCTTTCACCCATTCTAGCAATGAACCCCATTGCCCTCTGCCAACCTAAAGCCCTCTTCCCCTCTGCCACCATCCCTCTTTTTCCCCCTGCTGCCCTACTATCCTTGCCATCCTATACACTCACTTTCCTTACACACCTACCTCCTCTCAGTAGCTTCTCAAAGAGACTTTAGCTCCTTAAAACTGTGTTTACACCTTGAAATGCAGCAGCTATAAAAAGATGGACTGGCTTCTGGGATTTTTGACTCTGATCCTGCCCGCATGGTTCACTGGATTCTGTCTGTTGAGTGGATCCTGCACCAGAAGTCCAGGGAAAAGTCAAAGGAAAGGAAGTAATTTTTGTTTGATTTGGGTCAGAAATAGTGATTCCAAGCTCAGTCAGATGATTTGGGACAATGGGTAGGCTTACTAGCCCTACACTGCACTGCAAACTACAGAAGATAGTGCATGCAGCAGTCCCAGCTCTCTGTCAGGGAGGGAGGATAGGAAGATCAAGCAGAAAGTGAGAAATGGCTGAATTTGCAGGCAGAGGTGGTGTGGATTGACTGAAAATCACATTCCTTGAGAGTGCCTTTAGTTTCTGACGTCTCTGGAATGTGACATAGTTTTTCATAGGATGGTAGGGCTAATTACCCAGAAATATCCATGCCTCCAATTAAATGATTATTAAACTCATTTTTGAGCTTATTCAAGT
Source organism: Ginglymostoma cirratum (assembly GCA_024137785.1). Classification (NCBI taxonomy): domain Eukaryota; kingdom Metazoa; phylum Chordata; class Chondrichthyes; order Orectolobiformes; family Ginglymostomatidae; genus Ginglymostoma; species Ginglymostoma cirratum. Next base: position 40,069,035 of record JAHRHZ010000139.1, read on the forward strand.
AACTTTGAGCAGTGACTTGTAATTATCACAGGGAACATTGCAAACATTACTGAGAGAAGTGGGTGAGGAGGTAGGGTGCCTAATGCACAAGGGGGTAGAATAGCAGGCAGGTAAGTGGGTGAGAGATTAGGCTGACAATTATCTCTAGCACATCAGGCTGCACCCACACACACACACAAACACACACACAGAGCCAGAGGCCATGTGGAGGCTAGTGGATGCAATGGTCAAGTTGTTGAAGAAAAGGGGACAGATGCTCAGCTGCTCAGACAGTAACAAAGAGCTGGAGCTTGTATTTGTGAACAGCAAGTGGGAGGATAGTCAGCAGGACATAAGGGAGTTGGCACCATTTAGACAGCAAGGGTTGGCGCAGGAAGCCCCGGCAAATGAACAAGTTGGGCTACTTTCACAATGGACTGAACAATAAGAGGGGGGGGGGGTGGAATGTTTCACCAGATGCACCCTTTTCCCACCCCACACCTCCACCCACCCCCCCTTTCAGGCCAGGGCCAGAGAAGCTCAGTGCAGGCTGCAAAGGGAAGGCGGTGACTCAAGCCATCATGTGTCTCCCCAAGAGTCAGATAGCCTGGTGTCGTGAGATTTCTGACTTTGTCCAGCCCAGTGCAACACGGGCACCTCCACACCATGCCTGAGAATCAGCAGCTATCTGTTACAGTGCTGTAGGAAAGGACACCTATCCAGGTCGCTGGTCTCGGGCCATTGCTGCTCTGGTTCACAAAGTCCTGGGGCCGAGTCACAACCTGCAGCCTTGCACGGTTTGCTGCATTGCATGAATTGTGAACCCGGAAAATCGGAACAAAAACGGAAGTTGCCGGAAAAGCTCAGCAGGTCTGGCAGCATCTGTGAATGCAAAAAAATGTTAACGTTTCGGCTGCGCTGACCCTTCCTCAGAACTTGCACAGATGTGCCACACCTGCTGAGCTTTTCCAGCAACTTCTGTTTTTGTTCCTGATTTACAGCATCTGCAGTTCTTTCGGTTTTTGTTCCGGAAAGTCGGAGAAAGGATCGGTAACGTTGTGTCTGATCTGGGTCGCAAGAAAGGGTTGGAAATATTTCAGGTAAACATTCGTGTCGCAACAGCCAACCGATATTGCACTGAAAAGCTCGGAAGTGAAATGCCAAGGAATCCCTGTTAGTGATAAAAGGTACTGCAGATGCTGGAGAATCCGAGATAACAAGCATGGGGCTGGATGAACACAGCAGGCAAGCTTTCCTGCTCCTATGATGCTGCTTGGCCTGCTGTGTTCATCCAGCCCCACAGCTCGTTATCTCGAATCCCTGTTAGTGTACGGTGGTGTACGAATCAGGTTTCCTGTCACTCCCAGCCTCTCACACGCCTCAGCCAAATGACAAAACATCTAACGAAACGCCATAAGGCGCAGCGTTCACTAACCTCATCATGCTGCTTCGGAATTCTCCTCTTGTTGATAAGCTTGGCTTCGCAGACGCTATTTTATAGAGTCTGGAATCACATGAGTTCCGGGAAATACTACAACTGAAACTGGAAACTGAAACTGGAAAGCGAACCATGAGTGTCTCATTAAAGGGACCGCTCCATTTCCCAGACTTCGGGAATTATGGTGGCAAACCTGCAGCGCTTGGGCTGGTCCTGCAGCGTTTTGTGTTAAAATCCGACTGTTGTCAGGGTGGCCAGGGAACACTGGAGTTTGGAATGATTTTCCCGGCCTTTCCTGCAATGGCCTGGGAACGCCTGGGATTTTTGTTTCTGAACAATTATAGGATGTGGACTTCTGTGACTAGGTCAGCAACTATTGCCCATCCCAAATATAACCCATTCCCTAATGTCCTTTAGGGAAGGAAACTGCCATTCGTACCTGGTGCGACCTCCATGTGACTCCAGACTCACAGCAATATGGTTGACTCTTAACTGCCCCATGGGCAATTGGAGATGGGCAATGAATATTGACCTAGCCAGTGACACCCTCATCCTGTAATTTTTTTTTTAAAGAATGCCCAGTGAAGAGTTAACCATCAGCCACATTGCTATAGGTCTGGAGTCACATGGAGACCCGATGGCAGACTTCCTTCCCAAAAGGACACTAGTGAACCAGCGTTGTGACCTTCTGCTTCATACTGCCCAATTAGTATCTGAATTTCACTGAAGTAGGCATGAGCTTACATGAGAGAGGGCTACACAGCACCAGAACTTGAAAGCCTCAGGTACTGATTCTGAGCTCTCTCGGGGAATGGGTTGGAAAGGTAGGGGCTGAGTTGAGTTGCTGTCAATGCAGTCCCTGAAAAGTGCACCAATCACTGCCTGACCACTGCCTATTTGTGCACTTAGTCGATGTGGTTCAGGTCAGTCTGCACTGGTCGCGTGAGATTCAAGTACAAACCAGCTCAAATGCAGGTTTGCAGTTCAGAACTGCCACCTTCATGTAGACCCAGAATCCAATCTAGAGTCTCAGAAGAAAGAGAGAGTTTCATTCTGCAAGGGTAGGGGAATCCAAAACTAGAGGGTTTAAGGTGAGAGGGAAAAGATTTTAAAGGGACCTAAGGGGCAACTTTTACATGCATAAGGTGGTGCATATTTGGAATGAGAGGAAGTGGTGGAGGCTGGTACAATGGCAACAATTAAAAGGCATCTGGGTGGGTATATAAATGGAGGAATTTGAGCCAAGTGCTGGCAAATGAGACTAGATTTAGTTAGAATATCTGGTCAGCATGGATGAGTTGGACTGAAGGGTCTGTTTCCGTGCTGTACATCTCTATGACTCAATAAATGTGGTATCAAGTGGGCGAGGCCAAAACAACCACAGTTAGTAAGTGAAGAGGGACTCTGACCCTCGGGGGTGAATACCACACTGTGGGAGAGACTCTTGGCTAGCATCATTGTTATCATCATTCGTTACCATAATTCCCTTTATCTCTGAACTACAAATACATGATTTCATAGTGCAAGAATGAATGTGCTTGTATCTTGTCTGTGGAAGAATTATCTATTTAAGGGATAAATAATCTTTGTGGCATTTTTGCAATCTGAAGGAACTTTTTAAACCCATTACAGAAATGTAAGGATATATCAACTTCCCTGAACAACAAATATGACCATGTCAGCAATGTCCACATTCTATTCATGAATAAAAAGAAATGTTCTTAAAACAGTGGTGGACTAGTTTTTCATTCACAGGTGAGACAAAAGTTGTTGGGTTGGCAAATATTGAGGAGGAGAGCCTTAGAAGGATATAGGTGGGCTGTTGCATGGCAAATGAAACTCAATCCGGTAAGTGTGAGGAATTAAGAATCTACTGATGACCGTGAAACCATTGTCAATTGTCAGAAAACTCATCTGGTTCACTAATGCCCTTCAGGGAAGGAAATCTGCTATCCTCACCTGGTCTGGCCTACGTGTGACTCCAGACCCTTAATGTGGTTGATTCTCAATGGCCTCCTGAAATAGCCTAGCAAGCCACTCAGTTGTATCGATCGTGACAAAGTCTCAACAAAGAAATGAAAGTGGACGGATCACCTGGCATTGACCTAAGCACCGGAAAAGGCACTAGCTAAATCAATCCTGTCAACCCTGCAAAATCCTCCTAACTAACATCTGGGGGTTAGTGCCAAAAGTGGGAGAGCTGTCTCATTGACTAGTCAAGCAACAGCCTGACACAGTCATACTCACAGAATCATACCTTACAGACAATGTCCCAGACACCACCACCACCATCCTTGGATATGTCCTATCCCACCAGCCGGATAGACCCTGTAGAGGTGGCTGCACAGTGGTATACAGTCAGGAGGTTATCGCCCTGTGAGTCTTCAATATTGACTTTGGACTCCATTAAATCTTGTGGGTTCAGGTTAAGGAGACCTCCTGCTGACCATGTACCGTCCTCCCTCAGCTGATGAATAGGTGCTGCTGTGTGTTGAACACTTGGAGGAAACAGTGAAGGTAGCAAGGGTGCAGGATTTCAATATCCATAAGCAAGAGTAGCTCGGTGGCAGCACTATTGATCGAGCTGGCCAGGTCCTAAAGGACTTCTGGTCTGCTAATCTGGTTCTGTGGCAGGTAGTAAGGGAGCCTACAAGAGAGGAAAGATGTGCTTGTTCTCATCCTTACCAATTTCTCAGCTGCAGATGCATCTGTCCATGAGATTATCAGTGAGAGTGACCACTGCACAGTCCTTGTGGAGACGAAATCCTGCCTTCATATTGAGAATAACCTCCGTCATGTCGTGTGGCATTACCACCGTGCTAAATGGGACAGACTTCAAACAGATCCAACAACTCAAGGCTGGGCGTCCATGAGACACTTTAGGCCATCAACAGCAGCAGAATTGTGCTCCAGCACAATCTGTAATCTCATGGCCCGGCATATTCCCCACTCAACCATCACCATCAAGCCAGGGGATCAACCCTGGTTCAAAGGAGAGTGCAGGAGGGCATGCCAGGAGCAACATCAGGCATACCTAAAAATCAGGTGTTAAACTGGTGAAACTACCAAACAGGAATACTTGCAGGCCAAGCATCATAAGCAGCAAAGTGATTGATAGAACTACGCAACCTTACAACTAACAGATCAAATTGAAGCTTCACATATGCCAATCTTCAGCCAATTCAATTCACTCTACTTGATATCAAGAAATGGTTGGGGTAACAAAATACTGTGGGTCCAAACAAGAGACTATGGGTCCAAACAACGTTCCAGCAATAATACTGAAGACTTGCTCTCCAGGACTTACCGCTTCCCTGACCAAATAGTTCCACAGCAATTACAACACTGGAATCTGCTCAACAATGTGGGAAATTGTCCAGGTATGTCCTATACACAAAAAGCAGGACAAATCCAACTCAGCCAATTACCATTCCATCAGTCTACTCTCAATCCTCAGTAAACTGATGGGAGGTGCCATCAACAGTGCTATCAAGCAACACCTGCTCAGCAATAACCTGTACAATGTTGTAGAAATTGGAAATTTCAAAGAGATAAAGAGCTGCAGACTGTAGGTACATGTAAGTGGAGGAAACTGATACCCTGCAGTCTATTCAGGTCCCGAGAGACGGTCACTAAGGGCTAATTAATATTATAATCTTTCCATAGTTTTGAGTGACTTATGGAGACACAATAGTGGGGATGGCATTGTTCTGAGTACGTTACAGTATTAACTCTTATTCAGGTGTAGCCTTGATACAGAAATAGGTCTAAATGCTGAATAAATATCACAAGAACTGTGGATGCTGTAAATCAAGAACAAAAATAGAAGTTGCTGGAAAAGCTCAGCACGTCTGGCAGTATCTGTGAAGAAAAAATCAGAGTTAATGTTTTGGGTCCTGTGACCCTTCCTCATGACCCTCGTTGCAGGACCCAAAACATTTAGTCTGATCTTTTTCTTCACAGATGCTGCCAGACCTGCTGAGCTTTTCCAGCAATTTCTGTTTTTGTTCCAGCTCTAAACGCTGTGTGCAGCATGGGACCAGTAAGACTTGAAAGGTGTAAAGAAACAGTAATGGGTTGGCAGGGGCATTTAATTTAGTTTATCTTGTAAGAGTAAAATTTACTGCAAAAGCAGGGTTTCATGAATGAGTGAATTGAAACATGTTATAGTAAACATAGAGCACTTATGAGTGAGTTAGTAAAGCGAATCATAATACAGTATCTCACAATAACTCAAACCTTCCATTCCCGGCAACAGCTTGGTAAATGTTTTCTGAACACTCTCCAGCTTGATAACATCCTTCCTATAATAGGGTGACCAGAATTGTACTCCAGAAGAGGCCTCACCAATGTCCTGCCCAACCTCAACATGATATCCCAACTCCTATATTCAAATGTCTGAGCAATGAAGGCAAACTTGTTAAACCCCTTCTTAACCATCCTACCTGTGATGCAAATTTCAAAGAATTATGTACCTGAACCCATAGGTCTCTCTGTTCTACAACACTATCCAGGGCCCTATGTTTAATTGGTTAAGCCTCCCCATGCTTATAGATAATACAAATATTTCTGCTGATGGCCCCACAATTTCTGCCCTAACTACCCATAGTGTCTTGGGATACACTTGGTCAGGTTCTGAGATTTATCACCTTAATGTTTTCTAAGACGTCCAGCACTTCCTCATCTGTAATGTGAACTGTTTTCAAAACCTCAGTATTAATTTTCCTGAAGTTCTCTAGCCTCCATTTCTTTCTCCACAGTAAAAACTGATGTGAAATGTTCATTTAATATCTGTCCCATCTCCTGTCGTTCAATATAAAGACGACCTCGTTGATCTTTAAGGGACCCCACTCTCTTTATTGTTGCCCTTTTGCTTTTAATGTACTTGTAGAACCTCTTTGAATTATCCTTAAACTTATCTGCCCAAGGCTATCTCATATTCCCTATTTGCTTTCCTGCTTTGCCTCTTGAGAATGCCCCTACATACTTTATCATTTTCGGGAGAATCATTTGATTCCAGTTGTCTATATCTAATATATGATTCTTTTTTATTCTTGACTAGAACCTCAATATCTTTATTCATTCATTGTTCCCTAATATTACCAGCCTTACCCTTTACTCTAACAGGAACATAATGCCTCTGAGCTCCCATTATCACACTTTTGAAAGCCTCCCACTTGCCAGTCGTCCCTTTACCTAGGAACGGTCTTCTCCAATCAACTTTTGAAAGTTCTTGCCTCATATCATTAAAATTTGCCTTACTCCAATTAAGAAATTTAGATTTTATGGAAGGCTTATCCTTTTTCATAACCATTTTGAAACTAATAGAATTATGATCACTAGCTCCAAAGTGTTCCCCTGTTAACACTTCAGTCACTTGCCCTGCCTTATTTCCCAAGAGAAGATCAAGTTTTGCTCCTACTCTAGTAGGAATATTTACATCTTGATAAAGGAAAATTTTTTTAGCCCATTTAACAAAATATTCACCATTCAAACCTTTAACACTATGGCAGTCCCAGTCAACATCTGGAAAAGTAAAATCCCCTACTATTACAACTCCATTACTTCTACATATATCTGAGATCTCTCTGCATATTTGGTCCTCAATTTCCCTCTGACTATTGGGGGGCCTCTTGTACAATCCAATCAAGGTGTTCATGCCTTTCTTATTTTTAATTTCAGCCCATGAATTTTCACTGAATGATCCCTCAGAAGCATCCTCTCTAATTACGATAATAATGTTTTCCTTAATCAAAAATGCAACTCACCCCCCTTTCTTGCCTCCATTTCTATCATTCCTATTGCATTTAAAAGCTGGAACATTGAGTTGCCAGTCCTGTCCTTCCCTGAACCAAGTTTCTGTAATAGCTATATGTTCCAGTTCCATTTACCGATAGATGCCCAGAGTTCATCAGCCTTACTTGTAAGTCCCCTTGCATTGGGATAAATGCAGTTTAATTCTTCAGAGTTACTTTGTTCCCTGACTTGCTCTTGTCTGTCTTTTCTAATTAACTTGCTGTTTTCTGATTCAGATCCATCCTAATTATCTTTCAATTTTCACTGTTACTTCCCTCCCCATGCCCCAGTAGTTTCCAGGCTCCCAAAATGGAACTAGCAAATCTCCCCGCCAGGATATTGGTCCCTTCCCAGTTCAGGCCTGTTGACCAGGTCTTTTCTTCCCCAGAACAGATCCCAATGATCCAAGAATCAGAACCCTTGCATATTTCACCACCTCTTCAGCCATTGATTTGTCTGCCGTATCCTTTTATTCCTTCCCTCATTAGAAATTGGCACCAGAAGAAAACCAGAGATTATTGCTTTTGATGTTCTCTTTTTTAACCTTCTACCTAACTTCTTGAGTTCGCTCTGCAAAGCTTTAACTCTTTCCCTTACTGTGTCGTTCCTACCAATGTGTATAACAACATCTGGCATCTCACTCTCCTCTTTGATAATATGCTTCAAACATTTTGAGATGTCCTTAACGCTGGCACCAGGAAAACCGCATACTGTCTTAGATTCATGCTAGCTGCCGCAGAATCTCCTGCCTGCGCCCCTGACAGGAGAGTCCCTATAACAATTATTCTACTAATTCTTGACAAGCCCTGCTTAATGTAAGATTCATTCTCAGTGCCCAAGGTCTGACTGCTGCTTTTATTTTCATCTAAGAGACTATCTGCTTCAACAGTTTCCAGAATGGAATATCTGTTTGAGAGAGGAATAGCTGCAGGAGATTTCTGAACTACCTTATTACCTTGCCAATCTATCTGAATAATCCTGCTGTGTAATCATTTCTCTAAATCTAGAGATCATCACTCTCTATGTCTCTTGAATGCCCCAGTGACATCAAGCCTAAAAAGGAGAAGCTCTCAATATCATATTATATATAAACATAAACTACCTTTCTTTAACCACAGATCTTAACCATAATCATGCAAAACATTGGAAAAAAATTAAACATGTAAATCTTTATTAAAAAAACAATGACTTTGCTGAAACAATCAAACAACTTCTAAGTGAAGCCATGCTAAACAGAAACCTTACAATTGACCGGTCACTGTAAATTAGTCATTTCAAGTCCAGAAATAAATTACGTAAAATAACGTAAGGGAACCAAACTCTAGGATTTGGGCAGTCAATACATTGTCTGGCAATGGAACAATAGAAGGATAAAATAAATAAGTTAGGGAAAAATGTATGTGCAAACATGTGAAAGTCCTCCTCAAGTCCTCCAACTTTTAGCTTTCAACCTCTGGATGTAAAAAAAAAGCTCTTTCCAGAGCCATCCATGTATAGGCCTCTCTGCCAGCTCCATATGTGAAACAATCTCTCCTTCCTTGCATATGTTCTTCACATAAATTTAAAGGAGGAAGCTTCAAGCATGAAAAGAATCCTTCTCCAGAACGACACTCGACAAACACATGGAGGCCTCTCCCACGCAGTATGATTTGAAAAAAAATTCTCTCTTCTTCGTGATATTTTTGGGGTTTTCTTTCGACTATAATAGTTCAAAAAATGATTCAAAATAAAAAAAAGTCTATGCTTCCAATATATAATAACCATAAAAATCTCCAAGAAAGCCTACAACTCGGGCAAGAGCCACACTACTCTCAGTCCTGAAGTTGTTTACCTTGGAGCAGAGGAGACTGAAGGGAGACATTACAAGGGGCACAGACTTGCTATATAGGAAGGAACATTTCTGCTTGGTGGAGGGACCAATGACCAGGGGAAGTAAATTTAACCTAAAGGGCAGAGAGATTAGAAGGGACGTGAGGAAACATTTTTTTCATCCAGAGGTTTGTGGGAAATTAAACTCATTGCCTGAAAGGGTAGTAGAGGCAAAAACCCTCATAACATTGAAGTAGTATTTAGATGTACACTTGCAATGCTAAGGCATACAGGGCTATGGGCTAAGTGTTGGAAATTGGGATTTGAATAGGCAGTGCCTGCTTTTCACTTGCCCAGACTTGATGGGAAGGGTTATTTTATGTGCTGTAGACCTTTATAACTCTATATACTAATTATGGGATATGTGTTTCTAAGCATCCTCTTTCAAATGTTTGCACATACAAATTTTCCGAATGTGTTTATTTTTACCTTATATTGCTTCTGTTGCTGGTCAATGTGGTGACTGCCCAGGTCCTAGAGTTTGTTTCTGTTATGTTATTTTATGTCATTTATTTCTGGAGTTGAAATGACTAACCTATAGTGACGGGTCAATTGTAAGATTCCTGTTTAGCTTGGCTTCATTTAAAGTTGGGACTTCTTTCCTGAAAATTGCAACTGTAAGTGAAGCATTAATTCCCTTAGAAATCAATGTTAAAACTGGTTTTGGCTTCTGTGGGCCAAGAGAGAAAGCAGGGGATGGAGATTGGACATGCTCATGGGTGGGTGCCCTCTAGGCTAGGGGCGGTGCTGGAAGGGTGGGCTGCAAATCAACAAATTTGAGCAACCCTAGACCAGACTGGGACATGAAACCACAACGCAAGCCAGCAGCGATGACTGCAAAATGTTCTGGGTCACATCCTGAGTGAGCACGCACCAAAAGACATTTTTAACATTGATAAAACAGGCGTGTTTCACTATCTGTCTCCAGATCCTGTTGACAGGAAAGTCCAAGAAGCTACACTGCTATTGCTCTGTGAATGTCAAGACACGACATGCGGCTAAAGAAAAATTGCCTGGAAGACCTCCAGCATTTTTGTGGTGTGGATCAGGAAGGTGAAAAAAAAATGATTCAGTAGAAGGAAAGGGGCGTTACTCTGCTGAGTCAGTGAATATCTGCCCAGTCTCAATAAATTGAAAATTTGAGGCATTGTTCACTTACTATGTCACTGTTTTAATTTTTTGAATATGGAGTGCATTTGCAGAGAAACTGAATTATGCAGAGGCCTTTCTGGCTACTTTGAAGCTCTGCTTGACAGGACACTGTGGGCAGGCCCCCTGTAATATGAGATAACAAAGTGTGGAGCTGGATGAATACAGCAGGCCAAGCAGCATCATAGGAGCAGGAAAGCTTGACGTTTCGGGCCTAGACCCTTCATGTTCATCCAGCTCCACACCTTGTTATCTTGGATTCTCCAGCATCTGCAGTACCTATTATCTCTGATACAATTTTACCCCTGTAATATGACTTGTGTTTTATATAGTTTCTGCTGTTGTCTCTATTACACTCACTGTCTGACTCATTTTCATTGAATACCCACAGTGCAGAAAGAGGCCATTCAGCCCATCAAGTCTGCACCAACCCTCTGAAGGGCATCCCACCCACACCCAGCCCACCACCCTATTCTCATAACTCCTCACTTACCGTGGCTAACCCACCTCACCTGCACATCCCTGGATGCTACAATGCAATTTACTACGGCCAATTCAGCTAATCTGTTAGAGGAAACCAGAGCACTTGGCAGAAACCCACACAGACTGTAGCCCAACGCTGGAATTGAACTAGGTTCCCTGGTGCTGTGAGGCAGCAGTGCTAACCTTTAAGCCAATGCCAACCATAGCTTGCCCTATCTTCCTGTCTGAAACCACAATCCCAGGATATCGGCATCAATGTATTCTTGTTGTGAAGAAGACATAAAAAGGATGTGAATGGACATAGATAGGTTGAGTGGGCGAAATTCTGGCAGAGGGAATATCATGTAAGAAAATTTGAAATTCTTCACTTCGGCCAGAAAAATACAAAAAAAAAACGAGTAATAGTTAAATGCAAATGACTGCAGAATTCTGAGGTGTAGAGGAAATTGTGTGTTCAGGTACATGAGTATGAAAGGTTAATATGCAGGTACAACACCTAAATAAGAAGGCTAATGGATGCTTTCCTCTATTACGAGAGGAATTGAACATGTTGCACAGTGCATTGGTGAGACAATATCTCAAATACTGTGTGCAGTTTCTGGCCTCCTTGTTGAAGAAAGAATGTAAATGCATTTGAGGCAATTCAGAGGTTTACTAAATTGATATCTAGAGTAAGTGGGTTGGCTCATGAGGTTAGATTGGACCTACGGGATTTGTTGTTACCAGAGGTTAGGAGAGTGGGGGAGGTGGTGTGGTGGGTGGGGGTTGAGCGCAAAATTAGGGATTGCTCTTTCAGGGCAGAGAGATGGGGAGAATTTTTTTCCTGAGTTTTGTGAGACTTTGAAACTCTGTTTTGGAAAGTGGGGCAATATAAAATATTTTTAAAGCAGAGTCATAGTTTCTTTGTAGGCAGGGGAATCAAGGGTCATCAGTAGGTATGGGTGTGGAATTTGAAACACAAAAAGGTCAGCCAGATTTTACTCAATGGTGGAGCATGTTTGAGTGGCCAAATTGTCTAAGTGTGCCCCAGTCTTGTAAGTTGTAAATTGATGTCACCAGTTATAGGATTAATACTACATATCGGCAGGATATCAGTGCATTGAACTGTTACTGTTAATTATGTAAGTTATGTAGCTTTATGGCTCCCAGCCAAACATAGAGTCATACAACACAGAAAAAGGGCTTTTGACCCATTGAGTGTACACTGGCCATTAACAATTGCCTAACTATTCTAATCTCAATTTCTAGCACTTGGCCTGTAGCTTCTAATGCCTTGGCATCACAAATGTATATCTAAGTACTTTTTAAATGTTCTGAGGGTTTCTGCCTCTACCATGCAGGGAGATCTGGCAGTGAGATCCAGGGGCCCACCATCCTCTGGGTTAATAGTTTTCCCTTACATCTCCTCCAAAACTTCTGCCCTTTACATTAAATCTCTGCCCCATGGTCATTGATCCCTCCACGAAGGGGAGACCTTCCTCCTGTCTACCCTATTAATGCCCGTTATAATTTTATTCATTTCAATCATATCTCCTGTGTATCGTAGGGCTCAAAGTACTAAATGAGTTCTTTAAGGTCTGATGTATTCAAGGAGGTAGAAGAGAGTGATAGTGAGGGGCAGAGTGCCTGAGATGGAGAGTGTAATCAACAACAGGGAGGTGTGTCCAAATACTTCCCTTTTTTAGACTTGAAAAGAGCATTTGATACTTTATCTAGCCAACAAAGTGTGCTGAGAAAGAGATCAAGTTTGTGGAGCTGTTAGCGTTGCCTCACCCCTGCAAACCAGCAAGCAGTGGATTCTAAATAGAGTTCCCAGTTATGCTGCAGAAACCAAAATTCAGCATGTCAATTAAATGTCCACCACTCTATCCACAGCAGATCGCTCATACATACCAAGGGACAGCATGGTGACACAATGGTTAGTGCAGCAGGCTCACAGCACCAGGGGTCTAGTTTCAACATTACATGTTCTACCGGTGCCTGCATGGATTTCCTTCCACAGTCTAAAGATGTGCGGGTTAGGTAGATTGGCCATGGTAAATTGTCCTGTTCTGTTCAGGGATGTGAAAGTTAGGTGGATTAGCCATGGCAAATGCAGAGTTACTGGGATAGGCTTGGAGGCTAGTTCTGGGTGGGATGCTCTTCAAAGGGATGGTGCTACTTAATGGGCCAAATGGCCTCTTTCTCCACTGTAGGGTTTCAATGACATGAAGTATGTAGTGTGGCCTTGAACTCAATAATAAATCTTTAGCAATCTTCTGCTCATGTTAACCAAGTCTTTGTCAAAGGCTGCATGGCTCTTGTTATATTTCACAAGATGTTACTTCTCAGAGACTGGTATCAGCGGATGGGGTGAGTAGTTTGAGATCTCAGGGATGGGAGGGTCATTTATTGAGGTAACAGAGTGAGATGGGGTTTGGAGAGATGGCAAAATGGTGAAGGAGGTTTGGTGAGAGCACAGTATTGGGAAGGCAATGGAGTATGGAGGAGGTTTACTGAGGTGGCAGAGTGGGGAGGGGACCAGGTAAGGGACACAGCTCCACCTGACGCCTCTTCAGACTCTTCAATCAAGAAAAATATGTAATGTGGGTCAGAAAGATTCTGCAGATTATACCATTACTCAGTTCATGCTGTGCTGGTATAGTCACACTCCCATTAAGTATGAGAGGAACAACAACTTCAGGCATTTGGTCTGTGTTTAGCTGAGGAGCCAATGATGTAGGGCTCCCATCTTAGGGTTTCTGACTGAGTACCTTTGAATGAGAATCACCGTAAACATGTGACGGAAAGACTGGATGGTCAACTGGCAATAGCTAGCACTTAAAGGAATGCTACAAGGTCTGCAATTGATATACATCCCTCTAAGGTACAAAAAACTGCATGGGAAGGTGAACTGTGAAGAAGGTGCAGAGATGCTTCAGTGGACAAGCCGAGTGAATAGACATTAGAATAGCAGATGCAGTATAATGTGGACAAATGTGAGGGCATCCACTTTGGTAGAAAAGCAGGAAGGCAGATTATTATCTAAATGGTGAGAGATTGAGAAAGAGGCAGGTGAATTGGGACCCAGGTGTCCTTGTACACCAATCACTGAGAGTCAGCAGGCGGTGAAGAAGGCAAATGGTGTGTTGATCTTCACAGCAAAAGGGATGTCTTACTGCAATTGTGTAAATCCATAGTAAGGGGCTTCTGTGGCACAGTGTCCCTACCCACTGGGCCGGGAGGCCTGGGTCCAGGTAAGGATGGTACATCACAAGGATGGTCCAGAGGCACATCACAACATCTCTGAGCAGGTTGATAAGAAAATATCTGTAGGGCCTTTGTGAGACCTCACCTGGAGTCTGATGTACAGTTTTGGTCTCTTTATTTGAGGAAAAATGTCCTGGCTGTGGAGGGAGTGCAACCAAGATTTACCAGACTGCTTCCTGAGATGGCAGGAGTGACACGTCAAGAGAATCCGGATCAGTTAGGATTATATTTGGTTGGATTTAAAAGAATGAGAGAGGATCTCATAGAAACCTATAAAATTTCAACAGATTCAGACAGGATAAACACAGGAAGTTCCCAAAAAATGGGAAGTCCAAAACCAGAGATCATAGTTTAAGTTCAAGTTTAAGTGCTGAGATGAGGAGAAATTTCTTCACCAAAAAGAGTGCTGAGCCTGTGCTAAACTTTGCCACTGAAAGCAGTTGAGGCCAAAATATTGAATGTTTTCAAGAAGGAGTTAGATATAGTTCTTAGTACTAAAGGGAATAAAAGGCGTGGGAGAAAGCGGGAACAATGTGATTGATTTGGATGATTAGCCATTGTCATATTGTCAGAAGTCTGTGTGGACTTCCCCTGACAAAGAAGCAGCGCTTCAAAAGCTTGTAATTCCAAATATAACCTGGTGTTGTGTGATTTCTGACCCTGTCCACCCCAGTCCAACACCAGCACCTCCATATCATGATCCTCTTGAATAGGGGAGCAGGCTCAAACAGCCAAATGGCCTGCTCCTGAACCTATTTCCTATTTTCCTCAAGACAATTGCCTGATCAACCAGAATCAACGTGTTTGGTTTGAAATGTAAACAAAGCCTGACCATTAACTGTCAATCCAATGTCCTTTAGGGAAGGAAATTACCATCCTTACCTGGTCTGACCTACACGTGACTCCAGACCCACAAAAATGTGGTTGACTCTTAACTGCCCTCTGGGCAATTAGAGATGGGCAATAAATGCTGCCTGGCCAGCGATGCCCTTGTCCCGTGAATGAATAAAGAAAAAAAATCATCATTAACTGCTGCATTCTCAACAGCAAAGCCTTTACCAATTCGGACATTTGCCCACCAATCAGCACTCTTCTCCTATACTGTATACATATTGGTTTTCCCCTTTATTAGTATTCTTGTAAATTGTCCTGTTGAGTGTGAATGAAAGCGTTTGGCCTAACATGTCCCTTTATGTAAAATAGTAATTAATCCAAACTGGCCTTCAATTGATATTGTGTTAATTTCAAGCCAGATACCATGAGTGAAGAAACAGAAATTACAACCTACAAAGATGAAATGACATAGCTCAAGTGGAACACCTCCCAACAAGAAAGATACATTACAAAAACACTACAACACAAACAGCACACAGGAGTTCGAAATGTGTATGGTTTTACAATCACCGTTGCTCATTTTTGAGACTGCATGTTCAGCTTGACCTCAACATTCTCATTGTACTACAAGGAGCTCTGTGAAAAACTAGTTCAAACATCCACTGTTGTCAACTAATTGCTAAGGTACAGGCATTGGAAAATTTGTTTCCTACGCTCATGATGTAAAACAAAAAGGAGAGAGAATCCATTGAGGCAACTGGTGTTGGTATTACACAATTGTTTCATGCTGTAGCAAGAAGGAAATTACAAATATCACTTGATTGGTGGAAATGTTTTTCATTCCCATCATCACTGAAGAGCATTTCAATCCATGTCTCTCAAAACAGAATTATTACAGTCAGTAAGCAGTGATCTTCCAGTAACATGAATGAGGATGTGAAAATGTTTAGTCCACCAGAAAGACTAAACATTAAACAGACAGTGGACAAAAATGTCCAATTGAACTCTTTATTCTTCAACTTTGATGCACCAACAGATTGTGAGGAATCATTTGCTTGAGCAAGTAGAGATAAGTAGCATACGATGCCATGGAAACTCAAATTAATATCCACAGATTCAGGACATAGTTGAAAATAAAACAAAAAGCACTGGTCTGAACATCCAGGATAATACAATACAGGATAAATCAAATGGCAGTTGTCTACTCCAGAAATCCAAGGAGGCTGAAAAGAAGGAAGTGTTTGTTTTAACAGTGCAGCCAACCATTCCATGTGACAGATACTCAAGAGAATAAAGGTCCCTCAGCTGACGTTATAGCACAACTACCTGAGTTAGTAGGGAAGAGTTCCTCTCTGAAGGGAATTCGGGAGATTAAGGGTCCACCAGAGGAAGTAATGGACCAACTATGGAGTTTGACAGGAATGATATTCTCTGTGATAGCCTTCCAAAAGATAACAGATTCTACAGCAAAGAAGTAATTTACGGGCAGTCAGCATGGGTTCACAATGCTTGACAAAACTATTAGAATTCATTGAGGATGTAACTAGTAGAGTTGATCAGGAGGAGCCAGTGGATGTTGTTTATTTGGACTTTCAGAAAACTTTCCACAAAGTGCCACATAAAACATTGATATGCAAAATTAAAGCACCTTGGATTAGGGGTTGTGTATTAAGATCAGTAGAAAATTGGTTTGAAGGCAGGCAGCAAAGAGTGCTGGAGAAACTAAAAGTAGATTGGGGAAGCCTTAGAAAGGCTGGTTATATTTGAAGTTGATAAGTCATCAGGACTAATGGGTCTTTGTCTGAATAGCAGGAAGTGACTAGAGGCAGAGACCAGTACTAGGATCCCAGCTATTCATATTATATGTTAATGATTTAGATATGGGAACTAAATGTAATATTTCAAAATTTGCAGATGATACAAAACTGGGTGAAAGGGTGATCCATGAGACGGGTGCAGAGATGTTACAGTGTGATTTGGACAGGCTGAGTGGGTGGGCAAATGCATTGCAGATGCAGTATAATGTGGATAAATGTGAGGCTGTCCACTTTGGCAGCAAACGTAAGAGGTCAGATTCTGATTCGAATGGCTGTAAATTGAGAGAGAGGGGAATGAGTGAGGAACACAGACTTTTTTAGTGCAATCATTCAGGGTATTGTTAAGGCCATATCTGGAAGATTATGTACAGCTTGGGTCTCCTTAACTGAGAAAATTTGTTCTTGCTGTGGAGAGAATGCAGCAAAGATTTACCAGATTGATTCCTGGGCTGGCAGGACTGATGTATGAGGAGAGACTGAGTCAATTAGAATTGTATTCACTGGAGTTTAGAAGAATGATGGGGACATCTTATAGAAACTTAAGAAGTTCTAACAGGACTAGACAGGTCAGATACAGGAAGGATGTTTCTGATGGTGGGGGAGTCCACAACCATGGATCAAGATTTAGAGATAAAGCTAAGCCTTTTAGGACTGAGAGGAGGAGAAATTTCTTCACCCAGAGAGTGGTGAGCCTGTGGGATTCACTCCATGGAAAGTGGTTGTGGCCAAAACATTGTGTTTTCAAGAAGGAGACAGAATATAGCTCTTGTGACTAAGGGGTTCAAGCGATGTGGGGGGAGGGTGAGATTAGGGCATTGAGCTCGATGATCAGACATGATCACATTAAACAACACAGTAGGCCTTAAGAGTTGAATGGCCTACTCCTGCTCCTATTTTCTATGTTTCTATGTAACTTGAAAAAAATAGTTAATGTTAATTGTGTCTATAGCTATTATAGAATCCCTACAGTGTGGGAGCAGACCATTTGGCCCATCACATCTGCACCGATCCTCCAAAGACCTTCCCTCCCAGACCCATACCCACCACCCTATCCCTGTAACCCTGCATTCCCCATGGCTATCCCTCCTAGCCTGCACATCCTTGGACACTATGAGAAATTTAGCATGACTAATCCACCTAAACTGCACACTGAGCCACTGTGCCACCCCTATCTTTGCAATGAACTATACCTTATTGTATGAGACAATTGCCTTCTTCTTGCTCAGAATAACTTGTGGTTTATAGTCTAGCATTAACAATTAGATGGACTCTTAGACTCAGCAAAGACAAACCACAAGGATAAGGGCTCTTATGCTGCACTGGGTATGCTGCACTCCTTAATCCTGGGCAAGAAAGTGCCTGTTCAAATTTCACCTGCCTTGGACATGGTGTTTCAATATGCCTGAACAGTTGATTATAAATATCTACGTTTAAGAAGAGTTTATGTACCACAGTGGTAGCATAACATTGCTCATCTCCCACTTCCCTATTCCTATTTCCCTATCCTCACTCCCCTATCGCCACACCCTTACCCCCACTTCCCTACTCCCACTCCCTTACTCCCACTCCCTTACCACTACCCTACCCCTTCTCCCCATTACCCTACCTCTAGTCCACAATCACCACTACAATGCTTCCACTCCCCTATCCCCACTTCCCTATCCTCACTCCCCTACCCTCCTCCTCCTACCCCACTCCCCTACACTGGACCCTGCTGAGCAGTCAAACATGGGCCTAGCTTGGATCACTCTATTGTCAAGTAAATGAAGAAGAAGCAATATATTTGCATACAGTGTCTGCCCACTGTTGGGCACAGTCAGGCCATGAGCCCATAGTCGATAAGACTATCAGAAATAGGAACAAGAATAGGCCATTTGGCCCTTCAAGCCCGTTCCACCTTTCAATAGGATCACGGCAAATCTAACATTCCTCATGTTCACTTTCCTGCTCTTTCATCATAGCCCTTGATTCCCCTATAGACCAAGAGTCTATCTATCTCAGCCTTAAATATACTCAAAGAATCTGCCCTCACAACTCTCTGTGGTATGGAGTTCTAAAGACACTCAACCCTTTAAGAGAAGAAATTCCTCCTCATCT
This sequence comes from Ginglymostoma cirratum, assembly GCA_024137785.1. Classification (NCBI taxonomy): domain Eukaryota; kingdom Metazoa; phylum Chordata; class Chondrichthyes; order Orectolobiformes; family Ginglymostomatidae; genus Ginglymostoma; species Ginglymostoma cirratum. The sequence goes on from JAHRHZ010000139.1 coordinate 40,087,746, forward strand.
CAGTCTTAAGTTGGTGTCCCTTTATTTTGAGTGAAGCCTTCTGGTCCTAGACTCTCCCATATGATCTCACCATTTATCCCGTTAAGAATCCGGTGTGTGTCAGTGAGATCACCTTTCATTCTTCTGAATCCAGCGAGTTGAGTATCAACATGTTCATCCTTTGTTCGTAAGTCAGTCCCTCCATATGGGGATCATCCTAATTAACTTTTTCTGAGTTGCCTCCAATGAAATGACATGTTTCCTTAAATAAGAGGACCATCACTCCAGAGGTGGTCTCCCCAGCAACCAAATACAGTTGCAGTGCAATATTCCAAGTCTGTTTGTTTAAAAACTGCCAATTTCTAGCCCTCTGTATATATATATATATTGACTGCTCTATTGACAGGTTTGTCTGCTGCATAACATTGCCTGCCCATGGTCGTTGACTTCCCGATCATCTCCACATTCCCTGCCTCCATCCTTCCCAGTGTCACCTTGAGGGTCACTGCTTGACAGTAGTTAGTACTCCACAATTTATTCAGTTTCCTCTCATCACTCGATTGGTGCTCCCAGTCTGTCAGATGATGAGGTTCAAGGTCCAACATCAGTCAAGTCTCCTGTTTGTACAGTGTTACATGAACATACCAGATTGTCAAAAAGAAGAAAATAAGATCCAAGGTTAAAATCTGATTTGTGACTGACACTTTTCATAGAGGTGGAACAGCAGAATTTGGTAAAATCAGAAAGGCTGTAAAGATATTTCTATGAGATTGAAGATCCAGAGAGTGTGGAAAATGAACAGCAAGATGGAAAACATTTGTAAGGTTAGAAACCAGCATAAGATCCAGAGGTGGCAGTGGGATGGATTACGGTCCAAGGGCATTTGGAGCTGGGTATCACATACTTGCCAACCCAGAGACATACACATCCTATGAAAGCACAGGGAAAAAGGAAGCGAGTTTCTGGCTTGGAAGTCGAATTGGGAAAACAGTTATGACAGCCAAGTCAGTGGAGAGTCCTGGGACAGTTCTGTTGAGCTTATTAAATGCTTTGGAGTAAGAAACACGATGTTACCAGTGCGGGACTTGACAAGAAAGTTTGTTTTAAAATGTCACTTTAAATTAAGATGGAACAATGTATTCGGTAGAGGAGAATGGTGTGGTCCTTGTAAACCTTTGCCCAGAAAAGACTCATTTCATCTGGTTGCCATGGGCAAAGATACCAAAATGTAATGGAAATCAAGTGACCATTTTCACGCATTTACACAGAATAGGCATTTGCTGGTTTTTGTAAACAGATGCACGGAGATATGAGGAAAGAGAGGCCTGAAAGTGGCTACTGCTGTGAAACCTACAAGACTGTTTTTTGGAGATAGTAAGGACATGCAGATGCTGGAGTCAGAGATAACACAGTGTGGAGCTGGAGGAGCACAGCAGGCCTGGCAACATCAGAGGAGCAGGAAAGTTGACGTTTCGGGTCAGGACCCTTTACTTTGTGTACGTTAGGAAGCAGTATACTGATCAGAGTTTATTTTCTGTTCAAAGAGGCAAAGATGGGAATTTTGAAGATATAAGGAATAAGAAGTTTCTAACCTTCTCCTTATTGTGAAACTCAGTTCTGAAAAGCTCCATCCAAGCAAAACAATTTTAAGTGAACATTGGGGAGTTTGACATGGCAGGGAGAAATAGCTTTGATAGAACAAAAACAGAAGTTGCTGGAAAAGCTCAACAGGTCTGGCAGCATCTGTGAAGAAAAAAATTAGAGTTAATGTTTCGGGTCTGGTGACCCTGCCTCAGAACAGTTCTGAGGCGGGGTCGCTGGACCCAAAACGTTAACTCTAATTTTTTTCTTCACAGATGCTGCCAGACCTGCTGAGCTTTTACAGCAACTTCTGCTTTTGTTCCTGATTTACAACATTCACAATTCTTTTGGGTTTTATCTAGCCTTGATAGAAACCCGGGAGTAAGTCAGGACATAATCTTTGATGTTGCAGATCTGCTGGAATGATGGTCTAAAATAAAAACATATCGTGAGACATATTTTGATTGCATTCATGAGTTAACGTGCGAGTATCTTTTTTTTATTGTAGCGCGTTAGTTGTTTATTAAATTTCTTAGAGTCATACAGTCCTACTGCATGGAAACAGGCTTTTCAGTCCAAATGGGTCCATGCAAACCAAAATGTCCATCCCCGCTAACTCCATTTCCCTGCACTTGACCCATATCCTTGAAAACCCTCCTATCCATGTATTCGTCCAAATACCTTTTAAATGTTGTTAATGTATCCGCCTCAACCAGTTCCGCTGGCAACTCATTCCATACGCGTGCCACCGTCTGTGTAAAAAAGTTGCCCCTCAGGTTCCCATATATGGCCTCGTGGTATTATCACTGGGCTGTTAATTCAGAGACCCCAATAACATTCCGGGGTCCTGGGTTCAAATCCCACCATGGCGGATGGTGGGATTTGAATTGTATAAAATATCTGGGAGTAAGAATCTAATGATAACCATGAATCCATTGTTGAGCAACAGGAAAAGCCCACCTGGTTCACTTATGTCCATTAGGGAAGGACATACATGTGACTCTATATCCACAGCAATGTGGTTGACTCTGAACAATTAGGGATGGGCAATAAATGCTGCCTAGCCAGTGATGTCCTCATCTTAGTAATGAATAAAAAAACATCTTTCCCCTTTTACCTTAAACTGATGCCCTCTAGTCCTCGATTCCCAACCCTATGAAAAAGATTGAGTGTTTTCACCCTATCCATGCCTCTCATGATCTTATACACTTCTATAAGATCCCCCCTCAGTCTCCTCCACTTTGAAGAAAAAAGTCCTAACTTATACAACCTCTCCCAATAACTCAGCGCCTCAAGCCCCAGCAACATCCTTGTAATTTTCTTCTGCACTCTTTCCAGTTTAATAACATCCTTCCTATAGCAAAGTGACAAAAACTGAACACAATATTCCAAGAGTGACCTCACCAACATTCTGTACAACTGCAGCATAATTTACCAACTTCTATATTCAGGGTCCTGACTGACGAAGGCCAGTGTGCCAAAAGCCTTCTTCACTACCCCTCTTTCCTGCCTAAAGCACTTGTACCCCGATACATTAAGCTGCCAGTCCTGTCCCTCTCTTAGCCATGTTTCCTTAATGCCTAGAATATCCCAGCCCCACATATCTAACAACACCCTGAGTTCATTGGCCTTACCTGTCAGCCCTGTTGCATTGATATAGATGCAATTTAATCCAACAGACATTCCTCGCTTCCTGTCCTCTTCCAACTGATTACTGTATCTCCTTCCAGCCTCACACTTGTCTCCTTGCTGTTGAGGACCCCACCCCGCACCCCCACCCCCCTACTTTAAACCCTCCCTTGCAGTACTAGCAAATCTGCCCGCCAGGATATTGGTCCCCCTCCAGTTCAGGTGCAGCCCGTCCCTCTTGAACAGATCACCTCTGCCCCAGAAAAGATCCCAATGATACCGGAATCTGAATCCCTGCCCCCTGCACCAATTCTTTAGCCTCACATTCATCTGCCATATCCTCCTGCTCTTACCCTCACTAGCACGTGGGAGGATGGTTTCGATCCATCGACCTCTGAGTTATAGGTCCAGCACAATCCCGCTGCGACGTTCCACTGTCAAAATCAGGGAGTTGAGCTTTCATTAAGCACATAAGCCTGAAGTGATTTGAACATGCAACCCTCTGATCTGGAGTCAGACACGCTACCGTCTAAATTTGCTAAAGGAAATGTTTTAAAATGTGAAACCTTGTCATTCAATTATATCTGATGGTTCAGCTTTTTTAAAAAGTGGGAGTGTATATGAGGAACATACCAATAGACACCAACATGCATTCAGCACTGAGGGAAGTAACTCTGGAAGCATTCTGGCACCGTTTCCTGAATGCATAATATGGGAAATATTCATCAACTTCCTCACCTTGTACAACGTGTAACATAGGAACCTAAAGTGAATTTATCAGCATGCTAGTTTTCCTGTTTTCACGTGTCCCTGACAGCTTCCAGAACAGGCGTTAGGCTCAGTCCACAAGTTAGTGAGGGGCCTATCAGCTGGTTCAGAACCTCTCCTGGTAATTTATTGACATGGAACAGAGCAGGCACTGGTGCTATTGGAATACCCCATGTAATCCGTATACTACGCACAACACCTGGAAGCAGAATTTCCAAGTGATTACAACAATTTAAAACTGAACTAGAAGAAGAAGGCAAAGGAATAGGCTGTTTGTTTCTTGAAGTCTGCTCCATCATCCCATAAGAAGATGGCTGAACTGATCATGGCTGCCACTGCATTTTGCTCCCTCCCTTGTATATCCAATTAATATATTCATTGATCCAGCTTTGCATCACTCTCTGAAGGAGAGAATTGTAAAGACAGTGATCATCCCGAAGAAGAAATTCCTCATCATCTTCATTTAAATTGGAGACTGTTTGTTCTGATATGGTTCTCCTGCTTCTAGATTCCCCCATGAGATGAGCCATCTTTCAACGTCTACTCTATGACTGTCCCTCAGAATCATAAATATTTTAATAAGATCACCTCTTAATTTTCAAAACTCCAATGAGTACAGACCCAATCTGTTCAATCTATACTCACGTAATAACCCTACTCTCCCAGGAACTGCCAAGTGAAACTTCTCCAATGCCAGAAAGTTCCTCCTTATAGGAGGAGACTTAAAGAGCAAGCAGTTCTCTTGATGACATCTCACCAACATCTTTTACATCTGGAGTAAGCCCTCACTACTTTTACGCATCCCTCCACTAACCCCATCACCACCCACCCTAACTTGCAGTGAAGACCCAGAATATAGAATGATTCCAAGGGCCGAAAGATTTAATCACAACGACAAGTTGAATGATCTTGTTTGACGTGCACTTGAGTTTAGTAAGCTGAGGGTAAGTCTAATTTAGGAGTTAAAATGTAAACAAAATTCAATAGAATTGATCCCGATGAGCTGGATGCTGCGGCTAAGTGATGCGGAACAGAGGAGATGAATCTTAAAATGAGGACCTGTCTTGGTGGAAGTGAAATCAGAAGCACTTTTCACACGAAGATCTGGTGGGAGGAAGAATGGACAGAAAGCAGTGGAAGAAACAGAACAAAGAAAAGAGGTTGAGAACGACCAAGAAAAGAAAGTGAAGCTGCCTATAAAAGTGCTGTGAACTCCAAACTCCTTGTTGCATCTTATTGCTGTATTTTCTTTAGTTTGGGATTTACATTGTGATTGTGTAAAAATTCTTTTTACATTTTGAATAAGAAGGAAAGGCCACCTGTTCAATTTTATGGCAAATTCTTTATTTCCATTTCAGAATTGATGACTATTTTACATTTTAAAATTTCTGGTCCTCAACAGCAGCGGGGAATCTATTACTGGTAGATATCAAAAGTTTCAAATAATTTTACTTTGTCTCTTAAAAAAATGCCAAAAGTGCAAACCGAGATGGAACCCATCTCCACCAGGGGCATCATTGCACTCTAAGCTGCAAGAGACAAGTATAAATGACACGTGGGACTTGTGTTGATAGAATCAATGATGAGGCTTTACTGATTCGGAATCCTTTATGTCACCAGAGCTTTTGTCCCTTTACAGTGTCTTCTTTGGCCAAGATGATGACCAATTCCATTCACAGCTTTTAAACAAGTTGGTCTGGGCTGACCAGAAGAAATTGTGATAGTTTTCCAAATGGCGACAGATATCTGGTAACCTGACAGACTGCTAGAAAATGTTTTTTCTAAATTAATCCCAATTATGGGTTAATGCAGTTAATGGGTTAATGCACCACATTAACCATTTTCATTCAGCCAGATTGACAACACAATGGAATGTTAGCAATGATTTTATTGGTTAGTTTGAGCATACGATTCCTGATAATACGATTACAATTAAAACCAATTTAGAAAATCAATATCTGCAGCCGTTGTGTTTTATTAACCCATTTTTCTATCTTCTATCCTCCCCTCCCGCCACTGTTCCTGCTTTACCCTTCACCGAGACAGCAACAGTCTGGAGAAAGTGGCCTTTCCCCGGGGATAGTCCAAGCTGCTCTGTGTTGGTCAATGAGGGCCTCAGATGGTTTTGCTGAAGGGTGGATGAAGCTGACAACTTCCAGGACAGGGAGACTCCCAGTGACAGAGACTGAGATCTGAGTGAATGCTCTGGAGTGGAGTCCCATCATCCATCAGCAAATCCTCAGAGACACAGAATCGAGCTGTTGGTTTATTTGAAGGATCTTCAGTGACTGTTGACCTTGTCCTAACTGTCACACTGGGGAAACCCAATGGGGATCATTTCTGTGAAGAAGCAACAGTGAAAGGTTGGGAGGCAGAGGGGTTTTATTACAGTCTCTAGGGAGGGGATTGGATAATGTTATTACACCATCATTACCATCGAAAGAGGATCAGTCACATGCTCTGACTGTACTGTGGTGTTTTCAGCTGTATTGAGGTGAACTGTTTGACGAATGACAATCTCACACAGATTGCCACTTGGGCCCTTCCTTTTTTTTAATGAAAGAGAGCCCCACCTTTCAGAGAGGAGTTTCCTCTCAGGGCACCCTCAGAAACGTGCGGGCACTCTTCCATGACAATAGTTCTTTAGTAGCATAGAACTGTCGGAGGAAAGCAAAACACACCCCCTTTTCAAACCTGTGAGCTGCCACACTCAGTAATGTAAAGGTCCTGACAGTCACTTTAACAGTCTCTGTCAGACAATAAGCACGTGAGGCAGTGTGTGGTTAGAATTTTGGGAAGGTACCCGATCAAACAACTTACCAGAAAATATCCATCCAAGATGATGCTGTCACAGGGTGATTCTTTGCGAGCTCTCTACAGCAGATCTCACTCTCACATTGCTTACAATTATTCTGCAATTTTAAACCTCAATCCTAAATTTGTAAAAATTACTAACAATGTTCTCATCTTATTTGATTTTACATTCTTTACAGCCACAACTTTGTGTGCCCAACTCTGTTCAATCACCCTATGATCTTTGTATGTTATGCTCTGCGTATACTGCATGCAAAGCAAAACTTTTCACCATACTTAAATCAAATCAAGTCATCCATTTTTCAAAAATATTTGTTCGGCAAGTCATTGTTGATCCCTGGAGAAAGCTGTAATTCAAGGAGAGCAGATCACTATTCTCCATTGAAAAGTTCTTGGAGATTGATCCTCGCAAAGTATTGACTAATTCCAGACTCCTCCCCATCCAGCAGATACATGGCCCCAAGAATGTACAAAGCCTTAATGTCGCCTGGGTTATTTTGAAGTCGTGTTTTCGCTATCTTCTCCAAGTTGGTGCGAAAGTTCTTTTGTAGCTTTAAGTTACGTTTGATTGAAAATCCTTCGAGAAAATGTATGATAGCATTTGATTCTTCTTGAGAATGCAGTTCGAATTGCCCAACCTTGTAATATACTTCTTGTTTATCTGCTGGGCAAATTGGTTGGAACTTAAGTAGATCACTATAGATTTCTTTGGCTTTACAATATTCATTATTTATTGAGCATATAGTAGCAAAAGCCAACTTTGCGGATATAAAAGATGGTTTCAGTTCAAATGACTTCTCAAAATACTGCTTGCATTGTTTAATCAATGCTTCTTTCTCTTGAAAAACAGAGCTGTCGGGAATTTTGCTTCCTGGATCTTTTAGCAGTGCAAATAATTTATTTTGGTGGCACTGACCTATTTGATGGCATAAAAAAGATGAGTTTGGTGTAATTTCTAATGCTTTTTGTAACAACTTGACAGCTTTTTCTACATCTCCTCCTTTTCTGTAAAACTTTGCTGCATAACGAAGCACATACGGATGAACAGGGGACTTCTGCAATGCTTGCTCAACCAATGTGAATGCTTCCTCCCCGTGACTGAACTCTTGTAGGTTTAAAGCTAACTGCACCATGGCTTCAGCATGATCAGGATCAAGCTCCAGCACACGTCTAAACCACTTCACTGATTCCATGGGCCCACGATTCTCTGGGGTCCCAGAAAACCATTCCAGACGAGACAGAACAGTGGCATAGCCAATGATCCACTCAGTATTGTCAGGATCTTTCTCCAGGGCCTTTTTAAAACATTCCTTTGCCTCTTCATAATATTGAGCAGCAGAAATCAACAGTGACCAACCCTTCTCCCCATAAACCTCGGGTATCATTGCTGTAAACCGAGAGGCTTCAGGAAATAGTTTACAGACCGTCTCCAGCTTGTCGAGGTAGGACTGAGCCTCTTCCAGTCGGTCCATGTGATAATAAACCCAAGCATAGTTTCCATAGGTGACAATGATTTTTTTCTCAAATTCATCTTGATGTTTCTCCCTCAGAATCTTTTCGGCTTCCTTTAAATTCTGAATTGCCTCTTCACAGTTTCCTTGCAGACAGTTTACAAAAGCAAGTTGGTTGTAAGACCTGTCTTGATATTTCACATCAAGTTGTATTGAATCTTCCAATCTTTGTTTCAGATCATCCAAGTTGATGTTTTCTTTCTGTGGAGCCCATGTGAAGTGACATTGAAGCTGGTCAAGCTTCACTTTCAGCGAATCCTTCTGTGTGTCACTGCAAGAGATAAAATCTTTCACAAATCTACCATATCTGCAGCTCAACTTGTCCATTTTAAGTTGATCTTTGGAATTATTTTCTAAACTGGACCTTTGGGAATACTAGAGAAGAGAGTGATGATATTGAACAATGCAGTATATCGTATCAATAAATCGAATTTGCTAGTGACTATCAATCCTAAATTAGAAGTGAATTTTTACTAATATCCCTTGTATAATACCTGCCATTTACACACTTTCCCAATAGACAAGGTTTGAATTCAATCAAATTCAACTATATCTCTGGTTGTCAAACATGTATGGTTGTGTTTTCCAATTCAGGTCTACTAGTTTATAACACAATCTGATAGGCAGCTCTTTTCTAATTAACTTTCTCTTGAGTGTCAATGCAAATGGGTGTTCCAATTTCTCTTTAAAGAGTAGCAGTTTCTGAGGAGATTATAACAATATTGAACAGGGGAATGTTTACAGACAGTTGAACAGATTTCCAGCAAAAGTGTGTGATAAGGATCCATAAAAAGATAATTAGAAAAAACAAGAGTGCTATGAATTGGAGATAACCTTGTAATAGGAGTTGGCTATTTGTTGGGACTCGGAGTCAGAAAGTAAGGCCAAATGCAATGATCTATGATTAGTGGGATGTGGCTAATGACGTACACCACAGATCTGGACGGAGGCCTCAATTGCTTCATGATTTGCATTAAGCTGGGATGAAGGATTACAGAGCTGTTCACCCACATTCAAATATTACAATAGGCTAAGAGGGTCCCCCTTCTTTCCCCGACCTTCCCTAGATACCACATGATCCCCGGAGTCTCTCTTGACTCACTGATATTTTATTTTGACCGCCTTTGCCATTCCCCAACCTGACCTAACCAGACACAACTATCCATCTACTGCTTTAACCAGCAGCTACCCTCTTAGCCTGTCACAAGGCACAGTTATCTAATTACCTCTGCCATCCTGGTCACTTACACTTGAGCACACTCACTCATTTGTTCACCCATGTATTCATTCCTGAAAGTGCTGATGACCCAGAACTATGAGGTACGCTCTGTATTCCTGAAGTCACCAGGCTTGACATGCCCAACCAGAGATGCACAGAAAGGTAGGAGTTGCAATCCCATTGTGACTGCTGGTTCTCAAAGAATTTGGGCCATGAGAGCAAATGGACTGGATCCAGAATAAGGAATTGATGGTTCAGTTGTACAGTGCTTTGCTCAGATCCCATTGAACTGGTACATTAAAATTCTGTTATCAATCCTCATGATTGATTTACTGCTCTTGTAGATATAGTGTGAACAAACTCATCAGAAACACCAGCATTTAAACGATTAAATTAAGAGGCCATGTTGCATGAATTTAGCTTAGGTTACTTAACTTTAGGAGGGAAAAGAATGATTAATTGTGCTCCTTGAAATGATTAATGGCGAAACAGGGAACTCACAAAGTATGTGTTTCCAAATCCCCTACATTGAAATATCGTGATCAGGATTGGCCATTTTCCCTTTGCTCACCCAGATGCAATTCCTTCTCATTTCTCCTGATCTGAACCCACATCACAATGATAGCACTGCACTCCAGCTGAGTATACCATACACGGAATGGACACATGAAGATCCCACTTACCGCATGGTGATCCAAGCAAATACGCTGGCTGCTTGTTTACTTTTCCTTCTGCTGTCTGAAGAGCTGGATGATCAGTATTATGTTATTCAAGATAACAAACATACTTATATACGTACGCACTCCAAGCCCACCCTTCATAACCTTCCATGTCAGGTGATCTTTTCCAATGTGTACTTGGGACAGGGAATCGAAACCGAAAAAGTGAGTCATCACTCATTAAAGAGCCTTTCCATGACTGATGGTTATGATGGCTGATGATTTACAGAGTACAAAGTCTGGCTCCAACACACTGCTGGTCCTTATTGGAAGTGATTGACCCAGTAATTGGGAAATGTTGCTTCTCCAGCTGCAGTAGGTATTAGGCGGCAGTGACAATGCCCTCTGGATTTGCAAGACACAGATCATGTTACGAAGTTGGGTAGAGTAATTGTGAGGTGGAAGGCAGGACGCTAAAATGTGTGGCTCCTTTAAGAGATTGGTGCTTTGTCTGTAATGTATGTCTTCTGCGAGCAGCAGTTGACGCTGCCTGTACAGAAAGCCTCAAAATGTGAAACAAGTGCGTCAAAAAAAGCCTTACAGGTGGCAGGCAAAACGGCAGTCTTGTTTTGATGCTGTGAATCCGGCCAAATAATTCAAAACCAAACTCAGCGATTCAAAGCCAATTGAATTTAAACCTGATGGTGCTGACAACCTGAAATCAATTGTATTATAAGAATTTGATGATGTCATTACGGGTATATAAGACGAGGGCATTTGGAAAACTCAGAGAGAGCCAACTACCACCTGAGAGACAGCTGCCGCCTACCAGATTAAGCACCATTCAGCTCTCAGAGAAAACCCATCTAATGAGGCAAAGGTACCACAGTATTTTAGCTCAAGGTCCTCACTGAAGAAATTGTAGAAAAAAAACAACCCTGACAGCAGAATTAGTGAAAGAAAGGTGTTTGTGAAGAGATCGGAGACGACAGAGGATTTCAGAAAACAAACCATGCAAACTTGGAGAGATTAAGTTATAATTTATTGCTTCTTATTAATTGGATTTATCATAGTGGGACTTGTCTTTATTTAAGCAGCATTCCTGGAGAATTTAGACCTGTTAGGGAATAGTTAGCAGTCTAAGGGGGAATAGGTGGTTTGGTAGTAATTTTGTTAATGCGTTCATTGTTGGGTTAAGTAAATAAATTGTTTCTTGTTACTTGTAAAGTGGAAATTAGGGATTTTCTTTCTTTTAACCACTCTTTTAATAGATTACGAGGGGAAAGATGAGCTTCTCTGGATGTTTGGGTGGTAATTATTAGAGGGGAACGCTACTCCTGTCTTAACAGATTGGGGCTTGTGTTTCAGTTTAATTACAAGAGGGGTTCGGCCATTCCCGGTTGTAACAATCAGTTCAGTGGAAAGATACAAACCCCACAGAAACCCCTCTGTCAATTTGGAGATGAACTCCTCCACGCTCCTTGATAATGACATGAGACAGGAAAATGTACTCAGCATCTCAGTGAGCATTTTAATCAGTGGCCACTCATATAATCACCTCATTAAGGTCCACAGTCAAGCCCCTGTTTGTGACCCTCACTGCCACACGAATGATCCACTTCATGTGGCTACAGCTCAGTCATGGCTGTGCCTTCAGCACTTGCTGATCCTGTCATTAGACACTGCCTACAACGAAAGCTAAGTGCCATGACCTGAGCTGGGGACTATGATTGTCACATTAAGTTCTTTACTGCTGTGCTGTTTGCTGTGCTCCCAGGGCTGGTGCAGCTGTACAAAAGAGGTTTCTGTCATCAGAGAATCAGAAGGGCAAGCTCAGGGTGAAGTATGGGAGCATTTGGGACTGTTAATGGGTTTAGTGATTGGAATGTGGTGCATCGAGCAGAATGAGAGGTTGATGTGATGGACAGGCCACATCATGTCCTGATTGATTTGATCAATGTATTTCATTCTTGACTATGCATGTGAGGTCATAGGGTCGTAGAGTCAAAGAGACGTACAGCATGGAAATAAACTCTTTGTTCCGACTCGCCCATGCTGAACTGATATCCGAAATAAATCTAGCCCCATTTGCCAGCATTTGGCTCATTTTCCTCTAAACACTACCCACTCATATACACATTCAGATCCCTTTTACATGTTGTCATTGTACCAAACTCTAACACTTCCTCTGGCAGCTCATTTCATACATGAATCATCCTCTGCATGGAAAAGTTGCCCCTTAGGTCCTTCTTAATCTTTCCCCTCTCACCTTAAACCTATGCCCTCTAGTTTTGGACTCCCCCACCCTGGGGAAAAGAACTTGCCTATTTACCTATTTATATCCCACATGATTTTATACACCTCTTTAAGGTCACCCCTCAGTTGCCGATGCCCCAGGGAAAATAGCCCCAGCTTATTCAGCCTCTCCATATAGCTCAAACCCTTCAACCTTGAAAACATCGTTGTAAATCTTTTCTGAGCTCTTTCAAGTTTCACAACGTCCTTCCTGTAGCAGGGAGACCAGAACTGCACACGGTATTCCAAAAGTGGCCTAACCAATGTCCTGTACAGCCACAACATGGCCGCCAACTCCTATACACTGACGAATAAAGGCAAGCAAACCAAATGTTTTCTTCACTCTCTTGTCTACCTGTGACTCCGCTCTCAAGGAACTGTGAAACTGCACTCCAAGCCCTGTTTGTTCAGCAATACTCCGCAGGATCTTACTATTAAGAGTATAAGTCCTAGCCTGATTTGCCTTTCCAAAATGTAGCACCTCACATATACCTAAACTAAAGTCCATCTGCCACTCCTCAGCCCATTGGCCCATCTGATCAAGATCCCCATTGGACTTCTCATGATTCGGGGAGCCCTCTTTGTGCCTGATGTTTCATTCCCCTTCTTCAGAACTGCAGCAATAGCAGCACATAGCTGTGATTCCGAGTAGCTCCTGTTTAAGAGGACTGATTGCCTTTAAGAGGAGTGGGTTGTTGGAATGCTGTGCTCACTCAGAATGATGCTAAAATTCCATTCCCTGTGGAAAATTCATACATCCAGCAGCACGAGCAGTGCTTGGATCATTGGCTACCATCAAGACAATGACAAGGCTGCACCAAATTTACATGCTGCCTATTCCCATAGCAACGGGCAAGGTGAATAACCACGAAGATATTTCCATGAACACAAAAAGCCAGGAAGGTGTGGATCATTGACCGCGGAGTGGACAGTGAGGGCTAGAGTAGTGGCTGCACTGTGGGCTGGAGGAGAAGGAGCCGCCAAGAGATTTTGGGCCTTAAGAGGGATAAGTTACTGAAGATACTTTTAAAAAGAGAGCAGCAAGTTTGCCAGAGGGTGAGCCAACCTCTATGATCACTGAGCTGGAATCTTCCAGCGTTCCTTGTGTTTCTTTTTCTCATATTACAGTAATAGAAACTTACCACAGCAAGTGAAACTTAGTAGCACTAGTTTCGTTTCTGCTTCTGTTTGGGGAAGAGTTGTAAAATCGGGGAGTGGCTGAAATAGTGCACTTTGTGGAACTGCCCTAAGTAATGGAAACATTGTCAGTGAGGTTGCTCAGGAATTATTGGGAAACAGGGGAAGATCATTACATTCTGCAGGACTGCAGGGATACAGCAACAGAAAGAGCAGGCCTGTGGCTTGGCAGTCTGCAGCAAGAATCCACTCCTTGATGTGCCTCTTCTCTCGCTGGTACAAGGACCATTTTAGCACCAACATCCAGGAGTGTGACGTGGGGGCAGTGGTGACTGCATCATTGCTATGTTCATGCTAACATTGGTCCAGTGCAAGATTTGCAAGTGCACTTTAACATTTGCAGAGGCGAGGATATCAGAAAGACAATTGAAAGGAAACATCTGCATTTTATTACACAGATACATCAAACAAACAAATGACACAGTCCTTGAGGAATGTAGCATACAGCAAGCAGTAGGCTGACAATTAACTGTTCAAATGATAAATTGACAGGAGCAGAGAAAGTCTCAATCCAGCTCCAGTCATTACAGAAACGGGTGAATATAACGATGTCTCTGGCCACTCTAGGCTGTGGACCATTGCCCTATCTTTCTCTCTTTGCCAATCTTCCTGGGCCATCTCAGGATCCTCACCCTTTTTCTCCTCCTCGAAGGCTTCCTCTCACTCCTGAAGCCCTTCCTCAACCAACACATTCAGAAGTCCCAGCATCACAGAGACCAATCTTCAGCCAATGCAATTGACTCCATTTGATAACAAGAAATGTTTGGAGGCATTAGACCTTCCAAAAGCTACGGCTCTGATAGCTTTCCAACAACAGGATTGAAGAATTGTGCTCCAGAACTTATCACACCTTTAGCCAGTACAGCTACAACATGGGAATTTATCCAACAATGTGAAAAATTGCTCAATTTTGGTGTTGAACACAAAAAGCAGGCGAACTACTGCCCGATCAGTCTACTCAATCATCATTAAAAGGATGGAAGGTGTCATCAACTGTGTTACCAAAAAACACTTGTTTATTAATAACCTTCTCAGTGACGTTCAGGTCGATTCCAAAGGCCCACTCAGCCCCTGCCCTCATTACAGTCTTATTACAAGCGTGGACTGTAGTAATTGTAATGAGGTCAGCCAAGCGGATGTCATAGACTATGAGTTCCCTGATTGGGGCTGTTAATCTGATCCAATCAGGGAGCCCTGGCTGACAGATATAAACAGGAGGGTAAGAGGTTCTGTTCACTCTGAGAGCTGATTCTGAGAGAGCTGGACCAATGTCAGGTACTACGGATATGTCAGCCTCTGTGGAGTTATTTCAGTGTCGACGAGAGTCGGTTTAATGATGTTACCGTGTAAAAGCACCTACCAGCTGAAACCCAACTGGACTTCAAATGGGCACAACAACTGGCTTTGTCATTAGAAAGTGCAGCAAGTGGAGTACATGAGTTGCAGGGTATTCTGATGGAAGTGGATACCCTTGCCAATCTTATTGAACTTGGAGAACACTACTTGAGTGAAGGAAATTGCATAGCCTTACTCAGCACATCTGCTGGACAGACAGACTCTAGGCCAGCCCATAGCAAAACCCACACCAAAGGCAAGCCTCGGCCAAATGGTTAAAATTTTCTAGAGAATCTGGGCCAGCAGGCCATTGTAATTGCTGCCAGTATGCTGACTCAAGACAGCAAAGGAATACCACAAGATCTAAACTGCGTAAGAGAATTCATAGGCTGGTATCCAGGGATAGCACACGGTGGAAAGTCCACCTACATCTGGGTTGGAACAAATAAATTGTTTAGTAACATCCAAATTGGAATCAATCAAAATAAACATCTGGTTCAGTTACCACTGATTGTAGTAAAAGGCTCAGGCCCAAGCTTGCTGGGGTGAAATTGGTTGAGAAAGACTCACCTGGATTGGATCAACATTGTTTGATTAGAAAATGGCTGCCTGAGTAAAGGCCTAATTAAATACCTGGAAGATTTTCAGGAAGGTCTAGGAATTATCGCAAGACTCAAGGCCACCTTGCATGTTGACCAGGAAACAATTCCCCAATTTTGCAATGCCCACCCAGTGCCATTTGCCTTTCGGGTAAAAGTAGAGGCAGAAATCAGGAGGCTAGAAAGTGAAGGAATCATCAAATCATCAAGTGCAGCTTGCAGAATGGGCAGCACCAATCATACCCATTGTGAATCCCAACAGGTCTTTTTGCCTTTGTGGAGATTTTCAATGAATGCTAAACTGCTTTTTGCAGATGGATAAATACCCAGTGCCTCACATAGAGGATTTATACGTAAACCTGGTGGGGGTTGTCTTTCATTAAACTGGACGTGAGCCATGCGTACTTGCAATTGCAGTTAGATGAGGATAGCACTACAATTAGTACCCATAAAGGTTTATACCAGTATATGAGACCACCATTTTGGGATATTGTCAGCCTGTGCCATTTTTCAGCAGACGATGGAGAATATCTTACAAGGCCTGTCCCAGGTCACCATTTATCTAGGTAACATGCTAATAACAGGGAAGACCAATCGGGAGCACTTAGAGAACTTGGACAAAGTCCTTAGACATTTGCCTTAGAAGGGAAAAATTGTGTGTGCCAGGTACCCCAAGTGACCTACTTGTGCTACAGAGTCGACAAGACTGGGTCACACCCGTTGGTAGATAAAGTGTGGGTGATCAAAGGTGCCCCAGCTCCCACGTCCATACTGAGCTTAAGTCTTTCCCTGGATTGACAAACTATTACAGAAAGTTCATACATGACCTGGCCTCCATCCTGGCATCTTTGCATCAAGTCTTTAAAAATGGTCAGCTTTGGAAATGGTTGCGCAGCCAAGCCACAGTCTTCAGGGAAGTTAAGAAACAGCTACCATTCTCTAAGGTGTTGGCACATTATGTTCGATCTTGTATTAACATGTAATGCCTCCCCGTATCGCATCAGGGTAGTATTAGCTCATAGGTGGCCCAATGGAGAGAAATGCCCGATAGTGTGTGCATCCAGAAGTTTGGCTAATGCAGAGTGTAAATATGCACTGAGAGAGAAGGAAGGCTTGACGGTCATATTTGGAATCGGGAAGTTCCACCAATACTTTTACAGATGTAAATTTGTAACATTAATGGACCACAAGCTCCTACTAGGCCTACTTAAAGAGGACAAGGCAATGTCACTCACAACTTCAGGCCAAATTCAGTGGTAGGCTCTAATATTAAGTGCGTACAATTCTGGTCCAAGGTGGCAGTGGATTATCATGCTTCAGTCAGATCTTGTCCACTCCACCAGTTCTTTTTCTTCTTATTCTCTTTCTTTCCTTTTTGTGTTCTTTTTTCTTTCTTCTCTCCTGGCCTCCGAGGACTCCCAGCCTCAGTACAGACACAATGAGGGATCCTCCCAGACTGGTGTAGCAGCCTCCCGACTCGATGTGCTAGCCTCCTGGCCTGGTGTGGCAGCCTCCCGGCCTGGTGTGTCAGCCTCCCAGCCTGGTGTGCTAGCCTCCTAGCCTGGTGCAGCAGCCTTCAGGCCTGTCGTTGTAGCCTCCCAGCCTGGCGTAGTGGCCTCTCAGCATGGTACCTACTCACCTCAGCATGACAGTCGTCTAGCAGTACATGACGGTCTGTCAGTCTGGCATAGCCTCAGCGTGGACTCAGAGGTGATTCCGGCCCCATGATCCTTGAGGTGAAGCCTGGCAGTGTCTGGAGCCAAGGCCCAGTGTGGACTGGAGGCTATGTGACAATGTGGACTGGTTTGGGAGACCGCTGTTCTAAACTTTTTATTTCTGCAACACTGGATTTTTTTTATTTCACTATTTTCTAAGATTGTGTGGCTGAAGAAGTTGTACCTAGATTCCTTTATACCTGAGATAGTGCTGTAAGTGGCGATGTATAAACTTTTCACTGTGCTCATTTGAACATGTGACAATAAAACTAATTCAAAATTCAAAAAATTCAATTCAGTTACTAGTTGGAACACTGTCCAGGATGTCAAGTAGAAAATGCAGATGCATTGAGCCACCTCCCATGAGCAGATACACCATCAGTGGTACTGCCACTGGAAGTATCTGTAAAGGGTTTAAAGTTTCTGGACACGTTTCTAGTCACAGCTGACAATATCAGACTTTGAATGCAGAAAGATCTGGTCCTGGCAAAACTAAAACAGTCAGTGGTGATAGGGGAAACCAAAAGGCCATCACAACCAGAATTGAAGCCTTTTTGGATCCAGAGAGACCAGGTCACAGTAGAGGATGGCACATTGTGATGGAGCGCAAGAGTGAGCGTCACAAGCAAAGGTCACTGCCAGGGTCATCCTGGGGTTTCCAAAATGAAAATGTTGGCAAGAAGTTATGTCTGGTGGCCAGGACTGGATGCAGACAAAGCCGTGATGGTAGGGCAGTGCCCAGAGTGCCAACAAGGACAAAAATTACTGCCAGCACCTCTCCCACAATCGTGGAAAAACCCTGGGCACGGTTACACATCGACTACGTAGGTCCTTTCATGGGATCAATATTCTTAGTCATTGTGGATGCTCACTCAAAATGGCTGGGCCTGTACAGAGTCCATTCTTCCAACACAGGGACAGTGATGGAAAAACAGCATGCATCCTTTGCAACACGGGGACTGCCAAAGTGTTGGTCACAGATAAGAGGCCATCATTTACCAGCAGGGAATTTGAGTATTTTCTGAAGTTGAACAGTATTCAACATATAAGGATAGCTCCATACCATCATTCATCCAATGGCCTGGCAGAAAGTGCAGTTCAAACTTTGAAGGTCGACATAAAGAAACAGTCTACAGCTTCACTAGATGCCAAACTGTCCAGGTTACTATGTGATTATACGATCAGCATTCATGTTTCTACAGGGATAGCTCCACCAGTGTTGCTAATGGGGAGAAAACTCTGCAACAGGTTAAATCTCATCTTCCCAGACCTGGTGGGGGGAGTGAGAAATGGCATCAGGAACGCTAATGCTAGACACAAGGCTCTGCTAAGCGAGACAGACAGTCTACTTCTGGGGACTAAGTTTGGTGTACGAATCACGGGAATGGCCCACATGGGTAAGAGGCATGTTCAACACTGTAGGAAGCTTTTAATGTCCCTTCTAAATAAAATAACAACTCAATATTGGCCAACTGAACAGCATGCTGGGAATTGGATCAGGCCAGACAGAAGGTAAGCAAACTAGTTACCTTAATTGTTTATAATGAATAAGTGTTAGTGAGATAGTGGAACTGAGCTAGTAAACCAGGAAGTTTGCAGCATTCACTGTCAAATTGAATCAAGCCAGCCAGATATGCAAGCCATTCAGAGATAGATACAGGGTAGACTGATCTTAGTTGTATAATAGATCGGCACAACATCGTGGGCTGAAGGGCCTGCACTGTGCTGTACTGTTCTATGTTCTGAAGAGTAGAACGGATGGTGGAAGTTGATAAAAAAGGGTGTGCAGAACTCTGGAGTCAAGCCACAAGAAGAGCCAAGACCTAGCTCCTGATAGTGTCAGAGGGATCAAATGTGCTTTGTCTGTCATGCCTCCGAATTAGAGGGGCTGGAATGAAAATTTAGTGAAAGCCGGACCCCAAATACAATCAACTCCCATATCCTTGATAAGCTAGAAAGGGTGGCAAGGAGGCAGAGATTGGGTCAGAGACCCAGAGTAAAAGACGTTCAGTGCAGAGTCAGGGAGCTGTAGCTTGGCAATGAGCCAGAGATTGAGTCAGTGACCCAGAGCAGCATAAGCACAAACTGCATTCCATTGTCAGATTCAGAGAGTAAAAGCACAGGGTAAAATGCCTCTTTGGGTATTAAATTGGTTGAAGTATCTGTACTGAAATGATTGCAGCTAAAAAAAACCTGAGATGTTGTTTATGTTGATTCACAAGCTCGCTGTGAAACAGTGGGGTCTGTGGGGGAACAGTCCTATACTTTCCCTAAAAATTGAATCAAGCCACTCAGACATCATAAGAACTGCAGATGCTGGAGTCAGAGATAACACAGTGTGGAGCTGGAGGAACACACAGGCCAGGCAGCATCAGAAGAACAGGAAAGTTGATGTTTTGGGTCAGGACCCTTCAGAAAAAAGTCATTTACCTTGATTGACTATTGAATGGGTTGTTAATGAGACAATGCTGCAATATTTTGGGTGGAGCAACAGATCAGAGTTTCAGTAGATAACAAGATGTAGAGCTGGATAAACACAGCAGGCCAAGCAGCATCAGAGGAGCAGGAAGGCTGACGTTTCGGGCCTAGACCCTTCTTCATCTAGCTCTACACCTTGTTATGTCAGATTCTCCAGCATGTGCAGTTCCTGCTATCTCCGAAAGAATTTCAGTAGAACTGTTTTTGAGACAGTTCGCCTCCTCGGCTCAGCTCAATCAATAGGGGAAATTAGAATATCCAATACTGTCTTTTTGTAAAAGATCCCGGGGCTGGGGATAAGTTGTGGGGAGAATACATTATGGGTAAAGTAAAGGATAAAGTGAGAAAGGGGATTGCAATAGCAAGTGCTATAACTAAAATTGAGAGCTTGCATCAGATTGTCCGAGAAGAGGGAGAGGGAGGAAGCTGCAGCTGACAGTAACATTGAAGAATTGACCAAAGAGATAGACAAGAAACAGGTACAAGTATTGAAGATACGCTATGTGACTGGAAGATCAGCAATTTATGATTGATAGCTTGGGTCGTCAGAAAAAAAACTGTAAGATCATTAAGACACAGGACCAGCAACAAATACTCAACTGTGAGACCAGCATAAAGATCTACAACGCTGGATATGGGCAGATGTCTAAAAAGATGCAGCAAGGAAGATCCACAGGCCGTACAAAATGCTTAAGGGAGATGGAACATTTAAAAGGGAACTAAAAGCAAGCAGGACATAGTTTGTGCTTTTTCAGACAAAAGTGGCAAGAATGAACCTGACTGGGGGGCTCTAAGTGAGGCAGTCTGGCAGTATGAGTGAGCCACGGGTCACCGAGATGGGTCAGAGCCAATGAATGCAGACCCACCTCCAGCGTGTGGATCCAACATCCCATCCACATCCCCTGAAAGGTGCATTGTCCCCGATGAGCTGCCAATGAACCCCATAGTTACTATTTGATCCAGCGCACAGGGGAGTGCTCCAAATTCCTGCAGATCCCAACTATGCAGTATGCCTTTTAGTGTAAACCAGTTTAGGGACAGGTCATCTAGTGGATGAATTCTTCCACCAAATGCACCAGATCTGCCTAGAACAGGGGTTGGATGATGAGGAGGAAAAGAAATTTGTATTATGAACCCCTGAGAGTAAAGTCAGATCAACTCTCCCAGAGACTCAACACCCTGTACAGGGACTTTAGAGGAGCTGAAAACAGCCATTAACGATGTAGTGGGGTACAACAGGGTGATCATGCAGAAGATCTTCACAAAACCCGACAGACAAAGGGAGAACACCCTTCAGCCCTTGTAGTTCATTTATTTGCTGTTTTCTGTGCTCTCAATGGGCCAGGCCTCCTACAGGAGAACCAAGGCTCAGAACCCTGATCTCCCATATCACACCACAGGCTCAGGCAGCATGGGACCACCTCAATCCTGATGAGAATACTCACGCAGAAGCGTGGCTCCTATGTTGGACGGCTAGGAGATGGGAACGGGAAGGCATCAAAAAGAAAAGCAATCCCACAGATTGTCCCTGTGGCTTGGAGGAATGAGGGGTAGGGCAGAGGAAGGGCTCTGTCTCATGCAGCTTCGGGCTTTGCAGAACAAGGGTCAGGTCAAGGTGATAACTCCTGCTTTGCATGTGGCCAGGAAGGACACTTTGCCTAGGAGTGCCCTCAACAGGGCTCCCATCCCCAGAAGAAGGTATTGAGCCCCAGTACCCCTAGTTGGACTAGACAGGTGAGTGCCCATGGACATAGTTCAAAAAGAATGTGGGGACCTGGGCTTTGAGTCCACCCTCCGGCCTCATGAATGGTCTATTTTGGTACCAAGAACCCTAACATAGGGCCAACAGTATACAGGGTGCAGTGTTCATATGCAAGATCCAAAGTAGGGGTGTGGGGTGGTGGTGGTGGGGATTGTGAGAGAGTGAGCAGTCAAACCATCCTCAAATATGAGAGCACAAGGAGCGGAATTGGCAATTGTAGCCTTTGTGGTAGAACAACCGGAGGTTTTCGGAAAAAAGAGGCAATAATCTGTTCAGAGAGTATATTCAAAGCAGCTAGAGGTGCCAAAAATGTTTGAAAGAAAGTTGAAGCCCACTGTAAGATCACTCCACCCAGAAATAAAAGAGCAGATGTACTGGCCAGGGAAGGAGCACATACCGGTATGGCATGGCACAAAGACAGGGGTTGAACTAGTGAAGCTCATGGAAGATTCAAGGCCCGGTATTGTGGCAGCGCATTGACTAGGGAGGGCAAGACAAACTCAGAAACTTCTGTGGGACGAACACATGAACCCCATGGACTATAAAGCAGGGAACAACACAATGATGCTTAGAGTGTTCCAAACCAGAACCTTACAGTCCCCACGTGTACTGCGCCCTGCCCAATAATTGAAAAATTGAAACCGAAAGAACTGTGGATGCTGTAAATCAGGAACAGAAACGAAGTTGCTGGAAAAGCTCATCAGGTCTGGCATGATCTGTGGAGGGAAAAAACAGAGTTAAATGGGTTCTGAGGAAGGGTCACCAGACCCATAACGTTAACTCTGATTTTTTTCCTTCACAGATGATTGGGGGGAGGAAGGGAGCTCCGAAATAAATAGAGAGAGAAGGGGTGGGGCTGGGGAAGGTAGGTGGGATGGTGATAGGCGAGTGCAGGTAGGCAGTGGTGGGGATTGGTCAGTGAGGTGGGAGGAGCGGATAGGTGGGAGAGAGGATGGACAGGTTGTGTCAGGTCAAGGAGGTGGGGATGTGTGGGAGGGTCGGTCATGGGATGAGGCCGGGGATGGTGAGATTTTCAAATTGGTAAAGTCCACATTTAGGCCATTGGGCTGTGGTCTCCCAAGGCAGAATATGAGGTGCTGTTCCTCCAGTTTGCAGGTGGTGGTTTCGTGAGTGCCACTTCATTGACAGCTCACTTCTGATCCAGGTGAGGTGATCGCACTGATACGAATTTTAAAATGAGATAGGTAAAAGTTTCAGATTCTGAAATTTAATGGGATTTTAACTTTCAAATTTTCTGTACTGAAGAAGGTAAGGAGACTCAGATATTAAACTGCGGTACTCATAGAAACTACGCTTGTTTCTTTTTGTTAGGTATCCTACTTCAAGGAAATTTACAAGTGACCATTCCTGTTCCTCTGATGCTGCCAGACCTGTTGTGTTCCTCCAGCTCCACACTGTATTATCACCAGTTGCAATAACTAGCATCTCTAGGAGACCCTTCATCATATCCATGTATATGGTTTATTTATTTAACGCCAGTCCCAGAAATCCTCCCACCAGATGGTGATTGTAATTTCATCAATCTCACCCTTGGGATAGTTGAGGGAAAGACTGGTTTTGTAGAGTTGTATACATGTCTATCTTGTGTTTCA
Source organism: Ginglymostoma cirratum (assembly GCA_024137785.1). Classification (NCBI taxonomy): domain Eukaryota; kingdom Metazoa; phylum Chordata; class Chondrichthyes; order Orectolobiformes; family Ginglymostomatidae; genus Ginglymostoma; species Ginglymostoma cirratum. Next base: position 40,110,900 of record JAHRHZ010000139.1, read on the forward strand.
ATGATAATAAACAATGTCACATGGTAAGCCACGTCTCAATATTAGGGTAAAACGAATCCCACTAAGTAAGCAAGTAGATCAGACCAGGCAAAAACGAAGCTTGCAACCTGAGGTCAGGTCTGGTGATGTGTAAGGGTTGGGTATGTGTGACGGTCCGAACAAACATGTGGACCATATGAAAGCTGCAAACTTGCAGATGATGTGGGAGTAAAACGTACCTGGCACCTCAACTGCCTTTCTAAGTGTTCTGGAACCCATGGGTTCTCCCTGTCAATCAAGCATTGAAGATACCTTGGAATCTGAAATGGACACGGCAGATGTCACCGCCCCATCCCATTTGGTGCCTGAAGAGGAGAATGAATTTCTTCTGAGATGCTCTGGGTGCAAGAGGTGAGCGACTGTGTGTTATGCACCTGCTTTACATTGGTGGAACCTTTGGTTCTCTCGGGACCATGACTTGGGGGGAATTCAGGGATTTGCATGGATGTGTTGATCAATTGAAGCCTTCTGGTTGATTGGATTTTTGGCAGCATCTTCGGTTTGCTTATTATGTCTATGTCAATGGTGTGAACCTTTGATCTTTTACTCATAAATTTTGTGTCTAATACTGCCTCTCTCACTAACACCTGAAGAAGGACTGAGGCTCCGAAAGATAGTGTTTGTAAATAAACCTGTTGGACTGTAAATTGGTGTCATGTGACTTCTGACCTTGTCCACCACAGTCCAACACCGGCACCTCCACATTATTTCAGACTGTTATACATAAGAGCTGACGCCTGTGACCAGCTGATCGTACCACTCTGTCAATCATATCTGCTGGGAACATAAGAACAGATGTCTACCTTCTCCCCTCCAGGGCACTACAACATGTCCATTTATTCATTTTATATATTTAGTTTAAAATTTATAGTCTCAGTGGTTTGCCAGAAAGCAAATGATGACTGGCAGATGCCAAGTATGGGACTCAGAAGACAGCAGCTGAGACATGTTGTGTATATTCATGAAGATGCCATTTGTTCAGTTTTGCAAAGCATTCATCCTGAAGGAATTAAAGTTTGCATGTGTGTGTATGTATGATATGAAATTCAAAACAAAATCTCTTGTATATTCAAAGAAATTGTAACTTACAGCATTCCTCCCTACCCTTGAGGATCAGGATTGGAACAGGCTTTGCACTTGAACTTGAACAGAATTTTTACTGCAATATCTGGGCTTGTTCCAGCACTAAAGGGTATCAATAACTTATCCAGGTTAAGGAGTTTGAAATTCCCTCAAATGGTTGGCAAAAAAGGTTAAGCCAATCCATTTTCAGAGGAGCAGCTTAAAAAAGAACTTGACGCTCCTCGTTTTCCAGTATGAGATCTTTCATGTTTTGATACTGGTTTATCCTTAAGAGGAGTTAGTGTTGCATTCAATTTCTGGATGGTGGTCAGAGATAGGGAGATCACTTTTTTCTCACTGTTCATCAAAAGGAATGGAGTAGGGATCTATGATATCTAAAAGAATTGGATAAGGCACTGAAGGTTGCACCCAAACTAATAGTTCATTTGCCTCATCTGTCATGTTATTCTGCCAGATAACCATGGTTTGCATGTGGAATGAACTTCCTGATGAAGTTGTGGATGTGGATACAATGATAACATTTAAAAGGCATTTGAATGGATAAAAGAATAAGAAAGGTATGGAGGGATATGGGCCAGGAGCAAGCAAGTGGGACTAGTTAAGTTTGGGATTATGTTTGGCATGGACTGGTTGGACCAAAGGGACTGTTTCCATGCTGTATATATATACACTGCCTGTATCAGAGGCAGAGTTGGGGGAACCTGACCTGGTGCTAAAATGCCCCAGGAGGAGCAACAAAATAAAAACTGGCTGATGTCCTCAGTCTCAGAGGGGAGGGATGTAGTGATTGTTACCAGGTCAGGCAGGTGGACCTCATAGAATATGAGTTCCCTGATTGGACCAGGTTAACAGCCTCAATCGGGAAGCCCTGGCTGACAGATATAACCATGAGTGTCAGGGGTTCTGTTCACTCTGAGAGCTGGTTCTGAGGGAGCTGGATCATGTCAAGCACTCGCCATGTGTAAATAAGGGGGCACTTGCTGATGGGATAGTGGCTTCTGTGGAGTTATGTTACTTATCATGGATTAAAGCAGTGCGCACCGCATAAACGGTTTTCATTCACTCTGATTGACAACACAAATTGAACGTTACCCACAATATAATTTTATTTGGACATTCACTGTTTGAGCCGACAATTACAATTACAGTTTGCAGTTTCAATTTCAATTTCAACTGTTTTCTTCGTCCTAATGCATTCTTCTGTCCTTCATCCCCCACATTCTCTGACCCTGAATGTGATTATTTAACTGTGTCATGAACCCAAAGCAGGAACTAGAGAAATTACTTAGATCTGAAATGCCCTCACCACACACTCTAAACCCATCCGGAGTTAAAATCAGGCCGATGTTAATTTATTATTGTTTTAAACAAGTTCATATAATTCCGAAAAGAATTACTATGAATCTCTCTGACTGGTTGAATGAACTTTGATCCCTTATGTCCGATGTTATACTTTTACCAATTCAAACTAATCAAAATCTCTAACGACGGAAATGATTATGATTTTGTTAGTTTGACAGTGTGGCCAATATTTCCGAATTAAGTACACCTGGATGATTGCATTCAGACCTTTGAGAAAATTAAACATATAGGAGTAAAATGCTCACTTCAAAGAATGCCTAAAATCTATTAATGAAAGTGTCAAATAAAGAACTGCAGATATTGGAGATCTGAAACAAACAAAACCAGAAACTGCTGGAGGAACTTAGCAGGTCTGGCAACACCTGTGAAGATAAAAGGATCAGTGGACTCGAAATATGAACTCTACTTTCTCTTCACCGATGCTGCCAGACCCGCTAAATTTCTCTATTAACGAAAATGAGCCTCTCTAAATCTGTTTATAACTCAGTGCAGTATTCCAACATATCATTTAGTTTTCGTTGGGAGGGTTATTTCTGCCCCCAATGGAAAGGTTTAATTCACAAAGAGCATTTAAATACTCATCATTGTCAGGATCAAACTCCAAAGCCTTTTTAAAGCATTCAATCGCTTCACACTTCTCCCCATCGAGCTGGTGCAGGAATCCCCGAACACCAAGGGCCTCACTCTCTCTTGGATTCCTACGAAGTCGTCCTGCTGCTATCTTCTCCAGGTTTTCACGGCACTTTTTCCGTTCCACTGAGTTGTAATTGACTTTCATTCCCTCCAGAAAATGTCGGATAGCGTTTGATTCTGATTTCTTGTGATTCAGTTGGAATAACCCGACCGCTAAACATATCGCTTGCTTGTTCTCTGGGCGAATACCTTCCAGTGTCAGGAGATGGCTGTAGATTTCCTGTGCTTTGTCATATTCTTCATTTAACAAACAAATTGCTGCAAAATCGAGGCTGGGCTTAATAGATGTCAGCGACCGTTTCTTGAAAGACTTTTCAAAATGGTACTTGCATTTATTGACCAGCTCAGCTTTCTGTTGAAATGCCGGATTGCGAGGATCTTTACTGAGTGGATTGTTGATCACTCGATACAATTTGGTTCTGTAACATTGACCTATTTTATGATGCATGAAGGTAGAATGTGGGCTAATTTCTAATCCTCTCTTCAACAGCTCCAGAGCTTTATCCACATTGTTGCAGTTTCTATAAAACTGAGCTGCATACCGGATTAAATAAGGGAGATCAGGGGACTTCTGCAATGCTTGTTCAACTAAAGCGAGTGCTTCACCATTTGTCTTGACTTCTGGTAGTTTGAGAGCCAACAGCACCATGGATACAGAGTCATTAGGATCAAGCTCCAGCACACGCCTAAACCACTTCACTGATTCCATGGGCCCACGATTCTCTGGGGTCCCAGAAAACCATTCCAGACGAGACAGAACAGTGGCATAGCCAATGATCCACTCAGTATTGTCAGGATCTTTCTCCAGGGCCTTTTTAAAACATTCCTTTGCCTCTTCATAATATTGGGCAGCAGTAGTCAAAAGTGACCAACCCTTCTCCCCATAAACCTCGGGTATCATTGCTGTAAACCGAGAGGCTTCAGGAAATGGTTGACAGACCGTCTCCAGCTTGTCGAGGTAGGACTGAGCCTCTTCCAGTCGGTCCATGTGATAATAAACCCAAGCATAGTTTCCATGGGTGACAATGATTCTTTTCTCAAATTCATCTTGACGTTTCTTCTTCAGAATCTTTTCAGCTTCCTTTAAATTCTGAATTGCCTCTTCACAGTGTCCTTGCAGACAGTTTACAAAAGCAAGATGGTTGTAGGACCTGTCTTGATATTTCACATCAAATTGTCTTGAATCTTCCAATCTTTGTTTCAGATCATCCAAGTCGATGTTTTTTTTCCTGTGGAGCCCATGTGAAGTGACATTGAAGCTGATCCAGGTTCAGTTTCAACAAATCCTTCTGTGTGTCACTGCAAGAGAATAAAATTAGTCAAAATTCATCACATACCAACTGAAGCACTGCCTCTCTTCTATCCAATGATTTAAAAACTTGCCTCAGCTGGTACCAGTGCCTTTAATTCTGGCTGATGTATTTGCTGTATGTCAATAGTTTACTCACTTTATGTGCAGTAACACAAGGGCTCCCACTTTCAGTGATATAAAGAGGAGCACTGGGTCAAGTACTCAATCAGAGGGGAAGTGATGACCTACCGATATTATCCCTAGACTATTAATCCAGAAACTCAGCTAATCTTCTTGAAACCCAGGTTCGAATCCTGCCATGGTAGATGATGAAAATTGAATTCAATAAAAAAAAGGTCTGCAATTAGTGATGACCATGAAACCTTTGTCAATTGTCAGGAAATCCCATCTGGTTCACTAATGTCCTTCAGGGAAGGAAATCTGCCATCCTCACCTGGTCTGGCCGACACGTGGCACCAGACCCACAGCAATGTGGTTGACTCTCAAATGCCCTCTGAAAAGACCTAACGAGTCATTCAGTTGAACCAATCACTACAAAGTCTCAAGGAAATGAAAGTGGATGGACCACCTGGCATCGACATAGGCACCAGAAAAGACAACAGCAGAGACAGCTCTGTGGACCCTGCTAAGTTTTCCTTACCAACATCTCAGGGCTAGTTCCAAAATTGGAAGAGGTGTCTCACAGCCTGACACAATCATGCAATCATACCTTACAGACAATGTCCCAGACACCATCATCACCATCTCTGGATATATCCCGTCCCACGGGAAGGACAGACCCAGCAGAGGGTGCCGCACGGTGGTGTACAGTTGAGGGGGAATTACCCTGGGAGTCCTCAACATTGACTCCAGACCCCATGAAGTCTCATGGCTTCAGGTTAAATGTGGGCAAGGAAACCTCCTGCTGATTACCACATACTGTCCTCCCTCAGTTGATGAATCGGTACTCCTCCATGTTGAGCGACACTTGGAGGAAGCACTGAGGATGGCAAGGGCACAAAATGTACTCTGGATGGGGGATTTCAATGGACACCACCAAGAGTGGCTCGACTGCATGATACCAATCAAGCTGGTCGGTTCCTAAAAGACATAGCTGCTAGACTGGGTTTGCAGCAGGTGGTGAGGGAGCCAACAAGAGGGAAAAATATGCTTGACCTCATCCTTACCAATCTGTCCAAGATAACATTGGCAAGAGTGACCACTGCACAGTCCTTGTAGGGACGAAGTCAACCCTTCACATTGATAATAACCTCCATCGTGTTCTGTGGCACTAGTGTTGTGCTAAATGGGACAGACTTCAAAAAGATTTAATGACTCAACACTGGGTGTCTGTAAGACACTGTGGGCCATCAACAGCAGCAGAATTGTAATCCAACACAATCTGTAACCTCATGGCCCAACATATCCTTCACTCAACTATTACCACATTATAACCTGCTCAGTGATGCCCAGTTTGAGTTCTGCCAGGGCCACTCAGCTCCAGATCTCATTACAGCCTTGGCTCAAACATGGACAAAAGAGCTGAACCCCAGAGCTGAGGTGAGAGTGACAGCCCTTGACATCAAGGCTGCATTCATCCCAGTGAGACATCAAAGAGCTCCAGCAAAACTGGAATCAATGGGTATTAGGGGGCAAACTCTCCAGTGGTTGGAGTCATAACCGACACATAGGAGGATGGTCGTGGTTGTTGGAGGCCAGTCATCTCAGGTCCAGGACATCTCTGCAGGAGTTCCTCAGGGTAGTGTCCTCGGCCTAACCATCTTCATCAATGGCCTTCCATTCATCATAAGATCAGAGTTGGGGATGTTCACTGCTGATTGTACAATGTTCAGCACCATTCACAACTCCTCAGATACTGAAACAGTCTGTGTTCAAATGCAACAAGATCTGGATAATATTTAGGCTTGGGCTGACAGGTGGCAAGTAATATTCATGCCACACAAATGCCAGGCTATGACCATCACGAATAAAAGACAATCTAATCACTGCCTCTTTGTATTTGATAGAGTTACTATCATTGAATCCCCCACTATCAACATCCTGGGGGTTATGATTGACCAGAAACTCAACTGGACTCACCACATAAACACACGGCTACAAGAGCAGGCCAGAAGCTAAGAATACTGTGGTGAGTAACTCACCTCCTGACTCCTCAAAGCCTGTCCACCATCTACAAGGAACAAGTCAGGAGTGTGATGGAATACTCCTCACTTGCCTGGATGAGTGCAGCTCCAACAACAAACAAGAAGCTTGACACCATCCAGAACAAAGCAGCCCCTGCTTGATTGGCATTACATCCATAAGAATCCATTCCCTCCACTACAGGCTCTCAGTAACAGCAGTGTGTACTATCTACAAGACGCACTGCAGAAATTCACCAAAGATCCTCAGACACCTCCTTCTAAACCCACTACCACTTCCATGTAAAAGGACAAGGGCAGCAGATAAATGGAGCACCACTAACTCCAACTTCCCCTCCAAGCCACTCACCATACTGACTTGGTAATATATCACCGTTCCTTCACTGTTGTTGGGTCCAAGTCCTGGAATTCCTTCCCTAATGGCATTGTGGATCAACCCATAGCAGATGGACTACAGCAGTTCAAGAAGGCAGTTCACCACCAACTTCTCAAGGGCAACTAGGGATGGGCAATAAATGCTGGCCCAGCAAGCGACGCTCACATCCCACAAAATGAATTAAAAAAAGAACATCAAGACAGGGGATCAACCCTGGTTCAATGGAAGTGCAAGAGGGCATGCCAGGAGCAGCACCAGGCATACCTGAAAATGAAGTGTCAAACTGGTGAAGCCATCAAACAGGACTACTTGCACGCCAAACTGCATAAGCAGCAAGGAGCTAAGCGATCCCACAGCCGGCAGGTCAGATCTAAGCTCTGCAGTCCTGCTACATTCAGTTGTGAATGGTGGTGGACAATTAAACACCTCACTAGAGGAGGCCAGCAAATCATTGCAAAAGATAAGGCTAAAGCATTCGCAATCCACCTTGGCCTCCTCCAGTGGTCCCCAGCATTACAGGTACCAGTCTCCAGCCAATTCCATTCACTCCATGTGATATCAAGAAACGATTGGAAGCATTGAATACAGTATGTCCTGTGCATAAAAAAACAGGACAAATCCAACCCAGCTAATTACCGCCCATCAGTATACTCTCAATCATCAGTAAAGTGATGGAAGGTGTCAGTAACAGTGCTATCAAGCAGCACCTGCTCAGCAAGAACCTGCTCAGTGACGCCCAGTTTGGGTTCAGTCAGGGTAACTCATTTCATGACCTCATTACAGCCTTGATTCAAACATGGATAAAAGAGTGAATTCCAGAGGTGAGGTGAGCCCTTGACATCAAGGCCACAAAACTGGAAACAATGAGTATCAGAGGGCAGACTCTTTGTTGGTTGGAATCATACCTGGCAGGTAGGAAAATGGTTGTGGTTGTTGCAGGTCAGTCATTTCATCTCCAGGGCATCTCTGAAGGAATTCCTCAGAGTGATGTCCTAGTCCCAATCATCTTTTTTTATTTATTCATTCATGGAATGAGGGTCTCGCTGGCTAGGCTGGCATTTATTGTCCTTCCCTAATTACCAGAGAGCAGTTAAGGGTCAACTACATTATTGTGGGTCTGGAGTCACAAGCAAGCCAGACCAGGTAAGGATGGCAGTTTCCTTCCGTAAAGGGCATTAGTGACCCAGATCGGTTTTTCCTGACAATTCACAATGGTTTCATGGTTATCATCAGACTCTAAATTCGCAGAATTTTTTTTATTGAATTCAAATTCCACCATCTGCCGTGGTGAGACCCAAGCCCAGGTCTGCTGAACATGACTTGGGTGTCTAGATTAACAGCCCAGTGACAATACGACTAGGGCAATTGGCTCCCCTCAGCTACTTCGTCAATGAGCTTCCCTCCATCATAAGGTCAGAAGTGGGGATGTTCACCGATGATTGCACAATGTTCAGCACCATTCACAATTCCTCCAATCGAAAATAGAACATAGAACATAGTACAGCACAGCAAAGGCCCTTTGGCCCATGTTGTTTGTGCCGACCTATTATCCTACTCTAAGAACAAACTACCTGCACACCCGACACTTTACTATCCATCATGTGCCTATCCAAGAGTCGCTTAAATGTCCCTATTGTATCTGACTCCACTACCACCACCGGCAGTGCATTCCATTAACCCACCACTCTCTGTGTGAAGAACCTACCTCTGACATCTCCCCTATACCTTCCTCCAGTCACCTTAAAATTATGCCCCCTCATAATAGTCATTTCCGCCCTGGGAAAAGTCTCTGGCTATCCACTCTATCTATTCCTTTCATCATCTTGTACACCTCTATCAAGTCACCTTTCATCCTTCTTCGCTCCAATGAGAAAGCCCTAGCTCCCTCAACCTTTCCTCATAAAGACCTGCCCTCCATTCCAGGAAGCATCCTGGTAAATCTCCTCTGCACCCTCTCTAAACCTTCCACATCCTTCCTATAATGAGGTGACCAGAACTGAACACAATATTCCAAGTGTGGTCGAACCTGGGTTTTATAGAGCTACAGCATAACCTCGCAGCTCTTAAACTCAATCTCCCTGCCAATAAAAGCCAACACACCACACACCTTCTTAACAACCCTATCAGCTTGGGTGGCAACTTTGAGGGATCTCTGGACATGGACCCCAAGATCTCTCTGTTCCGCCAAACTGCCAAGAATCCTGCCATTAACTCTGTGTTCTGCATTCAAATTCAACCTTCCAATATGAATCACTTCACACTTTTCTGAATTGAATTCCATCTGCCACTTCTTTGCCCAGCTCTGCATCCTGTCAATGTCCCATTGCAACCTACAAAAGCCCTCCACACTATCCACAACTCCACCAATCTTTGTGTCATCGGCAAACTTACTAACCCACCCCTCCACTTCCATAACCAAGTCATTTATAAAGATCACAAAGAGCAGAGGTCCCAGAACAGATCCCTGTAAAACATTGCTGGTCACCGAGCTCCAAGCTAAATATTTTCCATCTACTACCACCCCCTGTCTTCTATTGGACAGCCATTTCTGTATCCAGACAGCTAAATTTCCCTGAATCCCATGCCTCCTTACTTTCTGAATCAGCCTACCATGGGGAACCTTATCGAATGCCTTGCTAAAATCCATCCATACCACATCATATGCTATACCTTCATCAATATGTTTTGTTACATCCTCAAAGAATTCAATAATCCTTGCTTCCTCAACCTTAAGTAAGCTTCCTTTTTCCTCTTGACTAGATGTTCCTCATGTCTTGTCATCCAAGGTTCCTTCACCTTACCATCCCTTCCTTGCCTCAGTGGGACAAACCTATCCAGCACTCGTGGCAAGTGCTCTCTAAGCAACCTCCACATTTCTGTCGTGCATTTCCCTGCAAACAACTGCGCCGCAGTTCCTGCCTAATAGCATTGTAATTCCCCCTCCCCCAATTAAATACATTCCCATACTATCTGCTCCTGTCCCTCTCCATGACTATAGTAAAGGTCAGGAAGTTGTGATCACTATCACCGAAATGATCTCCCACCGAGAGATCTGACACCTGACCTGGTTCGTTGCCAAGCACCAAATCCAACATGGCCTCCGCTCTCGTTGGTCTATCTACATATTGAGGCAGAAATCCTTCCTGGACACACATGACAAAATCTGCTCCATCCAATCTATTCGCACTAAGGAGGTTCCAGTCAATATTAGGGAAGTTGAAGTCACCCATGACAACAACCTATTACTTCTGCACCTTTCCAAAATCTGCCTCCCAATCTGTTCCTCAGTGTCTCTGTTGCTTTTGGGGTGTCTATAGAAAACTTCCAATAAAGTGACCGCTCCTTTCCTGTTTCTAACTTCCACCCATACTGACTCAGTTGACAAACCCTCCTCCATGACCTCCCTTTCTGCAGCTGTGATAACATCCTTGATTAGCAATGCCACTCCACCATCTCTTTTACCTCCCTCCCTATTTCTTTTGAAACGTCTAAACTCTGGAACATCCAACAACCATTCCTGCCCCTGTGACACCTAAGTCTCTGTAATGGCCACAACATCATAGCGCTAAATTCATACTCTAAGTTCATCACCCTTATTCCTGACACTTCTTGTGTTAAAATAGACACACTTCAACCATCACACTGACTGTAACTTTGCCCTATCAACTGTCTATCCTTCCTCACAGACTCTCTGCATGCTGTATCTGCCTGTGCACCAGCTACGCCATCTTCTGATCTGTTGCTCCAGTTCCCATCCCCCTGCCAAACTAGCCTAAACCCTCCCGAAGAGCTGTAGCAAACCTCCCGCCCAGGATGTTGGTGCCCCTCCAGCAAGGTGCAGCCCGTCCTTCTCATACAGGTCCCACTTTCCCACCTTCATTCAGTGCTAATCAGATAGCACTGATAGCTCTGAGCTCCAGCTGAGCGTACTGTACACGGAATGGACACATGAAGATCTCACTTACCCCATGGTGACCTGAGTGAATACACCGGCTGCTTGTTTACTTTTCCTTCTGCTGTCGAAGGAGCTGGATGATCAGCATGAAGGGTGTGTACTCTCCAAAGATGCACGAACACATAAACTTACTTATACAGATTAACTATGTCATTCACATTCCATCATGATCAGGTGATCTTTAGTGAAATGCACTGGCGGCAGGGAATTGAAACTAGAGGTAACATTATTCAGAATCATGTGATCTTTACTGAAGTGAACAAATGATAGGAGATAACAAGCATGGGGCTGGATGAACACAGCAGGTCAAGCAGCATCATAGGAGCAGGAAAACTTGACGTTTCGGGCCTAAACCCTTCATCAGAAATGATAGGAAACTGACACCGTAAGGTGATTCAGCAGTTGCACAAACGCAATGTCACTAAGACGCAAGATTCTACCCCTGGTTTCTGTTTATTATGAATGAGGATTGACAGAGCACAGGGTTTGGCTACATGGCACTGGGGTTCTTTTGGGAGTTAGTGATGCTGTAATTGGTATGTGCTACTTCTCCGATCACTTCCAGCACGACCCTTGTGATAGCCCATCCTGCAACAAGACCATCTCGGGCTGTCCCAGAAACCTCTGCTCTCCATCCTGGCATTGCAGAGCGCAGCTCTGCCAGCTGATTGGATGCTTTCTTTGTGACCGGGAACCAGGCAGGACCATTCCATGTGTTCATTTGTCCCTCGCCAAAGATCATTTTGTCCAGGGCCCCGCTCTAGTGATGTTGAAATGACCACAGACTCAACTTAGAGTTCAGAGGATTGAGAACAACTTCAGCTGGTGTCCCTGTAAATACCATAAGATCACAAGATATACAAGTAGGCCACTCAGCCCATTGAACCTATTCTGCTACTCAATGAGATTGGGGCTGATCTGATAATCCTCAACTCCACATTCCTGATTTTCCCCGATATCCATTAATTCTCTTTCTGACCTGAGACATATGTCTGTCTCAGCCTTCAATATATTTGATAACCCAGACTCAGCAGCCCTCTGCAGTTTGGAATTTCACCGATTCGTACTCTCCAAGAAAAGAAATTCTCTCTTGACGGTGGAGTCTTTCTGGAGATGTTGTAACATCTGTGAATAGAAATCAGAGTTAACGTTTCAGGTCCGGTGACTCTTCCTGAGAACTGATGGTGGCTAGGAAAATGTCAGTTTATATGCAGGAGATAGGAAGGGGGAGGGGGTAGGGAGTGAACGATGAGTAGGGTAGAGCTCAGAGAGAGAGGGAAGAGCAGTTGGATAGACAAAGGAGTTGATAATAATCTGGCTAGGAGGATAACTAGCTGTTAATGGAGGCTGTTAGTGACTAAAAATAGGTAGTATGTAATGGCAGGCTATGTGATAACAAGCCTGGCGTGTGGGGTAGGGGGCTAGAACATGGGAGAGTTTAGGCCCTAAAATTATTGAACTTGATATGGAGTCCAGAAGGCTGCAGGGTCCCCAAGCGGAAAATGGGGTCTAGTTCTTCCAGCTTGCGTTGAGTTTCACTGGAACAGTGCAGCAAGTCAGAGGCAGAGACGTTGACCAGGGAACAGTGTGGTGTGTTAAAGTGGCAGGCAACGAGAAGTTCTGGGATAACACAGTGTGGATCTGGAGGAACACAGCAGGCCAGGCTGCATCAGAGGAGAAGGAAAGTTGACATTTTGGGTCGGGACCCTTCTTCAGAAGCAGAACGTAGATGTCCTGTGAAGCAGTCACTCAGTCTACACTTCGTTTTCCCAATGTAGAGGAGACCACATTGTGAGCAGCGAATGCAGTCGACTAGATTCTGGGAAGTGCAAGTGAAGTGTTGCTTCACCTGGAAGATATGTTTGGATCCTTGGATACTGGGGAGGGTGGAGGTAAATGGGCAGGTGTTACACCTTCGCTGGTTACAGGGAAAGGTGCCGTAGGGTGTGGGGTGGTGTTGGGGATGAAAGAAGTGTGGACCAGGATGTCCTGAATGGAACGATCCCTGCGGAAGGTGGACAATATGTGTCTGGTGGTGGCATCTCACTGGAGGTGGTGGAAATGACGTCTGATGATCTTCTGGATATGGATGCTGGTGGGATGATAGGTAAGGGCAAGGGAAACTCTATTGCTATGGGAGGGAAGTCGGGGGATGAGGGCGGATGTGCGGGAGATGGGTCTTACCTGGTTGAGGGCCCTATTGACAATGTTGCTGTCGAATCCTCAGTTGAGGAAGAAGGTAGACATTTCAGAAGCTGCCTTGTCAAAGTTCATCTGAACATATGCGACGGAGACGGAGGAACTGAGAGAATAGGATGGAGTCTTTACAGGAAGCAGGGTGTGAGGACGTATAGTCCAGTTAGCTGTGGGAGTCGGTGGGTTTATAGTGTATGATAATGGCCAGTCTATCTCCAGAAAAGGAAACAGAGATGTCAAAGAAGGGAGGGGAGGAGTCAGAGATTCCAGTAAAATCAAAACTGACTTTTTAACGCCTGGCCTAGTATTTTTCAAAGGAAAGAACTCAACGTATGCCTCTACTTAAGGGCATAATCTCTAGGGTATGTGGTTGTTGACCAGTGGCTCATCATCGCTGTAGACTCATGAGATCATCGTCTTTGAAGGGTAGTTATTTGGATTTCCCCTTACATCTGTAGGGGTGACACTCCATGGGTCTTCCTCTCTCTACATGGCAACTTATTTGACATGAGCACCTATTTTTGACTGTCCCTGCTCTCTTTTGAGAAACACATTTCAGAATTACAGGAAATAAAAATGTTTGCAATACTTGAGGGTGTGGTCATGATTCGAAGTTAGTACCATATTGGGTGTCGAGATGGTTTAAGAACAAACAGGAAGCAATATTTTATATTTTGCTTTTCCCCATTGATATGCTGTTCCTTTCAAGCTGAATAAATGAATGACGATTTATTGTCAATTGTACCCTACAATAAACAGCAATGTAAAATACAATGAAAAGCTTCAACTGATGCCATAATTCATGGCCATTTTGAATATTTAAAGAATAAAAAGATAAAGCTGAAAGGAAGTCCTCTTTTACTTTCATTTCTGATATTTTACATACTGTATAATCATGCCTTTGGTTGTCAGACTTGGCAATAGCCATGTGGAAATTCTAGACTTGGTTTCTCCCTCACATAACTCTCAAGCCACAGAAACTGCACCCAGATATTTCAAATTCCAATCTGTTGCTGTTCAATGGCTGTTTATTATTACCCTAACTGTTCTCTGCATTTGATTTTTATACAGGTTGTCTGATATTGCATAACAATAGTATCTGCTTCAGCCCTGAACCAGATGCCTTTTTTGTTTGACAGGGAATCCTTCAAAATCTATGAAAACACCATTCATGATGCGACTTCATCTTACAGCAAATTTACACAAAATGCAACAGTTATGATCAAATTCACTTATTCGAGTCAATGAAGTACATTGTTGAAGGAAGACATAATAATTGAACACATTGCACTGACATATATCTCCACAACTTACTGAGGTTTAGCTCTACCTGGCCTTTCTACACTCCAACTGCTCAGTGGCTTGGTATCTCCAACCTATTAGTACAGATACTGAAAATATCTAGACATGAAATGTTAGCTTGCTTTCTCTCCATGAATGCTGTTTGATCCACTGTGATCTCCAGCGCTAGTTGTTTTCAGTACAGATTCCAGCATCTGTAGTAATTTACTCCTGTCAATATTGGTACTTGTCCCAGTATTTATCCCTGCTCTCCAGCAGAATGAGTGTCATTCTTTTAACATTTACAAATACAAACTAATTGTTTGTAGCCCAAACATCATCAAAACTGGTTCAGTGTAACTTTTGTCTTAAAGCCTTACTTTCTTAGTATGGAGGAGTTTCTCTTTAAAGTTAAGGAGAATTCTATAGCAGGAATAAAATCGTCTAGAGAATTTCCTTTTGTCTATTACATTCCTAACATTTCATTCACCTCTGATCATTTCTTGTAGCTGTACTCCACTTTTATTGCTTTCTGTACATAAGATTTGTTTTAAAATTATTCTGACCTGCCTTTCTTAGTGGATGTTCCCATATTTTCCATTCTTGATTCAATCTGTTATAGTTTAACCCACTCACGGAATCAATGAAAGTCAGCTTTCAGTACCTACTTTACTGTGTTATCTAACTTGTTTTGCCAAAAATATGGATGTGTAGCTTGATTTTCTCCACCTGACCAGTTATGTATGTATATTTTTCTATCTCTGAACATCCCTCGTTTCTGTTTGTTTACAACTTATAAAATACTCTGATCTATACTTCTAAGATGCAGAATGGATGACCTCCCATTTGTCTGCATTAAGACTCCTGTGCCACAATTTTGCCCGTTCATTTAATCTACAAAATGAATCTATGTAATTTATGTTTTTAGTTACACCACTCACAATCCTGCCTATCTCTTATGTCAGTAACAAAGTTGGATATGTGGCTTTCGATTGCATCATCAAAGCTGTGAATGAATACCCTACAGGACATGACTGGTCACGTCCTGAGGAAACCTGCCCATTAACTCTACTCTCTGTCTTCTGATTCTTTGACAAATGCACAGTTGGTTTTGATTGCATGAGTTTCAAATTTAACTGACAGTCTCTCATAAGGGCCTCGATTAAATGCTTTCTGGAAGTCCACCTCAATAACATCTATTGATATTCCTTGTCCATGACTTTAATCTCCACTTCAGAAATGTCCATCAGCTGGGCAGATAGGGTTAGGATGAATTTGTACTATATGCCCCACTGAAAATGTTCACAATTCTCAAACACTCATTCCATAATTACAGGCCACAATTTTTATGCTTGTATCAAGCTTGTAGTATTTTCATTGCTACTGCTGTCATTTCAGGTTCAGTACCATGGCTGCACAGCATGTGCTCTGTTCAGATGTAGGGGGCTCAAGGTGCGAACTTGGGTCAGCTGATAACACGGGTTCTTGGAATTTGTGCAGGGAATGTGCAGAATTTGCAGATTGAAAGTCTGTGTGACCCAATCTAACTCCAGCAGTGCTAATTTCTATACCTCATCATTAGTGTCCTCTGTTAACCTCGTACAAATGAACAAACATTCAACAGCCACACTGCCGCTCCGAAATCTTTTCAAAGAATTCTCAATCACTCTCAAGTCAGTTGCTGATTGATTTCTGCTGATTATTATTGACTGTCTTTGGAGTGAAAGAGTGTGTAACTAATAATTCTGCATGGTTCGCCTCTGGAATGTATGATGACTGCATCAATGCCAGCTCTCACACAGATAGAAGAAGAAGTGGAAAGTGAATGAGAAAGAGAGACAGTCATCTCCACCAGCATAATCCCTGCTTTAAAAAATGTTCCGTTTTCATTGCAGTAGTTACAGGCATATCAGTTTGGAGTGGGGTTTACCATGATGCAGCTACCTAGCTCTCGATCTATGTGCTGTGAACAAGGCCTGTATCTTACTATATTTTGGCCAAGTATCATTTTTGTTGAGTTTTATGGAGGATTTCTTTCTACAGTGGCTAGCGATTGTTCCAAAGCTGCCCCATCAACATCTACCACACCCCTACTGCACACATCTCATCTGACCTTGGCCTGATTCTCCCACTTACTGTAGCTGGATGTACTCACGCTGCCCCGATACACTGGGTCTCCTGGCACCACTGACAGCTTTAAAAGGCCATTATAGACCTTGTCAGGAATTGTCAGCACAAAGCTGCTCTGGACATGCCAGAGAAGATGAAGCTGATGTTCTATTGTGCAGACAGGGACCTGGAGGTCCTGGTGGATAGGGTAGTGTAGAGGAGACATGTCCTCATCCCTTAGGGCTAACAGAGGAGGCCATGATGCCTGAACTTGCTAACCTGTTCTGAGGTTTTCATCCAGATCAGTGCAGCCTCAACCATCTTGAGGAACACACAATAATGTCAGAAGAAGTTGAATGGCCTACTCCACTCTGCCAGGCTAACATCCACCTTCTCTCTGTCACACTTCACACTGACTCAATCTCTGCTCTGCACCCAGTTCTCACCAAGGCTCAAGCTCTACCACTCTCACTATTATCGGCGACGTCTCCTGTCACATACCCAATCCCCTTACAGCACCTGCTCAGAATGTTCACTGCGTTGCCTGTTCACTTGCTTGGAAAACTTCACCACCTTTCTCCATCTACTTCTCAACCCCTGACATTCTAACAAGAAATTTCCTCGCACCCTGCTCCCAATAAAAGTTCCATTCCACTCTCCCAGTTTCTCCATCTCTGTTGCATCTGTTCTGATGACATCACCTTCCACATGGGGAGGGTGCTTAAGAAATGTCCACCGTTTACCCCAACCAAGGATTTCCCACCACTGTGGCTGACAGGACCCTCAGTTGTGTCTGACCCATTTCCCACATGTCTGCTCTCACTCCTTCTCTTCCCTCACTAACAGCAATTGGGTCCCCCTGCTCCTCAATTTCTACTGCATCAGCATCCACATTAAAAGCATCATGAGCAGCTGTATTGTCACCTCTGGTGGGATACCACCAACATATACATATTCCCCTCCCTCCTTTGTCAGGTTTTAATAGGGGCTGTTCCTTCTGGGACTCTCAGGCTCACCCTTTGTCCACTCCAACCCCTCCCCCACAACCCCACAAAACCTTCCCGTGCAGAAGGCGTAACACCTTCCCATTTACTTCCTCCCTCCCCACTATCCAAGGCCCCAGACTCACCTTCCAGTGAAGCAGTACTTTACTAGCACGTCCCTTTTTCTTGTCGACTGCATTCACCTTTCACAATTTTGTCTCATCTGCACCGGGAGACAAAAAGCAGACTGGTTGACCACTTTGCGGAACACTTACATTCTGCCCATAAAAATGTTCCTGAGCTTTCAGTTGCCTTGTGCTTCAACATGCTACTGTGTTCCCTGGCACACATGTCTTTCTTGGGCTTGCTGTAATGCTCCAGCAAAGCTCAAGAACAACATCTTCATCTTCCGCTTCGGAGCTCTGTAGCCTTCAGGACTCAATATCGAGTTCAATATTTTTAGGGCCTGAATACCTTCTTGTATGTCTTTTAACCTCGCTGTCATGACCTGAGTTGCTTTTAGCATTGCCCACCTATTTTTACCTACTCACGGTCCCCATTATCAACTTTTCTTCCCACCGGCTTACAGTCAACCATCCCTTTGTACGGCAAACTGTCTTTCTCTCTCTCTGGGATCCAACTCCACCTATCTGCTCACTCCTTCTCCCCTTGCCCCATCTCCTGTCATCAGCATCTTTTCCTAGCTAGCATCAGTTCTGAAGGAGGGTCACTGGACTTGAAAAGTTAATTCTGCTTGCTCTCCACAGATGCTGCCAGACTTGTTGCGTTTCTCCCAGCAATGTCTGCTTTTTTGCTTCAGGACTGTAAGTCTGTTAGCTTTGGCTGAGGGTGCATACCACAAAAAGGTATGCCTGAGGCCAGGATGCAACTGGTGAATGGCGTGCAATCAATTTTGAGCTGTAACTTTTTCCAGTCCATGAGCTCAGTGCTTGTCCAAGAATGCACAGTGCCTTTTCAGCAGCATTCCAATGATAATTGTTGTGTGCTCCAAAGTGCAGCATTAAAGTGCAGAAATATACTGCAAACAGATCGGAAATGTGCCTTGGGGTGTGGTGAGGCTGGCATGTGTCAGATGCCAATGTCCATGAAGTGTGTGCAGCTGCAGCCCATAGAGTGTGTCCTGAGACATTGGTGCTGGGCATCCAAGATAGTAGTCTGCAGGAGCAAGCAGCAAGTTGGAGTTGTCCAGTAACCAAACTGACTTTCATGTTGCCCCCTCCATCCCTGCAACCCTTCATTTTCCATGGCTAACCCACCTAGCCTGCACATCCCTAGACACTATGGGCAAATTAGCATGGCCAATCCACCCTAACCTGCACATCTTTAGACAGTGGGTGGAAACCGAAGCGCCTGAAGGAAACCCACAGGAAGAAAGTGTAAACTGCACACAGACAGTCACCTAAGGCTGCAATCAAACCTGTGTCCCTGGTGCAGTGAGGCAGCAGTGCTAACCATCGAACTACCTGCAGCTGCCTGTCACAGTTATGTACTTTCTTTGTCTAATTAACCTGTTGCTTCTTAACAAACACAAGAAACTATCAAAGAATCACTGCAAATTGTTAACTACCTACATTATTTACCAGAACACCACCCCTCAAGAAAAGAAATCAACATCATCTTCCAGTGTCGACGACAGTCCATCCCAAGCACAAGTGGTTGGAACCCAGACAACATATCATAACACAGTGACAATTGTAGGCTTCATGTCATGCTAAACCATAATTGGACCAGCGGATGTGACCTTCACCAAAAGGAGAAGAAACCCAGAAGAATTTGAATTTTTTTTTTGCAGACAAGTGAATTACGTTTGTAAATGCATTGCTGTTTTAATCAAGGCTCACTCATTCACCTGAAGGTGTTCAGTTAGCACAGAGCCCTTGAAGACTTGGTGAAAAGGCAGCCAGATCCAATGATAAAATCATAGAAAAAAGCCTAAATAGGAGACAGAAAGCAACGCTTGGGCAGTAAGGCAACAGATCTCCATCAGGAATTAGCTGAGGTGTAATTCAATGTTGGAGCTCAACAATAAGGGAAAGTGTCGAAAACTTAAATGAACTGCGTACAATTTCCCAGCTTGAAAAATTACATAGGAGGACTTGGTGGGAAAATGAGCATTGCTGCAATCCTAATGGGTGTCATGTGATGCAACTGCAAAATTGAAAACAGGATCATACTTTACATCAAATTTGGGAATACCAAGAAAAAATATTACCAGTCCAACACAGCAAAGACCAGGAAAGCATTTCAGAGACAAGAGAAGTTTTATTACAATGTCAGAATATTAGGGTCATTGAGTCATATAGCATGGAAACAGGCCTTTCAGTCCAACTCGTCCACAATGACCACGTTCCTAAACTAAACTAGGCCCACTTGCCTGCGTTTGGCCCATATCCCTCCAAACCTTTCCAATTCGTGCGCTTATCCAAATGTCTTTTAAACATTGTAACTGTACCCACATCCGCCACTTCCTTTGGCAGTTCCTTCCACACACTAACCACTTTTTGTGTAAAATAATGTTGCCTCTCATGTCCTTATTAATTCTTTCCCTTCTCACCTTAAAATATGCCCCTTAGTGAGGGTGACTTACCCAGAAAATTAAAAATGCATGCGCAGTAAGCATTGTTAATTTTAACCTGCATATTTGCTCCAATAATATTGTGTTATTTCTGGAATGTGTACAAGATGGACTTTTGTTGAAGAACAAATTCAGTGAGGAACCAATCTGGGGCAGTCTGTGATAAAGGGTCTAAATAATAATCTTGTTGTGAGAGGTCCTCTAAGTAACAGAGACCATTATGTCATAGGATTCATAATTGGCATCGAAAGTGAAGTAGTTCAATCCAAACCTAGGGTCTGAAATCTAAACTGAGGAAATTGCAAAGGTATGAGGGTTGAGTTGGCTGAAATAGACTGGGTAAGTTCATTAGAAGGAATGAAATTGGATAGGCAATAGTTAAAGGTTAAGGAACAAATGCATACATTCAGCAGTTATCCATTCCTTTTGGGCATTTGAACACCACATGAAAAGTGGCTCAATCATTGTGAACAAAAGAAATTAAGGATGATATTAGATCCAAAGGGGAGATAGGTAAAGTTACTAGAAAAAGCAGCATATCTAAGGATCGGGAACAGTTTAGGATTCAGAAAGGGAAGGCTAAGAGGTTAATTAAGAGAACAAGAGTAGAGCATGAGAGTAAACTGGCAAGGAACGTAAGGTGAGCTGTTAGAACATCTGGGAGTAAGTAAAAAGAAAAAGTATAGAAGACAAATATAGACAAATATCTTTTGTATGAAATGGAGAATTGATAATGGAGAACAAGGAAATAATCATGGTTCAAAAAACAGTGCTGGAGAAATTAATGGGGCTAAAAGGTGATTAACCCACTGGGGCTAGAGAATCTGCAGCCCAGGCATCTACAGGAGGTGGCAGTGGAAATAATGGGTAGGGTGGTTGTCGTTGTCCAAAATTCTGCAGATTCTGGAACCATCTTGGCAGATTGGAGGGTAGCAAATGCAACTCCACTGATTAAAAAAGAAGGACAGAGGAAGAAAACGCATGGATACAAGTGTTACAAAAAAAAACCCAGCCTTGACACACAATACACAGAGGCAGGCAGTACCAGAAGGGGTTAAATTCAAACATTAAGAATGAGATAATGGCTCAGGAAGGGGGAATTCAACATGATCTGACTGCTCTCATGGTGAAATATAAATCAATGAAACTCTGAAATTAAAAGTTAGTCTAATGGTGAACATATAGACATTGTTGTAAAACCCATCTGATTCACTAATGCTGTTGAGAGAAGGAAATCTGTAATGATCCTTACCTGGTTTGGCCTACATGTGACACTGGACTCAGAGCAATATAGTTGTCTCTTAACTGCCCTCTGATATGATCCTAGAAAGTTGGTTTGTTCAAGTGGCAGCTTGGAATGGGCAATACATGCTGGCTCAGCCAGCTACACCCATGTGCCAGGACCGAATAAATTGATTCCCCAGTACAATATTATTGAACCTGACTGTTTTTTCCAATGATGAGTTGCCATTGAGAAGGAAAATGGCAAATTTGGCTTTTTCCATCCTGGGGTGAGGTGCTGTCACCATGTCATCTCCGAGCTCCATCTCCACTTCAGTGGCAAATACAGGAAGGCAGCTAATTATCTGAATGATCATAGATTGGGAAAGGGGAAGGTGCAATGAATTCTGAGTGTCCTTGAACATCAGTCACTGAAAGGAAGCATGCTGGTGCAGCAGATAGTGAAGTAGGTAAATGGTTTGTTGGCTTTTGCAGAGAAAGTATTTGACCAAAGGAACGGGGATGTCTTGCCTCAATTGTATATGGCCTTGCAAAGACCATACCTGGAGTATTGTGTGCAGTTTTGGTCTCTATATCTGAGGCAGGATGTTCTTATTATGGAGGGAATGCGACAAAAGTCTACCAGACTGCTACCTGGAATGAAAGGACTGACATACAAAAAAACACTGGATTGAATAGGATTATAGAAGAACGAGAAGGGATCTCATAGTAATTTACTAAGTCCTAATAGGTCTAGATAGGCTAAACACCAGGAAGGATATTCCCAATGACTGGGGAGTCCAGAAGCTGGAGGCACAATTTAAGGATACAGAGTTTAGGACTGGGATGAGGAGAAATTTCTTCACCCAGAGAGGGGTGAGCCTGTGGAATGTAGTACCACAGAAAGTGGGTTAATGCCAAAATATTGAATATTTTTAATAAGGAATTAGATATGGTTCTTCGGGCCAGTGGGAGCAAAGGATAGAAAGCAGGAACAAGGTATTAAGTTGAATGATCATTATTGAATGGCAGATCAGGCTAGAAAGGTCAAATAGTCCTGCTCCTACTGCTATTTTCTATGTTTCATTGTATGTTTCGATGTTTCAAACATTGTTTAGAATCATTCTTAACCGATCATGTTGCATGGACTGATTGCTCCATGGAACAGGATTACCTTGTTTCTGGAATGTGTGCAATATACAAAGGAGGATCATCTCTCTGACAAACTCAACAGAATGACCAAAAGAAAAATGTTTGATGTGATTGTCAGATGTTTGACATGAAAAATGAAAATATACTACAGATGGTTTGGGTCTGAATTAAACAGGGTTTACAGCAGAATGGTAGGACTTTGTTTCTGTTTTGGTGTTTTCTCAAATGTCATGGTGACTTTGTGTGAGAGCTAATTTTAAAATGAAGGAAGATTTCTATCAGTCGAACCAACTGAGGTTTGTAACAAATTTGGATCTGTTACACACTCCTTCTTCTAAGCCATGCATATAATTAGTAAGTAGTTGAGGCCCTGGAACTGATACTCATGGAGATCCACCAGTTACATCTTTCCAACCTGAAAAAGATTAATTCAATCTGGCTCTCTGTCTTGTGTGTGTTAACAAGTCCTTAATCCATGCTAATACGTTACCCTTAATACTGTAAGCTCCTATGTTGTGTGGTATCCTTTTATCTTCTGGAAATCCAAAAGCACTGCCATTTCCCCTTTATCAAATTTGATTTGTATAACCTCATCGAACTCATGCAAATTTGTCAAACATGATTTCCCTTGCAAAAATCCATATTGATTCTGATTGTCTCAAGTTTTCCTAAATGACTCACTGTTTCTTTCTTAATAATGAACTCCAGCATGTTTCCAATGAGAGACCTTGGGCTAACTGGCCTGTAGTTTCCTGCTTTCTGTCTCCCTCCCTTCTAGAACAGGGATGCCACATTAATAATGTTGTAGTCCACTAGACTGTTTTCGAATCCAGTGCATTCTGTTGAGTGTGGGCCATCAGGTCCTGGTGACTGGTCCACCTTTTGTCCTATTTGTTTGTCAAATACCTATTCCTCATGATGGAGATTGTTACAAGACCTTTACTCTCAATAACACCTTGCTGGTATGTTATCTTCAGGATGTTTACAGTGTCCTTCATCATGAAGATGATTGCAGAATATTGTCTAAAATATTTAGCAATATCTGCCATTTTCCTGTTCACCATAATTGATTTCCCGGTTGTATCCTTCAAGAGACCCACACTTACTTTAGTTACTCTCCTTTTATACATTCACAGAAGGTTTTGTGATTTGTTTTCATATTTCTTGCAAAATTACATTCACAACCAATTTTCTCCCTCTTTTTTGAGTTTTTAAGTCATCTGCTGTTTGGTCCTAAAGAAAATTCCCAGTACTCTGGTCTCCCACTATTTCTCACTGCTTTGCATACTTTAATTTTTGTTTGGATACTCTCCTTGACCATTTTTGTTACCTATGGGTTGTTCATGCTTCTTGTTGAGCCCTTTTTGACTGGAAAAATGTTTGCTGACAATTGGGAAGTATCTGTTTAAATGTCTGCCACTGACAATCTACTGTCTTCTATATTTTCTTGCCCATTTGATTTGTCCAGTCAGTAGATAGATTAAATCACCTGTGACTATTGTAATGTTCTTCCTGTGTGCCTCCACTATTTGTTGATTGATACTAATGTCCTATAATAAGGTAACTGTTCAGGGCCTATAGAATAATTCCACCTGTAACTTCTTTTCCTTGCAATTCCTTATTTCTACCTAAACTGATTCTACGTCATGATCTGTTATACGTATATCATTACTAATCACCACACCGATAACTTCTTTCATTGACCTAGCTACCCCACCTCATTTTCCTTTGTGCCAATTCTTCCGGAACATCAAATACTGTTGATAATTGAGATCTCAATCTTGGTCACTCTGCAACCACAACTCTGTAATCGCTATTGTGACAATACTATGGTGTATGCTGTTCTGGTTTGTTTTATATAAGGAGAGATTCAGACAGAGGTGCCAAGCCGATAAAGTAAACAACTTATGAGGCCTTGGGTTTCTTTTAAAGTTGGAACAGTTGAAGCAGCGTGAAGGGATGGAGTCAGGCTCCCATAGAACCAGGATTTTAGTTTAACTTTCAGCAGTTGCTGAGGTCTTGAAGCTAGATGTGGAAGCTGGTTTTCCTCTCTCTGTAACAGCTAAAAGCTGGGGTTCACTTCCTGCTGCTAGAATTGCATGTGGGACAATCTGTTTTACTGAATTTGCCTTTACCAAGGGTGTGTTTATGGGATGTTACTCTACGAGTAGTTAAACAATCTATTATTCCGTTACCTTTTCCAATAGAGTTAAGGTATTGTTAGATCTTGTATTTTCCAATGAGATACAAGTCCAGTGGTAGATTCAGGTAACCTTTATTGCAGCTTCAAATCAGTTACAGCACAGCAAAAAGGCACAAAGGCATGCAAAAACTTCAGATTGTGCACTGTTAAAGCTCAGAGTGCGCGCACCATCCCACCACCCCTCCACCCAGCCCACTCCACACCATTTTTGATACTATTGGGCAGCAGCACTGAGTTATCCCTCTGTAATTGGCTGTCTGGTACAACATCTTACATAGTTCAAGCTTGTTAATCACTGAGATGGACAGGCCTGTGGCCCTGCCCCCACCCCCATCTTTCATAATGTTTCCCCAGACTTTCTTATCTTGCTCCTTGAGGTTTTTCACAACATTTGTCAGCTGCATTGTGTTATTTGCCAATTTGTTAGATCAGAAACTTTTATATTTCTCATTACACAGGGAATACAGAAGAATATTAGTTTTTGATCAGTTCCAACAAAGTTACGTGGTTACACCTAATGTGAGAATTCCTTTGCAAACAAGTTGTGTCTCAATGTGTTCATTCAATCCAGAAACCAGAGTCTTCTTCATTCCGTCTTGTGATGATAAGGTATGGAGTGGGTCGGTCACTTTTGACCTCTGAGTCTCGTTTGAATCTTTTCCTCTAATGCTTTTAGTGATTTTTTTGTATATAAGTTGATCTATAGCTATTTTGGAATCTATATTTGTGATTATCTGAAGAATCTTAATAAAACCCACTCTTAATATTAAAACATATTGATTAAATAATTTGAGAAATAACTAATTAGTGTGAAATGTTCTAATCTACACAAGCAATTTCAGCTGCGCATTCTACCTCATTTAAGCAACCTTGGTTACACAGGCCTACTATTGTTCTACTTGTGGGGACTATATTAAGCAAGTATTTTCCCATATGCTCTAAATACCGTAGCCATGGGCAGCAGTCAGCCATCTTGCGATATCCAGTCATGGGCAGCCCCAATGGTTACTTCAATTTTTCTTTCTTTTGTTTGCATCTTACCTATAGTTCCAGGGCGGGGAGACTCCCAGTGACAGAGACTGAGATCTGAGTGAATGCTCTGGAGGGGAGTCCCATCACCCGAAGGCAAATCCTCAGAGACACAGAATCGAGCTGTTGGTTTATGTGAAGGGCCTGCAGTGACTATTGGCCTTATACTAACTTCCACATTGGGGAACCCCAATGGGGAATCATTTCTGTGAAGAGGCAGCAAGTGAACGGTTGGGAGGCAGAGGGGTTTTATTACAGTCTCTAGGAAGGGGATTGGATAATGTTATTACACCATCATTACCATCGAAAGAGGATCAGTCACGTGCTCAGACTGCACTGAGGCCAAAGGTGCTTTCAGCTAAAGTATATGGCTCCTATAATAAAATAAAGGGTTCAGCACCATGATAAAGCACATATTTTCATCTCTATTTGGATATCAGTTTAACGCACAGTGATCCAGATTACACTAGAACTCAATGGGGATGAGTTTAGATTGAGCCACTTGTTGGAAACAGGGTGAAGCTGCTCACCCAATGTGTGTGTGAGGTCCTCAATAATATCCACAGCCTGGGCTTTGGTGATATCCGCAAGCCCTGACTGTGATGTTAACTCTGTCCTGAGCAGGGAAACTGCTGCAGCTTTTAGCACAGGCTGAAACAGCTTTGAAGAGAAACAAAGGGAAATATTTATATTTTCTTCGGACATAAATTCCCCCACCGGGCCCCAAAGTGATAACTTGGGGCTTCCCCACACCAGCTGCCCATATATCCCTTTTCCATCCCATGCGATTCTCCCAGAATTCCCTGCAAAACACCAACCTGAACATTGACTGCCAGCTCTGGAATGCAGTTTGGAACTTAAAATACCCTCAAACAGACATTAGCAGTGAAGAGTCAGTTTCCAAACTCCTTCACTGCACACCCAGTATGTAACTGGAGTTAAAAATCAGGCGACTGTAATTTTCATAATTGGATTAAAAACTGTTTCTTTCCAGCTCAGTCCAACTGAATCAATTAACCCACATCTCAAAACACACAAATGGATTTTGTTTCTTTCCACTCACAACAATAACTCTTGGATGTCAGAAACAAATGGTTCATTGACCAGTGAGGACAAAATTCCTGAATGATCCGCAGAGATTTGGAATAATTACAATACCATCTGAAAATTATACACGTGAATAATATGATCAATTGAAAGATATCTAAGTGAAACATATGAAGTGGATACCAGGTAAAAGCTGATTCTAGATTAGAGAGTATTAATTCATCATTCGGCTAAGCTTTAGCTGGGAAAGTCAATGCTGAGCTAGATGGAAAGGCGTAATTCACAAAGGGCACTAAGATAGTCTTCATTGCCTTGATCAAATTCCAAGGCCTTTTCAAAGTATTCAATGGCTTTGCGCTTCTTTCCATCTAGTTGATGCAGGAAGCCAAGAACACCCAGGGCCTCACTATCTCGTGTATTCCTGCGAAGTCGTCTTGTGGCGATCCTCTCCAAATTTTCACGGCACTTTTTTCTTTCCACTGAATTATAATCGACTTTCATTCCTTCCAGAAAATGGGCGATGGCTTTTGATTCTGTTCTTTTCTGATGCAGTTGAAATAATCCGGCCTGTAAACATATTGCTTGCCTATTCTCGGGACGGATATCTTTCAGTTTCAGGAGATTGTTGTAGATCTTCTCTGCTTCAGGAAACTCTTCATTTATTGAACATATTCCTGCAAAATCCAGTTGTGCCTTAATAAAGGTTAAGGGCCGATGCTCGAATGCCTTTTTAAAATGAGACTTGCAAAGATTGATCAATTCAGTTTTCTGCTGAAAAGCAGGAATGTGGAGCCTTCTGCTGAGTGGATTTTTGAGCAGTGACATTAGTTTCTTTCTGTAACACAGGCCAATTTGATGGTGTAAGAAGGTAGAGTTTGGAGTAATTTCCATTGCTGTCTTCAACACTTTCAAAGCTTTTTCAACATCTCCATTGTTTCTGTAAAACTTTGCAGCGTATCGAAGCACGTGTGGGAGATCAGGGGACTTCTGCAATGCTCGCTCAACCAGTGTGAATGCTTCCTCCTCTTGATTGAACTCTTGTAGTTTTAAAGCTAACAGCACCATGGCTTCAGCATGATCAGGATCAAGATCCAGCACACGCCTAAACTGTTTCACTGATTCCATGGGCCCACAACTCTCTGGGGTCCCAGAAAATGTTTCCAGACGATACAGAACAGTAGCATAGCCAACGTTCCACTCAATGTTGTCAGGATCCTTCTCCAGGGCTTTCTTAAAACATTCCTTTGCCTCTTCATAATATCGGGCAGCAGATTTCAACAGTGACCAACCCTTCTCCCCGTAAACCTCGGGTATCATTGCTGTAAATCGAGAGGCTTCAGGAAATAGTTTACAGACCGTCTCCAGCTTGTCGAGGTAGGACTGAGCCTCTTCCAGTCGATCCATGTGATAATGAACCCAAGCATAGTTTCCATAGATGATGATCATTTTTCTTTCAAATTCATCTTTATAATTCTCCTTCAGGATCTTTTCAGCTTCCTTTAAATTCTCAATTGCCTCTTCACAGTTTCCTTGCAGACAGTTTATAAAAGCAAGTTGGTTGTACGATCTGGCTTGAGATTTCACACTTGTCTGTATTGAATCTTCTAATCTTTGTTTCAGATCATCCAAGTCAATGGTTTCTTTCTGTGGAGCCCACGTAAAGTGACATTGAAGCTGATTGAGCTTCACTTTCAACAAATCCTTCTGTGTGTCACTGCAAAAGAATAAAATGTAATAAAAGTTGTCTAACAGTAACTTAGATTTTCCCTGCCCTGCCTTTCTTTGTACAAAAGTTGCTCCTGTTTCATGGACTCAGTGACTATGAAATCTCTGGCCATCTAACGTCAAAGATCATCTAAGCAAATCTCTGAGCAAGACGAAAGGATTTAATTTATAACCTTGTGTGTTATTATGCTTGTCTCCTTTCTGCTGAGTGATCTGCTATCTGCTGACTTTTTAATCTCCTCACTAAAAGCACATCTGAACATCTGAACTATCTTCACTTCCGATCATCTGAAGAGGAACACTGGTTCAAGTATCCAATCCGCCTGTTAGGACGTTCAATACATCTCCTTCTCTTCCCTGCATTCTGTCCTAAAATAGAAGTCTTCTCACTGAATTGTGAGGGCTATATCCAACACCCTTTCCTTCTCACATGGACATTCACTTAACGCTCTCACAAACAGTGGTCCAACCGGTTGTGGGTCTATTACATTCTCCATTCCAAAATGTAAATTAAAAACATATCCTTAAAACAGAAAGTCAAATGCATCACAAATATGTCCTCAGCATTTTAAAATACCACAAGTCTGTGAGAAGGTGAGTTTGACGGTGGATGCTCATAAAACATTCACCAAACTCTAGTTTTGTATCAGGACTCCATTTCATTCCAGAACTGCCCTCAGCCCAGAGAATCAAAACATTCCAGAATTTCCTCATTAAAGACTGCCTCT
Organism: Ginglymostoma cirratum; assembly: GCA_024137785.1. Classification (NCBI taxonomy): domain Eukaryota; kingdom Metazoa; phylum Chordata; class Chondrichthyes; order Orectolobiformes; family Ginglymostomatidae; genus Ginglymostoma; species Ginglymostoma cirratum. Next base: position 40,140,131 of record JAHRHZ010000139.1, read on the forward strand.
CCTTAAATCCTCTCTTTTACTAAACTTTCTTGTCACCTTCCAAATATTTTCTTTTGTGTCAATTTTTGTTGACCACATTCCTATGGCATTGTATTACATTTGAGGTGCTATATAAATATCATTTGATATAAAAATTTATGTCTGAAAGGTTTATTAATGAAGAAACAAGCTTCTTGCCCAATAGTCCAAATGTAAATTTCAATACTAAAGAATTTCAAGTAAACTTTACTGACCTCATCTTGTAAAATATGTTGATTTTCTTTCTTGACTGTATTCAGCTCCTGTGAGTCGTTTGAGGAATGGGATTAATGTGTTAGTTTTCAACAAAATGCATGTTTTCCTTTCATGATTCACTTGAAATCACTTACTAAATGTGAAACGAAACTGAAACTGGAAAATGAAATGAAGAACTAAAGTATCTGTCTGTCCAGTACAGCACGTACTCACAGAGTCATAGTCCTAGACACTCCAGGAATTGAGGGTAAATCTCTAAGACACTGTAATGTGCAATCCTAGTGAAAAAAATTACCGGCATATTAAAAATTGAGTATTGTTTTGCTATTTCCTTGAAACTGGATAGAAAAAATTGTGGAAAAGCAATAAAGCGATTGCTTGGTTGAAAGTCATGAGTCATCTCATTGGCAGAAAGCATTCATCTCGAGAATGATTCAATGCAGGAGCAGGGTGTGGGGTAAATCATGTGTTGAATCCTGCAGGCATACTCTTAATCACTTTTGACAACACTAGCTGTCAGTACAATAACATTGACCAGACCTTCTGGACTCTGGATTGTCAAATACACCCACCTTGAAGATACACCTTCAGTTCCCTTGGGAAGACCTGAAACACTGACTACTAGGCATTACCTGGGATGCCTAGACTTCAGATAGATAACCACCTATCATCTGGAGCCCTCCAATAAAGTCCCCTCTGCTGAATTAGAGTTAGTGATCTGGAGAATTTTAACCTAGTCTGTTCTGACTCCTGGAGAATCACACAACTGAACCACATAACTCTCCCAGACCCTTCAACATACTCTGGCTAGCACCTTCCGACATCTCCTAAATGGATCTCACCGCCCTACCCATCCTACCTCTTTACGTTTATTGCCAATCTACCCAGCTGGCACCCCTACCCAGCTGCCATTCTGTAACCCTGCTGCTTTCCCACGTTATCACCTGACCCAGCTCCATAGCTGATGCCTTCCTGTCCTTCTGCCTGGTTGTAATTTCCTAGCCTGATAATTAATCAATTGGCATCCTCTCCTCCCCTTATCCGTTTACCACACTAGCCCTAACCGCTTACAAACTGAAAACATTTATCCAATCATTTGGGACATTTAGCAGAATATGGCTGCTCATGCTATTAAAAAGGGTTGTGTCTTCCATTCTTATTCTCTGCCTTGCTCCTTCTGAGGATTCCACAGCTGACTGAGATTTGGAGAATTCGTCCTAAACATGAGCTCTATCACAAGATGTATAGTAATTTACCCAGGCTATCGCTGTCTGACAGCAGCACATATGCACTAAAAATCAGACACTATCTAAACACCCACTCCTTCCTGAACAGCCCTTCTGAAACGTCCTCATGCACCCACAAACCCTCATAAACACTCTTCCTCTTAAACCCCACCTCCAATGCCAGTCTGTCTAATGATCCTGACCAAATCAAAAGACCCACAAAACTGTTTCAAACTCCCTCCATCTTAATCTCCCACAACTCCAACCTAATTGGAAACACCCTCACTCTAACACTCTTCCCCCACACCCGAAACTGAACCCAATCCAACTCAAACGCTGTCTGCCATTGCTAACACTTCCCACCACAAACGCTAATGCTGTACAGCCCATAAATCCCGTTCCAAAATTTAAGTCCATCTCAAAACTTCCCCATCCCTAAACTACACCCCCTCCCACTCCAAAGCTTTCCTTACTTCAATGTCCCATTCCAAATACACACACCATGTACACAGTCCTAAACTTAAAGCAATACAGGACAGTGGCCCAGCCTAAAACATTCACCATCTTAATGACCCTGCCCCCAGTGTTCCCTAAAATCTTTTATAACCTCCATTCTAAATTAAACTTTCCTTCTTGCTGAGTGCTAGACATGACTGATCTTGCAACCAAAGTGATGAAATCCCACAACCTTTGATTGTCAGTGTTTGGAATGGATACTGGCATTAAGATCCTCAGCAGCAGCAATTAAGAGGGTGAGACGTCCTGATTAAAGTGTCAGTTAGAAGTGTAACAAAACTCAGTCAAGTGAGTGTCTAAACACTGGAGGTACTCCTGCTTCCCAGGCAGTTTTCTCTCACTTGACTGTGACTTGCTTCTCATGGCAGTGATCCGAATAGTGCCAGGTAGGGAAATATAACAGGGAAATGCAGCCCAGTTCTAAACCCTGGTGAAAATTAATGATTATTTTATGAAACTAATTGACTAAAGAATTCTAGGGATTTGGTGACAACAGCTAAAGTGCTCTTATTGAAGGTGGAAACTGGGCAGTTACTACCGTCTTTGTTGCATTCACATGGAGAGAACACAGAAATATTCTTCAAACATATCGCTTCTAAATCTCAAGAGAACTGTAACTCTATGCAATAATTGTATTATATAAGGGTCTCGTACCTTATAATTTAACAAGGGGAAATTTTAAGTAAGTGACGTCATGATAGTCCTATAAGACCAGTGGGCTGTTTCCCAACAAGCACCAAGACATCACTTGGCTATTAGTGAGAAGTGCCCTACCTGGGAAATCCTTCTTTTACGCTCAGAATTTCTGCACCACTGCACCCTGCCTTGAGGTGGCTGCGGAGGTGGGGGAGCAGTGTATGAGGTACAGACTGTCACACATCTCCTGCTAGAATTTGCCTTCGCAAAGGAAGTCTGGAGAAAAATACAGTGGCTTTTGTCGAGGTTTGTCCCGAGCAGCTCAGTGACACAGGACTCTCTGCTCTACAATCTGTTCCCTGGGATGCACACTGAAACAAACATCGACTGCGCCTGGAGAATGATCAACTCAGTGAAAGGCGCTCTTCGGTCTGCCTGAAACTTGTTGGTCTTCCAGAACAAGGAGCTGACCTTGACCGAGTGTTGCAGACTGGCACATTCCAAGGTCCAGGACTACGCGCTGAGGGACGCACTAAAGCTTGGGGCAGCTGCTGCCAAGGTGCACTGGGGAAAGACCACTGTCTGAGATCATTCTGCTGAAGGTAAATGGGGACCCATTCAGTTATCAGGCCCTCCTGGTGCCTCAAACACATGTAAATAAAGACTTGTATAAATAAAAAATGCCTTGGGATTGTTTGCTGGATAGAGTCAATCTCCAATGTTTGTTTGTTTTTTCACATGCTGCTGTACAGAACCAAAATGTTTCAGTGACTATGATGTATATAAAGATACCTCTATGAATAAAGTAAACTTTTGAAATAAAAATAGCTTTCTCATTAGAGAGGGATGACAGGTTTAACCTGAGGGTGACCATGCCTCAGGCAAGGGGTGAGAATGAAAAGGCAGGATTTTCACAGTAACTGTAAGCTTTACAAAACTGCTGTATAATGGAAATGTTCTGCACTTAATGCATTGAACAAGATGCAAACTTGCTCACAAAGCAGTAGCTGCTGGCGCAGAAACAACACGTGTAGCTGTGAGCATAAGGATGGCTGACAACAGGATTCTTTCACCTACTGGCCTGAGGCCAAGTGAAATGTGTGAGATGCCAAGCCTGACTCCACACCAGGAATATAATTGGCCCAAGGTTGTTGACTTGAGCCTTGAATGAAATGTAACAAGATCAAATGTGGAACAATTGCGTTTTGATACGACAAGTCACAGATTGGTGAACAGAATTTGGCGCAATGAGGAGCACTCAAGCTCTGGCCCATGCCACCCTGCCCAGACTGATAATCAAGAGAAACAAGTTGGCCTGAAGCTTCTTCCTTGATCTGGAAAACACTCAATACCTTATTGGTCATGGCATCCTTCTGAGAGATGCCAAATAGGATACTCAACTGTATCAACACCAATGTTGGTCCTCAAAAGTGGCATTAGAACAGAGACCAGGGCAGAGTTAGACTGGAGAATCGCCAGCATGGGAGCAAGAATTAACCCTGGAAATAAACAGCTGCTGAGTGTTTTATTAAACTTCACTTGGTACTCCTGCTGCTTCAGGAGTCATCGCAGAAGTTAAAGAATTTTAAAAACTACTCGAAATTCACCAATTTATGCCTTTCAGATCTTTGTTGAAAGAAAGCATGGATTGGGTTGCCATAGATTGCAATTTATTGCATATCAATAGATTCTAAATACTGAGAAACATTATGAACTATTAACATATAACCTTACTGGTTAAAACTCTAACCCGCTGATAAATGTCCCATCACAAATATACAGACAGAGACAGACAGGAAAAGAAATGCCTGGGTGTTATGGGTGGAGAGAAAGACTGGGAAGGCAGTTCGATGGTCCCTATCCACAGGATTCACTGAGATGATCCTTTAGACCTGTCAGGATTTGCTGCTCATAGAAACAAGAGGAGGAGTAGTCAAAAGACAGTTGCTTATCATGCCATCCTTTCGGAGTTGCAGAATAGTACAGAATTTCTGCATCTAAGTTTCTGAAGGACTTCCCAAAATATTTCAGGGTTGATGTAGTTGAAGGTCTTCCACTGATCAACAAAGGCCCTATGCTTTGTTCCGTAGACTTCTCCTGGATTTGTTTATTTATTTATAGTTCTCCAGGATAATGGGAAACCACACTGGATATCTGGGAGAAACTGAAAACAACAAATGCTGGAGATCACAGTGGGTCAGGCAGCATCCATGGAGGGAAAACAAGCTCATGTTTCGAGTCTAGATGACTCTACATCAGAGCTGACACGTGTATGGAGGCACCAGCATTTATGCGATCGTGGAGGATGGGAGGTTGGAGTGCTGGGGGAGAAAAGATGTTGACACTTCAAACTAAGTGATCGGAACGTGAGAATGGTAGAATAATGGTGTCTGTAATTGCCAGACTGGAAAGGACAGACCGTCCCACTGGAGTCAGGGGGAGGGAGGAGAAGACATGGTGACAGAGAATGTAACAAATAAAGCTAAAAGTGAGGGAAGGAATGGCAATGGGTTCACAATTGGAAGGTGTTGAACTCAATATTGAACCCAGAAGCCTGTAAAGTGCCTAGTCTGAAGATGAGATATTGCTCCTCCAGTTTGCACTGTGATTCACCGGAACACTGCAGCATGCCAAGGACAGACATGTAGGCATGTGAGCAGGACATTGTGTTACAACGAGCAGCTGTGGAAAGGTCGGGGTCATGTTTGCACATGGACCAGAGGTGTTCTGCAAAGCGGTCACCCAGTCTGCGTTTGGTTTCTCCAATGGAGAGTGAGCCACATTGGGTGCAGCAAATACAATGCACAAGATTGGAGGAGGTTCAGGTGAAATGCTGCTTCACCTGGAAAGACTGTTTAAGCCTTTGGATGGTGAGCAGGGAAGAGGTGAAGGGGCAGGTATTGCACCTTCTGCGGTTACATGGGAAGGTGCCGTGAGAAGAGGGAGTGGTTTTGGTGGACGTGGAAAGGACTAGGGTGTCCCGGAGGGAATGATCCCTGTGAAATGCACTCAGGAGGGGTAGGGAAAAGAGGTGATTGGTCGTGGCGTTCTGCTGGAGTTGTCTGAAATGGTGAGAATGATCTTTTGAATGTGGAGGCTGTTGGGATAAAAAGTGAGGATAAGGGGGACCCAATCGTGCTGTTGTGAGTGACGGGAAGGGGCAAGGGCATAAGCAGGGATGACAGGTCAGATAGATGCCTTCAGTGATGGGTGGGAAGTTGATCTGGAGAATTTTTTGTATAACCTTCACACAGTGCACAGACGTGATATGTCTGTGCAGTAATCCAGAAATATTAAAATCGTATGTTTCACTCTATAACTACCCCTTATGTAGAAAAAAATTATGTTTTTACTCCATTCTTCTCAAAAACTTTGCAGCTGAGCAAAGAACATTTCAGAGATCAGGGACTTCTGCACTGCTTGCTCACTCCTCCCTGTGACTGAACCCTTGTAGTTTTAAAGCGAACAGCACCATGGCTTCAGCATGATTAGGATCAAGCTCCAGCACACGTCTAAACTGTTTCACTGACTGAGTGTGTTCATAACTCTCTAGGGTTCCAGAAAATCATTCCAGACGAGACAGAACAGTGGCATAGCCAATGTTCCACTTAATGTTGTCAGGATCCTTCTCCAGAGCCTTTTCAAAACATTCATTTGCCTCTTCATAACATTGGCCAGTAGAAATCAACGGTGACCCAGCCCTTCTCCCCATAAACCTCAGGTATCATTGCTATAAACCAACGGCAGTTTCCTTCCCTAAAGGGCATTAATGAACCAAATGGGGTTTTCCCCAACAATTAATTCATGGTCACCATTAGACGTATAGTTACAGATATTCAGCAAATTCAAATTTTACCATAGCAGGATTTGAACCCAGGCCCCACAATGTTACTAGAGTCTCTGGATTAACAGTCCAGTGATAACACCACTAGGTCATGTACAGACCACCTCCAGCTTGTCGAGGTAGGACTGAGCCTCTCCCGGTCGGTCCATGTGATAATAAACCCAGGCATAGTTTCCATAGGTGACAATGATTGTTTTTTCAAATTCACCTTCATGATTCTTCGTCAGAATCTTTTCAGCTTCCTTTAAATTCTGAATTGCCTTTCCACAGTTTCCTTGCAGACAGGTTATGAAAGCAGAGATAAAAGGTACTGCAGATGCTGGAGAATCCGAGATAACAAGCATGGGGCTGGATGAACACAGCAGGTCAAGTGATGCTGCTTGACCTGCTGTGTT
>JAHRHZ010000139.1:40147381-40165825 GCA_024137785.1 Ginglymostoma cirratum
AACACAGCAGGTCAAGCAGCATCACTTGACCTGCTGTGTTCATCCAGCCCCATGCTTGTTATCTCGGGTTATGAAAGCAAGATGGTTGTAAGACCTGGCTTGATATTTCACACCGGCCTGTATTGAATCTTCTAAGTTTGTGTTTCATATCATCCAAGTCGATGTTTTCTTTCTGTGGGGCCAACGTGAAGTGATATTGAAGCTGATCAAGCTTCACTTTCAACAAATTGCTCTCTGTGTCACTGCTAGAGAATAAAAGCTCTCGTAAAATCACTTTATCCGGTCTTGTTATTCATTTCTTTTACATTTTTACATATTTGATCCTTGGAATTTGTCAATTGCGACACGCCTTTGTTGAGTGTTAGATGCAGCTGAGATATTTATCATTGGCACACCATTCATTGCAGCAAGAACAGTTTGGATTCTCTCCTGAATAAAGTGTTCCACTGAACTTTCTTGGTCTTATGGCAGAATCTCAGCAGGCTCTCTCTGAGAGTTGCCTCAAGCTGATTTGAGAGTTCCTCATGGTGAGTTCAGGTAAGGGGACTCCAAAGGCAAAGTCTTGGCCTGACTGACCTTGGGACAGATCAGTGTGTGCAAGAGAAAAACAACATGCCAACAGATGCCAGAAGTTGCCAGAGACTTGCTTTTCTGGAAAGGTGTGAGATAACCCATTGAGATAGGCAGATGAGTTATTAAACTATGCTAAAGAATAGCTGTCTGCAGAGTTAATCCTGCATCATGGCTATAAGTACCTGTTCCCAAGCTGTGGAAGAACCCTAGGGTCAATAAAGCATGAATACAGTGAAGATTAACAGGGCGTCGAACCTAATGCGTTATGAAGACCTCAAATACTGATTCAAGACAATTGCCTCTTTGCTGAAGATGTACACTTGCCTGTGCAACACATTATGTGCAACAGGACTTGTGCTGGGAGTTCGCTTTCACTAATTATCAGGTGATGTCCAACAGTTTGTTGACATTTCTGCTCCTTTGGGCATTTCTCTCTTTGATCTGCACAATCGTGCTATCTCCCTTCACTGAAGAAAGTGAACAGTTTAAGCAGTTTTGTATTGGTCCTCTGGTGAGCAACAAGGAGAATAGTAACAGCAGTGTCAGGAATGACAGGAGCGGGAGATGCCTCCTCCTCAGCTACATGTCACTGAACAGGACAGAGGAGTCAAAGACAGACTTTTAGCTGGTTTGAAGTGGTAGCCCCTAGACATGTTGATGGATCAGCTTTCTGCACATGGCACTGAGCAATAGTTCCTGAGGAGACTGGAAAGTTCTTAGCTAGTCATTGCTGACCTCTGTAGCGTTTTCCTAGTGAATCAGGTTGGCACATGATGCCAGAGGCTGTCAAAGTCACCACCTGGATATCTTTGCTTCCAACTTCCTCCGGAAAACTGTTGGTGAGATCTGCCGACTTTCACAATCTGTGGGTAGGTACAGTGGCTCAGTGGTCAGCACTGATGCCTCATAGCACCAGAGACATGGATTCCATTCCATTCTCGGGTGACTGTCTGTCTGGAGTTTGCACATTCTCCCTGTGTCTGCGTGGGTTTCCTCTGGGTGCTCCAGTTTCCTCCCACAGTCCAAAGATGTGCAGATTAGGTGGATTGGCCATGCTAAATTGCCCATAGCATCCAGGGATATGCAGGCTAGGTAGGTTAGTCATGATAAAAGTGGGGTTATGGGGATAAGGTAGCGGGCTGGGTCTGGGTGGGATGCTCTTCCGAAAGTCAGTGTGTCCTTGATGGACTGAATGGCCTGTTTCCACACTGTAGGGTTTCTATGATTCCGTGGAACACAAGTGACCTCTGTCATGTTTGCCTACCTATGGATGAGGGTAGTCAGAATAAGAAGGCTAGTGAAATAGCAATAGTTGGACTCTCACAGCTTCACATAGGCTTCAATAGAAATGATTGAATAATAAAAACTTGAAATGAATATTTTGGTGCTTAATATGAAACATAAATTGGATATATTAATCTGAGTTATATACTTATTTTGTCACAGAGGGAGACGTGAACTAAAGAAAATAGCATTGAATGGATGCACAGGAGAAATTTGCCAAAATGAAACCAAATCTAGCTTGGCCAACTGAGTGAGGCACTTTAGTATGGATATGAAACATCCAATGAGGTATGCATGTCTGGAAGGTTATTGCTGGGGTAAAAGGCAAGAATGTTTCTTTCTGATTTTTGTAACGAATTCATTCTAATAACATTTACATAGTGTAGTGTAGTTTGTATTTTTTACCTTTCGTACAGAAAACTTCTATTTGCTTTTGTTAAAAGTACACTGACCATCTTGAGAATGTTTTCAGTGACTGACCTCCATAGGAAACAGAAGAAGAATAAAAGTTGTGGTCTATCAAGTTAGGTTTCACTCTGGATTTTGATTTGTAATACTGTCAGCTGGGATCGCAATAAGCTGAAATAAAAACTATTTACTCTGTTCCTGTCTCCAACACAAGTTTATTGTTACGTATGCCCCAAACATTCTGCTGATGTCTCATTGTTCAACATGAAGAATCACTGAAGTAAATACATTGACATTAGGGCAAGACCCAGGAAAGATATATTGGATTCAGAGGGGATATAGTTCAAGTTTATGAGAAGCATACCAGCACCTGAAAGATTAAATCAACTGGTCAGGTTGCATTAACTTGGTTTGAGCTCACTTCACTTCTGAAAGAGTGATTTAATTGAGGTCTTTCAAATGATACAAATGTTCGAGATGTTCAGAAACAATTCATTCCGGATGTCCTGTCCCTTTCCTGCTCAGACTGAAATCTCCCGAACCCCATTCCACGATCATCCTTTCTTTCCTCAAGCTCTCCCTGCAACGTCCTTCCTATATCTCCCTTCCGCAGCTGCCTTAATCCTCAGTCTCATTATGTCGAACCCTTCCATTGCAACTCAAAGACTTTCAAAGTTTCCCTTAGCTAATCCCAGTGCCCTGAAGCGGAATATCTTGTTAAACCACGCATCTTTTTAGACTCCTCAAACTCCCAATATTTACAAAGAGGCATGCAGGGTGAGGAGAAGCAGAAAATTCCTGGGCAATCTGCACTGAGAAGTTGTAGTTCTGTAGAAATTGATAGCAGGTACACTATATTATTTCATTGTAGTGTTCGCCATCTTGGAACGGACCAAACTGGCAGATTTGGGGATAGAACTAAAACAATGAGGATCAGGGATTTGGTATTGGGATTGATTGATCATATCTACTTGACAACGTTTATAGAACATTTAACATTATGATAGCATGAAGTTGAAGCCTAACTTTGTATTATCTGCAAAGTCGGAGTGGAAATTAAGATTGATTTGTATTTAAGGATTACCTGACAAAATGCTCTAAAGAGATCGGCCTTTTGTCTCACAGTTCGTCTGACAGTCACCAGGCCCAGTGTAGCAGTAAACACTTAACCAGTATGCCTCACTGTGACAGATAATCCTGCTTTATAGCAAAAACCGAAAGAACTACGGATGCTGTAAATCAGGAACAAAAACAGAAGTTGCTGGAAAAGCTCAGCAGGTGTGGCAGCATCTGTGAAGAAAAGATCAGAGTTAACGTTTTGGGTCCAGTTACCCTTCCTCAGAACTGAGGAAGATCATTCTGAGGAAGGGTGACCAGACCCGAAACGTTAACTCTGATCTTTTCTTCACGGATGCTGCCACACCTGCTGAGCTTTTCCAGCAACTTCTGTTTTTGTTCCTGCTTTAAGGGTTTCAACTCTTTTGTAATTTATACCCAAATATTCGCAAAAGCAAGCTCCTGGCTCAATCGTCTATGTGTCTAACCATGTAAAGCGGATAGAATTTCAATGACATTTATTTCATTATGTTGATCAAATATCAAATCCCTGCTGCAGCAAAGGCTCCAGTTGTCAGGGAATTAAAAATAACACTCGATGTGTCATAGTTTCCAGATGTTTTGTTCCCTGACTGTGAAACTGGAAACTGAAACCATTTAGTCAAAGAAACTTCAACAGTTTGTCTCCAGGGAGCAAGGCGCTGAAACATGGGCGTGTATAACATTATAGGTTCCTTGGCTCCAATTACCCGCACGGACCTGTTCACTCACACAGAGACACACAACAAGCACAACCTGTTGATGAAACTCCATTTCACATTTTTACCATATTCCTCAGACCCTTCATTGGAATCCATCGACATGAGATGCTTCAATAGCTCTCCAATGATAAACTGACCTCAGCATCTCCAGCACCTGGGTTTGGAAACTCTAAGCTGCTCAAACCCTGCAACTGGCCTGGGACCACACCACCCACCCACCGAGTACTGACACCTCCCAATGTCCCGTGCATGAAGGGAGTGCACCCTTCCAGAACATTCCCCCCCACATCAGCCTTTCCCATCATGCAAATGGCAATGAGCCTTGATCCTGATCTTTTGCTTAACGCTGTCTCCAGAATTTATAAAATAGTCTTTTGTTGGAGTAAATCAGTTTGCAGAAATTGAGGGCATTTTACTTAGAGCAAAGGAGATTCAGGAGCTCTTTGATAGATGTGTATAAGCTTGTGACAGGTTTCAATAAGGTGAATAAAGTTAAGCTGTTCCCATGTGATGATACAATGAGGACTAAGGGGGGCACAGATTTAACATTTTGGGCAAGAAATGTAGTGCAGAATCATAGAATCCCTACAATCTGGTAGCAGTCTATTTGTCCCATTGAGTTCACACCAACCCTCTGAAGGGCATCCCACTAAGACCTACCCTATCCCTGTAACCCTGCATTTCCCATGGTTAACCCACCTCAACTACACATCCCTGGACACTATGGGCAATTTAGCATGGCCAATCCACCTAACCTGCACATCTTTGGAAATCAGATCACCCGGAAGAAACCCATGTAGATGGGGGGACAATGTGCAAACTCCACACAGACAAAAGTGAAATCAAACCCAGTGCTGTGAGGCAGCAGTGAGGCAGCTTAGTCCTCAGCACTGAACCACCGTGCTGCTCCACAGGGAGAACACTTGTACACAGATAGCAGTAATGACCAGTAAGCTGCGCACGGTATACTTCTGTGTATTTGGAATCTGGTAGGGATTTTGGTAGAGAGTGGAAGAATTTTATTTTGTACTTTGTAAGGTCTTTTTACAGGATAAATTGAAGCCCAAGATCAGGGGTTGTGGGGGACAACAAAAAAGAAAGAGTAAGAACACAGGAAATAATTGGACTATCATAGGTTACTTTCAGATTGAAGGTAAATGGGAGAAATTTTTACAGATTGCAAACTAAAAGACCAGTTGGAAACTTAAAAGTCCAATTAAGAACTAAATAAATAAAATTGAGCTGCAGGGTGTTATGGTTCAACAGTGAATTCAGTGGGATGTCACAACATAATCTCTATGGGTCAGATGATCCAAATTAACACCTTTATTTGTAATATATATGTGTGTGTGTGTAGGTGTATATATAGAGATATATATATATAAAAGATGAATAAAGCACATATTGTTCAGTAAATATATAGATATATTAAGCCACAAATATATACGAAGTAGTAAAGATATATTAATGATGCGCAATCTACATTAGATAGATTAGAAATATATGCAAACCAATGAGTGGATCTATTAAACTATCGTAGATGTAATGTTCTTGAGTAGATCTGTCGCTTGGGTTGTGGATGCTGTGGTTGCTTGGCTCACCGAGCTGGTCCATTAGTTTGCAGACGTTTCATTACCCTGCTCGGTAACATCATCAGTGCAGCCTCCGATGAAGCGCCGTTGAGTTTTCCCGCCTGGTTTTTAAACTCTGGGGTCCGTTGGAGTTGATTACATCATTTCTGGTTTTTCTTTGTAGTGGTGTGTATCTAGAGTCTAACTCTATGTATCTATTGATGGCCTTCTTGGTGGACAACCAAGCCTCTAGAAATTCCCGTGTTGTGGCTCGTTTGAACAGTGTCTTCACGCAACTCCATTTATGGGTGTTGGGGTGGTTACTGTTGAAATTTAGGACTTCATCCGTGTGTGTGGCCTTTGTGTATAACTTGGTCAGAAATTCCCCGTTGGCCGTGCGTTCTACCACCACGTCCAAGGATGGGAGCTTGTTTGTTCTTTTTTTCTTCTCTTGAATTTGATACCGGTGAAAATGTTGTTATAAGTTGGTGTATTTCTTCTGGTTTAATTCACTTGATGATGACAAAAGCGTTGCCCATGTATCGGATCCATAGTTTGGGTTGGATCTGCGAAAGGGCCATGCATTCAAGTCTCTGCATCACTGCTTCTGCTATTAGTCAAGAGTGACCCCATAGGTAACCCGTTGATTTGTTCATAGAACTGGCCATTAAAGGTCATGAGGCATAGGTATCTTAGACATATTCAAGATATTTAACAACGAGTCTCATTGCCTAAAAAAAAACCATAAAAAATGAAAGAACTGCGGATGCTGTAAATCAGGAACAAAAACAAAGTTGCTGGAAAAGCTCAGCTTGTCTAACAGGTTTGAGTTCTTGCTCCCTGCATGGATGAGAGTGGGGGCTGTAGGGAGGATGAGCAAACTGACCTTAGCACCATGGTACAGGGAACCATTCAAGGGGGGAGAAAAGAGAAATGCAGTTCTAATCAGGGATAGTACAGTCAGGGGAATAAACAGGATCAACAGTCCCAGAGATAGTAAGAACTGCCGATGCTGGAGTCAGAGATAACACAGTATGGAGCTGGAGCAACACAGCAGGCCAGGCAGCATCAGAGGAGCAGGAAAGAAGGGTCCTGACCCGAAACATCAACTTTCCTGTCCCTCTGATGCTGCCTTGCCTGATATGTTCCTCCAGCTCCACACTGCATTATCAACAGTGCCAGATGCTGTATTGCCTGTCTGATGTCTGCGTTCAGGATATCTCCTCTCGGCTGCAGAGAAACTTGAAGTGGAACGGATGGATCCCGTTGTCTTGGGTCAAGTAGATAGCAACGATATAGGTAGAAAGATGAAAGAGATTCTGCTGAGGGAACATGAGTGGCTAGGGGTGAAATTAAAAAGCAGAACCAAAAGGTAACAATCTCTGGATTACTACCTGAACCACGAGCAAATTGGCACGGGGTCAACGATGCAAAGAGATAAATGCGTGATTGGTGTGGGAGAAACAGGTTTGAATTCATGGAACATTGGCCCCAGTCCTGGAGAAGGAGGGAGTTCTATCAATGGGCTGGGCTCTGAACCATGCTGGGCCCAGGATCCTTTCATTGTGCACATCCAGGGCTATGGATAGGATTTTATATTAAACAGTGGGGGGGTTGGGTACTGTTGCATGGAAGATTATGGAAAAAGTTAAAGGGGTAAGGGCTCAGCAGAGGCTATTAAAGTTTCCAGAATAAGTACGAGGACAGAATATGGAAAAGGTCAGGAATCTAACTTCAGGCACAATAGATAAGGGGACAGTTATGAGAATGGGGACAGTCAATGCAGGACTGAGAGTGTTCTACTCAAATGACAACTGCACACAAAACATGGTAAATGAGCTTGTAATGCAGGTTGAAAATAGAATGATGCTACCACAGAGATGTGGCTCGTAGGGGACCAGGGCTGGAAATGAAACATTCAATGATATAGGTCCTATTGTAAGAACAGGCAGATGGGCAGAGCAGATGTGGTTGCCTTTTCTGTAAGAAATGAAATTAAATTGATAGCAAGAAGTGATACCGAGACGGAAGGTATAGAATCTGTGTGGGTACGGCAGAGGAACCACAAAGGGAAAAAGATGCTGATGGGTGTTATGTTCAGGCCACCTAGCAATAGTCAGAATTTGGGAATAAAATAAATTAGGAGATAGAAAAAGCATGTCAGGAAGGCACTATTCCAATAATCATGGGGTACTTCAATGTACAGGTGGACAGGGAAAACCAGGTTGTTCATGGATCCCAAGAAAAGGAATTTGTGGAAGGTCTACCAAATGATTTTCTGGAGCAGCTTTTGGTAGAGTCCACTAGGGAACTCTGGAGAGAAACAAAGAAAAATGTTTAATTTACTTTGGACATAAATTCCCCCACCAGGCCCCAAAATGATAACTTGGGGGCTTCCCCACACTGGCTGCCCGTATATTCCTTTTCCATCCCATGCAATTCTCCCAGAATCTCCTGCAAAACACCAACCTGAACATTGCTCGCCAGCAGTTTGGAATTTAAAATACTCTCAGACAGACGTTAGAAGTGAAAGGTCAGTTTTGAAACTCCTTCACCACACACCTGAAACCAATCTGGAGTTTAAATCAGGCTCAAGAAATGTTTATAATTGCATCGAAAACTGTTTCTTTTCAGCTCTGTCCAATTGAAGCAATTAATGCAAATCCCAAAAAATGCAAATGCATTTTGTTTCTTTCCACTCACAACAAAAAGTCTTGGGCATCAGAAACAAATGGTTCATTGCCAGTGAGGACAAAATTCTTGACGAAGCACACAGAGATTTGGAATAATTACAATACAATTACCCATCTGAAAATTATACCTATGAATAATATGACCAATTGAAAAATATCTAAGTGAAACATATGAAGTGGATACCAGGTAAAAGCTGATTCTAGATTAGAGAGTATTAATTCATCATTCGGCTAAGCTTTAGCTGGGAAAGTCAATGCTGAGCTAGATGGAAAGGCGTAATTCACAAAGGGCACTGAGATATTCTTCATTGCCTTGATCAAATTCCAAGGCCATTTCAAAGTATTCAATGGCTTTGCGCTTCTTCCCATCTAGTTGATGCAGGAAGCCAAGAACACCCAGGGCCTCACTATCTCGTGTATTCCTGCGAAGTCGTCTTGTTGTGATCCTCTCCAAATTTTCACGGCACTTTTTTCTTTCCACTGAATTATAATCGACTTTCATTCCTTCCAGAAAATGGGCGATGGCTTTTGATTCTGTTCTTTTCTGATACAGTTGAAATAATCCGGCCTGTAAACATATTGCTTGCCTATTCTCGGGACGGATATCTTTCAGTTTCAGGAGATTGTTGTAGATCTTCTCTGCTTCAGGAAACTCTTCATTTATTGAACATATTCCTGCAAAATCCAGTTGTGCCTTAATAAAGGTTAAGGGCCGATGCTCGAGTGCCTTTTTAAAATGAGACTTGCAAAGTTTGATCAATTCAGTTTTCTGCTGAAAAGCAGGATCGAGGGGATTTCTGCTGAGTGGATTTTTGAGCAGTGACATTAGTTTCTTTCTGTAACACAGGCCAATTTGATGGTGTAAGAAGGTAGAGTTTGGAGTAATTTCCATTGCTGTCTTCAACACTTTCAAAGCTTTTTCAACATCTCCATTGTTTCTGTAAAACTTTGCAGCGTATCGAAGCACGTGTGGGAGATCAGGGGACTTCTGCAATGCTCGCTCAACCAGTGTGAATGCTTCTTCCTCTTGACTGAACTCTTGTAGTTTTAAAGCTAACAGCACCATGGCTTCAGCATGATCAGGATCAAGCTCCAGCACACGCCTAAACTGTTTCACTGACTGAGTGGGTTCTCGACTCTCTGGCGTCCCAGAAAATGCTTCCAGACGATACAGAACAGTGGCATAGCCAACATTCCACTCAATGTTGTCAGGATCCTTCTCCAAAGCCTCTTTAAAACATTCCTTTGCCTCTTCATAATATTGGCCTGCAGTTTTCAACAGTGACCAACCCTTCTCCCCATAAACCTCAGGTATCATTGCTGTAAACCGAGAGGCTTCAGGAAATAGTTTACAGACCGTCTCCAGCATGTCGAGGTAGGACTGAACCTCTTCCAGTCGGTCCATGTGATAATTTACCCAAGCATAGTTTCCATAGGTGATGATCATTCTTCTTTCAAATTCATCTTTATGATTCTCTCTCAGAATCTTTTCAGCTTCCTTTAAATTCTCAATTGCCTCTTCACAGTTTCCTTGCAGACAGTTTATAAAAGCAAGTTGGTTGTACGATCTGGCTTGAGGTTTCACACTTGTCTGTATTGAATCTTCTAATCTTTGTTTCAGATCAACCAAGTCAATGCTTTTTTTCTTTGGATTCCACGTGAAGTGACATTGAAGCTGATCAAGATTCACTTTCAATGACTCCTTCTGTGTGTCACTGCAGGGGAACAAAATTCACCACAAGTCATCTCATACCAACTTATGCACTTCCCCTCCATCCAGCCTCTATCTACACTACCCTCTGCAAACTCACTGACCATGAAAGCACAGGTCATACAGCCCAGAAAATGAGAAGGGTACCCTTGGCTGGTTTTGCATCTGTGTCTTTTCTGATTTCTGACCTTCTGTTGTTTTCTCATCAAATGCACAACAACATCTCAGGAAGAGGAGCACTGGTTCAAGTACTGCATCTGCCTGATGGTCTTTTCCAATATGTGTTCTTCTCATTAATTGGTGCCTCATTGCTAAATCCTGAATGCTATTTCTGAGACAGTTTGCTCCTTATGTTGTCAGTTCCAGCAACTCCATCTCAGATTTTATATTGGCCTGTTTGTTCTCCAACCCAGCATATGGAATACAAACATATCTTTAAAACACAAAAAGAATTGTACATCATAAAATAGCCTCGACATTTTAAAGCACTGTTGGATTGATATTCATTCCCCACCCTTACTGGTTTGCGTGTGTCCGGGTATTTTGTGGAGTAAGCGTGCTCATAAAATATAGCGTGTGGCATTCACACTGCCTTCTTGATCTCCCTCCACAGCCTCCAGCTATCTCAGTGGGGGAAAGGCTTCACCACAATGTGCAGCAGGTTTAGCAGCATCAGCTAGTGTCAGCCAAGGGACTGTGGCTGGGAATCTATTTTGCTCATCTATCGGATTCATTGGAGGCATCTTTTCCAAGATCCGACTTCCCTTTTCTCTCCATTATTTATCATCAATATTAATAACTTGGAGCAGGGGGTAGAGCATAATGCATCTAAATTTGCTGACAGTAAAAGAATTAGCTGGGAGGGCATTGTGTGATGAGGATATGAGGAATCTGAAATTGGATATAGGTAGATTGAGTGAGTGGACAAAAGCTTGGCAGATGACTCTAATGTAGGGAAGTGTGAGCATTTTGGTAGGAAGAATCAAAAAGCATACTAATATTTAAATGGGGATGGACTCCAAAAACTGAAGCACAGAGAGAGACCTGGGTGTTCTTGTGCATGAAACACCAAAAGTTACCATGCAGGTGCATCAAGCAATTAAGAAGGCAAATTCAGTTTTGGCTTTCACTGCTAGACGGTAGGATTTAAAAACAGGGCAGTCTTATCACAACAGAATGCTGGTGAGGCTACACCTGGAGTACGGTTTTAGTCCCTACATTTAATAAGAATATATTGTATTGGAGGCAGTTCAAAAGAGATTCACTCAGCTGATTCCTGGGATGAAGGGTTGACTTGGCTAAAACAGCTGAACAGGTTCAGCCTTTCTCATCAGAGTTTAGAAGAATGAGGGATAATCTTATTGACATATATATGATTGTGATGGGGTTGATAAGGCAGATATTGTGAAGATGTTTCCATTCAGAGAGTTGCAAATGTCAGGAATTCTTTATCCAAGGGAGTTGTGGAGGCTGCATCATTGAAAGGATTTAAAGAGGTAGTAGATAGAGTTTTGAAATATTGAGGAATTAAGGGCCATGAGGAGCTTCCAGTAAAGAGGATTTTAGGCCTGGGCCAATTAAGCTATGATCTTATAGAATGGCAGATAGTTTCTGGACATGATTGGCCTACTCATGCTCCTATTTCTTACATTTTTATGTTTCTTCCCCAACCGCCAGCTTCTCAAAGCATCTCCCAGACCCTGCACTTTAACCATCAGGTCTGGCTCAAGGCTTCCTCTTCTTTGGGGACAACCTGACATAACGTGTCCATCTTCTCTCCCACCTATTCGCTCCTCCCATCTCACTGACCAATCCCCACCACTGCCTACCTGCAATCACCTATCACCATCCCACCGACCTTGCCCAAGCCCCACACCCTCCTCTCTCTATTTATTTCAGAGCTCCCTTCCACCTCCCCCATTTCTGAAGAAGAGTCCCGACCCGAAACATCAGCTTTTCTGTTCCTCTGATGTTGCCTGGCCTGCTGTGTTTCTCCAGCTCCACACTGTGTTACGTCTTCTTTGGGGACTGCCTGCAATCTCAGTAGTGGCCACCATTCAACCCTGGCGCCGTTGGGACAACAGAGTTGCCTGACAAATGGCTAGTTGTTCTCTAAGGCAGGACTTACTCCTGAGATAAGTGAGAAGGTTTCTTTTGAAAACAATTTCCACTGCTCCCAGAAATAATAATGAGGGGCAGCAGCTACCTGTTTCTGGAGTGGACTCCCTTTGACATTTTTTGTGAGAGTGAGGAGTGTGTAGAATCCAAAGAACTGCATAAAATCCTGCTCCCCATTTAATAAACTTACTCTAATCTGGAAGAAAATAATCCATTACACCATCCTTCAGGAGTTAAAGTAAGACAGACTTGAGCTGCTTCAGTGGTTGATATGATATTAAAGATTTTAGGGCATCATTTGAAGCAAAAGTGAAATTCATACTTTCTCGCATTCTCCCTTTCCTCCAGCTACCCCACAAAAACAGCTGGTGGCCATTCATCATGCTACTATCTTTGATCGTCTTTGTGTACTGAACAGCACAGACCCTCTCCATCACAAAGACCATCTACACCTATCCCTGTAACATCACCTGATCTGCCAATGCATCAGGCCATCTTCATCTGGACTCCTCACACACCAGACTCGATTACCCCAAAGTTTTCCCAGCCAGCTTCCCTTCTGTTACACTTCCCAAAGTTCTATGACATGCACTAAGTTCCTCTCACCCATTACGTTTGGGCTCTCTGAACTCCAATGGCTCCAGTCCACAAACATCACAGTTGGAAAAACATCACCCTAGTCTTCAAGATAACAAGTTGTGGGGCTGGATGAACACAGCAGGCCAAGCAGCATCATAGGAGCAGAAAAACTTGACGTTTCGGGCCTAGACCCTTCATCAGAAATGGGGGGGGAAGAGGGTTCTGAAATAAATAGGGAGAGAGGGGGAGGCGGATAGAAGATGGATAGAAGAGAGGATAGGTGGAGAGGAGGCAGACAAGTCGAAAAGCCGGGGATGGAGCCAGTAAAGGTGAGTGTAGGTGGGGGGGTAGGGAGGAGATAGGTCAGTCCAGGGAGGACGGACAGGTCAAGGGGGCGGGATGATGTTAGTAGATAGGAGATGGGGGTGGGGCTTGAGGTGGGAGGAGGGGATAGGTGAGAGGAAAAACAGGTTAGGGAGGTGGACCTTAGTCTTCAAGTCCCTTCATGATCTCACTTTCCTGCCTCTGTGATCTCCTTCAGCCCTAGAATTCTCTGAGATCTCTGCATTCACCAAACTCTAGCCTCGTGTCCATCTCCATCTCATCCACTATTGGTTCTGAGGAACCAATTCTGAGGAAGGGTCACCGGACCCGAAACTTTAAGTCTGACTTTTTCTTCACAGATGCTGCCAGACCTGCTGAGCTTTTCCAGCAACTTCTGTTTTGATCACTATTGGGTTCAGTCCTGAGAGTTCCAAAATCTCAGAATTCCAGACAACCTCTCCTTAAAAACTATCCATTCTACTAAAGTTATTTTCACCCTTTAAGTATTTCCTACTTTTTCTTTGTAGCAATTCTTGCCTCAGTTTTTGTCTGACCACGTTCCTGTGACACTGTACTACACTAAGTTACGAAAGGTGGTATACCTTTAAGGCAGCTTGGTAAAACAAACGTTTGCATTTTATTCTCTGTCCAGTCATACAGTTAATCTGTTAGCAAACAACCAGCCATTCTGCTGAGAGATAGTAAGAACTGCCGATGCTGGAGTCAGAGATAACACAGTGTGGAGCTGGAGGAACACAGCAGGCCTGGCAGCATCAGAAGAGCAGGAAAGCTGGTCATTCTGAGAATCAGCAAGTCAACTATGTGTGGAGCATAGCAGCATCTAAGTGACCCAGACTGTGTATGCAAGTCTACAGTATCATTTTATGCACATTGTTACTTGTTAATAAACTCCAATATATCTATTTCAAAAGGAGTAAAACTCTCTGTGGTGCATATTACATGAACTAACATACAGATGGCCACATCGTAGTGGAAGGTGCTATATAAATGCAAGTTATTGTCACATAACTGAGTTGTCATATTTCCTCTCAAATTACCGTGAATGTATTTCAAAATAAATTATTTGGTGTGAATGGCAAAGGGACATTCCTACAAGACAAAATGAGATGTTAGCTCAGTGTAAATATTTTCATGCTTTCTTGCTGCTCAATCCACGTAGACATCCTTCATCCAGCCCAGCCCCATTCTCTGCTCCACCTGCCTCATGTCCATGTGGGCATTCATCTCCTGTCGACAAACCCCCCCACCCCCAGATCCTCCCTGTAGCTCCTACTCCTCAACCAGCTCCTGATGAATTCCCACCCTTTGCCTTTCACTTCAAACTACTACACCTGGCTTTTCCCAAGTTTAAATGAGTTTTCTTCTCCTGTGCAGCGTTAAGTTGGAGTTTGAAATTCTGTGGGTTCTTTATTGAAACTGTGAAGTAAGGTAGTAATTTCTGCAACATCATCTCAGAGTGCCTGCAATGTGATCCTTTGACCAAACATCCCAGAGGCCCAGAAAACAAAGTCAGATGTTATGTTTTTCAGTGTCCCAGCTGACTGTGCACCCATATGAAGACTTTTTGTTTTCTGTGGTGACCTCCATCTTATTATAATTTGGGCAAAACACTGTTTATTTGTGCTCACCCTGATTCTTCAGAACAATATTTCCAAACTTTTCTCAGCTGGTCTTAGCCATTGTCATGCCTCATATGTTTGTACATCTGAGTTGGCAGATTATAGGCTCGGTTCCCACTCCACAGACCTGGACTTGTGACTGAGGCTGGCACAGCTGATGCTGAGAGAGGTGTCCCATGGTTGGAATATCACCATTTGGGTGAGATCTTTGAATAAGGCTCACTCTGGCCTCTTAGGTAAGTGTGAAGTTTCCTATGGTGCTATCGGAAGAAGAATAAGGGAGATCTTCTCATTGTCCTGGCTGATATGTTAAGCCCTTCGCAGACATCATCAAAACAGATTACCACATTGTGCAACTTGGCATGTGCAAACTACGCTGTGCTTCATAGAACCCCTACAGTGTGGAAGCAGGCTATTTGGTCCATCGAGTCTTCACCACCCAGGGCATCACTCCCAGATCCACCCTATCCTTACATCCCTGCATTTCCTATGGCTAATCCACTTAAGTCTGCACATCCCTGGACACTATGGGCAATTTAGCATGGCCAATCCATTCAACCTTCTCGTCTTTGGACATCGGGAGGAAACCAGAGCACCCAGAGCGAACACAAGCAGGTATGGGGAGAATGTGCAAATTCCACACAGACTGTCATCCGAGGCTGAAATCGAACCCAGGTTCCTGGTGCTGTGAGATAGCAGTGCTAACTGCTGAGCCACCTGCCACCCATAAATGATTCATAAGTGCTAATTAAAATACAACAGCGAGTAGACTTTAAAACCATTTTGCTGAAAGCAAAACACTTTGGGATGCCCTGAGATTGCGAAACATGTTATATAAAGGTCTATTTTTTAATCTAATTGTTATTAACCTCAAACACCAATAAACACATAACAAAATTAGGAATAACAAACTGTATTTTGAAAGCATGTTTGTTTCACAAATTAATAATATTTTGAACACCTGCTAATGAGGAGAGGATGGGAGACACAGAGATTGAACAGTTACTGGAGCAGAGACCAGGATTAAGCAGCAGCTTAGTGATGGCAATAGGCATAGTGACTGCTGGAAGTTTTCAATCCCACTATCTACTGACCTACTCAGTGACCACTCGATCCAAATTCACCTCAAAGATGGCCAGTTGCATTCTGCAATGTAATGTGTTTTCTGTTACTTTGGGAATTACAGTTCTGAATGAGGTTAAGTCCATTCATCAGGATGAGCCACAGTTCACTGTTTTACATTAGTTCATAACTCCAGATAGTCTTGTTTCATCATATCTGCTTAAGGACAGTTACAGAATATTCGATTCAACATTGTAATAGTGTGGAATTGAAGCTTAACTTTAAATTTTCTGTATTTTGTGAGTGAAAATTAAAGTTGATTTTACTTCAAAGATTGCCTGATACAATACTAGAAATTGTCTTTTGCCTCTTATTTCTTTCAACATTCACCAGTCACAGTGCAGCAGTAAACACTTACCTGTTTGCCTCAATGTAACAAATAATCCCGCTTTAAGTGTTTCATCTCTTTGCCATTTATACCAATGCAATTCTGAAAATGAGCTTCTTTTTCAATAACGTATGTATCTAACTGTCTAAAACAAATGGAATTTTGATGACCTTTACCTCATTATGTTGATCAAATTGCAAATTTGTCCTTCACCAAAATGTTCACCGGTGAGTTGATAGAGAACAGTGCTCGATGTGCTTTCTTCTTTAACTATGAAACTAGCAGCTGAGATTGTTCAATCAAAAACCAGCCCAGTTTGTCTCCAGGGAGCAAGGTGCTGAAACATGGGCGTGTATAATATTATAGGTTCCTTGGCTCCAATTACCCGCACGGACCTGTTCACTCACACAGAAACACACAACAAGCACAACCTGTTGATGAAACTCCATTTCACATTTTTACCATATTCCTCAGACCCTTCATTGGAATCCATCGACATGAGATGCTTCAATAGCTCTCCAATGATAAACTGACCTCAGCATCTCCAGCACCTGGGTTTGGAAACTCTAAGCTGCTCAAACCCTGCAACTGGCCTGGGACCGCACCACCCACCCACCGAGTACTGACACCTCCCAATGTCCCGTGCATGAAGGGAGTGCACCCTTCCAGAACATTACCCCCAGCTTTTCCCATCATGCAGCAAGCAGCCTTTATCATGATCTTTTGGAATCCATACAACAATGTTGTCCTCATAATTTATAAAATCAATTTTTGTTGGAGTAATTCAGGTAAATCGAGGTTGGAGAAGTTGGGGTTATTTTTCTTGGGTCAAAGGAGATTGAGAGGCTATTCGATCGAGGTGTATAAGCAGGTGGCAGGTTTTGATAAGGTAGACTAAGATAAGCTGTTCCCATGTGATGACACAATGAGGACTGGTGGGGGTAGGGGTGGGGCGCAGTCATTTTGGGCAAGAGATATAGTGGAGCGGGAGAACAATTTTACTCTGGTAGCAGGAGCCACCTGTAACCCATCGCCTATGAAGATGGTGGAAGGAAACAAATCCTGAATGATTTTGAAAGGAAATTGGAAGGACACTTGAAATTGCACAACAGTAGGGATTGAACAGGGGGAAAGGACTGATTAGATTCCTGTCCAGAAATCTGGCATGGACCTGAATGGCCAAATGACCTCTTTCCATTCTACAATGTCTTGATGATGTTATCCGATTTCAATCGCTGCTACTGTCAATTTAACCAGAGTAAGTGTTTTCATCTGCTTGGCTGTTTGATATTTCATTTTATCACCAAGTCATTGGGCGATCTCCAACTCTCCATGTCCAATGACCAGGCACAAAGTGATTTGGCTTCTCTTCCATGTCTTTCTCTCTGTGAATGTGGAGATGGTGGAAAGGTCAGCTCTGGTTCCCTGTGTCTCCTTTGTGGCCTCTGATTTCTTCTCCTGCAAGGGTGGAAACAAGGGTTTTATGCGCGAAAGAAATTAATGGACTGAAAGGATGGACGGATAACATTTGTGGAGACTCAGTTAGAGAGAGAGGTATGTGTAATATGTTGATGCTGAGTTTCAATGATGGGTGGTCAGATGGGATTGTGAATAAATGCCCAGACAGTGTGGGATGGGATGACCTGCAAGATGTATTTGTTTGATGACTCTCTCTAACTGTGAAGGATTTGAAAAGCACTGTGAGGTTGACTTGAGGTTCTACATCAAGGTGTAGTTGAATGCCTCATGCCATTCACTTTTCCGGCCTTTAATACAACATTAATGCTCTGCTACATCATATTCAGGAGTACGGCACTACTCTCCTGTTATTGGCCTCGTGAATGATGCCGTCTTGAGGGAGCCTTTATCTCCTGACAAAGGTAACAGGGACTCACTGCATTGCCTTAGAAACATGAAAGAAGTCCTGGTATCATGCATCATGTGATCAGCTGGGACTCATCCAACGGACAGGTGACATGGGATCAGACTGTCACGTGATCAAATCTTTGGCAATGCCTCCAACCAGACCTGACAACCTGAGTTTTGGAACTTGACCTGAAATGAGGAACATCAGATATCTCTCGATCTGGAATAACAAGGTGTAGAGCTGGATGAACACAACAGGCCAAGCAGCATCAGAGGAGCAGGAAGGTTGATGTTTCGGGCCTAGACCCTTCCTCAGAAATGGGGGAGGGCAAGGGGGATCTGAAATAAATAGGGAGACAGGGGGTGGCGGATAGAAGATGGATGGAGGAGGAGACAGGTGGAGAGGAGAC
>JAHRHZ010000139.1:40165835-40179285 GCA_024137785.1 Ginglymostoma cirratum
TGACAATAGTATAAGTTAGTTTAAAACATTTATTGGAAGAAACAAAGAAGAATCAAAAGTGACTATGCACAACCAGGTGAAATACTATTTCAGGTATCTTAACAAATGTGGATTTCACAAGCTTCAAAATCTCCCCTCCCCCAACCGCATCCCAAAACCAGCCCAGCTCATCTCCACCTCCCTAACCTGTTTTTCCTCTCACCTCAAGCCACACCCCCATCTCCTATCTACTAACATCATCCCGCCCCCTCGACCTGTCCGTCCTCCCTGGACTGACCTATCTCCTCCCTACCCCCCTACCTACAGTCACCTTTACTGGCTCCATCCCCGCCTCTTCGACTTGTCTGCCTCCTCTCCACCTATCCTCTCCTCTATCCATCCTCTATCCGCCTCCCCCTCTCTCCCTATTTATTTCAGAACCCTCTTCCCCTCCCCCATTTCTGATGAAGGGTTTAGGCCCGAAACGTCAAGTTTTCCTGCTCCTATGATGCTGCTTGACCTGCTGTGTTCATCCAGCCCCATGCTTGTTATCAAAGGATCCAGCCCATTTGGATTGGAAACTAACTTGGCTAAGGACTTCATTAACAGCAAATTGGCAGCTGTTCAAGTCCAAAATCAAACAAGGCAACGCAAAACATTTTATTAACATAAATCTCAGTAGTAGCATTGTGTAGCATCTACAAGATATACTGCAGAAATTTGCTAAAGCTCCTTAGACAGCACTTTCTAAAGCCACGACCACTTCAGGATAAGGGTAGCTGACATATTGGAACACCACCTTCTGCAAGTTCCTGTCCGAGCCACTCACCGTTCGGAGTTAGAAACAAATCTCTGTTCCTAATGCCTAGGATTTCACCTTAGCACTGGCAGATCAGAACTCAATACTTCAGCTAAAACTGTCTTATATCTTGCACAGCAGAAGCAAGACCACTGTTTCAAAAGAGGATCGATTACTTTCCGGTGAGTTCCTGATTGGTTTTTGATGGATGTTGCTGCAACAGGGAGACATGTGGCAAATCTTCAATTATTCAGCATAACTCTCAGATATAGGTGCAGCAGAATATATTCTCCTGAGACAACTGCATGACAAGGAGACTGAGCAGAGGTAATAATATGTAGGAAGAAGGAGAACTGCAAATGAATGGGCTTCTCATGATGAGGCCATGTCCACTCAGAGTCTTCAGGGAGCAATTCGTCTTCCTGAACATCAGTGCATTAGATGGTCTGTGCTTCATTGAGGGCATGCTCACTGAAATCTGCTTCTTGCTGCAGCCACAACAGCAAAATCAGAACAAGTCAAACATGTGCCAGGTCCCTGCCAGGCTCAAATAGGTGGCATTCACAATAGCTCCCATCTTTGATGATTTCAGCACTGTCATTGACAACAGCCTTAGTCAATGACGGTGAGATCTAATGGCAGTCAATGCACATTCCACATCAGTTAGCTTGTGCAATCTTCAGTGTTAAAGACATTTTCCCCCAGTGCTTTTCATTTTTTAATTCTACTCTCTCTATGATGTGACTATTTTCCCCATTGTGATTACTGAAAGTCAGATTTATTGTAACGGCTGCATGAAATTGTAGACAGGATGATATGCCCTGTCAATTACAAATTGCCAGAAATTGCTGAAATATTTGTAGAAATGACATTTGGATGTAACTGCCAGTGATATCCTAATTTGCTGCATTTGCAAATTAATGGCCCATTAAATTTGCCACAGAAAATTAAGTCCGATAGCTGATAGTGTGAGTACAATTTTAACACTGGGATAATTGGTAATGACTCCTAATTGTCTTTACTCATCAAGTAGGTCAACAATTACAAGCATGGAATTTGTTCCCTCAGGCAACACCATATTGGAGAATTTAAATATATTATATGTGAAAATAGAGTCTCTAAATGTTTCTTTTTTTTTCATTTTGCCTCCTATAAACTAGTCTTTCTTTCACCTTTTCTTTCTAAACTTGATTTAATCATGAATTCACCCACTCTAGTTCATCCTCCTTCTCAAACCTTCCTGTTTATTTATAATCCTTCAGTAACATCGAGTATGAATGTAAACTATTGTTCTCATTATTCCCAGGATCTAGAAGCTTCACTAGAGGCATACTGACAATGTTACCTAACAGGGTGATGAAACGTTTGCGAGCAAACACACTGGCTTGGCGAGCAAGTTTACAACCTCATCCACAACCCGAGCTACAAATCTTCTCGAAAACTATAGTCATAGAGCTGTACAGCACGGAAACAGACCCTTCAGTCCAACTCATCCATGCTGACCAGAGATCCAAAATAAATCTAGTCCCATTTATCAACATTTGGCCCAGGACCCTCCAAACCCTTCCTATTCCTATACCTATTCAGATGCCTTTTAATTGTACCAGCCTCCACCACTCCCTCTGGCAGCTCATTCCGTACACGCACCACCCTCTCTGTAAAAAGATTGCCTGTTAGGTCTCTTTTAAACTTTTCCCATCTCACCTTACACCTATGCCCTCTACTTTTGGACTCCCCAATCTCAGGGAAAAGATCTCGCCTGTTTACCCTAACCATACTCCTCATGATTTTATAAACTTCCATAAAGTCGCCCCTCAGCCTCCAATGGTTCAGGGAAAATACCCTTAGCTTATTTAGCCTCTCCCTATAGCTCAAACCCCCTAATTCTGGCAACATCCCTGTAAATCTTTTCTGAACCCTTTCAAATTTCACAATATCCTTCCTACAGCAGGGAGACCAGAATTGCACATGATACTCCAAAAATGGCCTAACCAATGACCTGTACAGCTGCAACATGACCTCCCAACTCCGATACTCAGTACACTGACCAATACAGGCAAGCATACCACATTACTTCTTCATTGTCCTATCCACCTGCAACTCCACTTTCTAGGAACAATGAACCTGCACTCCAAGGTCTCTTTGTTCAACAACACTCCCCAGGCCCCTACCATTAAGTGTATAAGTCTTGCCCTAATTTGCCTTTATCGTTCTCTCCCTTTCAAAATGCTATGACATTTGCGATACACCAGTTCTCTGGAACTACTCTCATATCAGAGGTGATTTTTTTTCCAAAAACATACTTTATGCACAAGAAAATCTTTAACTACACCCATAGTCACTTAAGCAGTTCAATTCTGTACAGTTTTTACAAATGGAGAACAAACAAACCCAGGGCATTTCTTACTTATTCACAATTGCATTTACATATATTTGAGGCACCAGGAGGGTCCAATAACTGAACGGACTCCCATTGTATTTTGGCAGAAAGACCTTAGATCATTGTCTTTTCCCACTGCACCTTGGTGACAGCTGCCACAAGCTTTAGTGCATCCCTCAGCAGTCCTGGACCATGGAATGTGCCAGTCTGCAACACTCAATTGAGGTCAACTTTTTACACTGAAAGACCAACACATTTCGGGCAGACCAAAGAGTTGAAGGTCCTCCAGGCACAGTTGATGTTTGCCTTGTTGTGTTCCCCTGGGAACAGCCCTTGGCACACAGAATCCTGCATCATGGAGCTGCTTGTGACAAGCCTCAGCAAAAACCACTGCGTCTTTCTCCACGCTTCACTTGCAAAGGCACATTCCAGGAGGAGATGTGAGATGGTGTCTACCTCCCCCACCCAACCCCCACTCCCTCCACCACCCCCAGATCCTGCTTTGAGGGCAGTGTGCAGTGGCTCAGAGAGTCCATGAAGGATCTCACAGGTGGTGCCCTTCTCACCAACAGCCAAGCAATGCCTTTGTTCTTGTAGGAAAGTTCTGGTGATGAGGCGTTCTGCCAAATGACTTTGACAGTCTGCTCAGGGACAACATGACAGGATCTACTCTTTCCTTTCTTAGCAGGGTCTTAAGGACACTACGTACTGCCCACTTCCTGGTGTACTTGTGGTCACAGATATTTTTCATTGCAAATTTCTCCACAAAGGACTGGTGATATGGAAGGGCCAACAGCGTGGAGCATTCCGCAGTAACAAGTCCAGTCCCATCCTTCACAACACCGGGAATTGGAGATACAGCCAATGTCTCCATAATCGCTAAGCTCATTTGCCTCAGCAACTTGATATGCAGCCCACCCAGATCTGGTAAATCCATCATTTAATTATCTCTTTACAATTATTTGTTCTTTTATCCTTGAAAGGGAGCAAGTATACAGTATAGGTTTACTAATAATTGCAAAGAACAATTTGAGGTGTGAACTTGTCACAGTATGATTGGATAATATGGTGATGCGTTTTAGTAAGAACATGTTTGGATAATATAGTCATATCTACTAACTGAGAATGCGAACAATGTGAATACAGTTGGTTGGAGATAGGGGTGAGTAAATGTGTAACCTGCAATTGGAAGCTTGTTACCTGTTAAAATAGTTTAAAACCTTTGTTCTTGCAAAAAAAAATTTGAGTGATATACCATTTTCTTCATGTATCTATTGTGATGATGCTGTAGCTTTAAGAGGTTATTTTGTCCTGGTTTCCTTCAAGAGAGAGATTGAACGAGAGATAACATGCTGGCTACTGGAGACCACTTGAGTAAACACTTGGGAGTCCTAGGGTTTTTTGTTAATGCAGCTTGAATGGGTGTGGCGCATCTCACAGATCAGGATTTCTGAGGGTAGCATCAAAAGCTATCAGGGTCTCAACAGAGTTGGAAGCTTCAATGAATGTCTCCTGGCTGCTACTCTCTTTGAATTTTGTCCTTCTTCTCTAGGACCTTCCTCTGGTTTTCTTTTCCCTATGCTTTTGGTTGAAATTCAAACTGTTTCTTTTCCTTTTTCCTTTCTTTTGCCTCTAATTCAAGCTGCTTCATCTACAATTGAGTTTTAACCATTTCCAAAGATTCCAATGGAATTTCCAGCAATTTTAAATACTGCGCAATTGCCACAACTAATTCCCCTTTCCTCGAAAACACAGGCAATCTCAAGTCCAAGATAACAAGGTGTGGGGCTGGATGAACACAGCAGGCCAAGCAGCATCATAGGCGCAGGAAAGCTTGACGTTTTGGGCCTAGACCCTTCATCAATGGGGGAGGAGAAGAGGGTTCTGAAATAAATAGGGAGAGAGGGGGAGGCGGATAAAGGATGGATAGAGGAGAGGATAGGTGGAGAGGAGGCAGACAAGTCGAAGAGGCGGGGATGGAGCCAGTAAAGGTGAGTGTAGGTGGGGGGGTAGGGAGGAGATAGGTCAGTCCAGGGAGGACTGACAGGTCAAGGGGGTGGGATGATGTTAGTAGATCTCTGATACAATCTCAAGTCCAGCTTGTTTGCCAATTATGAAGGCTGTGCCTTGCTTATTTTTCTGTAAAACTCCCAAAGTCACGTCTGCTGCCCCCAAAAAACTCTTAGTGACTATAAGAGCCATTACTACACATGGCACACCCTGTTTAAACGAACAGAATTTAACGCCTGAAATAAAAGACACCAGCAATTACCTTTGAGTCCGACAATCCAAAATCCAACCTGCAATTATGGATTTTGATCTCAACAAGAGCCCCCAATTTGTTATGAACCAGACCAGACCAGACCAGACCCCCTCAAAATATTTTAAGAATGTAGCCTAGACCCTAACTTTTTCTTATTTTAAAGGCAAATGTAAAGTTTCTGTTCCA
This sequence comes from Ginglymostoma cirratum, assembly GCA_024137785.1. Lineage (NCBI taxonomy): Eukaryota > Metazoa > Chordata > Chondrichthyes > Orectolobiformes > Ginglymostomatidae > Ginglymostoma > Ginglymostoma cirratum. Next base: position 40,171,443 of record JAHRHZ010000139.1, read on the forward strand.
GATATAATGCGAATGTCAAACTACTCAACACTAACAAAACACAATTTATTTAAACGATGTAGTTAAAATACAACAAAAAAGGAATTTAGAATAACTCAACTCTATTGGAAACTTAACAGAATAACAGATACAGTAACTATCAGTAATTAATTGTTTCAGTATAGTAACATCCCAAAAATACACCCCTTAGCATAGGAGGAAAATTCAGACGCAGATTCTCACATGCAGTTCTCTAATCCAGGAGGAAAAAACATCAAGAGAAAATTTAGAGAAAGTAACAGCCGGGAGACATTCGCGGAAGCTCCCAACTCTGTTGTGACCCCAGTTGCTCCTGATGCTAGTCAGAAATACAAGTCTGAGAGAGCTAGCTACATCAATTCAGGCTCCATTAAAAAAAACCCAAGGCCTCCCAAGCTGTTTACTCAAATCGTCTTCAGTAGTCAGCTCAATGCCTCTTGTTCAATCTCTCTCTTAAAAGAAACCAGGTCAAAATTACCTCTTAAAACTACAGCATTTTTGCACTATTTCTCATACACGCATAAATAAACGTTTAAACAAAGAAACCTCTGCTGTCTCTTTCGGTTTATATTGCTGCTTATTCAGAAAAATGTAAAAAAATAGCTTTTTGCCCTTTCATGCCATCAAGACATTACACGGTGATGTAATCGCCGGTGTAATGATTGCAATGTGACCACAAGCAGTGGTTTTGTTCATAGGCCTTTAACTCATGGATAATTTTTATCATACTTTATCGTTTTAAATTGTCTGCTTTCATGGAAACTCTGTTTAGTTTTCGAACAATTTTGTCCTGTGTGAGAGTATGAGTCTGATGCAAGATGATATTGTTTATCAATGTTGAACTTCTTGAGCAGGGTGATGAGATTACAAATCACTTAGTTGATCCAACACCAAGTGATTGATAAATGGACCTTTAATGTACAAATACTATATCACAAGAATTGTATTAATTGAACAAATTATTTAATTTAATGAATTAGTAAACAGAACAATGAATAAAGCATTAATTTATCACTTTACATGAGGTTTCTAACAGATTGGGAATGGATAAATGTTTAAAAGGATAAGTGTCGCTAGAGAAAATCAAGTGCACTTAACTTTTAATCTAATTTTATTTTTAAGATTTTGTGTTATTTGCTATAGAAGCAAATGTGATGTAAAGGAAAACTTCACACAGTGAGTAGTTAGGGTCTGGAATGCTCTGGTTAAAAGTTTCTTGGAGGCAGGTTCAACTGAGACATTCAGTGTTGCTTTAGATGATTATTTGAATAGAAACAACATGCAGAGGCATGTGGAAAACGCAAGAAAATGGCACTGAATCATAATACTCTCTTGGAGTGCCAGTGTATACATTATGCGCCAAATGCCTCCAACAGTGTAACAATTCTGTAATTTATGATTCTAAGAGATACATTTTCCTGCATTTGATGGCTTTCATCAAGAAGTCAATCTGAGCACAAAAGAGCTCTTCGCGTTTTATGTGTGTTTTGATTTTATTCACTAACATAGAGGAGACCCTATACCTCTGTAATTCCTCATCAAGGAAATATTTCCAGCACAAAACACAGGCATAAAAATAAAAGCAATGAGCCAGGAGCTCAAATTCAACTGAATAAGTAGCAGTCGTTACAGACCCTTGGCTACAAATTGGACTTGACTTGGAGCAAAGAATTCCAGGCTAGGGATGTTTAGAAAGGACTGGGAAAAGGGGATGATATAAGATCTTAGATTTGTTGTATATTAATTAAAAGCTTAAATCAATTACATTTGCCGACTAAGTTCGCAGACAGATCGATAACAGACCTCCCACTCAGGTCAGCTTCAAAACCACACAGGTATACAAGTGATTTCACATGTTTCACAGACTTTATTAAACTTCTCATAATAAGCTCAATTTTTGATACATTAGCTATGGTCAACAGTTGAGCTAACAATAATGCACCAGTCCTCAAGTTCCAATTGACTGGATGCTTTATCTCTTTGTTGAAGTCTAACTTCCGTCTTCTTTTTTATGATGTTGCAGTCTTTTATATTCCAAATCTTTGTGTTGTAAGCTGTCCCCAGCTTGGCCCTGCATCATCTTAACTTAAGAACAAAAACAGAAGTAGCTGGAAAAGCTCAGCAGGTCTGGCAGTATCTGTGAAGGAAAAAATCAGAGTTAACATTTCAGGCCTGGTGACCCTTCCTCAAAACTTAAATTAACCCTGTTACTGTCCATCTGATTTGTCAGTTATTACCTAACTGCGCTTTTGTGATGGCAACTTGACCTTGATTGAGGTCATTGTCATTACCATTTAGGGGCTTCAGATTCATGCCTCATTGTTGTTTATTCATCAACAATGACCATTTAATGAGATTAATGGGCATGTGTCCCATTCGCAGCTATTTGTGTCAAGAAGCATATCAACTACCTTGAGTTAACACCAACATTCCAATAACTTTGAAAGACGATCTCTGCATCAGTCTTTTTCATCACTTCCTGAGATGTTGTGACTTGTGGAGAGGTCCATCTAACATCATTTTGAGTTTATGCATCATACCTGAAATAACTCCACAGAGACCGATATCCCATCACCAAGTCAACCTTTACTTATATGTGGAGAGTCTTTGACACTGATCCAGCCACTGAGCCAGCTCTCAGAGTGAACAGAACCTCTGAAACTCCAGTTTGCATCTGTTAGCCAGGACTCCTTGATTGGACCAGTTTAACAGCCCCAATGAGGGAACTCATATTCTATGAGGTCCAGAGATAACAAGGTGCAGAGCTGGATGGACAAGGGCAGGCCAAGCAGCATCAGAGGAGCAGGGAAGCTGACTTTTCTGGCCTAGACCCTTCTTCAGAAATGGGGGAGGGGAAGGGGTTTCTGAAATAAATAGGGAGTGAGGGGGAGGCGGATATGAGATGGAGAGAGGAGAAGATAGGTGGAGAGGAGATAGACAGGTCAAAGAGGCAGGGATGGAACCAGTAAAGGTGGGTGTAGGTGGGGAGTTAGGGAGGGGATAGGACAGTCCAGGGAGGACGGACAGGTCAAGGGGGCGGGATGAGGTTAGTAGGTAGGAGATGGGGGTGGGGCTTGAGGTGGGAGGAGGGGATAGGTGGGAGGGAGGACAGGTTAGGGAGGCGGGGACAAGCTGGGCTGGTTTGGGGATGCAGTAGGGGGAGGGGAGATTTTGAAGCTTGTGCAGTCCACATTGATACCATTGGACAGCAGGGATCCAAAGCGAAATATGAGTTGCTGTTCCTGTAACCTTTGGGTGGCATCGTTGTGGCACTGCAGGAGGCCCAGGACGGACATATCGTCTGAGGAATGGGAGGGGGAGTTGAAATGGTTCGCGACTGGGAGGTGGAGTTGTTTGTTGCGAATCGAGCGCAGGTGTTCTGCAAAACGGTCCCCAAGCCTCTGCTTGGTTTCCCTGATGTAGAGGAGGCCACAGCGGGAACAGCGGATACAGTATACCACATTAGCAGATGTGCAGGTGAACATCTGCCTGATGTGGAAAGTCTTCTTGGGGCCTGGGATGGGGGTGAGGGGGCAAGTGTAGAGGTAGTTGTAGCAATTCCTGCGGTTGCAGGGAAAAGTGCTGGGTGTGGCGGGGCTGGAGGGGAGAGTAGAGCGGACAAGGGAGTCACGGAGGGAGTAGTCCCTCCGGAAAGCAGATAATGGTGGGGAGGGAAAAATGTCTTTGGTGGTGGGGTCGGATTGCAGATGGTGGAAGTGTCAGAGGATGATGCTTTGGATCCGGAGGTTGGTGGGGTGGTACGTGAGGAGAAGGGAGATTCTGTTTTGGTTGTTATTACGGGGAGGGGGTGTGAGGGATGAGTTGCGGGAGACACAGCCGAGGGCGTTCTTGACCACTGAGGGGAGAAGTTGCGGTCCTTAAAAAAACGAGGACACCTGAGATGTTCGGGAGTGGAATGCCTCATCCTGGGAGCAGATGCGGTGGAGGCGAAGGAATTGGGAATAGGGGATGGCATTTTTGCAGGAAGGTGGGTAGGAGGAGGTGTATTCTAGTTAGCTGTGGGAGTTGGTGGGCTTGAAATGGATATCGGTTTTCAGATGGTTGCCAGAGATGGAGACAGAGAGGCCCAGGAAGGAGAGAGAGGTATCAGAGATGGTCCAGGTGAACTTCAGGTTGGGGTGGAAGGTGTTGGTGAAGTGGATAAACTGTTCGTGCTCCTCGTGGGAGCACGATTCGACGCCGATACAGTCATCAATGTAACGGAGGAAGAGGTGAGGTTTAGGGCCAGCTTAGGTACGGAAGAGGGATTGTTCCACGTAACCTACAAAGAGGCAAGCATAGCTTGGGCCCATGCGGGTACCCATGGCCACCCCCTTTGTCTGTAGGAAGTGGGAGGATTTGAAAGAGAAGTTGTTGAGGGTGAGGACGAGTTCAGCTAAGCGGATGAGGGTGTCAGTGGAGGGGGGCTGGTCGGGCCTGCGGGATAGGAAGAAGATGAGGGCCTTTAGCCATCTGCATGGGGTGAACCTCTATGAGGTCCACCTGGCTAATTTCATTACAATCACTACAACAACTTTGTAGTTATGTTACATGTAGAATATGATTTCAACTCAATACTTCAGAATATGTTGTCTAGGTACTAACAGTACGATAACAAAACGATCTTAGTCTACAACAGGAAGAGGATGAGCAATACGAATGAAAGATTATCTTACAGTGATCAGGCAGTGGAAATATCTTGGTTATAATTAAGCAGTAACAGTGGAAAATACAGAAATATGTTCACATAGTACTTCCATGGCTATAGGATGTCACAAAGTATTTTAGAGCCAATGAAATACTTTTTGAACGTCATTACATGCAAAATCCAACAACAATATAATAATGATGAGATTACATGTGTATGAGATAGTCGCTGAGGGATAAATACCAGCCAGGACACAGGGTAACTCCTCCCTTGTTCTCTGAAATAGTGGTATGGAATCTTATGCATTCTAGAGAGAAGGCAGATAGAACCTTGGTTTAACATTTCATCCCAAGGATAGCAACTGCAATATTGTCACACTCTCTCAGTAACGCAGTAGAATGGTAACATTGAATTTTGTGCTCAAGTCCTGGAGCAGGACTATAATCTTTGATTCAAAACTCTAGTAAGAGTTGTCCAAGAGTTCCTGATCATCGTCCTGTCATGGGTGATGTATATATGATTGAACCAGTCAGAGACAGATTAAGAAAATAGGAAGGAGGTGAAGGAAGTAAGCAAGGAAATAGGAGGAAAGGAGGGAAAGTATAAAGACAGTGATGGAAATAAATAACTCAGAAAGGAGAATGAGGTTTCATTTCATGAACTTGAATTGACAAGGATAAGTGAGGCTGACGCAGAAAGAATTCCACTCCTATTTGATTTGACAAGGAATTTTGCATTGTATCAAAATATACTGAGGAGGGAGAGGAGATGTGCTTTGTGGCTTTGAGAGAATTGTTTAGAACCTGATTTAAATTGATTTTTTTTACTGTCACTTGTACTTAGCTACAGTGAACAGTTTTGTTTTGCATGGAGTACAGGCAGATCATACCATACAAAGTGCATCAGGAAATACAATGTTACAGCTGCAGAGAAGGTGCACAAAGAGTGAGATCAACATTAAATTTAAAATTTGAGAGGTTCATTCAGAAGTTTAATAACAGCAGGGAAGAAGCTGCTCGAGAATCTGTTGGTTCACTGTTTAAGCTTTTATATCTTCAGCCCAACGGAAAAGGTCAAAAGAGATTATAACCAGAGTGGGAGTGGTCTTTGATGATGTTAGCTGCCTTCGCAAGGCAGCAAGAAGTGTAGATGGAGTCAATAGGTAGAAGGTTGGCTTGCATGATGGACTGGGCTATGTTCACAACTCTCTGTAGTTTCTTTCGGTCCTGTGCAGAGCAGTTGCTGTACCAAGCCCTGGTTTGTCAGATAGAATGCTTTCTACGGTGCATCCATAAAAATTGGTAACAGTCTTTACGGACATGTCAAATTTCCTTAGCCTCCTGAGGCATTGTTGTGCTTTCTTGATTGACGCATTAGTGTAGGTAGACCAGGACAGATTGTTGGTGATCGTTATTCTTTGGACCCTGATGCTCTAAATCATCTTCACCTCAGCACCGTTGATGTAGACAGGGGCATGTCCTCCACCTTGCTTCCTGAAGTCAATGACAATCTCATTCATTTTGCTGACATTGAGCGAGAGATTGTTATCTTTACACCATGCTACCAAGCACTCCATCTCTTCCCTGTATTTCATCTCCTCATTGAGATCTAGCCTACAATGGTGGTGTCATCAGCGGACTTGTAGATGAAGTTAGCACAAAATTTAGCCGCACAGTTACGAGTGTACGGAGAGTACAGTAAGGGGCTGAGTATGCAGCCTCGCGGGGCGCCAGTATTAAAGTTTGTTGTGGAGGTGTTGCTGTTACCTTTTCTCATGGATTGGGGTCTGTGGGTCAGGAAGTAAAGGGTCCATTTGCAGAGGGTGGAGCAGAGACTTAGGTCTCGGAGTCTGGAGATTAGTTTGGTTGGAATTCTAGTGTTAAAGGCGGAGCTGTAGTCAATAAGTAGGAGCCTGACATAGGTACTTATCCATGTTATCCAAATGTTCCAGGTATGAGTGTAATTGGCTAAAAGATCAATAGGCTTTGCTCATTTGAAGTGTTTTATTCAGAGAAGCTTTGGAAGTGTACTTACCTCCTAGACAATACCCATGTGAGCACTTAGGTGTAAAGACACCCATCCCCAAACCTTTCAAGTTAGGGCTAGAACTAGATCAATCATACTTATATGTTGATACTAATGGTCTAAATCCTATTGGCATGGTCTATATGTAGGGCTAATTCAATAACATACCTATACAGCATTCAACTAGAGATATTAATTGTGACTGTTTCAGCCTCAGTCATTGCAATTAGTTAATTAATTAAGTGCAAAACCTGCTAACTTGCAAATCAATAATTATAATCAGTGTCGCCATGACAAATAGAAACATAACTGCAGAGTAAATGATTAGTGAACTAACACAATTACAAAGGTATAGAGCTTAAGTATGTGTTACAAACCCTCAGCTTCAGGACCAAAAAGGGGTTCCAAAACACATCAGCAGTGGAACCCATTCAGTAACTTTCCTGGAGGGGCCTTCTAATCAGTGGCACCCCGGTTTGTCATCAATGAAGATGTCAATGCTGTCAGCCTATTCAGAGATCTGATTGTCCCAGAGCCTGCCCAGCCTCACTGAGAGAGCACTGTGCTGCTGAGGTAGGCAGGGGCTTGTGACAGGGTTCCAACATTGGAGGTGTTCTTGAAGAGGGAGTTAACACTTTTAAATTCAAATGGGTCAAGCAAGCAGCCTCCTGCATGTGACCCACTGGGGCAAGGGAGTGCCCTTTCCTACCCCTTCGCAAGACATGGAAGCTCCAACTCCAATAGCTACAGGGTGGTTGCCTACATGTGTCAGTTACCCCACATGGTAAATGGAGGGAAGATTTATTAGTAAGGACACTACTATTTTCCAATGCCCCGTCCCAACTCCTCCTCACTGACCACCGCAAATCTGGAAAAGTCCTGACTGGTCAACACGTCAACTCATCTTTCAATTCAGTTTGAACTATTTCTTGCAAATGCAGATTCAGATTCCAAGTGAATCAAAAAATGATGTTATGTAGCCTCCTTTAGTTCACGGAGAGCATTTTGAAACCCTTCGTTGTTGCGATTGCACTCTAGGGGTCTCTGAAAGAATTCAATGGCTTCGGATTTCTTGCCGTCCAGTTGGTGTATTAGTCCCAATATACCAAAGGCGACACTGTCTCTTGAATACTCATCCAATCGATCTTCAGC
>JAHRHZ010000139.1:40179295-40209515 GCA_024137785.1 Ginglymostoma cirratum
GACTGAGCCTCTGCCACTTCTCCCACGTGGTAATAGACCCAGGCTGCATTTCCATAGGTGACAATGCTCCACTTTTCAGCATCTGATTTGTGATCCTTCCTCAGAACCTCCTCAGCTTCCCACAGATTATTGAATGACTCCTCACATTTGCCTCTTATGCAGTTTATAAAAGTGAGTAGATTGTAAGGCATGACTTTGTATTGCACGATGTCAGCCTCAATTGTATAATCTAATCGTTCTTGTAGATCATCCCACTCAACATCCTCTATTTGCAGGTTCCATGTGAAGTGACATTGTAGCTGAAGCAATTTCTCTTTCAGGGAATCCGTTGCAGCGTCACTGTAAGAAATATGTAGAAAGATTTACTAGTTTTATATTAATTTGGTGATTGTGAAATTATTGTGCAGCAGCTAACGGAGAAATCCAGAATAGCTGGGCACAGCTCAAACACATTCCACAGCATGAATGATAACTAGAAGCTGAACAAATTGGTATAACAGACAGAAAAAGTCCAAGTGACCCATGGTGCATATGCTGTTCTGTTGTGTTATGTCTCACAGAGAAGTTTACAGGAGACCTTTATGGGATATGTTCATGATTTAAACACTGCACCATAGCATGTAGCCTGAGAATAATAAGATCTCAGAATCCATCTTACCTCAGACGACTTGAAGCATGTCTTTCTACTGGAAACATATTGCCCGAGAATTATGATTGTGTAATTTTTGTGCCAAATAGTTAATTGGAATAAAGGTCTGTTGGATTCTGGAATACCATGATATTCACTCCTAACTTCTTACGTTACAGGGGATAACATAAGCATTGCCACCTTCGATCAAATATGCTGCTGGAGGCAAGCTCACATCAATATACCATCATAAGAAACGTGGGAAATTGAAGTGGAAGTTGGTAATTCAGTCTGCCACCTCCATTTTGCTGTTTCTGATGCATTCTAAAACCAGGAGCCTCATTGGTCCTCCTCACCATTCAGAAACACTAACTCTCTGAAATGAGGCACAGGATTGTCACAATTTAAAGGACTAGGCAGCTGGTACTAGGACATTTTGACCTTGTTGCTACAGCAACCAAGATCTTCTCATTAGGGCTTGGAAACTCTATTTCCATTCTTGATCAGACAAAACTACACACTCACCTTCCTGCAATTTATTTCTGAGTGATCTTCTATTGGAGAATTCTACAGAATTAACTCAGTGTAGCAAACACCACGTAGCTTTTAGTGGTCTCACAATTGTAGCTACCTAATATAAGCAGTCGGCAATTTGCAGCAATTTTCTGATAGTTTATTGAGAAGCAGCAGCTTCAATATGGTATGTTAGTTCATTAGGGAAAGAAGAAAAAATAGATGAACTGTGACAGAGCAGAAGACTTCACCCAACCTGAAGCTGTTCTGTCAAATGGAGTAGAGATAGTTGTCCCAGTTGACATTAAGCCTTTTGTGGTTGCCTTTGATTATCTTTGGCAATTTCAGGTGGTTTTTGGTGGTCTTTCATAGTCTTTGGACCAGGAGTCACTCTTCTTGCCTTGGGCTGATCTTTCCCAAGGAGATGGTGTGACCCATCCCCCTTCATTTTGGGGCAGGGGTGTGTTGGCCGTCCTATGTCAATCACCTGCCTAAACCCTCTTGGTCATTGACCACAGATTAGTTCCTCATCACATTGGATAATTATTGTCCCTTAAATAACTCCACAGAGGCCAGTATCCTGTCACCAAATCACCCTTTATTTACACGTGGAGAGTCCTTCACAGTGAGCCATCTCCCTCAGAGCCAGCTCTCAGAGTGAACAGAAGCTCTGACCTTCCTGTTATATCTGTCAGCCAGGACTCCCTGATTGGGCCAGTTAACAGCCCCAATCAGGGGCCTCAATATTTGGCTGGCCTTGTAACCATCACTACATCCCTCCCCCTCTGAGCCTGAGGACATAGGTTGGTTCCTTTTTTTGTAGCTCCTCTTGGGGTGTTTTAGCACCAGGATAGGTTCCTCCAACTCTGCCTCTGAAGAAATTCATTCTCTTCTTCAGGCGGCAAAGGCTTCAAGATGGTAACATTTGCCATGTCCCTCTCAGATTCCTTCAACACTTGACAGAGAGGAGAACCTACGGGTTCCAGAACAGTCAGAAAGGCTGCCAAGGAGCCAGGCATGTTTTTCTCCCACCCTATTTGGGAGTTTGCAGCTTTCATATGGTCCAGTTACTTGTTCAGGACTGTTGCACCTACCTGAACTTTATACATCACTGGACCTGACCTTGCCTCTTACCCATGTAGGGCCCTTCCTGTGGTTTCTACAACAGCTTCATCCCCTGAAGTAAATTGTCTCTCTCTCAAGGCAGAGTCTTCAACCACCATTAGCGTTACTGGTGCCATTTCACCCTCCCGCCCAGGGTCCAGGAAAATGAGAGTTAACCTGTTGTGGAGTTTTCTCCCCATTAGCAACTCTGCTAGAGCTATCCCTGTAGTTGTGTGAGGGGTGGTCCTATAATCAAATAGGAACTGGGACAATTTTGTATCCATTGAAGCTGTAGGCTGTTTCTTTAAGCCTGCATTCAAAGTTTGGACTGCTCTTTCTGCAAGATCATTGGATGATGGATGGTATGGAGTTGTCCTTATATGCTGAATGGCATTCAACTTTAGGAAATACTTAAATTCCCAGCTGGTAAATGATGGCCCGTTATCTGTGACCAACACATCCGGGAGTCTGTGTAATGCAAAGGATATGAGCAGTTTCTCAATCATCATCTCTGTGTTTGAGAAATGAAATCCGTGCATGTCCAGCCATTTTGAGAGGACATCCATAATGACTAAGAGCATCAAGCTCATGAAAAGACCTGCGGAGTCGATGTGTAACTGAATCCAGGATTTACCCGGCCAACCCCACGAATGTTGAGGAGCTGCAGGCTCTTTTGTCCCCGTTGGCACTCTGGGCACTGCCCCCAACGACGCATGCAATGTCTCCATCCAACCCTGTCCACCAGACAAAACCTCTCGCCAACATCTTCATTTTGGAAACCTCTGGGTGGCAGTGGTGGATTTCAGCCAATATCTGGCGACGAGCTTCACTCAGGACAATCACCCTTGTTCCCCACTATAATATGCCATCCTCCACTGTGATCTGGTCTCTCTGGGTCCAAAATGGTTTCAATTCTGGATGTGACAGCCCTTTGGTTTCCCCCACCACCACCAGCTGTTTCAGGTTTGCCAGGACCGGATCTTTCTGCGTCTGAAGTCTGATATTGTCAGCTGTGACTGGAAGTGTGTCCAGAAACTTTAAAATCAATACGGACTCTTCCAGTGGCAGTACCATTGGTGGTATCTGCCTGTAGGAGGCAGTTAGACAGGTTGCTGGAGGGTGATAGATGGGCGAGGTGCATAGGCGGTTTAGGAGTTTTAAACAGGTTAAGTTTGGAGGAGTAGTCAGATCAGTGCCAGTTAGATGCTTTCTGGGGCCGGAGATGGGCACCCTTTAAGCCAGAGAGATAGTTGGATGAAGTAGAGGTGTTCGGGTAGTCAGGATGGATGAGTGGAAGGGTGAAGGATCAGGAGGATTGGTGGGATGTCGAGGGAATTTGTTATATCCTTTCCTAAGAATTAGAATGGGATTTTTTTCTGTCTAGACTTTCCTGCATAAATATCCAGATAGGTCAGTCAGAACTGTCAGAATCTCCAAAATTAGAAGCTTTCGTTTGAGGTGGGCATCCTGGGAGAAGACAAATTGATCATCAGAACTTTAAATTTACCTTGTAATTGTCCTAGAGTCTCTGTGTGGAGACTTCCAAGAGGTCCCATAGTACATACTGAAGGCTGTCTCTGCTCTCTGAACATCTGAGCTTTAAAGATCTAAATTGTTGTTACATTATTTGTAAAGAATTAGGAACTAATTGTTACGTGAATAAAAATCTCAGCTGCCATTTTTACAACTACACTGCTGTCTACCAGGCATAGAGAGCTGAAACAAATAAATTTGGTGAAGCATTTTGAATCTACATTGTGATTATTTCTAACTTATTGAACGCAGAAAACATTCACTTCATTTAATATCTAATCTGAAAGTCAACCTCCAATAGTGTGGCCCTCTCTCAATGCTCTCTATATTCCATTGTCCGTGAGAAAGGAGAATTATCATCAATTTTACCAAAGCTGTTAGTTAGAATATCCCTCTTACCTCATGCTGATCAGAATGAAGACGGCCAACTGCTTGTACACTTTAACTTCTGTCGACTGAACAACTGCAAAAACAGAACTAAATATGCTCAGTTCTTCAAAGTTATTTTAATATGTCACACATCCTTTAGTCAGGCAATTTTGCAATTTGACTTGAGACTGAAAACTGAAAGGATCATACACACACAAAGGAGCCAGAGGAACAAAATTTTCAGCAAATTTCAGGCAAGTAAAAAGATAGGTCAGCATTAAATGTTGTAGACTTCAGTTACTGCAACATAGAAATGTAGAGGAAAGGGCAAAGGAGCAAAAGAATTGTATTTTTAGTGCAATGAGAAAAATGCTGAATTCAAGTCTGGAAAATGAATGAAGGCAATTAAACCATGTTGGAGTAGGAGATTATCTTTATTAGTAGGCATCATAATATATGTAGGTTTAAAGGAAGCATTGAAAGAAACAAAGAAAGATCAGATGGAAACGTAGATACATTTTCAATGATTTGAAAAGGGACCTTGCACATTTTGATTGAACCTAAGTTGGGCAACGGGAGCAGTTAATGAGCAATGGGAGGCCAACAAGATGGAAAAACCTCAGATCCTAGCTGAAGCATCTTCCCAGAATGAGGAAAGATGACACGTCCAATGCTCTTTGCACGACAAAGGAAATTGAGGTTAACATAAAAGTGAAGAGGACTTGATGATAGATGGCAGTTACAGAATACACTGGAAAATCAAGTAAAGTGCAGGGAATGCAATAGGAAATTGAGAAAGGATATAAAGAGATCAAATTGATTATGCAAAAAAGGTTACAAGCGAATATAAAAGACTTCCTGAAAAAATAACATATAAAAACTTAAAGGTCAGTTAGAGATCTGGCAGAGTAGTTTGAGGCAAAAAATGAAGGCCATAACTTAACGGATATCTTTGTATCCTTTTTGGCCTCAGGTGTGTTTCCAGAGGACTGGAGAATGGCCAATGCTGTTCCTTTGTTTAAGAACGGAAACAGAGATAATCCAGGTTAATACAGGCTAGTGAGCCTGACGTCAGTGATGGAGAAATTGTTGGAGAAGATATTGAGAGACAGCAGTTATTCATATTTGGAAGTGAATGGACTTGTTAGTGATAGGCAGCATAGATTTATGTGGGGAAAATCATGTCTCATCAACTTGTTTGAGTATTTTGAGGAGTTGATAAGAACAATTAAATGAGGGAAGGGCAGTGGATGTTGTCTGCATGAAATTTAGTAAGGCATTTGATAAGGTACCTCATGGCAGGCTGGTACAGAAGGTAGAGTCTCATGGGACCCATGGTGAGTTGGCTATATGGATACAGAACTGGCTTGGTCATAGAAGACAGACAGTAGCAGTGAAAGGGTGCTTTTCAGAATGGAGATCAGTAACTAGTGGTGACCTGCAGGGATTAGCCCTGGGACCTTAGTTGTTTGTAACATAACTAAATGATTTGCAGAAAAAAGTAAGTGGTCTGATTAGTAAGTTTATGGATGACACCAAAATTGGTGGAGTTGCAGGTAGTGAGGAGGATTGTGAAAGGATACAGTGGGATATATATAGATTGCAGATTTGGGAAAGGAAATAGCAGGCAGAGTTTAATCTGGACAATATACAATAAGTTCAGGGTCTAAATAAGGATCAGGAATTGGCGCAGACTTGTGGGGCAAAAGTGTTTGTTCCTGTGCTGTATTGAATTGTGTCGCATAATGTTTGGGTCCCTAGCAGACAGCTATCCGTTGCTACAATTGCTACTTTGGCTCCAAACTGCCATGCACACTTGCTGTACAAAATATTCAGTTCACCATTTCAGTGATAATGTTAGCTCACAGGCTACGAGCATCTATTGGAAACATGCAGGACAGAGGGATTGCAACATTAATGTTTGTGTAGCACATGTTTCATGTCAGCATTGGTATTTGGGAACTTGATATTTCAGCTAATACTGTCCCTTAAGTACTGCACAGCAGAATATGCATTCATAAACATAGGAGCATATTCATCCAATCAAATTGGCTGTTCCATTCAAAGAAATCATGGCTGATCTGATCATCCTCAATTCTACTTTCCTTCCTTTTATCAATAACTTTTGATTTCGCTTTTGCTAAAAAAATTTGTCTATTGCAGTGTTGAATATCCTTCATGGTTGTTCTCTACAGTCCTCTGCAGTAAAGAACTGTGTAGATTCACTACAGACTGAAAGAAGAAATTCCTTGTTATCTCTATCTTAAATGGGGGTTACCTTTTGCTCTGACATTATGCTGTCTGATCCTAGACTCTCTCACAGGGGGGAAACAGCCTCTTCTCATCTACCCAGTCAAGGCCCCGAAGAATCATACACATTTCAAAAAGATTGCTTCTCATTTTCTAAATTTCAACATTCTTCTCAACACTTTAAGGCCCAATCTACTCAACATCTCCTCATAAAACAGTCCCTCCACACCCACAACCAACTTAGCGAATCTTCGCCAGTGTAAGTAGGTAAAGGGACCAAACCTGCTCTCAGTGTTGTGGTCTAACTGGTGCCTTGTATAGTTTTAACAAGTCAACTCTATTTTTATGCTGCATTCCCTTTGAAATAAAAGTCACATTCTATTTGTCTTTCATATACCCTGTTGACCTTGTATGCTAACTTTTTCTGATTTATGCTGAGTGCTTCCAAAACCTTCTGTCCTGTAGCTCCGAACAGCTTTTCTACATTTAATTAATATTTGGCTTCTCTGTTCTTCCCGCCAAAGTGCATAACCTCATGTTTTCCACACATTATACTCCACCTGCCAAGTTTTCACCCATTTCTTAACCTGTCTATATCCTTCTAAGACTCTGCATCATTTTCAGCACTTGCCTTCCCACTTATTTTTGTGTCATCTGCAAACTTGGTTAAAGTACATCCACTTTCCTCATCCAAGTCATTAATATATATTGTAATTAATGGTGGCCCCATCACTGATCCCTGTGGCAATCCACTGGTTTGGGATTGCCATCTTGAAATCCTAACTTTCTACCTTCCATTGATTAGCCAATCCTCTATCCATGTCAACATACTACCTCCAACAACATGGGTTCATATCTTATTAAACAGTCATCTTTTCAAACACCTTCTAAAAATCTGAAGATAATACATCTGTTGCTTCCTTTTTATCTTTCCGGCTTGTTAACTCCTCAATTGCATGTCAGGCATTATTTCCTCTTTATGAGCCATGCTTGATCATATTACATATTTCTAAATGCTCTTCTATTACATCCTTTATAATAGACTTTACCAAAATATAATAGATTTTACTAAAAACAGATGTTAAACTAATTGGCCTATAGTTACCTGTTTTTTTTTTTGTCTCCTCTTTTTCAATAAAGTTGTTATATTAGCCGTGGAAAGGATTCCAAACCCCTGCTGTTTAAAGTGAATATTCGTTACTTTCATGTAATTGACTGATTTCTATTGGTTGGAAGTGTTTAATGGTTTCTAGAGTTCTTTAAAGCTGTTAAAGTCAACAAGGAGTTGTGTGGCCCAGTGCTGAAGAACTTGTCTTCAATGATTCTGTACAGTTCCTACCTTTGAGTTCACTTGTATGCATTTGCCAATCAGAGAATTTTCTGATGAAGGGTCTAGGCCCGAAACGTCAAGCTTTCCTGCTCCTATGATGCTGCTTTGCCTGCTGTGTTCATCCAGCCCCACACCTTGTTATCTCGGATTCTCCAGCATCTGCAGTACCTTTTATCTCAGATGACGGATGATGTTGTGATGCATTGGACTGTGTGTGAAAGGCTACCTGTGCAATTGAAAGGCTCCAGTATTTGAAAGATACATTCAGTGACCTTCACCACTCCTATGAGGTAATTGAACTTTTTGCAGCGCTATATCCAGATCCCCAGGATGGCCTATACTATTTGGCCCCACCAATTATGCACGGCTTTTTAGAGGACTTCATCTAGACAGATCATATCTGAGCTCCTTTGCACCTCATCCACTGAGACTTCCAGTGAGGTGCCAGAGAACTTTTTTCACTTGGGAACCCTGCAGCCCAATGGCCTCAATGTGAACTTCACAAGCTTCAAAATCTCCCCACCCCGGCCTTATCCCAAAACCAGCCCAGCTCATTCCCGCCTCCTTGACCTGCCCGTCTTTTTTCCCACCTATCCGCTCCTCCCACTTCACTGATCAACCCCCACTCCCACCTCCTAACTACCAGCTTCATCCCCGCCTCCTTGACCTGTCCATCTTCCCTTGACTGACCATCCCCCATCCTAACTCCCCACCTACACTCACCTTTACTGGCTCCTTCCCCACCTCTTTGACCTGTCCATCTTCTCTCCACCTATCTGCTCCTTTATCCACCTTCCATCTGCATCCCCTTCTCTATTTATTTCAGAATCCCCTTCCCCTCCCCCATTTTCTGAAGAAGCGTCCACACCTGAAACATCAGCTTTCCTGCTCCTCTGATGCTGCCTGGCCTGCTGTGTTCATCCAGCTCTACACCTTGTTATCAGACCATACTTTCTCTTGTTACTCTACTACACCCTCTGCTGTCAGCAGTAATTCCAGCACCTATTTAGTGACAGATAGCATCAGCTCACTTTAAGTGGTGCTAACCTTTCACAAACCTCACCTCCTATCAAAGCTTGCAGCTGCTCAAGACCATATTTAGAACTGGCTGCAGGTAAAAAATTGTGCAAATTAGCATAGAATTTCCATGCTTCATACTATGGAAAGAACGGGAGCAGACTAATCATGTATCATTGTCTCCACACGCACTGTGTGAACAGTCTAAGAAGCCCCAAAGAAGAAAGGGGGAAGTATCCAGATCCAAAAGTCTTATCTCCATAAGGTAGGCTTACCTCCTTCCCTGAAGCCTTGATTCTCAGTGCTGCTGCCACCCCAGGCCCTCAGAACTGGCTCCCGCTGTTTGTAGACGTAGAGGTCACGACTGAGGTACTAATTTTGTATATTGGATTTATGTATCCTTTCAAAAGAAGGAGTTCAAGTTTATATTACAGTGGCGAATTTGGGAAAGAGAGATGTCAAATAGAATGAAAATATATATTGTAAACATTCTCTTCTTATTTTGCTTTAATTTTCGTTGTGGGCTGATTTGGGAGAAGAACTGTTTTCCAAAAACAGACTGAGGAAGGAATTGCTATACTTATAAAAAGTAAGTTACTGAACCTCAAGGGTGGCATGGTGGTGCAGTGGTTAGCACTGCAGCCTCACAGCGCCAGGGTCCCGGGTTTGATTCCAGCCCCAGGTGACTGTCTGTGCGGAGTTTGCACATTCTCCCCTTGTCTGCGTGGGTTTCCTCTGGGTGCTCCGGTTTCCTCCCACAGTCCAAAGATGTGCAGGCTAGGTGAATTGGCCATGCTAAATTGCCCATAGTGTTCAGGGGTGTGTGGGTTATAGGTGGGTGGGATGGTCCAAGGGTCAGTGTGGACTTGTTGGGCCGAAGGGCCTGTTTCCACACTGTAGGGATTCTAGTTCTAATTTCAAGTCACACTTAAACTGTTGGTTTGCAAACAGTGGGAGAAAGTGGAAAGAGATGGCATGGCACTGGGATGTGTGCACGACATGAGAATTGGCTGGCAACAACTAGCTGATCGATTTATTCAGTTGTACCTGGTCATGAATGCCAAACGTCATCAACCTGACGATAATACTCTGATTGGTTCCAGGTAGATGACCAGTTTGTGGGTGTTAATTGTACAGTGAGAAACCTTCCAACTTCTAGAAGTGAAGGTGGCATGATGACGGCAGAGTAGCAGCGCAGCATTCAGGCTGTTGAGCCTGGGGCTCATACTGCTTTCGTCTACTTTTCCTTCTCTTTCTTTTACTACTAATCTTTTTATTTTTGCATTTTACAGTGGCAAGAGCAAGAGCAGAACGGCAGCAATGAGGTAGGGGTGGCATGTTCTAGAATTCAGAAGCAGCAGCAACGGTCTCGTGGAACTACTGCCAAGGGCCTGCAGTGGCAGCAGCTGCACTGAGACTCAAGAGACTGGGAGGAAGATAAACTTTTGGATCTGCATGCTTCCCCCTTTCTTCTTGAATTTTGTTTGTATTTCTGCCTTTGTGTCTTTTTTCTCAATTTTTTTTGTATCTTAGATGATGCTTTTGCTTTTTGTATCTTAAATGTTTTTCTTTCAAATTTGGGTTTTGGAACCTAAGATGGCACTGGAGTGTAGTGACTTTGTGCACCTTTAACTTGAGCGCATGTGAACAATAAAACTTAAGTCTTAGTTCCTAATATTTCTCTCTCCAGAAGATTGTCAGAAGTTAAAGAAAGCCAATTAATTTCTCCAACCAGCTGCAGTGAGCAATTGGTTTTGACAAACAAATCAGAGACTTTATAATTTGTAAGCTAATTGCTCTGTACCTCCTGTGAAGAAATGAATGACCCCAAAGGCAAAACTTTGAGGGCAGAAAGATTAGGAAACAAAAGGAACCCCCAATCATATCCTGAGGACCAGTGATATTGAACTGTTTTTGTGTGTTTTTTCCCTCCTGCATCCATAGCTCTTTTTTTTATCTGTTTGTGTTTTCAGGGTGTTTTTAAAGGGGTTTATAATTTTAACTAGTAAAGTGAAATGTTGACAGTTCATTATCATCATTCATACTGCACTAGAATCCACTTGGTTACTATAAATAGCAGTTCATTTTGAGTTTGTGTTTTCTCTTCACCTCAATATAAACTGTGGACTTTGATAAAGGTTTGAACATTTTGTGATGACTCATGAAATAGTTTCCAGCATACTAACCCAGTGAGCCGTAACAATGTAAGAAAGTGTTAAGGATCTGGCATCACCAAAAATTGACACGACACCTGGCCTGGATGGAACGTATCTTGGATTTGTGAGCAAAAGTAGCCCTGAGTTACAGTCAACATTGATTACAATCCTTGAACCACACTTGGAATTATGGGGGTGCTACCAGAAGACTGTAGAACTGCCAGTGACATGGGAAAAAAGTAAAATGAAATCCTGCAAGCAGACTTTAGTGTGTTAGGTAGAAAATAGAAAAGAGGGTGGTGGGTGCCTGCAATGCGTTGCCAGCGGAGGTGGTAGAGGTGGGCACAATTGCATCATTTAAGATGTATCTAGACAGATACATGAATGGGCAGGGAGCAGAGGGATACAGATCCTTGGAAAATAGGCGACAGGCTTAGATAGAGGATCTGGATCGGTGCAGGCTTGGAGGGCCGAAGGGCCTGTTCCTGTGCTGTAATTCTCTTTGTTCTTTGTTCTTTGAAAGACTGCTACGACCAGCGTGCAGTCTGGTCACCATGAGCTGATGTGATTGCATGAGAGAGGATGCAGAGCAGACTGATCAAGATGGTGCTTTGGTTACAGGATGTGAGGGATCAGGAAAGATTGGACAGGCAGTGATTGTTTTCTTAGGAGCAGAGAAGGTTGACAGGTAACCTAATAGACATTATATGATAGGTTAGGATGGATGGGAACTTTTCCATTAGTCGACAGTCAATACTGAGGGGCCTAGATTTATGGTAAGGAGTAGCAGGCTATTAGGAAGAGTTAAGAAGAAATGTTTTCATTCAGAGGGAGGTGGGAGGCTGGAATGCACTGTCTGAAAGGATAGTTAAGGCAGAAATTCTGGTAACATTTAAGCAGTATTTAGGCATTCACTTACATTGCCATAGCCTCCAGGGCCACGCACCAAGAATTGAAAAATATGATGAGTGTAGTTGGATCTTTGTTGATCAACATGAGCATGATGAGCTAAATGTTCTCTTTATATACTGTAAATGGCTATGTGTCTATTATTTGTTCACACATCTCACATGGACAGTGCCATGGCTGGAGTACTTGTGTGAACAGCACAGTACAAGCAAATGAAGTTTACTTCATTGTTTGAGTATTAAAGTCTATCCTCCCCACATGAGCAGTTGTGCTCTTCTCTGGCCAATTCTAAAATGTTTTCTTTGTAAGGAATGAGGAGCCTGTTGCCCAACACCCATCAACCGCTTTGCCCATTTTTTACCGTAAAGAAACAAAAGAAGGATTGACCATGTTGGAAGTGGGTCGATGTGATACAGGAGCAGGTAAGATGGTGAGCTCTAGTGAGTGAGTAAGAAGTAGAGAGCAGGAGGGACTAGTTGTCTGCAGGATGTGGTGGGTGAGAGCTATTGAGTGGAGATGATGCATGCGATAGTGAGATTTGCAATTCATGAGTCTTAGTGACAGCTGAGTGCAGTGGCAAAGTGAAATTGAGAGGTGGTCATGAGAGTGCGAGGTAGAGGAGAAGATATATTCACTTATTCTGCAGAGCACAGAAAGTCATTGACCTTCTTTCTCTAATGTTGGGCATCCTGTTAGGTGTTTCCTTTAAACTCAATCAGACCACTGACCTGGGTCACTATACGTTTCCAGGCTGGCTATGTTTGCAGCATAGCCTCTTCTCTGGTGGTCAGCTGAATAAAGAACTGTGGTCCTGCTCACCACCTAATCCATCAGCATCTCCATGGCCCTGTTCCCAAACTGGAGTGCGAGCTCTCCTTTCTGGACCATGTCCTCAGTGATAACTGTGAAACAACACAGTGTGGGTTCTTTGCTTATAGAGTCTGAAGTGGTGGGAAGCAGGGTATTAAATATCATGTGGCCAGGGAATAGCCAGCACTTCCTCCTCCCCTGCCATGTGATTCCAAGGGTGCCAAATAGCGCATACGTATAATTACAATGGTGAAGGATGGAAGATTGGATGAGGCAAATCATAGCGAGCCAAGTGACTTGAATCCTTCTCGGCAAATCACTTGAACGGAAGATGGAAAATTTCTGCCCCATGATATGAATGGACACAGAGCAGATACACTTTACTGTGAATCAGTGCAAAGTGACCATGCGCTGGCAGAAATATGGGGATAGACAGTATAAGTGAAATGTTATTATTGCCATCAATATAAGTATGTCCTTTCTTAATCATAGGGAGCGTAATTGCACACTGTACTCTAGCTCTACTTTCAATAGAGACATACATGCCATCTATATTCCTAACTTAACAAAAGTAGGCCTGCATGTAAATCTGTTGTGCACTTTGTATCAGTACACACAAGTCTCTTTTAACTATAAATAATAAATAATAAGAAATAAGTAAAAATGACTATTTAACAAGTTTCAAATCTTTCAATAAATATCCTGATTTTCAGCAAGGGCAGCAGTTGCCTGGGGGACAACACCACCTGGAGGTTCCATTCTCCCAAGCCATACACCACCATGATTCAGAACTGTATTACTGTTCCTCCAGTGTCAGTGGGACAAAATCCTGAAAACACCTTCCTACCAGCACTGTTGGTGTACCACGTGGACTGCAGCAGGTAAAGAAGCTGGCTCACCACCACTTCCTCAAGGAAAGCCACAATATTCATAAGGAAAATTAAAGAAATAGACAAGAAAACTATAGATAAGCTGTTAAGTACAGTAGATGTTGATAACTGCTACACAGTACAGAAATTTGTTCAAGCGTAAATGCTAAACTCTATGAATGCAAGGGAAGTAATCCTCTTATCATGGATTTGAATCCATATTATGTGTTTGGGTTCAAAACAGATCAGCCAAAGAGAAGACAAAGTCAAGGATTGTCTTCAGGCATAGTCTTCAAAGTAACTCTATTTATTATAACTTAATGCCAAATACCAAGACATGTGGTAATCATAGATTTACCAGGCTCTGACGTACAGTTACAATAAGTAAAGGTTTATCTACATTCCCTGTGCATTCATGTATTTGTGTTTTGGCCATGTGTCACCTGAAGAGTGAAGAGCCAATAATAGAGAATAAGCAGCCAATACGTCTTCTTCATAGTGATGAATGAATATTTTCATTTTCTGAGATAATTGAAGGACTTCCAAGATCTGTGGGTAGAAGTTTTCTCAAAATGGTTTCAATCGATATGAATCAATGGTATTTTGACTATATCAAAGACAGCTACACTAAACAGCTTAGTTATTGATTCAAACTTTGAATTTGTCTCTTAAACCATTGAACTAATAAAGCTATCACTTAACTTCACTTTAAGAGTTTTGATACTTTGAATGGCAATAATGAGTTTTATTCCTGATTTCTTATTTTTAGAAGATTTTTGCGTGCGCTGAACTTCCTTGCTTCATTCCCTTAAGGAATCAAGCCTCCTTTAGGTGTCTAGTATTTGGACATGTTTAGATACTCAGCTGAGGTTTCCTCCCTGAGCTGTTAGTATGGCTTCTTAAAAGCTTGTCTCCCTATTTGCTGGCTGTAAAGGGCTTTTTTTTAGAATCTAAATTCTGCAGTCATTAATGGTGATGGACAATTAAACAAGTCACTGGATGTGGCTCCACTAGTATCCCCAACCTTAATAGTGGAAGAGCCCAGCACCTCAGTGCAAAAGATAAGGCTGAAGCATTTGCAACAATCTTCAGCTAGAAGTGTCAAGTGGGTGATCCTTCTTAGGCCCCTCCAGTAGTACCAAGCATCTCAGATGCCAGTCTTCAGACAATTCAATTCACTCCAAGTCATATCAAGAAATAGTTGGAGGCACTGGATACTGCAAAGGCTATGGACCCTGCCAACATTCTGGCAACAGTACTGAAGACTTGTGCTCCAGAACTTGCTGCTCCCCTCACCAAGCTGTTCCAATGCAGTTACGACACTGATATCTACCCAACAACATGGAAAATTTCCTCACCACTACCTTCTCAAGGCAACTCAGGATGGGAATAAACGCTGGTCCAGCCGCCAACATCAATGTCGCAGGAGATAATTTTAAAAAATCATCATCTATTGATGGCCTATTCAGATTTCATGTGATTGACTGATAACTGTCTCTCAGTCAGCTGAAGCAGTTATCTTATTCATCTTTCACTTGAACATTAAACTTATAAAAAAAAGAGAAAGAAAAAGAAACATTCAGATGTGTAAGAGCACTTCTGGATATAAATAATAAAAAAAAAGATTTGCCAGTTCAATCCCCACGTTCTCCAAAATCCCAGGAATACACATTCAGTCAGGCTGTGCCCTATTCCAGAGGTGATCTCTCCACACTAATCGTGCAAAGCTGATTGGCTGCCTGACAGTAGGGATCAGTTTAGGAAGGGACATCAGCGTGTCAATCTAACACCCTCAGCATGTGTCAGCTGCCTGCATGGCAAATACAGTGAATACGTATCCAACCAATTAGCTATGTCGGAAAATATTTGGGGCATTGTCCTCAGGCCAGTCAAGGCAATCTTGGTAGGACCAATCATGGGCTCCATCTACACATGGGACTGATCACAGTCAGTAATCCACTTTTGACACAGGGGATCTGCATCCAAAGAGTAGGCAATGTTCAGTCCTGGAGGGGCAGCAGCTGCAGTCAGGGGAAATCACATATCCCCATTCAAGGAGCTGCAAACAGAGAGGTCAGTGATCTGTTCAGCCATGTCAAGGGGCTGCACATCAAATAGAGTCAGAGTTTTGGGGGATAAACTATCCTGGGGGCACATCCAATGATTGTGAAATAGGGAACACATTGGGGGTGGTGGGTGGGGGTCTGTGAAGGCAGCAGGAGGATCACTACTAAAGGGTTGAGGAAATCAAGGCTGATGAGGAAAGCCATGACCTTTGTGGAGTTGGGAACAAAGATGGTGAACTCAAGGTATGAGATGGAAAGACGTTGAGGGAAATGGAGGGGATGATGTTATAGGAGGGTGGGTTTTTGCCAGGGATGGGTGCTGAGGGCATTGCGAGGTAAAAAAGAAGGTAGAAGCTCTGGGGGAGTTGGGATGGTGCACAACTCGGTGCTGATGCTGTCCACCGTGAGGTTCATTTCCTGCCATCACTTGTAATTCTCTGGTTACAATGTACCTAGAAAGTGGCTCTGACACAGCCCAGGGAGGACAAAGTCATTAACAGGTAGTGGGGCCAAAGTGTGGGTTCACCTCTGCTGGACATTAGGACCTAGCAGCAGCAAATACAAGAAGCATGCATTTACAAACTCCAGCTCAAAGTAAATGCAATCATTTCATTGGCTGTATAATTTGGGAACATCACTGTCTCCCACCAGGTGCAGGGTGCCATCGACTGTCCCCACCTACCCCAACCCCCATGGCACTGAGAGGGCAGTGTCACAAAACTGCAGCATTCATCACCAGGAGGGGATTCCATTCCATTCATGCTCCGGTGATCATTGATCACTGTTCCCACTTCCTGGAGATGTGTGCCCACTGCCCAGGCAGCTGCTACCTATCCTACATCCTGGAGCACTCTCACGTACCAGGTGTGTTTGAAAGAGTCTAGGGGCTTAGTTAAAGTGGTTACGGGGGGTAAGAGATAGCCACAGCTACCAGGGCTCACGACACCATTGAGCAACCCCCACAATAATGCAGACACAGGTACAATGATGCCTGTGCCTTGACCAGAGTCGTGTGGAGCAGCTGGTGGAGCTGCTGATGAAGCTGCTTGGACAGGGCTAGGGGTGGAGCTCCAGTAAAGTCTGGGCCCCACCACTCTGGTGTGCTGTGCACTGCACAATGGGAGCAGGCAACAAGGTGATGGTGATAGATGCTGAGGAACCAGGGGAATGGGAGCACTCTTCCAAGGAGGAGCAGCATGAGGGCATTGCCAAGGAGGAAGCTCTCCTTGTCCATGACAGAGCCCAGCTGCATCGGGTGTTACAACCCAAACAGGATCTGACCGACACTCGATCCCAATAGATGGGAGCTGGGTGCAGCAGACCATTGTGGACTGAATAGGAGTCATTGGTGACAAGGCCTTTTAGGTTTGCATTGGAAAGTACAACCTTTATCCATTTTGTTTGGATTCATTTCTGCTGTTTGTAAATAGAAGTTCTTGTTTGCAATTGTCCGATAGCTTCCCTCTGTGTGATATTCCCTTAATGGACAATGGGGAGCTGCAGGGGATAGAGTAGCAATGATTTCCAGAAGATGTTTAGATGGGATGTAGCTAAGGACGTGTAAGCTGTGTGTCTGCTGGTTAAGTGATGACTACAATGAGAGAATGGGGTTGTATGTGCGAGGTAGTATCGGTAATGACAGCTATTTTGCTGGAAACGGTGTGACTTAGAAGCTACTGTGCCATTCCATTACCAGTGAGGGGCAATGTCAGATTGCCAAGGCTCGTGCAGGTGCACAACGGCATTATAGAGATGGCACGGATGCAAATAATGCTGATCATTCAGTAGCAAGTTGTTGCAAGAAAGGTGTGTGGTATGATGGATCTTGGAATGCGACACGACGGCTGCCATAGGTAAGTGGGGTAGTAGTTACTGAGGACAACTTTCGTAAGATGCAGCAAGAAACCTTACTAAGCCGTGCAGTGAAAAACCCTTTACAAAACTTGACACATCCTGCTTGCGGCCAAAATGAATACGTAAGGTTCAGTCTTTAATGTCTGACATTTGACCTGCTGAGCACATTCATCTTCAGACTGAGTATTTACTTGTTGAACAATTCTGTATCTTAAGAAATGATATCTCCAAAATGCCTAGTCTGGAGTTCCATTTCTGACCTGCAATCTCCTGGGAAGTATTATTTCTCCACTACGTGCTTATTAACTCTTATACAGTGAAGCAGGTTTAAATCCATAGCATTTCAATGCTGCTCATAATTTGCCGATCTTTACTTTGTACTCTTACAGCCATCAGTGCTATTCCAAATTCTGTTGCTGTATAGTCAGCTGGTCCATGTTCTACAGCAATATTGCCGTAATTCCTTTGTCTGCCAGCCTGTAGCTTTGTATCCTTACAGTAGCATATTAATTTTTTTCAAAAACCTTAAGCTCTGTTAAACAGTTGTCCTGGAGTGATGTATTGCTCTCAGACTTTTAAATCCTTTTCCTTGCAACGTTGTCTCCCTGAACTTATTACAGGATTTTTCCACCATTTCTAACAATTGAAATGGTGACTTCCTGTCTTTTTCATGGTTTTCCTGTCCTCTGCTGCCAAGATCGGGTTTTCTTTCTGCCTTGAAGACATAACAGTTTCCTGACTTTTAATGCTCCAAAACACAATTGCCTTTCTTCTGCACAGTTTTTGTTTTAAAAAAAAGTTCTTTGGCTGCGGCCTTTATAAATCTTCTGGCCAAACTTGGGGTTAATTACTTTGTCCTGGTCTTTTTAAACCTTATGTTTCTCCAAACCATTCTTCTTCTGGTAGAATCTACGCAAATTTCACTAAGTTTGCTCTTCTAAATCTTAAATAAGGTTTGAGGTTTTTCTAATAGGTTTGCTGGCACTTTCAATGTCCCTCACAGATGTGTCTTGGGGAATTTACCTGCAATGATGATAATATTTGTTTTTTTACTTCCCTTTCAAGTCCTTGCATTGCCAGCGTAAAGGCATTTCCCTTTCTGTCGGGGATAGCTAACTTTATTCTTCGAATTGTCTTTGCTTCCCATAGAAGCACCTTCGTTAGGACTTCTGTTTATCTCAATGATGCTGCCTTTTTCTCTTTCCCTAGCCTACACTGTTTTCCCTGCATCTTTTACCAGCTTGTTGGTGAATGTTTGCCTTTGGAGCACTGACCTCACCTATGTCGCTCTCACAGCCGTTGATTGTCATTTTTTTGTGTTTTAGTTGCTAACAGCTTGTCTGTGTGTTCTTAAGTCAGATGTACACTTAATATGGTAAATTCACTTTTCATTATTTTACCCTCTTCTTTCTTCAAGCCAATTGGATTCCATCATCACAATGCTGATCACCATATTGCATATTCAGATACCACTGCTGTCAATATGTTGGTAGTCTAGTTTGGTAGCTAATGCCACTAAAACTTCTCTCTTTACACTGAGCCTAATTAGCAGCATTGAGGAAAGATCACAAGTGAGTCTAAATCCAATATGTATTTGTCATACATAAGAAGGTTGCTTATTAAAGATAACAACATGTACAGTTTATATTAAATTATGAGCTGCAACTACTGAGGATTGTCAGGAGCTGTATTGAACACTTCTGCTCACTTCAGGCACACAGTGCGGAATTACAATTGTCTCCAAACACTGTGTGCTATCACCACATTGAGTGTAGCTCAGTGTAACACAAATAATAGGCCTTTTTGGCCAGTGCAGTTCACTGGAACCGCTCTCATATCCAAGATGAATTGGAGATTGCAGCCAGTGTTTCCACTGTCTCACTTCCCTCAGTAACTTGAGACGTAATCCATCCAGACCAGGTAACTACAGAGTATTGTCAACCATTAAACTCCCTCTTTTGTTAAAGTGCTTTCATCCTTTTTAATACATCTGCTATTTTGTTCTCGAGCTGTTGCGGGAACTCTGTTCAGTTTTTGCAACTATGCTGGCCCGAGTAATAACATGACTATTTTGTCACAAGGTTCTCAACATTGAAGTGAATGATCGAGGTTGCAATTAATTCAGTCAATCATAAATTAATGAAAGAAAAACTGAACTTTAATTTATACATGTTATTATAGCATCAGAATACTTTATTGAACAAACAACTGACTTAATTAACGGATAATAACTAGTTAATGGAGCCTGAAGTGTTCCCTTTGTACAAGTTAATTAACTGACTGGAAATTGACTAATGATTAAAAATATGAGGTTAGCCAGAGATTATTCAGGTACATTTGCCAACACTTAATAACTTTCGTGAAAAGTAAATCTGAGCAGAAAACAGCATTTTTTTTACCAGTTTTGATTTTATTCAACAAATTGGAAGAGAATAGAGGCTGTAATTCACAAATGAACTATTTTTGGTGTAGATGTGATCTTAAAAATTAAACAAATGAATCACAAATAGTAAGTTAATGTAAGACGTATGATACAGTAGGCTCCAAGTTGGGCATTGCTACAAACTAAGTATTCTCAGCTATAGAATCTTTAGTCAGGACAATGAGCTGGAGATGAGGGAGAAGGCAGCAATATTAGCAAAGAGTTCCATTGCAGCACTACAAAGAGGGGATTTTAGTGAGAATGTGGGTAAGTGGAAATATTATAATTATGGAATACAAGATGACAACAGAAAAGGAATTGAATTTATGTAGTGCCTTACTTGACCAAAAGATGTCACTTTACAGTCAGTGAATGCCTTTATCCAATGTTGTAGTCTCGGAAACCCAGCAACCAGTTTACACCGAGTACATTCCCACAAACAGTAATGCAATAAGGACCAGATAAGGTGTATGTGTGTGTGTGTGCGCACGCGTGTATGTGTATATATTATACAGGATTCTAGGAATACCTTCACTATTCTTTGACTTAGTTTTTGCATTAACCCAAGAAGTCAAATGGACCATGAGTTAACAAGGTGCAGAGCTGGATGAACACAGCAGGCCAAGCAGCATCAGAGGAGCAGGAAGGCTGACGTTTCCGGCCTAGACCCTTCATCAGAAATGGGGGAGGGGAAGGGGGTTCTGAAGTAAATAGGGAGAGAGGGGGAGGCGGATAGAAAATGGATAGAGGAGAGGATAGGTGGAGAGGAGACAGACAGGTCAAAGAGGCGGGGATGGAGCCAGTAAAGGTGAGCGTAGGTGGGGGAGGGGGGGGGGTAGGGAGGAGATAGGTCAGTCCAGGGAGGACGGACAGGTCAAGGGGCGGGATGAGGTTAGTAGATAGGAGATGGGGGTGGGGCTTGAGGTGGGAGGAGGGGATAGGTGAGAGGAAGAACAGGTTAGGGAGGCGGGGACGAGCTGGGCTGGTTTTGGGATGCGGTTGGGCGAGGGGAGAGTTTGAAGCTTGTGAAGTCCACATTGATACCATTGGGCTGCAGGGTTCCCAAGTGGAATACGAGTTGTTGTTCCTGCAACCTTCGGGTGGCATCGTTGTGGCACTGCAGGAGGCCCAGGATAGACATGTCATCTGAGGAATGGGAGGGGGATTTGAAACGGTTCGTGACTGGGAGGTGCAGTTGTTTAGTGCGAACCCAGCGTAGGTGTTCTGCAAAGCGGTCCCCAAGCCTCCACTTGGTTTCCCCGATGTAGAGGAGGCCGCAACGGGAACAGCGGATGCAGTATACCACATTAGCAGATGTGCAGGTGAACATCTGCTTAATGTGGAAGGTCTTCTTGGGGCCTGAGATGGAGGTGAGAGCGGAGGTGTAGGGGCAGGTGTAGCACTTCCTGCGGTTGCAGGGAAAAGTGCCGGATGTGGTGGGGCTGGAGGGGAGAGTGGAGCGGACAAGGGAGTCACAGAGAGAGTGGTCCCTCCGGAAAGCAGATAAGGGTGGGGAGGGAAAAATGTCTTTGGTAGTGGGGTCGGATTGCAGATGGTAGAAGTGTTGGAGGATGATGCATTGGATCCGGAGGTTGGTGGGGTGGTACGTGAGGACGAGGGGGAAAAATGTCTTTGGTGGTACAACCAAACCAGAATCCCCCTCATCCTCACGTATCACCCCACCAACCTCCGGATCCAACACATCATCCTCCAACACTTCTACCATCTGCAATCCGACCCCACCACCAAAGACATTTTTCCCTCCCCACCCTTATCTGCTTTCCGGAGGGACCACTCTCTCTCCGTGACTCCCTTGTCCACTCCACTCTCCCCTCCAGCCCCACCACATCCGGCACTTTTCCCTGCAACCGCAGGAAGTGCTACACCTGCCCCTACACCTCCTCCCTCACCCCCATCCCAGGCCCCAAGAAGACCTTCCACATTAAGCAGATGTTCACCTGCACATCTGCTAATGTGGTATACTGCATCCGCTGTTCCCGTTGTGGCCTCCTCTACATCGGGGAAACCAAGCGGAGGCTTGAGGACCACTTTGCAGAACACCTACGCTGGGTTTGCACTAAACAACTGCACCTCCCAGTCACGAACAATTTCAAATCCCCCTCCCATTCCTCAGACGACATGTCTATCCTGGGCCTCCGGCAGTGCCACAACGATGCCACCTGAAGGTTGCAGGAACAGCAACTCATATTCCACTTGGGAACCCTGCAGCCCAATGGTATCAATGTGGATTTCACAAGCTTCAAAATCTCCCCTCCCCCAACCGCATCCCAAAACCAGCCCAGCTCATCCCCGCCTCCCTAACCTGGCTTCCCTCCCACCTATCCCCTCCTCCCACCTCAAGCCCCACCCTCATCTCCTACCTACTAACCTCATCCCACCCCGTTGACCTGTCCGTCCTCCCTGGACTGACCTATCTCCTCCCTACCTCCCCACCTACACTCACCTTTACTGGCTCCATCCCCGCCTCTTTGACCTGTCTGTCTCCTCTCCACCTATCGTCTCCTCTATCCATCTTCTATCCGTCTCCCCCTCTCTCCCTATTTATTTCAGAAATCCCCTTCCCCTCCCCCATTTCTGAAGAAGGGTCTAGGCCGGAAACGTCAGCCTTCCTGCTCCTCTGATGCTGCTTGGCCTGCTGTGTTCATCCAGCTCCACACCTTGTTATCTCAGATTCTCCAGCATCTGCAGTTCCTACTGTCTCTAAGACAACTGGACTGTTAGCTTTAATATTCCATATGACGGATAGTAACGCTAAAACTGCAGAACTCCCTCAGGACTGCACTGCAGTGACAGCCTGTATTTTTGTGCGTTAAGTCCTGAGCAGGGCACATGGTATTGTCATAAGACTTGAGTTGAAGTTGTCCACAAACCTCCAAGTCATCATGTTGTAATGAGTTATGTATAGGTAATGCGGTCAGAGAACCATTTAACAAAAATAATGTGATTATCACAGGGAAGTTTAATTTTCACAAGCAATGGAAAAGCAGAACAACCTATGTAATAAAGGTAATACATTTCTAGAATGTAGTAGGGACCGGTTTTCTGATGAATCTGATCGTGGGAAAGATATTAGAATTGATCATTTATAACTGGGCACTGAGAAAAACTCAAGGTGATGGTTTGAGAAAGTGATTCTGTGATTCTGTGGAAATCATGAGTCACCAATTTGTTGGAATACTTTGAAAACATTACCTCCCTAACTGTGGTGCAGTTGTAATGTCCCTACCTCTAAGACCCAGATACAAGTCCTATCTACAGTCCATAAGTATGTGATAACATCTCTGCACAGGCTGCTTAAAAATATTTGCAGGTGTTACCTATGCAGGCTTTCATCTCACAGTGGTACCGAACCTATCTTTGAGCCAGGAGGCCTGAGTTCAAGACCTATTTGTTCCAGAGACATGCAGTGAACAGGTTGATTAGAAAATATATAAAAGAGTTACATGCCCCACTGAGAATAAAGTGAAGCCTATTGAAATACAGCATTTGGATTCCTTTAAGGCATTTGACATGGTTGTTTAAAACACCATTGTAAAACATAGGAGCTCATGGTGTGGAGAGTAACATACTCTCACTGATGGAAAATTAGTTGATTGACAGAGAAGCGAGCCAACGCATAAATGGTTCCTTTTCAGATTGTAAGATAAGGCAAGTGATTTTATAAATCCACAGCAGTTCATACTGACCTCTGAACATTTTACATACGACATCAATAACTTAGATGAAAGGAAGGAAGGCACAATGACTTCAAGTTGCAGAGAACACAAGGGTAATGAAGAAGGGTTTTCTGATGAAGGGTTTAGGCCCGAAACGTCAAGTTTTCCTGCTCCTATGATGCTGCTTGACCTGCTGTGTTCATCCAGCCCCATGCTTGTTATAATGAAGAAGATATGTTGTGAAGCTGACCTTATAAGGGTACAAACCAATAAAAAGAGGTTGTGCTTGCAAAAACGTGAAGCGTATAAGGTAGGAACATGTAAATTTATTCACATTGAATAAAAAAACAAAGAATTATTTAAACAGAGCACAGTTGTAGGAATTCCAAAGAACAGAGGAATCCAGGTGCTTGAAGATTTGGGTCACAAATGTTAGTATGCAGGTACAATAAGTAGCTCAGAAGGCTGATGGAATGTGATCTTTTCATATGAGAGGAATTAAATATCAAAGAAGGATGTTATGCTTCAGTAAAAACAAGACGTGGAGGTGCTGGTGCTGGGCTGGGGCGGACAAGGTCAGAAATCACACAACACCAGGTTATAGTCCAACTGATTCATTTGAAATCACAAGCTTTTGGGAGCCTCTCTCCTTCTTCTGGTGTTGGTGAGAGAGTTGGTATCAGATACAGAATTTATAAGTAAAAGATCAAAGGGGTCACACTGCTGATGAGGATGTATTAAACAAACCTAAGATGCTGTTAAATCTTTAATCAGTTAGGTTTTTATTGATTAATATGTAGATGTAAGTCTAAACCAAAACACAATCAGATTCGAAGCAAGGTCTCACACATAACATGCATTGTCTGACCAAAAATGTCGCCTCTTCTTTACACTGGAAAGGAATTTGGGGATTTACGTATACACAATAATCAATTAAAATCTACTAACTGATTAAAGATTTAATAGCATCTTGGGCTTGTTTAATACATCCTTGTCAGTGGCATGACCCTTTGATCTTTTATTTATAAATTCTGTGTCTGATACCATGTCACTAACACCAGGAAAAGGAACAAGGTTGTGAAAGCTCGTGTTTTCAAATAAACCAGTTGGGCTGTAACTCGCTGTTGGTTATACAAGGCATTGGTGAGATGACACCTCAAATACTATGTGCAGTTTTGGTCTCCTTACTTAAGAAGAGATGTAAATGCATTAGATCCAATTCAGAGCAAGTTTACTAGGTCGTGGGGCTGGAGGAGCACAGCAGGCCAGGCAACATCAGAGGAGCAGGAAAGTTGACATTTCGGGTCGGGACCCTGCTTCAGAAGCCAAAATGTCAACTTTCCTGCTCACCTGATGCTGCCTGGCCCGTTGCGATCCTCCAGCTCCACACCTTGTTATCTATGACTCCAGCATCAGCAGTTCTTACTATCCCTGAGTTTAGTAGGCTGATGCCTGGAAAAGCGAGTTGGCTAATGAGGAAATATTGGACAGAACATGCTTGCTTTCATTGGAGCTTAGAAGAGTGAGGGGGGATCGAGTTGAAGTTTATAAGACCCCAAATGCTTTTGACAAGGTTGACAGGAGAAAGATGTATCTTCATGTGGGTGAGTCTATAATTATGGGGCACTGTATTAAAATTGGGAGTCAGTCTTTTAGGACAGAGATGATGGGATTTTTTTCCAATCAGAGGGTTGTGTGACTTTGCAACTCTCTGCCTTAGAAGGCAGCCAAGGGATTGGAGGGGGGGTGGTGGGTGGTCATTGAATATTTCTAAGGCAGCAGTAGATAGACTCTTGTTAGGCAAGTGAATCATGTTTTAATACAGATAGATGGGAATGTGGAATTCAGAACACAAACAGATCCACCATTATCACCATGATCTTTATGGGCTGAATGGCCTCCTTCTACACTGTAAAACTTCTGTGATCTTATTGAATGGTGGAGCAGGTTTGGAGGGCCAAATGGTCAATTCCTGCTGCTAATTCATACGTTCATACGTATGCTCCCATATCAGTGGAAAATTGGGAAGCGATCTTGTTAATCTAATATCATCCCATTCTATACAATTACAAAAAGCCACATTTGCCTCCAATGCTTTATCGAACTAAAAACGCAACAAGTGATAATAATTTGGTATTGAATCAGAATTGGGAAATAATCTGATGTCAAAAATATATGACAAATAGTGACCAGAATATGTTTGAATTTGATACTTGGCTTGAGATGAAAAGGCAAAAGATGCAAATCAAGGTTGTATATTTAAGTGCAGTGACTTTCACATGCTGACGGTGCACCTTTCCCACACAGATTGCTGTATTAAAAAAGATGTTTCATTAGTACCTTTTTAAGGGCAATGAATGATGGATAATATACATGGTGGTCTTGCAAGAAGTGCCTACATCCCCTAATTGAAGAAAGAAAGATGAAAAATCAACCAACCATGGTTAACTGGCAAAATTGAAGACAAAAATATAGATATTCATGGTGTGAAACAAGTGGTAGTTAGTTAGTGGCCAGTTTCACATATGACTAGGCTTGATTTAGGTTTGGATACAATGTTCCCTACATTCCCCAGTGTTGCATGACATCTTGTCCCTGTCTTTCAGGCTGGCTTTTTCTTCATCCTCCTCCACTTCCTGTAAATACAAGAACTGAGATTTGCTACTGGCGTTCTGCTGTTCGCCCATGGGATTCCCTTAGTTTACCACTGGACTGCAAGGGAAGTAGGAAAGAAGCCCATGAAATCTCAGGGGTCACGCAAAAGCTAACCCAGCACTTCTTTCAGAGATTTCTGAAGAAGGGTCCAGACCCAAAACGTCAGGTTTCCCGCTCCTATAATGCTGCCTGGCCTGCTGTGTTTATCCAACTCCACACCTTGTTATCCCAGCATCCTTTCTAACCTGTTGTCTTTTTGAACTGCCTAATACCCTTCAACATTCAGGGCACAGCATGGGTCACCTTACAATCTGGAATAGTTATCAGGTCGTACATATCTGCGCTAACCACTCATCCATTTGGTCAGGAATGTGGCACAGATTTTGATACATGGCCTTTAATTCTGTCCTTTTACCATTTTTACATTCTCTCACCATAACTGCTGGTGCAGTCATAAGTGCGTGGATGTTTTCTAATTAACCAGTTCAGACATGTTATAACACACCTCTGGAGCTGGTGGAAATTGAATCTAGGCCACCTAACTCAGAGGTGGGGGTACTATCACTGCATCACAAGAGACACTTATTCTTAATATATCAGCTCTGTCCCTTCCTGCTGCATTATGTTAACTGTGCTCAATCACTACCCTGCTCAATTACCCTGCTGTATTCCTCTAATCTACCAAATCTTCTCTCAGATGATCCAATGACCATCATTTAGTTTAAAACTACATAAACCACCAGAGGTGTAATACTTACAGGAAAACCTGATCCCTGCACAGTTCACATGAAGTGTGTCACAATATTACGGCTCCCACTTTCCCCAATATTGGTGTAAGTGGTCCATGAATTGAAAAATGTTTTTCCCACATTAATCATTGAGCCATGCATTCAGCTCATCTACGGACTTATCCTATTTTACTTTGTTTGTGGTTCAGGTAATAATCAAGAGATTATTGCTTACAGATTCTGCTTTCTAATTTTAGCCCCACGTTGCTTGTAATTCTGAAGCCAAATGGTTTTCTTCGCCCCACATAGGTTGCTGGTCCTCATATGGACCACTGGACACTTCCCTTCCCATTGCATGTTCTTCTCTGCCCTAAGCAGATGTCCCAAATCCTGTCACTGGACAGGCGACACAGTAATCTGGTCTCATGCTTTTGGCTGCAGAGAATTGTGTCTAACCCTGTTCCCTATGACTGCAACATTCCTATTTACTCTGTCCACTTGCATGGATTTCTGTATCAAAGTGCCGTGGTCAGTTTGATCATCCAGCTTTCAGTCCCGTGTCTCATTTATATCAGCTGAAAGAGCCTCAAACATTCCAGACAGTTGCAAAGGCTGACACTTTTTCAAATCCACCTTCTCGAACCCCTCTTTGCCTCAGTTACAGTCACATCCTCCTGTGAACTAGTCACTGACCAGATCAGATGATCCTAGACTAAGGGATGTGACTACTTCTGGAATATTGTGAGAACCATCAAAGATTTGAAATGGAAATTGAACAGGAAGATGAGTGAAATAAACTGGCAAGGCAATGACAGATCAGGACTGAAGGGATTGTTCTGCAGTAAGCCAGCATGGACTTGCTGGACTGAATGGTCTCTTTTTATTCTTTAATGTTCCAGTTCTAGAGTCTTAGGGTCAACCAGTCCATGCTGAACATAATCCCAAACTAAACTGGCCCCACCAGCCTGCTCCTGACCCATATCCCACCAAAACTTTCCTATTAATATATCCATCCAAATGTCTTTTAAACATTCTGATTTACTTGCATCCACCACTTCATCAAGAGATTTATTCCACACGCGAACCACCCTCTGGGTAAAAGAATTGCCTTTTATTTCTTTATTAAATCTCTCTCCTCTCATCTTAAAAATGTGACCCCCCAGTCTTGAAATTCCCCATCTTACGGAAAAGACAACTACCATTAACTCTATCTGTACCTGTCATTATTTTATAAACTTCTATCAGGTCGCCTCTCAACCCCCTATGCTCCGGTGAAAAAGTCCCAGCCTATTCAGCTTTTCTTCATAACTCCATACCAGAAACATTCTGGCAAATCTCTTCCAAACCCTCTCTAGTTTGATAACATCCTTCCTATAATTGCACTTTACTTTAGCTGTCATTGCAGTTGTAACATACCAAATGTCCTGCCATTATTATTATGTCAACTATTTCCTTTGTTCCTACTTGTTAAACATTTCTACTATAAATAAGCTTTATTACTGCCAGTAAGCCTTATTATTCCCGCTGGAAAAACAAGTTGCAGGTCAACAGTGTCACTTGTACACAATGGACATCAATCTTCAATTAAAAACTATCCTTTCCTTCTGCTTCCTTTCTGAATCCTGGCAGGAAGAGTTTAAACAATGTTATGAAGGTGCAAACCAGGCACAGAACTGTGTTTTGGATAGTGTCCACTGGCCAGTCTCCTAGACGAGAAACTGATTTGTCAGAGCGCAGTTCCAGCTTCTTTCATCTTCCTCGGACTGATGGAAGGTAAATCCCAGGACAGCTCAGCAAATCCAGTCTGGGAAACCCAGCCAGAGCTATTTCCAGAAATTAGTGGGGGAGGTGGCCTGATCTTGGAATCATTGAGGAATTATTGAACACGAAGAGGCCATACACCCAGCAAGTCCATATGAAGCAATCGTATCTGTCCCCTTCCTCCACTTCATCCAGTTTATTTCACTTCTCTGCCTATTCAATTTCCATTTCAAATCATTGATTGCCCTCATCTGTCCCAATCTTTCAGGCGTACACTTCTACATCATTACCACCCATATGGGCATGTATCATTCTCACTGACCTTCAGCAAATTTTAACATTTCACTCTATTTCAGGATCCAAGTCATTTAAATATTTTTCAAAAATGTTCTGAGTACAGTGTCTTGGGGAATGGTCTAATCTGAAAAGCAATCATATGACTCACTTCTTTCAGTCTGAAGCCCATTTGGAAGGCGGGTGATTTCAGCTTAGCAGTGTCTTTGTCGGCTCTGGGAGAATAGTCCTGGTCTGTCAAAGACACAAAGCAAATCTGAGGTTTCACCTTTCCATATCCCATCTATTTGGCTGAACGCTACACTCTTCAGTGCAACAATTCCCTAGTAATGACCGCCTGGGTCTGAATCAGGACAGCACTTGGGAGATCTGATGGTAGTCCCTCCTTAATGTGTCACTGCCCACTGCTTATCTTATTAATCACAACATGTAAATATTATGGTGTGTCCAGCATTCAGTGCCCATCCCTAATTGACCTGGAATCGCTTCAGTGTATGTAGTGTGGGTCCACACACAGTACTGTTGGAAGGAAGTTCTAACATTTGGACACAGCAACAGTGAGGGAACAATAAAACATTTTCAAGTCACGTTGATATGTGGATTGAAAATTATACTTGTTGAAGTTCCTTTATATCTGCTGGCCATGTCTATTTAATGATAGAGGATGAGTTTGAAAGGTGCTGTTGAAGGAAGTTTGGCAGGTTGCTGCAATGCATCTTATATATGGTACATATTGCTGTCACAAATGTGGTGGTGGCCAACATATGGTCAACATCCCCAACACTGAGGCATTGACCATCCTTGATTGACTACAATGGGCTGAGCATGTCGTCCGTATGACTGACACGAGACACGCCATCAGGTGTTCTACTCCCAGCTTCGTAACGGCAGGCGGACAGAGGAGGCATTTCAGTGATTCCCTCAAGGCCCCACAGGCAAACTGTGATGCTCTCACAGACACATGGGAATCACTGGCCCAAGACCATTCAAAAAGGAGGAGGAGCATCAGGAAGGGCATCGAGCACTTTGAGACTTGCCGTCAGGAAAAAATGGAAGCCAGACAAAAAGAGTGAAAGGAGCGTGCTGCCATACCAATGTCCACCCCTTCCTGTGACTACCATCAGCCCCAATTGTAGCAGAGCCTGTGGCAGCCACATCGGTCTGT
Source organism: Ginglymostoma cirratum (assembly GCA_024137785.1). Lineage (NCBI taxonomy): Eukaryota > Metazoa > Chordata > Chondrichthyes > Orectolobiformes > Ginglymostomatidae > Ginglymostoma > Ginglymostoma cirratum. Next base: position 40,209,406 of record JAHRHZ010000139.1, read on the forward strand.
ACAGCCACCTATGGACTCACCTTGAAGATGGAAGAGTCATCCTCATCTGTGAGGGACCACCAGTGATGGTGATGATGATGATAATGATGGTGATGATGATGATGATGATG
>JAHRHZ010000139.1:40209915-40241092 GCA_024137785.1 Ginglymostoma cirratum
TGGTGATGGTGATGGTGATGGTGATGATGGTGATTATTATGATGGTTTTGGTGACGATGAAGGTGATGATGATGGTGTTGGTGATGGTGATGACAGTGTAGGTGGTGATGATGGTGTTGGTGATGGTGAAGGTGGTGATGATGGTGATGGTGATGGTGATGATAATGATGGTGGTGATGCTAATGATGGTGGTGATGATGATGGAGGAAATTATGAATGTTGAACATGGTGGATTAGGTGCCAATTAAAAAATTTGGTTTGTTCTGGATTGTATCAAGCTTCTTGAGTGTTCTTGGAGCTGCACTCATCCAGGGTGAAGTGGGTGAAAATTCATACACCCCTTCCAGCCACCCCCCCAATCTCTCACAGACCATTTGAGGCTGTATGCATAGTTTCACTAATTTTATTGAAGCCTTTTCAGGGAAGAATGCCCTTCAGTCAGGTTGAGACAAAACTGCACTGATTTGATCACAAACATGAAATTCATGATCATTGGCCAAACCTATTTTGGTTTATTTTGATTACATTTCATTGGCCAGTTGTAGCCATGCTAAACCCACCTTAATAATTTATTGACATCACCGTAACTGATAATGTTGAACACACTACCAACTAGCTTGCATTGACAGCCATCCAATTGAGACCATGTACAAACTACCTCATTACTTTGGGCATCATAATTCATTTTACTTGCAATGTTATATCACTTCTTATTCTATATCAGGCACTAGCTACATTCTTCTGATTCCTTTTAACCCTTTGGTATCAGCTAGACAGGGACAGAAACATACTTCTACCAGCTTGTCACTGAATTGTTTCTGAACCTTGAGCCCTTTCACAGGTAACTGGAGTGTATTCCATCACACTCCCAATTTGTGCTGGGAAAGATGGTCGATATGCTTTAAGGAGTCAGGAGGAGATTCACTTACTTCAGAATTCATAGCCTCTGACCCAGTCTTGCAGTCTTGTTGTAAAGTTAGTTCAGTTCAGTTTCTGGCCTATAAACACCTCAAGAATGTTGGTGGTGGGGGATTCAGAGATCATTGTGCCATTGAATGTCAGGGGTAGATAGTTAGAATCTTCCTTATAGGAGACGATAACTTCCTGGCATCTTTGTCCCGCACATTTATTTATCAGCTCAAGCTTGCAATGTTGTCCAGGTCTTGTTGCATGTGGCCATGGATTCCTTTAGAATTGCCACAATCATCTGCAAATACTCTCACTTCCAAACTTAGGAGGGAAGAAAGATAATAGATGAAACAGCCGAAGATAGTTGGGTCTTGACACTGCCCTTACAAAAAAGCTCTTGCTGTACAGTAGTGGCATCTGTACCTCTCAGCCAGGAGGCCTGGGTTCAAGTACTATTTGGTCCAGAGCTGTGTCAGTAACATCGCTGAATCAGTTGATTAAAAATATGGTATCAGAAAGCAGTTGGAGCATTGAATCTTTTGAGAACTGTAAACCAGCAGGCAACCAATGCAGCGGGACTTGTGCATTATATCAGAAAGCAAATTGAAAAGATTCATTCTGAAGAAGGGTCATTGGACCAAAAACATTAACCTGAGGTGCTGCATTTTGGAAAGGTAAATTAGGCAGGACTTATACACTTAATGGTAAGGTCCTGGGGAGTGTTGCTAACCAGAGACCCTGGAGTGCAGGTTCACAGTTCCCTGAAAGTGGAGTTGCAGGTAGACAGGATAGTGAAAAGGGCGTTTCGTATACTTGTCTTCATTGGTCAGTGTTTTGAGTATAGGAGTTGGGAGGTCATGTTGCAGCTGTACAGGGCATTGGTTAAGTCACTGTTGGAATACTGCATTCAATCCTGGTCTCCGTGCGATAAGAAATTTGTTGTGAAACTTGAAAGGGTTCAGAAAAGATTTACAAGGATGTTGCCAGGATTGGAGGTTTTGAGGCTGAATAGATTGGGGTTATGTTCTGTGGAGTGTCGGAGGCTGAGGTGTAACATTACAGAGATGTATAAAATTAGGAGGGGCATGGATAGGGTAAATAGACAAGATATTTTCCCCAGGGTGGGGGAGTCCAAAGCTAGAGTGCATAGGGTTAAGATGAGAGGGAAAATATTTAAAAGGGACCTAAGGAGCAACATTTTCATGCAGAGGGCGGTACATGTATGGAACGAACTGCCAGAGGAAGTGGTGGAGGCTGGTACAATTACAACATGTAAAAGGCATCTGGATGGATATATGAATAGGAAGGGTTTAGGGGGATACAGGCTGAATGCCAGCAAATGGGACTAGATTTATTTAGGATATCTAGTCAGCATGGACAAGTTTGACCGAAGGGTCTGTTTCCGTGTTATGTATCTCAATAACTCTACAACTCTGATTTCTCACCACAGACGCTGCCAGACCTGCTAAGTTTCTCCAGCAATTTCTGTTTTTGTTTCAGATTTCCAGCATCCACTGTTCTTTGGTTTCATTTCACAGATCAGCTCTGACTTCACTTGGTAAAGCGATACGGTTACTTTGATCCAAAGCTGTTCCATTTCAGACACTGATTTACATATCCTTACTCCTCAGATGGTGTTTCCAAACAAACTTAGTATGAGGAACTAGGGTTCTTGTGGTGCTGTGGCAGTGTGCCTGTCTCTGGGCCAGGAGGCCCACGTTCTAGTTCCACCTGCTCCAGAGATGTATCATAACATGTCTGAACAGTTTGATCTACCCTGAGGAGCTCCTGTTGATATATTCTGGAAATGACTGACCTACAACATCTACAAAAGTTTTCCTTTAAGCTAAGAATGACTCTAAGCAGTAAGTAATTTTCCCCGTAAATCCCATTTCTCCAAATTCTACAAGGCATTCTTGATGCAACACTCAGCCAAATGAGGCCTTTATGCCAAAAGCAATCACTCTCACCTCATCTCTAGAACTTAGCCCTTTTGTCCATGTTTTTAACAAAGGTGTCCAGGAGGCAAATGACTCTAGTGCTCTAGTGGAATCCAAACTGCGCATCAATGAGCAGGTTAATGTAAATACTGCTGAACAGCACAGTGGATAGCGCCTTTGGTCACTTTGCTAATGATTATCCATCGACTGATGGGTCAGAAATTGGCCACATTGGATTTGTCCTTCTTTTTGTGGACAGGACAGCCCTGGGCATTATGAACTCACTATCAGATAGGTGCCAGTCTCATAATCACACAGAACAGCTTGGCTCGGGGTGAGGCTGGTTTTCAACATTGCAGCCAGGTATTGTTAGGTCTCTAGACTTTGCTTTGTCAACCATTTTACATCATATGGAGTGAGTCCAATGTAGACAGCTCAGGAGGAGGCCAAGATTGATCATCCACTTGACAATACTGAATTAAGATGGATGCAAATGCCAAAATATGTCTTGTTCTTTGCCCTCATATGCTGCACTCTGAGTTGAGTTCATTGAATTCCCTCTTGTTGTTTAAATGCCCACCACCATTTAATGACACATTGTGGTAGGCCTGCCTAACCTTGATTGATTTGTTATTCAGTTTATAATGGAACATGTTCTTCTGTTGTTGAGTACACAGCCCTGTTTTGTAACTTCACTAAGTTGGCATCTGTCTTTGACAGATACCTGCTGCTGCTCTTGGCATGTGCTCCTTGGCATTATTTATCGAATCAGGAGGAAGCTTTCAGCTTGATGGTTATGATAGCAATGCTGGAGCATGAGATTATAGATTCTTATTGAATACTATTCTGCAGATGATGATTGCCCAGAGTCACATGGATGTCTAGTTTTGAGTTGCTAGATCTGTTACGAATGTACCCCATGGTGCTAGTGCCTCCGTGTGGGGGTGAGACTTCATCTTCTCAAGGACTGTGCGTTGGTCAATCTTACCAATACCACCGTGGTCCAATGCATCAGCGACAGGTAGGTTGGTGAAGATATGATCAAGGTGGTTTACCCTCATGTTGGTTCTCTCACCAACCATTGCTATCCCTGACAGATACATCTTTCATGATTTAACCAGTACAGTCAGTAATAGCGATACAGAGCCACTTTTGGTGATGGGCATTTAAATCCTCCTATAGTATGTTCTGTGCCCTTGCCACTCTCAGTATTTCTTCCAATAGTGTTCAACATGGAGTGGTACTAATTGGTCAGCTGAGGGAGGGAAGATTATGAGAATTGACAGGTTTCCTTGCCTGTGTTTGACCTGATACCATGAGACTCCATAGTCAATGTTGAGGACTCCAAAAGTAACTCCCTCCTGACAGTATAACCACTGTGCCTCTGGTAGGTCTTGCTTGCTGGTTAGACAAAACATGCCCAGTGATGGTAATGGGGGGTGTTGGGGAGTGGAATGTGGGTCATTGGCTGCTGTTTACCAGGTGAGCTGCAGTATTCATCTCAGCACAACTCACCAGATTTGGCAAAGGAGGATGAGCTAGAACTGCCAAAAGACCAGTTAGTCACTAGCGGGAGGGGGATATATTCATTCAAGGTGGGGGAATTGCTAGGCAGAGACCAATTTATTTTCATAGCTCTGAATGGTGCACTTCTGCTCCTTCAACTCACAGAAACAAAAATCAAGGTTTCTGCACGTTTAAATTTCCATGTCTCTCGGAATTAATTGAAGTTTGCACAGACCATGAATCCCAATTTTCAAATTCAAAAAAGTCCATCCCCTAGATCACTTGGTGAAACAGGGGGCCCCTTTTAAGATGTTACCAACCTTTGTTGCTTATGTTACCAAGGCAGTTAGAATCCTGATTCCATTCATAGCCCGTTACTGCCCAAAACAATGTAGTTGACTCTTAAATGCCCTCTGAAATTGCCTAGCAAGCCATTCAGTTGTATCAAAATTGCTGAAAAGTCTCAATAAAGGAATTAAACCAGATAGTACACCTGGCATCAACCTAGACACCAGAAGCAACAACAGCAAACACCACCCTGTTGACCCTGCAAAGTCCTCCTTACTAACAACTAGGGCTCGCGCCAAAATTGGGAGAGCTGTCTCACAGCCTAGTCAAGCAACAGCCTGACATATTCACACTCACAGAATCATACTTTACAGACAATGTCCCAGACACCGCCCTCACCATCCCTGGATATTTTTTGTCCCATCAGCAGGTCAGATCCTGAGTTAAGAGTCAGGAGGAATTTGCTCTGGGGAACTTCATCATCGAAACAAAAAACATTGAAAGTCAAATGCTGTGCCATCAGTCAATTCTCCTGCCCATATAAACTGGACAGACCAAGAGCACAACAGACAGGAAGTACGCTCAACTGACTTTGAGAGCATGTGTTTTCTCAAATGAATAAAACAATTCAATGGAGTCCACGGTTGCAAATATTCTTTTTGATTTTTCTAACCAATGAAGTCTAAATTATCCATGAGTATCCTGTGTGATAAGTGAACATAACTATTGTGTCCAGATTTGCCTTACACATTAACATTAGTAGGTACATCATGCATCACCTCAGCTCCAGTAAAGTCTATCATTCTCAGTTGCTTTCTTCCTTCCAAATGCCAGCCAGTATGTATGTCAGTATGTATGCTCACTTACCAGAGCTTTAAAGATTTTCATCTACATCATAACAGAACATCACAATAAACTCCAACCCATCCCCTCCCCAAACTCAGTCCCATGATTCTATCAGAAGCAGAAACTGTCCAAGTTTTGGAAAGCCATTTAAACCATGACTATCAGACTTGAATCACGATGTTGCGTTGTATTGGTATTTTCCCTACACGTTCCCTTCCTATCCCAGTTCTGTTATGCGTAACCATCTCTTCCTCTTTCCAATGATTTCTAAGCTGTAGGTTTTTACCACAAGTTCTACTTCAGCAGATTAATTCCATATTGAAAGGTTATGTTCATTGTGATTTTAATTTGGAATTTTCATTGTGTTAAATTTCATCCTTGAGAAACAGTAGGATTCTGCTTAATCTTTATCATAGAATTACGGAATCATACAGTGCAGAAGAGGCCCTTTGGCCTATTGAGTCTGCACTGACAACAATATGCTATAAATCTGTATAGTTTATCTATGGTTCTTCAATAACTCTCTTCTAGTCCCACTTTCCAGCAGGTGGGCTATAGTCTTGAACGTTATGACATTTCAACTGCTTATCTGCATAGTTTTAAAGGCTGTGTTACCTTCCCTGATAGAGCTTTCCAGGTTCCCATCATACTCACAGTGAAAAGCAAATGTACTTCAGTCACGTCTAAACCTTTCTGCCTTTAACCTTAGAATTATGTACCGTTATTGTTGACATTTCAATTCAGGGGAACAGCTATTTCCTCTCTTCCTGTCCATGCCCCTCATAGTCTTACACACCTCAGGCAGATTTCCCCTCAACGTTCTTTGCTCTGAAGAAAACAGCATGAGTTTATCCAGCCTCTCTTCACAGCTAAAGTGCTCCTTCCCAGGATCCTAGTGGATCTCCTCTGCAATGCCTCCAGAGCGATCACATTTTTAGTGCCACCCCTGTCCTCAAAGACCATTTTGTGTTCATACCTTGATCACCCCACACTACCCATTCCTGCCTCAGTGTTTGTTTGTCCTACTCCTAATTCTGAATGTTAGGATGTTCTTTGCAATAAAGGTGCTATATGAAAACAAGTCATTAACTTCTGAACAATCAGAGCAATAACTTTGCCTTTCGTTTTCTTAAAATGCAATGATCTTGCAATTATATTGAGCGTTTGATAATCTCAATTTACTACACCACGCTTTACTACCAATTCAGTGATTTCAAATGCTGTCACAGTTTTCGTGTTCGCAATTGATCATTTTGCAAACAAGATCCCACAGCAGCAATGCCATAATGCTTTGGCTGTTCTTAATGTTGTAGGAAGTCAGAAGTCACATGACACCAGGTTATAACCCAAGAGGTTTATTTGGAATCACAAGCTTTCACAGCACAGCTCCTTCATCAGGTGAAGTGCCTTCACCTAACAAAGGGGCTGCACTCTGAAAGCTTGTGATATCAAATAAACTTGTTGGACTATAACCTGGTGTCATGTGACTTCTGACCTCGTCCACCCCAGTCCAACACCGGAACCTCCATTTAATGTTGTAGTTTGAGAATCAAATATTGGCCAAACCTGCCCTGCTCTTCTTTGAACAAACTAACATGGACATTTTAAGGACAGTGGATAAACGTAGGGAGAAGTGCTATTGGACAGACAATGGTGCAATCTCTGGGATCTGTGGAATTAGCTGTGAAGCAGCAATGCAAGAGCTATTCACAGATTTCACATCTACAGAATGGGAAAAAGAAGACGTGCACTTGTAGTGTTATATGGCCACTGAGCATTTAAATATACTTTACAGCCGATGAAACATTTTTACTGTATTGTCATTGTTGTAATACAGGAAAGGTAGGAATGAGAGTTAATTAGTTACGAACTCTTTGCTAAGTTTGCACATGAGGATTGAAACATGTTCCTCATCTATGAATCACATTGTCAAACAGTGCACTGTGAACCATCAGCCAGTGCATAAACCAATAATAACTTCTAATTAAGATACATAGCGCCACCCACATAGAGGTTATAATCAGAATTATAATCGGGGCGGCACAGTGGCTCAGGGGTTAGCACTGCTGCCTCACAGCACCAGGGACCCAGGTTTGATTCTGCCCTTGGGTGACTGTCTGTGTGGAGTTTGCACATTCTCCCCATGTCTGTATGGGTTTCCTCCGGGTGCTCCAGTTTCTTCCCACAGTCCAAAGATGTACAGGTTAGGTGTATTGGCCATGCTAAATTGCCCGTAGTGTTCAGGGATGGGTCAGTGTGGACTTGTTGGGCCCAAGGGCCTGTTTCCACAGTGTAGGGATTCTATGATTATAATGAACATTGATTAGCTATGATACTTGTATATAATAACAAACAAAATCTTCAGCTTTTTTTTAAAAGCACAATTAAAATAGTAAGTAAACCAAGATGTTTCTCAGGATCATCAACAAACAATTCTTGAAACTGAACCACATAAGGAGACAATGGGACCCAAAACTGGTCAAAGAAGTTGTCCAGAGGAGTGAGAGTTGTAGAGGTAGGGAGATTTAGGAAAGGAATTCCAGAGATCTGACTCTACGGTGAAGCTATTAAAAGCACAAGAATTAGGAGAAGTGAATTGCAGATAGTGGGTAAAGTCACGGGGGAGTTTTAAAATAACGATGAGAACTTTAATGCTTATAGTAGAAATACCTTATTTAATAACAGAGGTACATTTTTATTAACCTATAACCATTTTGTCACAGTCAACCCTTTTGAAAACTCATTCGCTGGAAATGGTCTCAATCATTAATACTTGTTAAAAATAATTTAATTAAAACACGTTTAAAACCACCAAACGGATGTTCAAATGACACAAAGGATCTCGGAGGAAAATCAAGAAAACACACACTAGAACTGCTGAAAAGCATAATCGTTTTAAGATTCAATCAAATTAACCACATGCAGTCACTTTAAGTAAATCTTGCAGACAGTTTTTCTTTAATTTTACAGAAGAAAACTCCCCATTTTCCAGAAAGCAAACATGCAAATTGATGAATTTTTCAGAGGTTCCCTATGAGGTTTTGGAAACTCCCTCTCGTATGAAACTTTAAGAATTAATAAATAAGTTTTCTTGCATTTTGAGCCAGTGATCTTATCAAAAAATTACATGCCTCCAAGTTGCTGCTGGGGCTGGCCCTTATTTTATGCTTTCGTGCACTTAGGCCTATCTCAGATCCTGTGACTGGTAATGTTGCATTTCCTTTCACATACGACAGTTAATGGCCTAATTATATGATTGTATTTTAAATACGTAACTGCTTTCTGTCAAAGGATAGAAATCAAATTAACATTTACAAAGTTTCCAAACCATCTATCTGCATAGCATCACAGAATCTTGGAACTGTTACTGAGCAGAGGAAGGCCACTCAGTCTATCATGTTATATCAGCTCTTCAAGTGCCATGCTTGTTCCTTCTCTCTGTAAATCTGCATGTTTAAAAATAACCATCTAATTCCGTTTTGAATGCCTCAGTTGAACCTACCTTCATCACGCTCTCAAAGAGAATAGTCCACATCCTTATCACTTGCTGAATGAAAGCATATTCCTCACATCTCTTTCGCCTCTTTTACTACTTTCCTTAGCCATAGGCTTGTTGACACCAATGATCTGATGATGATGGCCAGCTGCATATTAAGTCGAGCATTAAAAATTAAAATAAAAATTCGACCTTGTTTAGCTCTATTTCTCATATCTGATATAGTCCTCCTTTCATTAAAAGCTTTTCATTATTTGGTATTTATTAGGTAGTTCTTACTCTTTGTTTAGAAACATTTGTGAGACATTGCTATTAGTGTGCATATTCCTGGGTATTAGTGAGCGCAGCCTTTCCTTCAATTCGCACCCTCTTGTTTTTGATCCTTTCACAAGTGGGAACATTTGCTCCATATTTATTCAGACCACACCACTCATGGTTTTGAATACTTCAACCAGATCTCTTTCTCTTCTCTTAACAGAGCAGTTTGGGTTTCTTCAACTATCGTCATAGCTTAAGTTCCTCGTCCCTGGAACCATTCTAGTAAAACTCATCAGGACTCACTCCACGTTTTCACAACCTTATGAAAATGTGGCAGCCAGAACTGGATGCAATACTTCAACTGAGGCTGAAATAACGTCTCATTTAAGTTCAATATAACCACCTCAGGCTTGTACGCAGTGCCTCTATTAATAAAACCTAGGATGCTGTACACTCTACTTGATTTGATTTATTTTATTTTTTGTCATGTGTATTTTGTTACACATGACAATAGTGTTGTATAATGTCACCACTCTCCACCGCCAACTTAAGACCAGAAAAGTAAACCAAAACATAGAATGTAAAGGCAGATGAATAAAGAAATTAAGGAAAAAAATGAAAGAACTGCGGATGCTGTAAATCAGGAACAAGAACAGAAGTTGCTGGAAAAGCTCAGGTCTGGCAGCATCTGTGAAGGAAAAACAGAATTAACTTTCGGGTCTGGTGACCCTTCGTCAGAACTGAAGAAAGGAAATAAAGGAATAGTGTTCAGCTTTACAGTGGTTCTTTCTAAATGCTCCACCATGCGCCAAGTCCTCTTCGCCGTGCTGCCACCCCTGGAACAAAAGTCATTATTTTTCAGCACTGTCTGACCTCCCCTAATACACCCACCAGTATGAGTCATCATTGGATCTCGCCGATGCAGATGCTACCAATGTTCCCGGGTACTGCACTGGTCCAAAGTCAACTCCATCTCTGCCATGAGTCTGCTTTAGACCCACCTCACCAATGCAACCAGGTCTAGTAATGGGCCCAAACCTGTCTCCACCACAATAGCTATGGGTTGGTGCAGAAGATGCCTCTGAACTGGACTCACTCGAATCCACACTAGGCTCACTCACCAACTGCTGGGCTCATGTGCCATCGCTGTGACTGAGTTCTTCAACAAGAGGGAAGTAAAATAAAAGAAAAAATAGCGAGAAAACAGAGAAAAAGGAAAGGAACGAAAAGAAAAGCGGGTAGAGCGAGCAAGACCCAGGTTCAGGATCCTTACCGCACCGCCATCTTACCATAAACTATTAACCATGCTCTTAAATGACTTACTCACATATACACCCAGACCCATCTACTCACACACTTCCTTGAGAATAATACCCTTTTTTGGATAATTGTTGATGTTCTTCCTCCTAGAGTAGAACTTCTGACACGTCCCCATATTGAATGTCTTCTGCCATCTATCCACACACTCCAAATTGTCTATGTCCTTTGGAAGTTCTATACTATTCCTCTCATAGCTTGCAATGCTACAAAATGTCATATTCTCCACAGATTTTTAAATTTGGACCTGCACCACTGGATCTCGATCATTAACTCTTGAGGACAGTCAGGAGTCCCAACGCAATCCCTGAGGAGATCCACTGCAAACCTTCCCCCAGTCTGAAAAACATTCATTAATCATTTCACTCTGTTTCCTGTCTATCAGCCTATTTTGTATTCCTGTTGGCATCGCCCTTTTTATTCCATGAGTTTTAATTTCGCTCACAAATCTGTTGTATGGCATTGTATCAAATGCTTCAGAAAGTCCATATATACCACATCAATGACATTACGACAGTATCAAAGCTCCAACTTACTTAGACATAGTGTTTCCTAAAGAAATCCATGTTAGCTTTCCAAGTTTTAAAGGATTTTAGATCAAAGGGTCAAGATGAAGCATCAAATTGAGTGAAGATAAAAAAACTGCAAGGGACATAGAACATAGAACAGTACAGCACAGTACAGGCCCTTCAGCCCACGATGTCGTGCCGAACTTTTACCCTAATCCTAAGGTCTATCTAACCTCCACCCCTACCTTATACTATCATCCATAGGCCTGTCCAATTGCCACTTAAATGCCCCTAATAAGGCCGACTCCACTACCCTTTCTAGCAATGGATTCCACGTCCAGACCACTCTCTTGAGTAAAGAACCTACCTCTGACGTCTCCCCTATGTCTATCTCCACTCACTTTAAAACTATGCCCCCTCGTAATAGTTATGTCCACCCTAGGAAAAATTCTCTGGCTGTCTACTCTATCTGTACCTCTGATCATTTTGTACACCTCTATCAAGTCACCTCTCATCCTTCGTCATTCTAAAGAGAAAAGCCCTAGCTCTCTCAACCTTTCCTCCTAAGACCTTCCCTCCATTCCAGACAACATCCTGGTAAATTTCCTCTGCACCTTTTCCAACGCTTCCACATCTTTCCTGTAATGAGGCGACCAGAACTGGACATAATACTCCAGATGTGGCCGAACCAGGCTTTTGTATAGCTGGAGCATAACTTCACGGCTCTTGAACTGAATCCCTCTATTAATGAAAGCTAACACACCATACGCCTTCTTAACAACTCTATCCACCTGGTTGACAGCTTTCAGGTAACTGTGAACATGAACCCCAAGATCCCTCTGCTCCTCCACACTGCCAAGAATCTTTCCGTTAACCCTGTATTCTGCTTTCAAGTTTGTCCTTCCAAAGTGAATCACCTCACACATTTCAGGGTTAAACTCCATCTGCCACTTCTCAGCCCAGCTCTGCATCCTATCAATGTCCCTTTGTAACCTAGAACAGCCCTCCGCACTGTCCACAACACAGCCCATCTTAGTATTGTCCGCGAACTTAGTAATCCACCCTTCCACTCCTTCATCCAAATCATTTACAAAAATCACAAATAGAAGAGGACCCAGAACGGATCCTTGTGGTACACCACTCGTAACTGAGCACCATGTTGAATACTTTCCATCCACTACCACCCTTTGTCTTCTAAGGGTCAGCCAATCTGCCACATTTCCGCCTATCCCATGCCTCCTTACCTTCTGCATGAGCCTTATCAAACGCCTTACTTAAATCCACGTATACCACATCCACTGCTCTACCTTCATCCACATGTTCGGTCACCTCTTCAAAGAATTCGATAAGGTTTGTGAGGCATGATCTACGCCTCATAAATCCATGCTGACTATCACGAATCAAACTATGCCTTTCCAAGTGATCATAAATCCTATTTCTCAGAGCCCTTTCCAATAATTTGCCCATCACTGACGTAAGACTAACTGGCCTGTAATTTCGGGGTTTATCCCTATTCCCTTTTTTGAACAAGGGAATGACGTTTGCCTCTCTCCAACCTTCCAGCACTATAACCGTGGACAGTGAGGACAAAAAGATCATCGCCAGAGGCCCTGTGATCTCTTCCCTCGTTTCCCATAGAATCCTTGGATAAATCCCATCAGGCCCAGGGGACTTATCTATCTTCAAGTTCGTCAAAATTCCTAGTACATCTTCCTTACTAACATTGACCTCCTCTAGCCTACCAGCCTGTTTCACAATGTCCTCCTCTACAAGTATGTTCCTCTCAGTTGTGAATACTGAAGAAAAGTATTCATTAAGGACCTCTCCTATCTGTTCAGGCTCCGTGCACAAATTCCCTTTACAATCCTTGATCGGCCCTACCCTTTCTCTGGTTATTTTCTTATTCCTCACGCATGTGTAAAAAGCCTTGGACTTTTCCTTGATCCTATCTGCCAAGGTTTTCTCATGCCCCCTTATAGCTCTCCTAAGCCCTTTCTTCAGCTCCTCCCTGGATAACTTGTATCCCTCTAGAGCCTTTCCTGTTCCTTGTTTCCTAAACCTTACATAAGCCTCCTTCTTCCTCTGAACCAGTCGTTTGACCTTTCTTGAGAACCAAGGCTCCCTCACTCGACCACACCTTCTCTGCCTGCTAGGGACAAACATATCGAGCACACGCAGTATGCATTCCTTAAACAATCTCCACATTTCTATCGCGCTCTTCCCTGACAGCATCTGTTCCCATTTTATGTTACCCAGTTCTTGCCTAACAGAATTGTAATTACCTTTCCCCCAATTATAAACCTTATCCTGCTGTATGTACCTATCCTTTTCCATGACTATTGTAAAAGTAAGAGAGTTATGATCCCTACAGCCAAAACGCTCTCCTACCAATAGGTCTAACACTTGGCCCAGTTCATTGCCAAGCACCAAATCCAAAGTGGCCTCTCCTCGTGTTGGTCTATCTATGTACTGAGTTGGGAATCCTTCCTGAACGCACTGGACAAAATCCGCTCAATCTAAACTATTACAACTAAAAAGTTTCCAATCAATATTTGGAAAGTTGAAGTTACCCATGACTACAACCCTGTGACTTTTGCACCTTTCCAGTATCTGCGTCCCAATCCGCTCCTCCACTTCTCTGCAACTATTAGGGAGTCTGTAAAAAAACCCCCAACAAAGGGACTGCTCCTTTCTTGTTCCGGACCTCAACCCAAACTGACTCTGTAGACGTATCATTCTCGAACTGCCTTTCAGTAGCTGCTATCCTAGGCCTGACTAGCAATTCCACTCCCCCGCCTTTTTTTCCACCCTCCCTATTTCTTTAAAGCATCTAAATCCCAGAACTTCCAACAACCGTTCCTGTCCCTGAGTTATCCAAGTTCTGTAATGGCCACAACATCGTAGTTCCAAGTACTGACCCATGCTCTAAGTTCATCCGCCTTATTTCTGATACTTCTAGCATTGAAGTATACACACTTCAAACCATCTCTGTGTCCACAATTACACTCCATCGACCGCATTTCTTTATTAACAACCTCACTCCCTGTTGTGCCTGTTGAAAGGCTGAATACCTCAACCTCTGAATTACAAATCCGGTTCCCCACCCGCTGCCAATCTAGTTCAAACCATCCCGTATAGCTTGAGCAAACCTCCCTCCCAGGATATTTGTGCCCTTCCAGTTCAGGTGCAACCCATTCTTCCTGTACAGGTCCCACCTTCCCCAGAATGTGCTCCAGTTATCCACATAATGGAAGCCCTCCCTCCTACACCAGCCCTGTAGCCACGTGTTTAGCTGCACTCTCTCCTTATTTCTTACAGCGTTATCACTTGGCACTGGTAGTAATCCAGAGATAACTACCCTGTTTGTCCTGGACTTCAGCTTCCAACCTAACTCCCTGTACTCGTTTTTCACATTCTCAGTCCTTTTTCTACCTATGTCATTGGTACCGATGTGTACCATGACTGCTGGTTGGTCATCCTCCCCCTTAAGGATCCTGAAGACACGATCCGAGACATCATGGACCCTGGTACCCAGGAGGCAACATACCATCCTTTCATCTCATTGGCGTCCACAAGAACCGCCTGTCTGTGCCTCTTACTATTGAATTCCCCACTACAATTGCTCTCCTATTCTCCCCCCTTCCCTTCTGTGCCAGAGGGCCAGGCTCAGTGCCAGAGACCTGTCCGCTATATGGCCTTCCCCTGGCAGGTCATTCCCCTCAACAGTATCCAAAACGGTATACTTATTATCGAGGGGAAACGGCCACAGGGGATCCTGCACTGTCTGCCTATTCCCCTTCCCCTTCCTGACAGTCACCCAGCTACCTTTTTCCTGTGCCTTGGGTGTGACAACCTCCTTATGACTCCTCTCTATCACCCCCTCAGCTTCCCAAATGATCCAGTGTTCATCCAGCTCCAGCTCCAGTTCCCTAACGCAGTTTTTGAGGAGCTGGAGTTGGATGCACTTCTCGCAGGTGAAGTCAGAGGGGACACCAGCGGTGACCCTTACCTCCCACATCCTACAAGAGGAGCATGCAACTGCCCTAGCTTCCATCTCCTCTACTCGAGATTTCTAGAAGAATAAAAAAAAGCCTTACCTTACCGACCCTCCACACAGTCTCTTTATTTGGTTAGAGGAGGAGGACGGGTGGGAGACACTACACGTGTAGTGTTTCGGGTTTAGCCAATGCCCAAATATAATAGTTCCTTCCTGGCTCGCGTTCTCTGCACACACCCGCCGCTGAAAACAAGAAGGCCGCTGCTGCCCGAGGTAAGTTTTCATACAGGAAACAAAAACCTCACCTTCCTGTCGGCACCCTGGCTCGCGCAGCTGCCGCTGAAAACAAGAAGACAACAAACATTGGTAGGAATTGTTTTTAGGTCACCAAACAGTAGTGGTAATGTTGGACATTGCATAAATCTGGAAATTAGAGATGCAAGTGATGTGGACAACATAGTAATATTGGGCAACTTCCATTGGCATGTAGTCTAGACAAATCTAACCAACTCTAATGCTAATGCAAGCTGAATTCCTAGGGCATGTACTGGATTTGTTTCTGCAGTGGAATGTTGAAGAACCAACTAGGAATGTGGATCAGTTTAGACATTAGCAAATTATGATTGAGTGAAAGATAAAACGAATGCAATGTAGCAAGAAACATGAACACAGACTGTAAAAGCTTCCTTTAGGGTGTGTAGAAAGGAACAGATTAGCTCAAACAAATGTGAGCCCATTACAAGTGGGGACAGGAGAATTTATAGTGGGGAGCAGGGAAATGGCAAAGAAAACAATCATTGCTTTGTATTTGTCAACATGAAAGACACAGAAAGTCTCCTTAATGTTAAGTAATCTTAAGGGACTTGTGAAAATGAGGAACTGAGAAAAGTCAGTATTCATAAAAAGTTAGTGCTTGAAAAGTTAGGTGGATTGAAGATTGGTAAATCCCCTAGACCAGATGAGCTAATTGCCAGAGATTTAGAAGAGATGGCTATAGAGACATTGGGTATTTTCCAAAAATCTATAGATTCTGTTAAGGTACTTTCAGATTGCAAAGTAACAAATTGAACGCCTCTATTTAACAATAGAGGAAGAGGAAGAATGGAAAGTTGCATACCCGTTTGTTTGATGTCAACAGTGAGGAAAGTTTTCAAATCTATTACAAAGGATGTGGTAACTGGTAAATCGCAAAACTGTGACAAAACCAACATGGCTTTATGAAAGGGAAATATGTTTGACAAACTTGAAAATTTTTACAAACGTATTGGTGTATTTGAGGATGTTACCTGTAGTATTGATAAAGGAAAATGAGTGGATGGATGATAATGTCGCACAAAGGATGTTAGTTAACAGAAATAGAGTGCATGAGATGGGGAGTAATACGCTGGTGAGGATTAAGAATTGGTTAACAAACCAAAAGCAATCAATTAGATTAAATGGATTATTCCCAGGAAGAGAGGCTGTGATTAGTGGAGTACTACGAGGAGTACTACATTTCTGATGAAGGGTCTAGGCCTGAAACGTCAAGCTTTCCTGCTCCTATGATGCTGCTTGGCCTGCTGTGTTCATCCAGCTCTACACCTTGTTATCTCGGATTCTCCAGCATCTACAGTTCCTATTATCTCTACTACAAGGATCGGTGTTCGGTCCACAGCAGTTCACAATCTATAGAAATGGTTTGGATGGGGACCAATTGCAATATTTCCAAACGTACCAGGTGAGAATGTTTGTTGTGAAGAGGATGTAAGAAAGCTTTGTATAATTGGACGGGTTATATGAATGGGTTAGAACATGGCAAATGGAATAAAATATACATAAGTGTGAAATTATCCACTTTGGTGGAAAGAAATGGGAAGACAAAGTATTTCTTGAATGAAAATAGCCTGCGAAGTATTGCCCAAAGAATCCAGGTAAGGTCCTTATCCATGAATTCCTAAAAGCTAGAATGCAGATGCAGCAAACAGTAAGATAGCAAATGGTATGGAGGCATTTATTTAAGAGGACTTATAGAGATGTAGAGGCACACAGCACAGAAGCAGACCTTTCAGTCCAATTTATCTGCACCAAACAGATATCCCAGTCTGAGCTGGTCCCATTTGCCAGCATTTGGCCCATTTCCCTCTAAACTCTTCCTATTCATATACCCATCCAGGTGCCTTTTAAATGTTGTCATTGTACCCACTTTCACCACTCCCTCTAGCACCACCCTTTGCGTGAGAAAGTTGCCCCATAGGTCCCTTTTAAATCTTGCCACTCTCATCTTAAACCTGTGACTCCATGGTTTTATGATTTATGTCGTCTAATTTTGGATTGCCCCACCCTCAGAAAAAGACCTTGGTTATTCAACCTATCCACGCCCCCCATGATTTTCTAAATCTTTATAATGTCACCGCTCAGCCTCCAACGGTCCAGGGGAGAAAGGCCCCAGCCTATTCAGCTTCTCCCTTTAGCGCAAACCCTTTAGTGCCAGCAATATCCTTGTAAATCTTTTCTGCACTCTCTCAAGTTTAACAACATCCTTAATATAGAAGGGTGACCAGAATTGTATGCAGTATTCTAAAAGTGGCCTCACTAATGTCCCAACTCCTACACTCAATGTTATGACCAATGAAGGCAAGCATGCCAAATGCCTTCTTCACCACCATGTCTACCTGCGACTCTACTTTCAAGGAACTGTGCACCTGCAACCCTAGGCCTCTTTGTTTGGCAACATTCCCCAGGGCCCTACTATTTACTGTACAAGTCCTGCTCTGGTTTGCCTTACCAAAATGCAACACTTCACATTTATCTAAATTAAACTCTTTCTACCTTTCCTCAGCCTATTGGCACATCTGATCAAGGTCCCATTGTAGTCTGGGATAACCTTCTTCACTGTCTACTCCACCACCTATTTTGGTGTCATCTACAAACTTACTAATCATACGTCCTCTACCGACAACCAAGTCATTTAAATAAATGACGAAAACCATTGGACCCAGCACTGATCCTTTTGGCACAGAACAAGTCATAGGCCTCCATTCCAGAAAACATCCGTCCACTACCATCATCTGTCTCTTATCTTCAAGACAGTTTTGTATCCAACTGGCTGGGTCCCCCAGATCCCGTGTGATCTAACCTTACTAACCAATCTACCATGCAGAACCTTGTCAAATGTTTTACTGAAGTCCATATAGACACTACTGCTCTGCCTTCATCAAACTTCTTTATCACTTCTTCAAAGAGCTCAATCAAGTTAGTGAGCCACAATTCCCCATACACAAAGCCATGCTGACTATCCCTAATTGATCTTTGCCTTTACAATTACATGTAAATCCTGCCCCTTCAACAACTTATCCACCACTGACATAGGGCTCACCGGCCTATAGCTCCTTGGCTTTTCCTTACAGCCTTTATTAAATAATGGCTCACATTGGCCACCCCCCAGTCTTCAGGCACCCATTGATGATACAAATATCTCAGCAAGGCGTCCAGCAATCTCTTCCCTAGCTTCCCACAAAATTCTAGGATACACCTGATCAGCTACTTGAGCACAGGAATAAAGATGTCTTGCTGCAATTGTATACAGCCTTGATGAATCTTTGCTTTTTGAAGATTAGAATATAGGGGCAACTTTATAAGTGCACATGAATTAAAATAAGAATAAATAGGCAGAAATGCATAGACAGCAAAGCAGCAGGCAAAACTCCTCTTCAGTAGTTTGTATCCATAAAATTCATCTCACATATCTTAGTCATAGAGTCATACAGCATGTAAACAGACCCTTCAGTGCAACCAGTCCATGCCAAACATAATCCCAAACTAGAATTGGTCCCACCCACCTAATCTTTTCAGTGGGAAAGGTAAGAGCAACATCTGAGGTTCATTATAAAACACTGAGGACAAAAGTAAAAAGCAGGATTATATCAAGGTGTCGTAAGATTGATCAAGCAAAGTAAAATGGTAGTGCTGAGGAATTAAACCTCCCTAAGGCAAACTCCAGGTGCACAGGGCAGAAAAATTCTGGCCTTTTCTGCTTCATATCTAAGTAAGCTGAGGAATCACATGATTGATGAAACAGACTTTATATTGAATGGCCAAGTGTACAATACGGACCACTGACCTTTCATAGATTGGATGCAATGCCTGGTTATGTGCTTCTGGTGGTGTTGCAGTGCATTAGCCTGGGAGATAGATACAAGTGCCAGACCCTCCACGTTGGACAACACGAACATGCAAAGAAATCAAAACAGGAACTGCTGGAAAAACTCTGGGGGTCAAGTAGCATCTCTGAAGAGAGAGGCAGAGGCAATACTTCAGTTCATGATCTTACATCAGAACCATGAAATATTAGCAAGGAGATAGGTACAAGAACAAAAACAAAATTGTTGGAAAAGCCCAGCAGGTCTGGCAGCATATGTGAAGGAAAAAAACAGAGTAAATGTTTCGGGTCTGGTGACCCTTCCTCAGAACTGAGGCGTTCTGAGAAAGGGTCACCAGACCCTGACGCTAACTCTGTTTTATCCTTCACAGATGCTGCCACACCTGCTGGGCTTTTCCAGCAATTTTGTTTTTCTTCCTGATTTACAGCATCTGCAGCTCTTTTGGTATGTAGATAGGTACGTGAAATAAGGCAAAAAATGAAAGAGAATCATTCTTACATACAGGAAGTCAGGTGAGATTAAATTAGCTGGACTAATTTCTTCTTAATTCAACTACTCCTTTTCCCTCACTTTATCCAACTTCTTCCTGCCAATGATGCTCTCTGTCACTAACAGTTTCTAACTTCCTGGCCCTAATGACCTCTACTCCACCATGGACAGATGTTCTCTCTGAATCAATCCCCAACTGCTGTGATGTGAGAAAGAGTACATTACTGTCTGAGGACTCTCCACTTCCTCCTCAAATGGTGGCCCAGGCAGTTTCTATTTGCCACCAAACCTTCCCTGCATGACCTCAAATCACCCTCTAAATCCACTCACTTCCTTCAAGTAAAAGATGTTGTATGGGCACTCACACAGGTCCTAACTATGCCTGACATTTTTTTTATGGTCTTTTTGAACATTCCTTTTTTCTTCAGTCCTGTTCATGATCCCTCATCACCTCTTTTTCCAGTATGGCGATGACAGTTTTGGTTCAGATTCCTGTTTTCAGTCTTAACTGGAAAATTTTATCAACTTTTCTTCCAATTTCCATCTTTTCCTCACATTCATATGGCCAGTGTCCAACTCTTTCTTTTCCTTCTTGACTTCTGTCTCCATTTCTGTGGATAGGCTATCAACAAACATTCACCATGGACCCCTGTTGCGAACTTGACCACTTCCTGTAAGGATTTCATTCAATTGCTCCAGTTTCTCACCTTTGTCAGAACTGTTCCAAATATGCAACCTCCTACACTAATGAATCATCGAATCATACAGTACAGAAGAGTCCCTTTGGCCCATCGAGTCAGCACCGACAAAAAAGCTAATGTTTCTAATGCATCTTCTTTCTTCCTCAACTGATGATTTCCCCTGACCCATGTTTGACAGGGTCCTCATCTGGGTCATAGCATCATACTTATGGCACAGTAGGAGACCATTTGATCTGTCTAAGGCCTGCTCCTTAATAAACCTCACTGCTCTCCTTGTTGCTCCATTTCCAACACTTCCGCTCTCACCCCATCCCCACCCTCCCAGGAGAATGGCTAGATTCCTTTCCTCGTCAGCTTCCACTCCAGCAGCCCCACATTCACATTCAATATCTATGATCAAGGCTTAATTTCATGCAAGTTACTGTAGAGAAATTCAATTCATAAGATCCACATTGAGTCACACATTGAGAAAAGGTCTGCTGTACCAAAATGAAGAACTATGTTCTTTCAAAAGCTGATTCAAACGTATCAAGCCAGATTCCTCTGATGATTTGTTTGGCTATGATACAAAAGCAAATCTCTTTAGATACAGCCCCCGTCCAGGGACAACACACCAACAAGCCTTTATGACAGGCAAAAGTACTAGACGAGAAAGTGAAAAGATCTGCATGAACTGAAGGGTGCCCAAACTTTTGAGATAATACATAACAATATGGCATTTGACTGGTATGCTGAGCGTAATCTCTGGCCAGTTTACACGGTGCAGTCACTCAAAATCAGCATCACCTGCATACTGTCACAGGTTCAGCACGTATATAAAATTCTGACTTTTAGTGTGTGCCACAAAAAGTTTCAGTTTTGACTGAAACTCTCACATATACTTTCCTAAACTGTAAGTCAGCTTTCCGTTTGCCTGAAGCTTCAGGTTCAGTTCACTCAAGTGGGCGTGATGGTTATCCAAAAACCAAAATCACATTTTCCCACTTCATCTGCAATAATGTGTTCAACCATGTGCAACATGGGAAGTTTGGAATAGGAGGGAAGAAGGAACCAAATGTAACAAGATCTTTCTGCATCTTAGTCATTTCATGTTAACAAAAAGTGGTTAACTTTGATACAATCTGATTCCACTTCTTTCAACAACCCTGTAAATTATGTCAAGAAAATTGACACCATGAGCTTGGTTTCCAGCCCAAAAATTGCCAGTGATTATTTGAATCTCCAAGTTTTCTTTCATGGGAAATGCAGGGTTACAAAGAAAGGGTAGGGGGATAGGTCTGGGTGGGATGCTCTCCAGACGGTCAGTGTGGACTTGTTAGGCTGAATGGCCTGTTTCCACACTGTAGGGATTCAAGATTCCACAATAAACAGAATCTAAATAATGAACTATGCAGTGCCATGGATATCAGCAACTTATCCAGCTTGATGAAACGTACAATGAGCAACTCTTCTACGGAATATATGTGACGCTTACTGTTGGCTGTTTTTCTTCCCTAATGTCTGTTTCTTTGTTGCAGTTTCCACTAAATGACTTGGGCTTCAAGTCATGTCATGGACAGTCCACTGCCTGGTGGCTCAGCAGCAGATTTCAAACCAATTTGCATGTCACTGCTTTTTGTCTTCATTTATAATTTTCAAGCAAAACTTCAGAAGTGTATAGATGATGTCTTTCACAAACTTTTCATCTGAAAAACTATTTATTAATGCCAAAATCCATGCCACTTTAGAGCTAGCCAGTGTCACCTGTTCAGATGGCAAAAGAAATTGTTTCAAATTTGGCTTCAGACAAGTGACTTGATTTTGGCTATCAGGAGAAAACTTCTAATAAGCTCAGAGATAGTAAGAACTGCTGATGCTGGAGTCACAGTTAACACAGTGTGGAGCTGGAGGAACACAGCAGGCCAGGCAGCATCAGAGGAGCAAGAAAGCTGACGTTTCAGGTTGGGGCCCTTCTTCAGAAGCTAATAAGCTGTTTTTGGGCCTTTTGGAAGCACTTTTTCAAATGATCCACCTTGTTTATCTTAGGTGTTTAATTTATACAATAGTTTCTCAATCCTGTAATGATAGTAAATTTCACCTTCCATCAAATGTGAAATTTATTGTTGACTTTTTATAAACCAATCTCGGTTTCTATGTCTTAGTTTGCAGTAAAGCCTCGATCTTTTTTCATTATCAATCCTTGTTTCTTGTAACCATTTTGTGATTGCAAACTAATCCATGTTTAAACTGAGGGAAAATTATTTAGGTGGCTTAGAGCATCGTTTCATATATCAAGGAAAGATGGTGCCTATGTGAAAATGTCACTGGGTTAGTAATTCAAATACATGGGATAATGTTCTGGAAATACGGGTTCAGGGTTTTTAGTGCAGTGGCAGTGATTTGAGCTCTGAGCCAGAAAGTCTGGGTTCTACTCAGGTCCACCTTAGGGTTGTGTTGCTCAAGGTTGAACAGATCGGTTAAAACCTGTGGCCAACGTGTGATTATGGTTGATAATGCTGTCAAATGAAATTTCACTATTTGCTATTTTAACAGTGATAGCAATTTGGCTAAGTGTGCTGATACATCAGCTAAAGCAATAGAAATTTGTGGGAACTTGTTAAGTCTATGTTGTAAATTTTAGCATTCATCTGTAATAATATGGATTTTAAGGTTAAAAATTGAAAAACCATCAAAAAGCAGAACAGGTTCATTGTATTTAGAAGAGAGAGAAGGTTAAGGTTGAGAGATCTTTCATCTGTATGTTGTTGCGTTTGAACTATTTCTTTTAAAAATGGGCAGTGTTGCTGAATTCATAAAATGTCTGAGGTTGATCGCATGTCTATGTTTCCAGAAGCTTCTGAACCCCTTGTAATGAATAGACATTAAACCTAATGCTGAACAAGGACTGGAGACAAGCTGTCTGCCTCCAGACAGCTCCAGATAAAGGGAAACATGAAAATCCATCATGTTCATATGAGTGTTAACGCAATTGCAGCTACCCCAATACCGTGTAACGAAATTTCTAATGGGGGAAGATAGAGCTATGCTGTGAAATAACTGCACAGAAGCTGGTACACCACAATCCACCTCCACCACCACACCCACCCTTCCAGCCCCACCGCCAACCCCAAATATCTGGGGTGTTATTAGGGAGGATCCTTCCTTATATAATCTGAATTAAAATGGATTATGAAATCTTTCTCCCATTAGGTCACATGTTATGTTACAGCAATGATGTCATGACAATATCACTTAAAAGTATATTAATATACTGTCCACAAAACATTCCACACATTCTCTGTTTCCAAAGATGAAATAAACCTACACCAAATAGTTATACAAAGTTGCACTTTTGCACTGTCAATTTGATAGTTATACAAATAATTACACATCAAAGGAAAACAACACTTTTAATTGACATCATCTGGTCTGATTTGTCTTGTATACTTCAAAATCAAATTCTGGTATGACCAGTATATTATTTTAGAAGGCTTGTTTTTTCCTGCTGCTTTCCTTCTGCAAAGGAATTCTTGAGGATGGGTGAAATGTAGAATTGCTTGTTCCTGTAGACCTGACAATCATTTTGAGGAAGTGAGTAAACAGTGGGGATATTCCAACTGGTTGGAAGTTACAAATATATTTCTCCTACTGAAGAAAAGCAACTGCAGATCCATAATCCTAATCTTAATGAAAATAAATGGAATTAATAATCAGCAATGATAACTTAAATTCACATTGCACTTCTCATGTAACTAGCATCCTAAGATGCTTTATATACTGTCGTAAGATGCTGTTCAAAACTGACCAAACTGAAAGTGCAAGGAGAATAGAGAAGAACAAAAGTAGACCAAATCGATGGGATGTGCAAAGGCTTTTGAAACTGAAAAGATAAGTGAAGAAATAGAAGGACTCAGGATGAGAATTCAACAGAGCTGGTGTCCTCAAGTGACTAAGTCAATAAAGAGGAGGGGAGAATGTACAAGAGGTCAGGGTTAGAGGAATGCAGAGTTCCATTGAGAGCTAGGACTGGAGGTGATACCAAATGCAGCACAGGCAAGATCAGAGAGCGATTTAAAGGCAAGGATAAGGTTTTAACTTGAGGTACTGGAGCAAGGGAAATTAACACAGAGGTAGAAATAAAATAGTAGACCATTCACAGTAGTAAAATATGCATGGATTTTGTAGTGTTAGATCATAGAATGATACAGCACAAGAGGATATTTCACCCACTGCATCAGAGCTTATCTGATGAGACTTACACACATTTCTGAAGGGGTATAATTGAGATAAAGCAAATTAAACACTGTTTTAAGGGAGAGTAGCAAAGGAAAGTTCAGCTTTCTCCATGGCAACTGTCCTGAGTCTGAATCAGGTTGTTTACAATCTGCAATGTCACATGTAACCCCAAGCTGAGCTTCCAACCAGATCTTCATATCGTCGCCAAGACCACATGTTTCCACCTCTGCACTGTTGCCTCCACTGTTGACTTCAGCACATCTCCGCTTATATGTGGTTAAAACCCTTATTCATGCTTTATGACTTCAAGACTAGACTACTGTCAAGCACATCTGCCACGTCCCCCACATTCTACCCTGAAAGAAACATGAGGTTATCCAAAACTCTGCCCTTGAACTTTTACTCATAAGCAATTTCCATTCACACATCACCCATATTTCAACTGGAAGCAACAACTTGATTTAAAATATTCATCCTGGTCTTGAATGCCTTCTTGTAGGCTTGCCCCTCACTTTTACTATGACCTTTTCTTAGATATAACCATCCAAGATATCTAATATCATCTAATTTCAATCCCTTGAGCATCATTGATTTTAATTGCTGCATCATTGGCAGCTATGCTTTAGCTTCCTAGATCCTAAACTCAGTAATTCCCTACTCAAACCTCGGTGTCTCTATCTTAGAGATAATAGGAACTGCAGATGCTGGAGAATCCGAGATAACAAGGTGTAAAGCTGGATGAACACAGCAGGCCAAGCAGCATCACCTAGTCTAGGCCCAAAACGTTAAGCTTTCCTGCTCCTATGATGCTGTTTGGCCTGCTGTGTCTCTATCTTACTTTATTCTTTTAAGATGCTTATTAAAGGCTAGTTCTTTTGCCAAGATTTTCACCATCTGCCCTAATGCCTCATTAGTGTCGAAAATTTGTTTAATCACACTCCTATGTATCCCCCCAGGCATAAAAGAAATAATCTAAATACAATACATTGTCGCTATTAAGAGGAACTAATTTGCAATAGAGAATGAGTCAGATACCCCGGACAGTCCCTACTTATCTGTGGTGATTCAGTGTGTAACACCTTCACCTCTGAGTCAGAATGTTGTGTATTCGAGTTTCTTTGCAAGATCCGAGCACAAACATTAAGGTTGACACACCAGTGCAGTACTGAGGAAGTACTACACTGTCAGAGGTGCATTCTTTGGAGGCAATGTTAAGCAAGGTCTTTTCATTCGACATATCCTTTTTAGTGTACAATGCAGAGCAGGAAAATTATCCCTAGAGTCCTGACCAACATTCATTTCTTGGTCAGCATCAGAAATCAGATATCCGGTCTTTATCCTATTGCTGGTTGTAATTCGTGACTCTGTGCAAAATGCCTCTCTCATTCCTTGCAGTGACTATGCTGTCTAGCAACATCTTGTCATAGTGAAGGGCATCTCACAAATGAAACATTTCCCTTGTTTTTACTGTTTTGTCACTAATAAACATGAGTAGCCTCCATCTGCTGTCTCAAAACAAGGTAGTTTAATTCATATGTGGCAGTGAACTGGACAATGACTCAGATATGCATCTTATAGTTTGAAAGGTAAGCTTACAGGGAATGCGTGTGAGATAATCAATGCCAAATTAAACTCAATATGGACCATTAGAAGAAAACACAGAATGCAAGTATGGCCAATAGAGAAAATGGAACTGTCAAGAGGACAGACAAACAGTTCTACAGTGTCAGCTGACAAGGTTCAACCAGTTCAAATAGGATTAAGTAACATAAAGACAAAAAAGGATGTCAGGATCCAAAGCAAAGTCCAGCTATTTTTGTTTAAATCAACCTGTTCAGAGTTGCGATCACACATCCCTGCAGCAGGCAAGACTTGAAGCCAGGTTTCCCAGTCCAGTGATAGGGAAACTGCCACTGTGCCACAAAAGGACTCCTGCTCCCCTGCGGTTATGTTGAAGTTACACAATCCTTAATCAGGATTCCTGCTGAAATTTGGTCAATGTGATAAAGGAACTGAGTTTTACCATCCCGTAGGAGCAGAGGTGGGTATACCTGTAAGACAGTGGCAGTGTCTTCAGCAGTTGGCAGTAAGACAGATTTGCATCATAGATGTGGGCAGAAGATTTGCACTTTCCAGGGGAATAATTGTTTCCTGACACCAGGACATCCTCCTGCCTCATGGAAAGGGGAGCTTTTACATGGAGTTGACCTCCCTCAGCAGACCAGGGGCTTAGCAAGCAGGAGGCAAAGTCCCAGATATACTCCCCAGGAGGGTTTTCCCTTCCATCCTCGGCCGTCTAAATTTTAATCTGTATTTACCCGTCTACATCCACTTCTTTTTAAGCTATCCTTGATTCTCTGGCGTCCCCCAACTCACTTTTTCTGGGTGGCACTGCCAAGGGTCCGAAACGTCTGGCATCCTGAATGAGCTGGTGGCCAACTAGCTAGCTGGCTGAAGATAATTCAGTGATTGTTCGGTGTCCACATTAAAATTTAGCCCATCCCCTGGGTACGTGTTGTTAGTTTAATCAACTTGCTTAGAGATGCTATTGCACACCTCTGTAGCAGGTAGGACTTGAACCGAGGCATCCTGGTTCAGTAGGGACACTAATACTGCACCACGATTGGTGAATTACACTCTGCAGCTTCACTTTCCATTGTTCTCACCCTATGGAGCTGGGTTATTGAGCTTTCCTGTTGCTTGACTAATTTAAAGTAAGGGTTAATCTACTTGAGAAGCATTAAATGAACACAGCTGCAGAGAACTCTTCATTGATTTGGTTTCTGTTGGTAAGATCAGTGGAACCTGATAGGGAAAACTTATCCAGCCTTTCTAAAAGTGGAAAGCACCAACTTTCCATTTAGAAAGCATAACTCAAATTTTAACTATGAAGAGCAGGAGTAGGCCCCTAGATCCCTCAAGCCTGCTCCCTTATTGAATAAGATCATGTCCGATCTCCAGATTCCCACCTACTCCTCATGACCTTTCTTTAAGAGAAAAGTGTTCCTCGTCTCTATTTTAATTGGAGTGGCTCTTTGTTTTTAAACAGTAACCCCTAATTCTCTAGAAGGAACCCCTTTTTTATGTATATCTTATCAAGAGGCTTCAGGATTTTATTTTGTTTCAGTCAAAGTGCCTCTTCTAAACTCCAGCAGGTCCAAGCCTGTCCAACTTTTTCTCGTAAGATAACCTGTCCATTCCAGGGAATAGTCTAGTGAACCTTTTCTGAGCTGCCTCCCACACCCACACTATATACAGGACTCCAGTTGTGATCTGACCTATGTCCTGTACAACTGAAGCATAATTTCCATACTTTCTAACAAAACTACAGAAACTCAGCAGGTCTGGGAGCATCTGTGGAGAGAAAAAGTTAACATTTCAGGCCCTCTCTTCAGAACTGAATGGTTCTGAAGGTTGTTCTCCACACTTTTGTATTTATTTCCACTCACAATCAATGATAACATTAATTTGGTTTTCCTACTAACATTTTCCAATTCTTGCATCAGGACACTTAGATCTCTCTGCATCTCAGAGCTCTAAAACCTCTCACCATTTCGATAACACATGCTTTTTTTTTATTCTTCCATCTAAAGTTGACAACTTCATATTTTCCCACTTTATACTCCATTTACCGGATCCTTGTCCACTCATTTAACTGATTTATATCCTTTTATAGCGTCCTAATGTCCCCTCCATAACTTACTTTACAATCTACCTTTAACACATCAGCAATACTAGCGGCTATGCTTTTGGTCCCTTCATCTAAGTAATTTATATAAATCGTAACATGTTGAAGCCTCAACACTAATGGTTAGGCCACTCATGGATTATTGCGTTCAATTCTGGTCTACTTGCTATGGAAATGATGTTGTTAAACTTGAAAGAGTTCAAAAAGTATTTACAAGGATGTTGCCTGGGTTGGAGGGTTTGCACTATAGGGAGAGGCTGAATAGGCTGGGGTTATTTTCCTTTGAAGCTGAGGGGTGATCTTATAAAGGTTTATGACATCATGAGGGGCATGGTTAGAGTGAATAATCAAGGTCTTTTCTCCATGGTAGGGGAGTCCAAAGCCAGAGGCCATAGGTTTAAAGTAAGAGGAGAAAGATTTAGAAGGGATCTAAGGGGTAACTTTTTTATGCAGAGTGTAGTGCATGTATGAAATGAACTGACAGAGGGAGTGGTGGAGGCTGGTACAATTACATCATTTACAAGGCATCTGCAAGGCTATATGAATTGGAACGGTTTGATGGGATTTGGGCCAAATGCTGGCAAATGGGACTAGATTTATTTAGGATATCTGTTCGGTATGGATGAGTTGAACCGAAGGGTCTATTTCCACGCTGTATATCTCTATGACTCTATGCCTAATCCCTGAGGTATATCACTCATTACATCTTGCTAACTAGAAAATGGCCCATTTATGTCTCCTGTCTGTTTTTCTCTGTTAGTTAGTCAACCTCCTGTCAATGCAAACATGATAACATCCAAACCATAAGCTTTCACTTTCCATAATAACTGTTGATATGGTACATTATCTATTGCCTGCTGGAAATCTAAGTACAGAACACCCCTCAGTT
This sequence comes from Ginglymostoma cirratum, assembly GCA_024137785.1. NCBI lineage: Eukaryota > Metazoa > Chordata > Chondrichthyes > Orectolobiformes > Ginglymostomatidae > Ginglymostoma > Ginglymostoma cirratum. The sequence continues at coordinate 40,239,103 of JAHRHZ010000139.1, forward strand.
CCCCTTTATCCATTGCATAAGTTCCTTCCTCAAAGAACCCCAAAGAATTGGCTAAACATGATTTCCCTTTCACAAAACAATATTGACACTGCCTGATTACCTGAATGTTTTTCTAAGTGCCCTCCTGTAATGTCTTTAATGATCATTTGCAACATCTTCCTGATAACTGATGTTAAGCTAACTGCCCAATAGTTTCCTGCTTTCTTTCTATCTCACTCTTTGAACAAAGGAATTACATTTCTTGTTTTTCAATCAAATTGAATCTTCCACAAAACACCCAAGTTTATGTCAATAATATAGATCAAAGAAAGTGGTGGTCCTAATACCAACCCCTGCATATTTATCTCCAATCTGAAAAACAATAATTTACCTCTATTTTACTATGTGATGTTATTCAGCCAGCTTTACATCTATGCTGTTACTGTCCCTTTATACCATGGGTTTTAACCTTTCTGACAAGTCTGATATGTAACACTTTTATCAAACTCATTTCAACAATCAATATACATCGTGTCAATCACATTACCCTCATAAAACTTATCTCCTACCTCATCAAAAACTTAATTAAATTAGTTCAGCATTGTTTTCCTTTAACACACCCACACTGGTTTTCCTTAATTATTTAATCTATATTTGTCCAAATGATTGTTAATTTATTTTGGATTGTCATCTTTAAAAGCTTTCATACCATTCACAGTTAAACTGATTGGCCTGCAGTTGCTAGCTTTATCCTGACATCCAGTTTTGAATAGCTCATAGAATCATAGTATCACAGAATAGCTATAGGATGGGAGTAGACCGTTCAACTCTTCATACCCATGCCAACTCTCTGGAGGAACAATTTAGTTAGTCCCACTCCCTTGTTTTTCTCCCTCACACTGCAATTTGTTTTTTTTTTCTCTCCTGAGTTAGTTATTCAATTCCCTTTTGAAAGTCTGAACAAACCTCCCTCCACCATCTTTTCAGATAATGCATCCGAGATCCAAATGACACTGTTTAAAAAAAAGCTTTTTTCTTCTTGTCACCTTTGGTTCTTTTCTATTTAGCTGAAATTAGAGTCCTCTGGTTCTCAATCCTTCTGCCACAGGAACACTTTTTTTTCCTATTTGCTCTTTGTATAACGCCTTCATGATTTTGAAGTTGAACGTGATTGTTCCGCGTTTGTTGGTTTCAAATTTCCTTTTTACATTCATTTCAGGCTTAATAGTTTTGGTGATTCATGAAAGTGAAACGAAACATGTAGTGCTGAAATTCCCCACGACTGTATCTGAATAAATTACCTCAACCAACAGCATTTGCTACTTACTTTTTACGTTGACAGAGAAAAGCATGTTGATTTTGTATTTGCTGAGTACAACGTAAATGGGCAGAGTTCATATTTAGTTTTCCTTACATAATTAAATGTGCTTGCACAAAGGCTGCTTTTATTTTAAATGAGAAAATCTTGTCAATGTTTTCCATAAAATTGCATGATAATTTCTCCTTTATTTATCACAATTTAGTGATTATTTTAAGCAACCATCTAGGATTTCTAGAACAAAAACAGGAATTGCTGGAAAAAACTCAGCAGGTCTGGCAGCATCTGTGGAGAGAAAACAGAGTAAATGTTTCGGTTCCAGTAACCCTTCTTCACAAACAGCATTTCTATCTTTTTTCTGAAGTGTGGAAATATACAGGCAAAAGAAAAATGAAATTGATCACTTGCGTCTAGATAATTTATCTGGAGCATCATCCACTCCCACCCACCTATCCCCCTTCATTCCCATCATCAGGTTTTTTGCAGTCGTATGAAAACTGGGAATATCTCTAAATTATTTCTCCAAAAAGCAGTGATCCTAAAAATATTTCACACCTTGCAGAGTGTAATAAAAGCAGAAAAGGCTAAAAATGTGCAAATTACCTTGGCCATCTATGGAAAGGGACACAGAGTTAATGTATCAGAGATAATAGGTACTGCAGATGCTGGAGAATCCGAGATAACAAGGTGTGG
>JAHRHZ010000139.1:40246092-40268805 GCA_024137785.1 Ginglymostoma cirratum
GTGTTCATCCAGCTCTACACCTTGTTATCTCTGTTTATTGCAACGGATTGTTTTTAACCAATAGCAGAAAAGAAACATGAATTACTAACATATAACTACTACACTCTCTACCCTATTTTAATAAGCCAAACAAACAAGTAAAGATGAGTGAGTTCAGGTACTAATCCAGAAAACGAGCATCAATGGATGTTTTCCTACAGATCTCTTCCAATATCTTTCAGCCCTTTGAGGAAGACCTGAGGCTACCATGGAGGACTCTTCTTCTCAACTTTTTCCATTGCCTGAGGCGTGGTGACCCTCAGGTTAAACCAACCACCAGTCATCTCTTTCCAATGAGACTGCAGCCTTACAATCCTGTGGGCCTATGACAGTGAAAGCAACAGGGCATCTGTAATCTTGATGAATGGTAGATTAACAGTCTATTACCTTAATCAATATGCATCAGGATTGAGATAAAAACAGGGAAATGACGGGGTAAGAAATAAAGTAAATTGGAGCCAAATTGCATTCAAGAAGATAAGTAGAAGAAATCATTGTTTGGATTAAGAGAGAATCTTAATGGAAAAGAAACAAAAAGTGGGAAATTAGTTTAAATATTACAGATGTAAACTTAAATAGAAGCTATCAATAATTTTGCACATGTATGAATGGGACTTAACAAATTATGTTATTCTTGTTGTTTAATTACAATACCAAAGCATGCAAGGCCATAGGCCAAGTGTTGGAAAATGGGATTGGAATAGCTAGGTGGTTGCTTTTGACAAGCACAAATTCAATGCGCAGTTGGGTTTTTTTCTGTGCTGTAGATCTCTATTACACTATGATTCATATTGAAGGAATATGAATTTTCTCTTTGAAAAATTACTTTTATTTGTTAGTCCTTTGCAGTGAGAATGACCATGTCCATCGTTTGGGCTTTGATAGGGTTGTAGCAGGTATATAGGTAACAGCTAAAACCAAACTGTACCTAGAGGCTCTGCTGCAAATATAGCAGGATACACCATATCATTGTGTTACAGGTGAGGTGCAGACACAGTATCTTCTGTCCCAGCATTTTCTTTTTTTTTGTCTCTGACATATACTTGATTTTGAAGGAGACCACCTTTTATTTGATTTGTCCTAGCATGGTGATCCCAGATAAACCTCTCCCAGGAAATGGGTTTGATATCAATCCTCCCTAACTGGAGCCTTCACTGTGCCCATGTCGAGAATCCTTTGATACCATGAAAGTGCACTGCAGACTCAAGCTCTATGCAGAAGATTCATTTTGGTAAGCAAGTCATCATCAAGGAGAAACATCATCTAATCCCTACGGTGAGGAAGCAGGCCATTGGGCCTATTGAGTCCATACCAAATCTCTGCAGAGCATCCCACACACCGCACCCCCTTCCCCCAAACCTATCCCTGTGACCCTGCATTTCCTATGGCTAATCCACCTAGCCTGCACATCACCAGACAGTATGGGCAATTTAGCATGGCCAATCCATCCTAACCTGCACATCTTTGGAGGCTGAAGGAAACCATAGCACCTGGAGGGAACCCACACAGACAGTCGCCCAAGGGTGGAATTAAACTCGCGTCCCTGGTGCTGTGAGGCAGCAGTGCTGACCACTGAGCCACCATGCCACCCCAAGTTTCCAGCCATCCAAATAAAGGTATTTACCACTGAGGAGTTGAAGACCCAATTTTCTGCTGATGATTTGAATTGAAATTAATTTGCAAATTTAAAAAAAATTCACAAAACTCATGGCATAGCTAAGCATTAGTGCCCAAGATCACAAAACAACTTGTGATGGCTCATAATTCATGCGATGTATCTTCCTCACCATTAGCTTTTGGGCAGTTTATAATGTAATAAAAACAGATTCATGAAACTCCCTTGAAAACCTTCGTTATCCTTTATGAGGTGTGAATCACCATGTGATAACCCAACCAGGTTTTAATGTATTCATGTTAGTGCAGGTCTGCACCATCTCTGACAACACACCTTTGAAATTGTTCAATTTTCTGTGAAATTGTCCATATGAATGTTCTATGATATTTGCTGTACATGCACTACCTGGAAAAACAAAGGCTAGGCTATGATTTCTCCATCTTCACATTGATCATCTTCACTTATCTCCTAACTCAGTCATTGGTGAAATGTCGTCAGTAAACATGGCTCACAGGTACTTGGAATTCTGTTACCAGCTATCTACAAACGCCCCACCTTCTTATGACAAAGACAAAAAGCACTATAGATGCTGGAATCCAAGGTAGACAAACAGGAGGCTGGAAGAACACAGCAAGCCAGGCAGCATCTGGAGGAAAGGAGAAGTCAACGTTTCCGGTATTGCCTTTCTTCAGGACTGGATGTAGGTGTGGGGGTAGCTGCAGGTAAAGAGAGGGTTGGGGGGAGGGTAGCAGAATGGTGGTGATAGGTGGACACCGGTAGTAGGTACGAGCTGGTTGGTCAATGAGAGGGATGAATCCAGTTGGTGCTAGAAGGGAGGGTCGGTAGGTGGAATGGAAGGAAGGAGGGGGGGCTGGAAAGGGAGCCATGGGATGGGCGGGAAAGTTATTGGAAATTGGAGGACTTAATGTTAAGTCCTCCGGGCTGTAGGGTACCCAGGCAAAAGTTATGGTGTTGTTCCTCAAATTTGCACTGATTCACTGCAACACTGGAGGAGGCCAAGGACAGACATATCTGAGGGGGAGTGGAGGGGGGAGGGGGTTGGCGGAGGGGGTGGAATCAGAGCTGAAATAGGCGGTGACCAGGAGGTTAGGCTGGCCATTGTAAACCAAGCGAAGATGCTCAATGAAATGATCACCTAGACTATGTTTGGTTTCACCGATGCAGAGAAGACCACATCGGGAGTACTAGGTGCAATTGAGTAGGTTGGAGGTGATGCAGGTGAAGCTCTGTCTCACCTGGAAGGACTATTTAGGGCCCTGAATGGAGGTGAGGAAGGTGGTGTATGGGCGGTGTTGCATCTTTTACAGTTACAAGGGAAGGTACCGAGCGGGTTGGAGTGGTTGGTGGGGAGTGTGGTGCAAACTAAGGAGTGGCGAAGGGAATGGTCTTTGCGCAAGGCGGGCAGAGAGGGTTGGGGAGTGGGAGATGTTCTGGGTGGTGGGGTCTAATTGGAGTTGGTGGAAGTGGTTGAGGATGATACATCAGTTGCGGAGGCTGGTGAGGTGGAAAGTGAGGACAAGGGGGACCCTAACTTTATTATGTTTGAGAAGGTTTAGAGCTGTGGAGCGGGGAATGGTGGAAGCACAATGGAGAGCTATCTGCAAGACAGAGGAGGGGAAAAGAATGTTTTCTGAAATAGGAGGACATCGGGGATGCTTGGGAGTGGCATGTCTCCTCGTCAGAGCAGATACAACGGAGATGGGTGAATTGAAAAAATGGGATGGAGTTTTTGCAGGATACAAAGTGGGATGAGGTGTAGTCTAGGTAGCTATGGGAGTCCGTAGGTTTATAGTAAATGTCGGTCTGTAAACTGTTGCCAAAAATGGAAACAGAGAGGTCAAGAAAGGGGAGCGAGGTGTATGAGATGGAACAAGTGATTTTGAGGGCGGTGTGAAAGCTGTTAGCGAAGTCGATGAACTGCTCCAGTTCAGCCTGGGTGCAGGATGCAGCACTGATGAATTATCATTGTCATGGTGGAAGAGTTGGGGAACAGTACCGGTGTGCATACTGAAGAAGGACTGTTCGAAATAACCGACAAACAGGCAAGCATAGCTGGGGCCCATGTGAGTGCCCATGGCCACCTGCTGGATTTGGAGAAAATGGGAAAAATTGAAGGAAAAGTTATTGGAGGTGACGACTAGTTCAGCAAGATGGAGGATGGTGTTGGTGGGGGAGGGGACTGGATGGGTCTGTTGGAGAAGAAAGAAACTGAGGTCTTGTTGGCCATCCTTGTCGGGTATGGACGTGTATGGAGATTGCATGTCCATAGTAAAAGTAAAGCACTGGGGGCCAGGGAACTGGAAGTTTCTGAAGAGATGGAGGAGGTGGTTTATGTCCTGGATATAGGAGAGGAGTGCCTGGACCAAGGGGAAGGGAATGGAGTCAAAATTGGAAGAGATGAGTTTGGTGGGGCAAGAGCATGTGGAGACGATGGGTCGGGTGGGGTAGTTAGGCTTGTGGATCCCCGCTCCCCCATGTAGGATGGGCCGAAGGGCTAAATATTAATGATGATATTTGACAGCTGCATAAGAAGATAGAATGTACAGGGCGGGCTGAATGGCTAAAATTGTTGATGACACCCGACAAGCTGCATGACCTTAATCGCAGGACTTTGCCTCGGATCGGAATCGTGAACGGTGCCAGGAATGAACCTAAGCCTCCAGACCCGCCATCGATCGAGAGGTCCCCGATGGGCAGAAGGGTGTGAGGCTTGTTGTTTTTTCTCTTTTCTCTACCATTTATTTTTACCACTGTAATCATTTATAAACATTCATATTCAAGCAAATTGCTGTAGTCGAGTTTTCTCTTAATTTTCTTTACTCCAATCTGGAAAGAACTGCTTGGATACACGTTGTGATCCAAGACATTTTCAACCACGAGGGATGGGATTCAGGAAAATAGTTAAGAGAAGGGAAAGGCAACCGGATGCTCCGGAGACCTTCCGTATTCCAGGATGAAATGCGGCAGACTCCAGATTCTGGTCCATAGCTAACTTGTTAGCACAATTAGGATCCCTGCAAGAATGGGAGATAGCTACAACAATTTTAGCCATTCAGGAAAAGGAGAGAAATGAGGGTTATTCATACAGGCTGCCATAGACAAACGCTTGCGGGAGGCAGGCTTCCCCAAAAGCAAGGACAGTGCGCCACAAGTGGGAAGGATATTGTTAACAGTTTTGCATTCTACATGTAGGGAGAGTGCCAGGCCAAAAACAGGCATCTTGAGGCCGCATTGACGGGTGGTAGAACAACATAATGTTATTCTAACACAAGTAGTTCAGACAGCACAGGGAAGACCTGAAAAGGCAGAGGAGAAATAGAACCAGATAGTATGCCATTTGACGAAGAGTACCACAGAAAAAGAGAGCAAAATGGCACAATTGGAACATTGACGCAGATAAAGGGTTCACGTTATTAACTGCACAATGGGATCCCCACCATTGGGATGGAGACATTTGGTATTCATCTGATTCAGAGTCTGAATGGACGGATGGGGAAGAGGATGCTCCACCTCCAGAGCTATCCTCAGGGAAGGGACTAATAGCACGATTCCTAATAACAAATAAGGCAAAACAGGTAGGAGGACAGAACCTTCAGAATTTGGGAAAAGTGACAGATTACACCATGTCCGAGTTGCAGGATTTGGGGTCATGCTTTAAGCAGAAGTCACAAGAACCCTTGGCCTCTTTGTTGACGCGGTCATGGGGCCAGGGTGCCACCCATATTACGCTCAATGCCACAGAGCGAGGGAATCTGGGAGCACTTAGTGTTGATCCACATGTGAATAGTGTCTTTAGAAACATAGGGCAAACTGGATCATTGTGGAATGCACTGACACAACAGTAGGAAACAAGTACCCTTCCTCAATATAATGGAAAGGTGATGTCGAAAAATGGGACAGCATACCAGGAGGTATAAAATGTTTGAGGGATTTGGCTATGCAAGTGGATATATATTCTCCACAGTTTCAGGGTGCAGCCAGGGAAGCTTTCACAGCCGTAATGAGGAGTCGGCTAGTGTGAAGTGTCCGGACTAGATGAGAGATGCATTCTTAGCCCTATTAGGGCCAGCCCTGGGACAGGCAGTGGGATAGGTAGGTTTGCTGTTAGGGCAGTTAGAAGATGTGGATGCTGGTAAGTGAAGAGTGAGGCCCACACGAGCAAGTGACAAACAGGGACAATCAGTTGGAGGTGGGTGGGTTCAAAGGTGAAACAAAAGATAACCAGAATGGAAATGTTTGCGGCGTTACTGAAAGCAGGAATAGACAGGAGTAAGATAGATGGAATACTTACGGGTGCCATGTACAATATGCGGAGAATGCACTGCTCTCCAAAGCGTAAGGAAATAAGAGAGATCAAATTAGATGTGGAGGGAGGAAAGGAAATTCCAACAGAAGATAGGGTTTGTACTCCACTCCAACACAGAAAATGTTGGAACCATAATAATAGATAAGGAAGCAAAAGCTGTTCCAAAGCAGAATTCATTCATTAAAGATGCGTATGCTTTCCGACTGACAAGCAATGTCCCACTGCAAATAGGCAGATTCCACAAAGTAAAATGCATTCATCTTTTATGAATGATGTCGTGATTTTCAGCACTCCATGTGATCAGTCAGTTAACGCATCTGTGACCTTTGTAATCAATCCAATTTCACCTTTATTTTCAGATTCTGTTAAAAGTCATGTTACCGCTATGAAGCAACGTGATTGCATCTCACATAACTTATGTGCCTCAAACCTCCCTACAATATCTACTGTGTCTTCTCCAGTTACTGAAACAGTATTGGTGGCGCAGTCAGAATCTTCACCTTCCTTTCATACAGATATGAAACCCAATACCTGTCAAGGAATTCAAACCCATCATTCAGAAGACTGTACGGAACTGCTCACCCGGTTCTCTAATGGAAGTTTTCCAATCAGGACAAAACAAAGATGGCTTAGATAGATTTCTGATAGAATGATAAATGGCAACCTTTAAAAAAATTCATTTATTGCACCAGAGAATGAACACTCTGCACTTTTGGCATCATATGGAGCACAAAGTGAAATTACAAAACTGAAACAGACTACTACAGTATCAAAAGAGCAACAGGATGTAAAGGAATATTCTCAAACAGGACAACTAGCCACTGCATCTTGTGCTCCTCCTCTTCCTCCTGCTATTCCTCCGGACTTTCCAAAAACTGAGATGTTCACTACCAAATCTATTACGAATGTAGAAGAGGCACGAAACGCAGTATTAAAAGTGGCTCAATCTGGCACCAGTGCCCCTCACTTAAGAAAGGTCTCCATTCTGAGAAACCCAGTGCAAATCAATGGAAGGCTATGTCCTGTACAAACATCAAGCTGCTCGAGTCCATACATTTCGTAACGGGCAATGTTGGAAGTAATCACATAATGACCTTTAAATGTCATTCAGAATACTTTCAAAAATACTGAAGAATTGTTAACTTTTTGTCGTCTGCTTAAAACGCACCTTTGTCTGTTGGTTGCTAAATGTCGTCTTATACAATTTCTGTCTCGAGATCTGGAGACACTTTAAAGATTTAGTTTGCATTTTAGGAATGTATGGTGATTTGAAAGTGTGTTGAGTGCCTGTATCTGTGTGGAACATGTGTGGTTAATATATTGCCCTTTTCAGAAACCATCAGTGGTTGCGTAAAGCAAAAATCTGCCAAATGTTGATTCAAAAATTTGATTGTAAAGCTTGGTAGACATTTACTTTTTGGAATTAGCTCTGCCTAGCGTTTGGACTTGGGTAAAATTTTAATCCCAGAAATTACCATATTTGGAACTTCATTTTCTGGCCAGAGTGAATTTCCAAATACTGCTTTAACACAAGTGAATCTTTAATTCCCCATGATAAGATCGACTCATATTAATATGCAAGTGATAGGGAAATCAGAATGTTGAAAATGTAACTCCCTGCATGCAAGGAATTTAGGAAAGGCAAATTTAACAAAGAGATGGGCTTTTCCTTCCTTCAAGGAGGAGGAGAGACTGATGACATAATTACATACTGGAGTTTACACTCCATCCTCTTCATTGAATCCATACTAGCTTAATACTAATGAACCCATTCTACTTGACATGGAATGGATGTAATTTGTTTTTTTTTAGAAATTGAAGACACTGAAGGCTGAGCCCGTTTGCAGAATTTCAACATTGCAACACAGTGATGGATGAGGCACCCTCAACCCATCAAGCCATTCATCAATAACACATTTCAGTACTGGGGAACAACTGTGGAAATATCAATTGTAGTGAGTGTCAGGAATCTCAAAACCATTGAGCCTGGGTATACTTAAGTATATTATGACATAAACTGTTAAGACTCACATGCCCTGGTATTCCAGGATAACAAGGTGTAGAGCTGGATGAACACAGCGGGCCAAGCATCATCAGAGGAGCAGGAAAGCTGATGTTTCGGGCCTAGACATTTTCTGAAGAAGGTCCTAGACGTTTTCTGAAGAAGGGTCTAAGCCCGAAACATCAGCTTTCCTCCTCTTCTGATGCTGCTTGGTCTGCTGTGTTCATCCAGCTCTACACCTTGTTATCTCAGATTCTCCAGCATCTGCAGTTCCTACTATCTCTGCCCTGGTATTCTAAACCATTTAAATGGAATACTTGGCTGAAAATCTGAAGGGATTCTGGGAAATGATAAAGTGCATGAACACAGTCTCAGTGTTTGCAATAGCTAAAAATGGTTAGTGACTTTAAGGGAATAAACAGAATATTGAATTTGGGCAAATTTATACAGAGATTTATCAAATATCTAGAATAAGTCTTCAAGTAACTTTAAAAAATTTGGGTCATCTTGGAAAACAACGTATGTCATGCCTGAATCAAACAGAAATGTTTGACTTCTGTTTTAAAATATTACAAGACAATGTTCCATGAGCTACAAATCTCGACAGATCTCTGAAATTAGAAATGGTTGTAATAGTTAATTTGCAGAATTGGATGAGATGAAGTAATTAAGGGTGGAGACTGGTGGCAGAAGTCAAAAAATTTACAATAATGGGGTGAAGCAGCTGTTCAGGTTAAAATGTTGCAATAGTGAAAAGGAGGTTTAGTTGAGAGCACAAAACTGATAGCTTTCTCTTGGTGATGTCTGTGTCCTTGTCTTATCTTTTAAGAAAGACTGAATTGGTGATCAAGCCACTACCTGAGGCATTGGGACCACACGTGGATAAGTAAAACCTCAGAGATCATTTGATAAGATCATATGGGAGTCAAGAACGCATGACATGGTCTTGGGATACCAATGTAAGTGTGCAAATAGGTGTGAATATTACGTTGGAGGTAACAAACATGAGACAGTAAAAAAAATTGCTGAAGAACGGGTCTCAGCCATGTACACTTGCTTGACAAAAGGGTTAGTGCGGCTTGGAGGAGCACAAAAACATTGTTTAAACAATAAGACACTGAAACAAAATCCATTGAGAAACTGACTTTAGAACAATTAAAGTAGTATTAGTGAAAGGAATGTAAAAGGAATTACAATCAAAATAAGAAGTGTGATTGGCTGTTGGGCCGAAGGGCTTGTTTCCACACTGTAGGGATTTTGTGATATTAGGCCCCTTAGTGGTATTGAAAAAAAGGGGTGGCTCAGTGGTTAGCACTGCTGCCTCACAGCACCAGGGACACTGGTTCAATTTCACTCTCGGGCAACTGTCTGTGTGGAGTTTGAACATTCTCCCAGCAGCTGCATGGATTTCCTCCGGGTGCTCCAGTTTCCTCCCACAGTCCAAAGATGAGCAGGCTAAGTGGACTGGCCATGCTAAATCGCCCATAGTGTTCAGGGATGTGTACATTGGGTGGGTCAAAGGAGATGAGTCTGGGTGGGATCCTCTGGGAGTCAGTGTTGAGCCAAAGGGCCTATTTTCACACTGTAGGGATTCTGTGATTATGTTAAAATGTTGCAGAAATGAAAGAATATAGATTCTGAGAGGAGTAATAGTGGACTGAGTGAAAGGGCCCAATGGATGACATACAGATAACCTGCTTTGTGTACTCCAGTGTTAGCTGTGTATATTATAGCTCAAAAGGGGGTACCTGCATTTGGAGCTTGTTACTCCTCAATGATACAATCCTTCATAAAATTGGCAAGGAGGGGAACATATTGAAGAAGTATCCTCAAGACAGATGCAGATGATAAGAGCTGGAGAAATTTTGAGTCCATATGTGATGTTATTTTAGCGCTATTAAGTGAGGTGATCTGTGGATCGGAAACGGAGAATAAAAACAAAACAGAAATTAAGGAATCGGAATCTGGAATATACTGAATTTTAGAGCAAATTATGTAAATAGATTAGCTGAAAAAGAATGTAGACAATATTCTGGTCAATCAGGTGGCACAACTTGCTGGTTCCATTACGGTTTTCACTGCACGTCAGGAGTCGTATATATATATATATATATATGAGGGTAGATCCCTATAGACCACTACGATCATTAATTTGATGATGCACTCTATTGTTGTATTATTCATATTGATGCTAGTTGTTTTCAATGTAGTTTTAATCTTCTAATGCCGGTTACATAATTTTATTATATGTTCTTGTGTGGCTGTCGCTGATTTGCACCTGCATTGGCAACTGTGACAAGTGCCGTCAAATATCAACAGGGTGGACTGTATAGAATGGGCTGAAGGGCTAAAAGTTAATGATGATATTCGACAACTACATAAGAAGATAGAATGTATAGGATTGGCTGAAGGGCATTGTTGATGATACTCGACAAGCTGCATGACCTTAGATGAGTCTTGTTAACATTCCTTCACAGGCCAAGACAACGCCCACAACTTGTTTTCCTGCAGCTGCTTTTTGTCTTTCTGTGTCTGCTTTCTCTGTGCTGGCTGTTTGTCACACTGTGTAAGAGAGAGAGAGCGCTTCGTTCCTAATCGCAGGACTTCGCCTCAGATCGGAATCGTGAACGGGGCCAGGAATGCACCTAAGCCTCCAGACCAGCCATCGATCAAGGGGTCCCCGATGGGCAGAAGGGTGTGAGATTTGTTGCTTTTTCTCGTTTTTCTTTCATTTATTATTACCACTGTAATCATCTATTATTACCACTATAACCATTATTATTACTTAATGAGCATTCATATTTAAGAAAATTGCTGTGGTCGAGCGTTCTCTTAATTATATTTACCCGAATCGGGAAAGAACTGCTTAGATAAAGGCTCTGATCCAAGACACACCCCCACTCCCCCTCCGACATGTCCATCCTCCGCCTTCTCCAGTGTTGCAGTAAATCATATCACAAGTTTGAGGAACAACACCTTATCTTCCACCTCCTCACCCTACAGCCCGAAAATTAAGTTCTCTCATTTCAAATAACCTTCCCACACATTTCCCGGCTCCCAGAGGAAACTCACGCAAACACGGGGAGAATGTGCAAACTCCACACAGTCATCTGAGGTTGGAATCAAATCCGGGTCCCTGGTGCTGTGAGGCAGTAGTCCGAACAGGCCACCCAATTATCAGTAGGGATCTGAAGGATCCCATCCACTCTGGGGCAATAATCCCAGGGAAAAGAAGAGAGCAAGCATTGAAAAGGACTTTAACCTGTAAAGACTGAAGAGTGTGTTCAGGCAGTATTAACAGTAACTTAATGATACGGGTATAAATTGAAGATAGCAAAGATCAGAGTACAAAGAGTGATAAACAGCAATAGCTTTAAAAATAAAATAAAGATTTTTAAAAATCCTACATAACCTGTCCAGGGTACCAGCAAAAATTTGCTTAAAGTTGAAGTGTGAAAATACACAAGTAGGATATATGGGCAGATTGGAGACAATTAACCAAACAATAAAATCTGTACAAAAATGTGCATAGCTTAAGAATTAAAAGCAAGCCAATAACAGAAATTTAGCTTAAGGATCTTGCATAGTAGCTGCAGAGATATAACTATAAGCTAATAACTGGATGCTAAATTAATAATAAGATCTTCAGAAAGAACAGGCCAACGGGGACGGGAAAATTTTATAACCTAGTTGGACAGTGGCAGAAAGGATGAATTTCAGTGGAGAGTGATTAAACAACTGAAGCACTAAAATTAGAATTAAACAACAAAAAAAAAAATCAAAGTTCAGTGCATTGAGTACAGGAGTTGCGATGTCATGTTGCTGGTGCTTAGGGTGTTTATTAGTTCGGGTGCTTTTGGAATACTGCGTTCAATTCTGGTCTCCCTGCTATAGGAAAGATATTACAAAACTTGAAAGGGTTCAGAAAAGATTTACAAGGATGTTGCCAGGGTCGGAGGGTTTGAGCTATAGGGAGAAGCTGAATAGGCTGGGCCTATTTTCCTTGGAGTATTGAAGGCTAAGGGGTGACCTTATAGAAGTTTATGAAATCATGACGGGCATGGAGAGGGTGAACAGCCAAGTCTTTTCCCCAGGGTAGGGGAGTCCAAAACTTGAGAGCACTGGCTGAAGGCGAGAGGAGAAAGATTTAAAAAGGAACCTAAAGGGCAATGTTGTCACGCAGAGCTTGGTGTGCGCGTGGAATGGGATGCCAGAGGTGGAGGAGGAGGCTGGTACAATTACAACATTTAAAAAGCATCTGGATGGTATATGAATAGGAAGCGTTTACAGGGATATGGACCAAATGCTGGCAAATGGGACATGATTAATGTAGAATACCTGGTTGGCTTGGACAAGTTGGACCAAAGGGTCTTTTTCTGTGCTGTGACTCTGGCGGGAGTTGTCTACAGGCCTCCCAGTAGCTTCATAAATAATACAGAGATCAGGAAAACAACTAGCAGAAACAACGTGGTTAAAAATAGGGGGGTCATTAACTTCCACATAAACCAAATGAAGCAAAGCCACTTAAGTATAGACGCAACAAATTTTTAAAATTTAAGAGACCTTTCTAGAACAATGTTAGAAAACCAAAGGAAAAGGCACTTCTACATTTATTGATGAGTATCAAATCAGAATTCCAATATCATATTGGAATAATTCCAAAAAAGTTATTAGAATCATCAAATTGGAAATTCAGTCACACAAGGATCAGGAAAAGTAGCAAATAGATGTTTAAACATAAAGACAAAACTCAACAAACAGAGAAATAAACTGACTAGGGAACCGGAGCAGATATAGGTGGAACAATTAAACCAAAGACAGACTTGTTAAATGATTACTGCATATCAGTGTTCACACTAGAAAAGGAGGAGGGGGGACAAGATACAAAGAAACTAAGAAACGTCAAAGACTAGAATGCACTACAGTCGTTCCTCTGTATCTGCGAAATCAGTTGAAGCATTTGCCTATCCATACTAAAAAAAAGTAACCAAATAATTAACATCCATAAGCAAAACAAAAAAAAATCACACATCTGCAACCATTTTTGCAGCAACCCAAAAAAAAATTCTAAGCGACTAGTGGTGAACTGGTATACCAGCTCAACAGGGGATGCTCTGAAGCAAATGTAAATGTGGGTATCTACTTATTCATCCCCTCCCCCTAACCTGTGCACAGACACTGTCAGCATCTGCCTTTTCTTGCTTTGTCTTGAAGTTGATTGTGCACATCTCACTCTCATCTTGTGCCCTGTGTGTTACTGTGATGGCTCCCAAGCAGTGATAGTGCTAGCGTGCAAAAGTGCAAGAAGGCGGTGACGAAGCCAAGTGAAAAGGCAAAAGTGTTGGATAATTTGCGAAGTGGTTTGTCAGCTTGTGCTGTGGGTCCCGAGTTCAACCTCAACGTTGATATTTAAATAGAATACTGTAGAGTCAATGTCAGTAATATTATTTTAACCTAAAATAATCCAAAGACAAAAAGCCATAATCCTGAGGTCTGTGAACCTAACCCTATTTTTACCATGTCACTTAGCTCTGCACTTGCGAATTCAGAAATGGGACCCTCGTGGATACGGGGGAATGATTGTACATTTAATAAGACTTTTTTTAAAATATAAATTGCAGACTATGGAGCTTAAGAACAATTTGTTTTCCAGGATTCTATTTCCAACCCAAGATATAAAAAACAAACCAAAAAGGGTGCATCACAACTTTTAACTCTAGATTTACAAACTATGCCTTTGAATTGAGAAACTATAAACAATGGTCAATTATTTAGAGGTGAGAAGGAGAATACAGGAACAGACCTCAGTTCAACATTCATTACAGGAACATATTAGAATCTGTTAAGATAACTGAGTAGGCAAGAAACAATGAACTGCTTAAAAAGAGTCAACCAAATTTCAGAGAGGCTCATCATAGAATCAAACAGCACAGAAGTGGGTCATTTGGCCTGCTGTGCTTCTCATGGCTGCCCAATGAAGCTACCTATTAGTCCCAAGCCTTACTCTTAACGATAAAAAGTGTTATTTTTCAAGAAGAGATTAAATTCCCCTTCAAAGTTATGAGATCTGCTTCTACCACCAATTCTTTCCTCACTAAATTTGTTATAGGGAACGTGAGCCTCATGGCAAAGCCAGTATAAAAGCACAAGTGCCAGCATTTGCTGTCCATCGCCAATTTCTTTTGACAAAGTGATGGCAAACCATCTCGAATGACTGCAGTCCACATGGCATCAGTACATGCAAAAGGAGGTCCAGGACTTTCAACAAGCAACACTAAAGGATCGATGTTCAGTTCCAAGTCAAATGCTTGAAGGGAACTTGCAGGTCGTGGTGCTCCTGCTCCTCTGCAGTTCGTGCACTTCTAGATGGTTGAAATCACCAATTTAGACAATGCTTTCAAAGCATCTTGGCAAGTTGCTGCAATACACCTTGAAGATGGTATACACTGCTGTCATGACACTATGATGGAGGAAATTAATATTAAAGATACTGGAGGGTACCAACTGACTCTGAGCTGGAAAGTTGTTGGAACTGTACTTATCCAGGCAACATGTGACAAGACAATTTAAAGCACAGGGTGAAGGTGAATCAGCAAAAGATGCTTTAATCACTGTTGAAATCACACCACGCAGCCTTGCATCATGTCCACAACACAGTTAAATGAAAAACTTGGAAATAAAAATTAATAACACGAATGCAGCGATATTCACTGAATCTGACCCAATGAGTTAATTGCTTGTCTTCAGCCAAACAATTTCCACACCCCATTCAGAAGCTGTCTCCAGATCAATATCCTTCAATCGTGCACTATTGAAATATAAGCTGTAATAGAAAATATTAAAACATAAAACGTTAAATACATCTGTGTGACTCAATATGACTTCTTTATTCTCTATTCCTGTCATAATCTGGCCACTATCAGTTGATATATATTCACCGTGATTCAGCCAATCTCCTAATCGCACTCCACCATGCATCTGTTTCATGGAACTGCTTGTATTTGGTGTGATATCCAAAATTCAGAATTTGACGCGGATAAGGTTCTAAACAATTTAATCTTGGTCATTCCAGTCTGAGTTAACAATGTGTTACAAAGTCTGCTTATCTGTAATTTCCCTAGAATAAGATGATGAATGGTCTAAAACTTCATATGGAAGATGATCAACATGGATATTATCATTGGTGACACAAAGCGTTCTGGTCATTAAGATCCTCCACAGAATATGCTGGCAACACAAACTAAAATAGAACACTGTAAATATTATTAAAAAGCAGGCATCCCAACAATTCTTTGATCATGCTTATAGTTATAAACCAATTTAACAAACGGTAATAATACTTTTAAAGCACAGTTACTGCTCGTGTAAGCAAACCACAGTCATCCCAAGCTAAATAGCACATAAATAGCTATGTGGTGAAGGTCAGAGACAGTAAGAACTGCCGATGCTGGAGTCTTGGATAACACAGTGTGGAGCTGGAGGAACACAGCAGGCCTGGCAGCATCAGAGGAGCAGGAAAGCGCACGTTTCAGGTCGGGACCCTTCTTCAGAAAAGGTCTACAGGTTTTGATAGTGTTGATAAGGTAGGCAAATGGCTTCGTAAGGACACAAAAGATCCATAAGTGTCAGAGAATCATTCTGAAGCATTCTGGTCGAGAGAGATTCAGTAGACACCTCACAAATAATGAACTAGTGAGGACCAAAGTCAACCACAATTAACTAATCTCACCCAAAGCAAACAGTAGCAGAACTGTAAGTGGTTTAAATGCCTGGATTAGGGGAAGGAAAATTATCCAGGTTTCACACACTGAACTGCTTTCCAACCAACATTGTTGCCAGTGCACACAGACATCATATGTTCGTATGAAATAGGATTCGGAGTAGGCTATTCAATCTATTAAGCCTGTTCCATTCAATAAAATCATCCTGGTCTTTTTAAGGCATTCAGTCCATTTTCCTGCCTGTCCCACTAACTGTTAGCATCAATCAAAATCTGTCTAACCCAGTACTGAAGCTATTCAATGTTCCAGCCTCTGCTTCCTACTGGGGAAGAAAACTCCAAAGACTAACAAACAACGCTCCGAAGGAAGTAATTCTATCTCACCTCCAACTTGGAGGTGACCCTTACTTTCAAAAGATACCACTTAGTTCTAGGTCCCTCCATGAGAAGAAATATCTTTCCAGGATCAACTCTGTCGAGGCCGCTCAACCTTATGTTTAAATGAGATCACCTCAATTGCTTTAAACGCCAATGAATACAGGCCCAACCCTATTCAACCTATTCATCTCAGTAACTAGTCGAAGTGAATCTCCTTTGAACTGCTTCCAAATCAATTATATGCGTCCCTAAGTAAGGACACCAAAAATGTGTATAGTCCTCCATACGCTCAACAATAACCTATACAGTGGTTACAAGGCGTCTCAGCTGTTGTACTCCATCCTCTTTGTATTAAAGACTAGCATTTCATCTGTCCTCTTAATTCTTATTGTACCTGTGTGATATCTTTTTGTGATTCATATTCATATCCCTCAGTAACACTGTTTTGCAGTCTTTTTCTTTTAAAATCATATACTGCTTTCCTATTCTACTTGTTAAAGTACATAACCTCACATTTTCCCATATTATACTTCATCGGTCTATTCTTTGGCCAATACACACAACCTACCTTTTTCTCTTTGCAAACTCTTTGTGACCTCATCTCAACTTAGGGAGGATTAGTGGTGAGTTGGGTGATCAGTTTTATAGTTACCCAGCAGTTCAAGTAAAGTTTTTTTTAATTCTATAACTTTTTCTGCTAATAGGTTAATTATGAATAACTTAATAAGCTTCGCTCAGTGAGTACCATTCTAAATTCTCCAGCTTTAATGCACTTTTCAGCAGATTCCAAATGCAGGAGAACTACACTTCAGACTTTCTACGCAATTCTCTTGGAGTCAGCAGTGTTGGGAAATCTACAGGTTACAAACACGCAGTTCCAGTCTACACTGCTCTGACAACTAACTGCCCTTAGAATATTTGGATGTTGACTGCAAATAATTGGTAGGCCTCCAATCTGGAAATGACCTACAATGTATCCATTCTCTTGGTTTCCTGATAATCATCCAAACATTTCTCCATGGTTACATGCCACCCCCAACACCACTAACATTTTACATCTCATTGAATGCCTTTTAGAAATAAAAATATACCAGTTCTATTGGTTTCCATTTAATTACCCCACTTCAAAGAATGCTAATAAATTTGTTGAACATGATTTACCTTTCACAAAGCCATAATGCCTCTACCTGGCTGTACAACGATTTTCTAAATGTCCTGTTACCACACCCTTAATAATGGATTCTAGTATTTTTCCCATGAAAGCTGTTATGCTAACTACTTCCTTTCGTTCTTGAATAGTCATGTTACATTTGTGGCTTTCCAATCCGTTGGGGCCTTTCCAGAATCTGGGGAAGTTTGGAATATTACAACTATCTCCACTCAGGCTATCAGGTCTGGTGAAACTGTCAGCACAAGTCCCATTAATTTTCCAAATTGTGTTGTTGTAAATGCTATCAAGGATATGATTGGGTTCTGCCTTGATATTCTGCATAGTTAAAGACTCTAAAAACAAAGCCTGGTATAGAAAAGCTGATTTAACAGAAATTTTGCATGGCGAAGCTCATCCTGTGTAGACAATCAAGGGTGAATGTGAGATGAAATGGAAGATTCTTTTAAGCAATAATGAGGTGAGGCCAAGCAGTGATTTGAAGACAAGGATTTAAAAATTGATTTAGTAGAGATCTGCAAGGAAATTTGAATATAAATTGGAACACAAGATTTTGCAGGGGGGATAATATTCAATCTCCAAGAGCAGCTCTTATTTTGTTCCAGCAAAGGAGGAGGGAAAGTGAAGAGACCACTAGAGAAGTCTGAAACTTGAAGCAATTAGAGTGTGGAAACGAATGTCCTTAATGCTGACAAGGTCACAAAGCCTCACTGCCAAGAAAGATTTCTAGGCAACAGTCCAGTTATGACTGGGGTTATGACAAGGGCTGGTTGCAATTCTCTACAAAATCAGAAGCTTCCTTTCAGTCTTGACTGTTCAAAATTGTAGAGTTATGTAAGCACTTCCAGGATTCAGAGTCCTACAAGAAATCTGTTGACACGAATTCCAACAGTAGTTTCCAGAATAGCTGCATGAAGAAATTTTGTGTCTGTGTGTGTTTCCTCTGGGTGATCCAATTTCTTTCCACAGTCCAAGGATGTGTATTCATGGATTGGCCGTGCCAAATTGCCTATTGTCTGCCAGGTAGGTTGTTTAGCCATGGAGGAAAATGCAAGGTTACAGGGCTAGGGTTAGATTTGATGGTAGGCTCTTCGGAGGGTCAGTGTGGACTTTATGGGCCGAATGGCTTGCTTCCACACTATAAAGATTCTATTATTTACTGGCAAATTTCCACTGCCTTCAATGGCTGAGTGAAGAGGCAGCTGACAGTGCAAGGAGGATGCTAAGTTACATATTGTAATCATCCAGATGAGGTGAGTCCACTGGATTTACCTGCTGTTCACCTCTACGGAAATTGGTGGGTGTCCAAAACTCTTTGTTTTGAGCCAAGAGAGTTTTGAGCCCTAGGTCTTTAACATCCACTAAAGAGAACAGACAGGACCCTAGTTTAAAGACAACATTCTCTAACTGTTCAACATTCTCAATACTTTTCCTGCAGTCAGCCACGATTAGGGATTTGAGTGTTGGCAGTGTAGCTCAAATACACAATGATTTGTTTTTGCTCTTTGTAGAAAGACACAACATGTGAAGGAACTGCAATCCATGACCATCTGTCTTGGAAGTGAAAATATTGTTCACTGACCCAAAGCTGACCAAAGATTAATAGCACAATAATTCAGAAACGATCATTCTCATTCCCAACTCCTACTCATTCTCAGTTCTGACGACAGTTCCACACTCTTATCAGTTTCCGATTGCTGCAATTGAAGTGGGATCCCTGCAATGGAATTGCTTCATTATTTTACATTCAATCATCCTGATTCTTTCCTCTTGAGACACAGATTTTGTGGGCATACAGATTAGGGTGATTGGTAAAAGAATTACAGCAGACATGAGGAACAACTTTTTTACCCAGAGGGTGCTGTGTATGTGGAATCCAGTTGGTATTTGAGGCAGAAACCTTTAACACACTTAATAGGAAGTTGGGGTTAAAATTATTTCAGAGATAGTAGGAACTGCAGATGCTGGAGAATCTGAGATAACAAGGTGTAGAGCTGGACGAACACAGCAGGCCAAGCAGTATCATAGGAGCAGGAGAGCTTGACGTTTCGGGCCTAGACCCTTCCTCAGAAAAAATGGCGTCTTTCTGTGCCATACCTTTTCTATGACTCTAAGATTCTCTCTCTTGTAAAATAGCTGCCATATGGTGCTGTTTATTGTCGATTTCGGAAGTTGTATTTTTCTATAGTTATCTGTGGCAATTAAAAAGAACTGCTGCATCATCAAGTCCTACCACTTTCTTCCATTCACTTGAAAGCAATAACTTGTTAACAGAGAAGTTGACATTCTCATAGAACAATGTGTGGTTGGTTTCTTCTGGTAGAATTATGAACACGCACACACCCACACACCACACCTTGTGCATTTCAAAGAGTTATTTATCGATAACTATGTCAGTTTTATCCATACCTTAAAATAGTCTCCAACACCAGCCTATATTCCAAACTATTCTGAAACCGAGAAATCTTTGATAAGAAGTGGAAACGTAACTTACGCCTATCATTGTAACAAGTCTTACAATTTTGTCAGGGCATGGGGGATCTCAGTGCGGTGAAGAGGAATGTATCTTGAATCTGAATCGTGGCTTAACCACATGTTGGCACATGTGAAAATCTGAATACCCTGCAGTATGCGTTCTTATAGTTTGTGGGTTCAAGTCCTACCCAGAGAATGGCGCACGAGGTCTAGCTAAAGTTCCACTGTTATACTGAGGGAGTCCTGTACTATTGGGAGCACTATTTTCAAACCATGAAACATGAAAACAATGGCCCACAAGGCACAAGCAAAATACTGCAACAGTTGGGATCTGGAATAGAAATAGAAAGTGCTGCACAAACCCATCAGGTCCAATAGTACCTGTTGCATCGAGTTTAATTTGACTTTTCATCTCATGCACATTCTGTTTTCATGTCAGATCTCTATTGGCCCTTTCCCATGAATGCAAAAGATTCCATGGCACCATTTTGCAGAAAAGACATTCTCTCTGAATCCTAGCCAATAACTTTGCTCAGCGAACATCTTTGAAACATTTGATCATTACTGCAATTCTGATTGTGACAGCTGTGTGAGCAAGCTAGTTGCTATCTTTACTGCGCCACAACTATCAACAGTGACAATTGACTGAAGTACATTTCGATATTTAAATGCCAATCTTGCCAGGGCATATTGGATATTGGCCAACAGTGGACTACCTGATAGCTCACTTATTCAGTTAAGGAGGAGCTATTAAGTTCAACATGGGGAATGCACAAATACATGTGGGTGGTGGGTTAATATATCCCCAGAAGTCCCTAAATTGCCTGGGGAAATCCACTCCTTGGTGAAACTAATCAGACAAAGATCATCATCTAAGCTGAATGGAAGTGTTGAGAAGCTGCTTTCTAATCGTGGTTGGAGTCTCCCTTGTGCTCATTGCTGAGACATGCACCAAGGAGCCTTTCAGCAGTAAATGTGGAAATAAAGCACCTTATGAAGGGAGGAGCAGTCAGCAATTAGATAAGTAAATGGTGAGAGAATCACCGGGGAGGCATTTAGTTGGGGTGAGGGGCTTTAGTTGGGGTCAAGATCAGGTGCCACCTTTTTTGGGGTCAGAAGTTCTATCTGCTGTGGAAGGTGGTGGAGTTGGCAAAGGGAGCAGTTGGCCGCCAGAAGGTTTGGGGAGGAAGCAGAAAGCTGCAAGGTTTTGGGGACTAGAAACTTACAATGGATAGTAAGGGAGGCTATAAAGACACATGCTGTGCTAATTGGGCTCCAAGAAAAGTTTTAATCATTAAAGTAATGAATTTCATGCAAATGCATGCAGAATTTCGAGTTTAAATTGGCATATGTTCTGGAGCTATTATAGTCAGAAAAAAAATGCAGTGTATCCTGCTATAATGAACACTATCAGCTGCTAAATTTAAATCTGAGATTGAGATCTGAGACGCAGTAAAAGGGGCAGGTTTTCCAAGGTTAAATATTCCAGTTTTGTACATATGGGGTGGGTATGTGTTTGCTGTGACATCTGGCCTGTGATTAGGGCAGTCCTTTCCTTGTGTTAACAAGGTGTAGAGCTGGATGAACACAGCAGGCCAGGCAGCGTCAGAGGAGCAGGAAAGCTGAGTTTCGGGTCTGGACCCTTCTTCAGAAATGGGGGAGGGGAAGGGGGCTCTGGAATAAATAGAGAGAGGGGGAGGCGATGAGAGAAGGTGGATTGAGGAGCCGATAGGTGGAGAGAAGACGGAAAGGTCAAGGAGGCGGGGACGAAGCCAGTAGAGGTGAGTCTACGTAGGGAGTTGGAATGGGGATTGGTCAGTGAGGAGGGATGGGCAGGTAGGTGGGAGGGAAGATGGACAGGTCGAGGAAGCGGGGATGAGGCTAGTAGGTAGGAGGTGAGGGTGGGGGTTGGTCAGTGGGCTGGGAGGAGCGGATAGGTGGGAGTAAAGATGGACAGTCAAGGAGGCGGGGACAAGATGGGCTGGTCTTGGGATGAGGTTGGGGGTGGGGAGATTTTGAAGCTTATGAAGTCCACATTGAGACCATTGGCCTGCAGGGTTCCCAAGCGAAGTATGAGATGCTGTTCCTCCAGCCTTCGGGTGGCATCGTTGTGGCACTGGAGGAGGCCCAGGATGGACATGTTGTCCAAGGAGTGGGAGGGGAAGTTGAAGTGGTTCGCGACTGGGAGGTGCAGTCATTTGTCGTGAACCAAGCGTAGGTGTCCTGGTTTCCCCGATGTAGAAGAGGCCACAGCGGATACAGTATACCACATTAGCGGATGTGCAGGTGAACATCTGTTTGATGTGGAAGGTTTTCTTGGGACCTGGGATGGGGGTGAGGGGGGAGGTGTGGGGGCCGGTGTAGCACCTCCTGTGGTTGCAGGGAAAAGTGCTGGGGGTGGTGGGGCTAGTGGGGGCTGTGGAGCATATGAGGGAGTATTTGAAGTGTATGGCAGTAATTTTGAAAACAAAACTGCTAACTTATGCCTTTTCTGATGAAGGGTCTAGGCCCGAAACGTCAAGCTTTCCTGCTCCTATGATGCTGCTTGGCCTGCTGTGTTCATCCAGCTCCGCACCTTGTTATCTAGGATTCTCCAGCATCTGCAGTACCCATTATCTCTGATGTTTTTGGGGAGGTGTGTTTGTTAATGTCACATGATTAGTAATCCAGTCAAGCTTTCCTGCTCCTATGATGCTGCTTGGCCTGCTGTGTTCATCCAGCTCTGCACCTTGTTATCTTGGATTCTCCAGCATCTGCAGTACCTATTATCTCTAACTTATGCCTGTTGTCTTGTATCAATTTAACCATTGTAGTGTTTAGGAAATGAATGCTTTCCTAGTGTGTTATGTCTTAAAAGAAGTAGTGGTGATTATCAAAGATCTTTCTTGACATTTACTGTGTGTCTGAATACTCCCATGCCAACACAACACAGAAGATATTGTAAGATAACAAGCATGGGGCTGGATGAACACAGCAGGTCAAGCAGCAT
>JAHRHZ010000139.1:40269205-40292524 GCA_024137785.1 Ginglymostoma cirratum
ATGCTGCTTGACCTGCTGTGTTCATCCAGCCCCATGCTTGTTATCTTGGATTCTCCAGCATCTGCAGTACCTTTTATCTCTGATACAGAAGATATTGTTATTACCTGACAGTATCACCTAATAAATGAATTAGTAAGAATGTCCACAGAAGTAGCTCTTGAGAAAATCGTAAAACCACAAAAAAAAATTGAGCCCCTTTGAGCTCACTCCTTGTTGAATTATTCTGCAGTCATAGTCACAACAATACAGAGTAATACAGCATGGAAACAGACCCTTTACTCCAACTCGTCAACGACGACTATGTGCCTACACTAAACTAGTCCCATCTGCCTGTGCTTGGCTCATCTGCCTCCAAATCTTTCCTATTCATGTAGGGGAGCACAGGGGCTAGCACTGCTGCGTCACTGCAACAGGGACGCATGTTGATTCCAGCCTCAGGCAGCTTGTCTGTGAGAAATTTACGCGTTCTCCCAGGGTCTGTGTGGCCCCCCTCTGAGGCCACTGGTTTCCTCCCACAGTCACAAAGATATGCGTGTTAGGTGGATTGGCCAAGCTAAATTGAACAGTGTCTAGGAATGTGTGCGTTAGCCTTGGGAAATGCAGGGTTACTGGGTCAGGGTGGGCTGCCCTTTGGAGGGTTGGTGTGGATTCAATGGGCCGAATGGCCTGCTTCAGGGATTCTACACTTATTTAAATGTTGTAACTCCCATTAGTACGATAGCTGTGGGTGTCAGACAATAAACAGAAATCTGCAAGACCCAGATGTGGATCTGGAGAGAGAGAGAGAAAAACCAGCCAAACCCACTAGCAGGCGAGTTCATTTCTTTGTCTTTGTACCTGCACCAACAACTTGCTGGGACTTGTTCACTTTTTGTTTCAAAGAGCGTAGGACTGCATTTTTTTCTACAGTGCAGTGAGTTCCTATGACACCTAACAGCGCGGCAGGCACGGTTCTGAAATTCCCCTGCGAGGTGAGCTAAAGTCTGCTGATATTGTAACGTCAGAGAACACTTGATTGTGAACTGAACAAGAGCTGTGTGCCTCCACTGATGGATACTATCAAATATGCGATGATGCAACGAGCGGGTGCCTGTGTAGAATTGCAGAATACATCTAAGACCCTATCTTCCTGTAAAATACCATGCTCCCAACGCAAATTTTCACTCAGTGAGGCGGCAGATCGGAGAAGATGACATAAGAGTCAGTCCCCACCTCGCAGTTTCCAGTATTCTCCGATCTGCAACCCAGCACGTAGCTGACCCCCCGAGTTCATTCTGCCTGTAACGCTGACGAGAAAAGTCTCGAAAGATTTGACGTGTTACTGCATAATATAAACGGTGCATGACATAAAGATGTGGGGAAACACCTCCGTTCGTGTCTAGGTGCGAACTTCACAGGGAGAGAGAGAAAAAAATGTTTGGAGCGTTTTAAAGCAGCACTGTATTAGCAAGAGTTGACAATAGGCATATGAAGCGAGCATTATAGACTCTGAAACTGAATGCTTCCCAGATATCCCAGATATAAAAACTAAAAAAAAACTAGGTGTGCTGGAAATCAGAAGCAAGAATGGAAAGGGCTGGAAAATGCCTCTCTGGCAGAGCTGCTGTTTTCCAGCAGTCTCTGTTTTTGTTTCAGATATCCACGAGTGTCTATCCAGAGTAAGGTGCAGGTTGGACATGTGAGTGTTCTCAGTTTATGGTGGTTAAACAGACCCTTGAGAGAAAATGGGGATTGCTGTCAAGTCAGTTCAAACACAATGTGTGGTGGCAGAGATGACTCAAAAACAAAATCGATCTGCAGTCACGTTGGGCAGTCCCTGGGATTTCCAGCAGAGAAATGGTGGGGTAGGTGTGTGTGGGTGGGGGGGTGGGTGGTGGGGGGGGGGGGTTTAGTGTGGAAAGAGTCAAGATCCGGATCAGACTCCCACTCCCGGATCTAGCAGCCTGCTGACTCTTTGGTTTCGATTTGTTTTTTCCCCCTCTCGTTTGGAATGCTATCCACCTGACGTACAGCGAGCCCGCTACCACGGAATTCCCATGTTCTGGGTTTGCAGTTGTTCGCCGGAAAGAGATGACCCACCCTCAGACAAGCCGGACTTTCCAGGTCCTGACCCAGAGTTAATGACTCCTCAGCTGGAAGCGGATTCGCTGCACCATCTAACTAACTAACAACAGGAAATAGCCAAGCATGTTGTTATCTGGCTCCATGGGACTTATTTTCAGATCCAAATAGGCTGGTGATAAAAGTTTCCCCTTTTGACTTGCTGATTTGTGTAGGGACTTTCGCAGACAGTCTTTACGAGTTGCCTTTACCCAAAGGACAAAACTGCTCGCAGTTTGTACAAATTGGTAATGGGGAATAACTTAAAGTAGGAAATGCAGCTAAATGTTATGACCCAGAAGAGGCCTGAATAGAGAACAGGATAAAAGACGGAAAGTGGAGAGGTGAATAAATAAGGGAGCTCTGGAGTCAGAGACCTGGACCCTCAGATATTGGCAACCTGGTTTCATGACTTAAAGTGACCCAATGTGATGTATCCAAATTTGATGATACAAAGCTGGCTGAGAATTTTAAAGTGTGTGCATAACACAAGAGGCTGCAAAAAGCGTTAAAGTCACCATAGTCCCACTCTGTCATTAGAGATAACTAGTTTAACTAGTGAGTTTAACCTGAGGGTCACCACACCTCAGGCGAAAGAGTGCGATATTTATGGTTACCTCTAAATTGAGTTCCTGTTGTTGGTATCACTCACCAATGGTCCAGTCGACTGAGCTATCAGACTCTGCAGATTAACCATCTGGGCAAAAATGTGGCAGAACTATTGACTTTGGCAGAACAAATTCTTTTGTGGTGCGATGTTAGTGTGGACTGAGAGGTCCAGGTTCCAAGTTCCACCTACACCAGAGGTGTATAATAACATCTCTGAACAGGTTGATTAGAAACATAGGTTGAAAAGAAATTAAATGGTGCTCAATTATTAAATGTGCTACTGAGAGCTACGCAAAGGGCAGAAAATAAACATGCAGCAGGCATAGCACGCAGTTCAGGCAAAGGACAAGTTTTTATTGCAAGGAGTATAAGAGCAAGGAAGCCTTGCTTCAATTATATAGGATTTGGTGGGATCATACCTTGAATACTAAGTAAAGTTCTGGTCTTCACATTTAAACAGTGCTATGCCTTAGAGTAGCTGCATGATAGATTCATTCAGTTGGCTCCTGCAATGTTCAGGGAGTCCTATGAGGAGAGATTGAGTGCAATGGGCATTCAGTCTCCAGAATTTAGAAGAATGAGGGATGAACTCATTGAAATAAATAAGCATGTTCGACAAAGTAAATGCTGGGAGGCTATTGCCCTTGACTGGAAAGTCCAGAAATAGGGGGCATAGTTTCGAAATACGGGAATGATCATTTTAAACTTAGCGGTATGAACCTTTGGGAATTCTGTACGCCCGTCAGTTGTGAATTCCCAGCTCAGTATATTCAAAACTGTGTTGGACAGCTTTGTTTGGATTCTGTGGAAATTGAGTGGTACAGGGACTGAACAAGAAAGTGAAGTTGAGGTTGAGTCACACACAAGCCTACTGATTTGTGGAGCTGCCTGACTTGAGGGGCCAAACGATCGACTTGAATGCCCCTGTTTTTTTGAGTTCTTAAGAGTATCCTTAGTATGGTTCTGGCTCAGCTGTGCTGAAAATCAGCAAAATCTAGACTGACTCGCATTGTATTGAATCCCATGGAATGTACAGCAACAAACAGATCATTCTGTCCGATTGGTTTGTTCTGTTGTTTCTAGGCCACACACACATACATACACGCCTCCTTCCATTTCATTTACTTGATTTGAGCCTTTCAGTCTAGCTTTTTATTCCTTTTCCTTCACACATTCATCTAGTTCATAGTTTTAAAGCAGCAAAACATTTTGTAGTTGGAAGTTCCATGCTTCCATCCAAACTTAGATATTTCAGACTCAGGGGTATTCCAAACCTATACATACCAGTGTAAGTAACATATTTACCCATTCTGGTGATTTTTAATAAGATGATCAAACCATTGGAACCATATGTGAACTTCCTTCAAGATTTAGCTGGCTAAAGCAGTAAATAGCTGATACCAGAAAGGCTTCAGGTTTGTTTCCAGTTTATTCTGCAACAGATAACCACAGCAGTTGCAGTAGACAGATTCCCAAATTCAGCTGTGCAATTAGAGGTAAAGAAAGCCATAATTACCTAATGCTGTTGCCTCATGACCCCTAGGTTTGAAAGATTATAGGACTGAGCTTAGTTGGGATGTCTCATTTAGTAATTTATCGGCCTGACTATGTACTTTAGGGAACTTCCCTAAACACTAATTTGCGTGGTGCTAATATTGCAATTTAAGCAATGAACAGGAATCAGACTTCAGCTGTGCTTTGCAAGACAGCATTTGTAAACAGACGAGAGCTGCTGAATGCGAATTTGTTCAAAATCTTAAAAAGTTTATTTAAAATGTGTAATTTTAGAATTTAATGACCCTCAAATCAGTTCAAAGAAGGGCAGCATAATTTACCATGTTTGAATATTTTGCCAACATTCACTATGTTCTCATACAAAACAATGGGCATGAGGATAAAGGGTGAAGTGCTGGAGGACAGTAGTTTCCTGATAATGATTCATCTTCTATATGCCTGGGAGGAAGCAGAGTCAAACACTCCATTACACAGCTTATGTTTTCCAGTTGCAGTTTTGCTGTAGGCTATTTATGAAATAGATTTGCTTGATTTGTCCATAGTCTGTTGCAGGCTATTAAATCAGTAAATCAAAAGACATGTGCTTCATTTAAATAGGTGAGACACTATGGGCTGAAGATGCTTGTACCAATTAGTTAGACATTGGCTATATCACCAGGTGCAAATCACACATACAGGTTGTTCTATTAAGCTTACATTTTGCCTCAAAGT
Organism: Ginglymostoma cirratum; assembly: GCA_024137785.1. Lineage (NCBI taxonomy): Eukaryota > Metazoa > Chordata > Chondrichthyes > Orectolobiformes > Ginglymostomatidae > Ginglymostoma > Ginglymostoma cirratum. The sequence goes on from JAHRHZ010000139.1 coordinate 40,274,141, forward strand.
ATCCGCAGGATCATAGGTCGATGTTCTGAATCAACTTGGGACTAACAATAGACTGTGCTACAAATAAAGGATGACTTGATGATGGGATACCTATGTGCAGTTATTTCAGTGTTGACAAGAGTGGGATTCCAACCCACACATGCACAGCACAATGGGATATCATTTACCAGCAGTGAATTTGAGTATTTCCTAAAGTCGAATGACATTTGGCGCATGAGAATAGCTCCCTACCATCCAAAACAAAAGACTGTGTTGAGGATAAAAAATTCTCTTTTGCCTAATTCTCTCCATTTGGTGATATTTGAATGGGAGAATGACATATTTTAAAAACCTAAGATCCTCTTTCATCTGACGAGATTCAGTCACTTACAGTGACTCCGGAGAAAAATTGTAAATTCTAAGTTCAGCATAAACAGAGTAGCATTTGGGTGATCATAGTTATTTCACTTTGAAGGAAACCTGTGATGGCATAAAGTGACTGCGTGTGTGATAACGAAATTAGAATGTGGTAAGATGAATAAGAATGGGTTAAAGAAGTAAAGCTGCAATTGACTTACTATCTGACTAGTACTGGAAGACTAAATCATCTCTCAACATCAGATACATAGATCATTGGTAGTGATAAATTGCATGAAATAATGAGGAGTAAACTAAATCCTCAATCCAACCCAATTCAAATCCAAATCAAGTCAAACCTGGTCCATTGAATGGAATTTAAATGTTTCCAAGTTCAAATCTCATCATGTATAGTATTCACTGTATTGGTCTTCAATTGTACCATTTGAAACTGAGAGAAGAGATTAGGATGAAATTATACCTGATCTTCCAGTGTACTTGGGGTTCGACACAAAGCAACCTGAGGTTGTGTGAAGTATGTTCAAACAGCAATGATTTGCATCTAAGTACAAGTTCTGCTTCAGCTCTGTTAAGAGATTTAGGTGTCTCTCAGGTGAAGGCTCGTCATTTGGCTGGTCCAATCACCTGGAGGATGATGGGAAAGGAAAGCCTGAATCAATAGGAACGGTCAGCACCATGACAGGTTTCTGTCCAGAAGCAGTGGACAGAGGCTTCAGATGCTGATGATCATCTTGCTGGGCCTAACAGAAATCCTAGTCTGCTGAAATGTGCCACCGATCCTCACCAATTCTCTGATTGAAGTGGGTAAAGTTGCAGGACCAACGGGGCCTATTCTAATGGCACTCCTTCAACATGAAAGACCAGCTGATGAATGAAAAGGACATGAGGCAGCTGTTAAAAGCTTTGTCTATTTTGAGTCAGCTCTTCTTACATTCATCATTAACATAAGCCCTCAAAAGCTGGGTCAATTTAAAGGAGGTAGTGGCCTGACTTTTCACCACTTGCCCTGAGCTCTGTATCCAGGGAATGAGCGATCCCTGAGTACAGAGCTTAGATTGGTCTAGTCTATTCTGAGTTGGGCAGCTTAGAGTTGGCCTCAGAGAAGGTAGAGTGAAAGCAAAAAACAGAATTCACACTCTAGATTAAATGAAACTAGTGTAGTGGGGAGGTGAGAACTTAACCAGCAGGTCAGTAAGTATAGGGACTAGGGAAGAGCTTGAGTCTAAGGCAGACATAGATAAGAGGAAGAGTAAAATGCTGAACTTAGCGGAACTGGAGCTTGGACTGTATTTGCTTCAATGCAAGAAGTGTAACAGGTAAGATGGAAGAATTTAGAGCCTGGATTCTTGCATGTAGTTATGATGTTGTTGCTGTCACAGAGACATGGTTAAAATAGGGACAGGAGTCTTTCACTCTACCTTCTCTGAGGCCAACTCTAAGCTGCCCAACTCAGAATAGACTAGACCAATCTAAGCTCTGTACTCAGGGATCGCTCATTCCCTGGATACAGAGCTCAGGGCAAGTGGATGAATGCACATAAAGTCAGGCCACTACCTCCTTTAAATTGACCCAGCTTTTGAGGGCTTATGTTAATGATGAATGTAAGAAGAGCTGACTCAAAATAGACAAAGCTTTTAACAGCTTAATGTTATGGGATATCAATGTTTTAGATGAGACAGAGGAGGAAGCAAAAGAATTTGGGGAACGGCGTTACTGGTTAGGGAGTATTTCACAGCTGAACTGAGTGAGGACACCCTGGAGGGATCTTGCAGCGAGGCATTATGGGTTGAACTCAGGAATAGGAAGTGTGCAGTCAACAATGCTGCAATTGTACTATAGACCTCCCAGCTGCCAGTGAGACACGGAGGAGGTGATATGTAGTCAGATTCTGGTAAGATGTGAAAATATCAGGGTTGTTGTGGTGGGTGATTTTAACTTCTCCCATATTGACTAGGCTTCCCTTAGTGCTGGTGGTTGGGATGGGAAGCAATTTGTTAGGTGTGTCCAGGAGAGTTTCTTGCAGCAGTATATGGATAGTCCAGCGAGGAAAGAAGCCATAGTAGACCTGGTATTGGGAAATGAGCTCATCAAGGTGATCAAAGTTTCAGAGCGGGATCATTTTGAAAATAGTGGCCATAATTCCATAAGTTTCAGATACTTATGGATGAGGATAAGAGTGGACCTCAGATGAAGCTGATAAACTGGGGAATGCCCAACTATAACTGAAATAGGTGGGAATTGGAGAATGAAGAATGAAGTGGCTGTTTGAGGGTAAATCCACATGTGACATGTGGGAGTCTTGTAAGGATCAATTGATGAGAGTGCAGGACTGGCATATTTCTGTGAAAATAATGGACAGGAATGGCAGGATTCAGGAACCTTGGATGCCAGGAGAAATTATCAGCTTGGTTAAAAAAAAGGAAGCATACTTAAGGTCTAAGTAACTAAAAACAGATGAAGTCCTTGAAGAATATAGACAATGTAGGAAGGAGCTCAAACAGGGAGTTAGTGGGGCTAGAAGAGACGATGAAATGTCCTTTGTCAGCAGGGTTAAGGAGAATCACAAGGCATTTTATACATATATCAGGAGCAAGACAGTAGCAAGCGAAACAGTAGGCCCACTCAAGGATAAAGGAGGGGAAATGAGCGAGATCCTCAATGAGTACTTTACATCAGTATTCACCAAAGAGAGAGACACATGAGGGATGTTGAGATTAGGGAAATGTGTATGAATGCTCTCGGGCAGGTCACCATAATGAAGGAGGAAGTCTTGGGTGTCTTGAAATATACTAAGAAAGACAAATTCTCAGAGCCAGGCAGGACCAATCCCGGATACTGTAGGTGGCAAGGGAGAGAATAACTAGGGCCTTAACAGATTCTTTGCATCCTCTTTGGCCTCAGGTGAGGTTTCAGGGTACTGGAGAATGGATGTTTAAGAAGGAAAACAGAGATAATTTAGGTAATTACAGACCAGTGAGCCTAATGTCAGTGATGGGAAAACTGTTTGAAAAGATGCTGAGAGATGGGATTTATTCACATTTGGAAGCAAATGGACTTGTTCGTGGTAGGCAGCATGGGTTTATGAGGGAAAGGTCATGTCTTACTAACTTGATTGAGATTTTTGAGGAGGTGACAAGAATGATTGATGAGGGAAGGGCAGTAAATGTTGTCTACATGGACTTTAGTAAGGCATTTGATAAGGTACCTCATGGTAGGCTGGTACAACAGGTAGAGTCTCACGGGATCCAGGGTGAGTTGGCTAGATGGATTCAAAACTGGCTCATAGAAGAAAGACAGTAGCGGTAGAAGGGTGCTTTTCAGAATAGAGATCAGTAATTGGTGGTGTTCTGCAGGGATCAGTGCTGGGACCTTAGTTGTTTGTAACATAAATAAATGATCTGCAGAAAAAAGTAAGTGGTCTGCTTAGTAAGTTTATGGATGACACCAAAATTGGTGGAGTTGCAGACAATGAGGAGGATTGTGAAAGGATACAGCGGGATATAAATATATTGCAGATTTGGGCAGAGAAATGGCAGATTGAGTTTAATCTGGATAAATGTGAGGTGATGTATTTTGGAAGATCAAATTCAGGTGTGATAATATAATAAATGGCAGAACCCTTAGGAACATTGACATACAGAGAGATAAGCGTGTACAGGTCCACTGATCCCTAAAAGTGACAACACAGCTGGGTAAGGTGATCAAGAATGCAGACAGTACGCTTGCCTTCCTTGGCCTGAGCGCTGAATATAAAAGATGGCAAGTTATGTTACAGCTGTATAAAATTTTAGTTAGGCCATATTTGGAATATTGCGTGCAGTTCTAGTTACCAAACAAGAAGAATGTGGATGTAGTAGAGAGAGTGCAGAGAAGGTTTACCAGAATGTTGCCCAGTCTAGAGGGTTTTAGTTATGAGGAGAGGTTGGGTAGACTTGGATTGTTTTCACTGGAAGGATGAAGGCTGACGGGGCGACCTGAAAGAGGTCTACAAAATTATGAGAGGCATAGATAGGGTGAATAGTCTGTGACTTTTTCCCAGGGTAGAAAGGTCAACTACAAGAGGGTACAGGTTCAAGGTGAGAGGGGGGAAGTTTATGGGAGAAGTGCGGGGAAAGTTTTTCACGAAGGCTGGTGAGTGCCTGGAACGCACTGCCAGTGGAGGTGGTGGAAGCAGGCACATTAGCAATGTTTAAGGTGTTTCTTGCTAGATACATGAACGGGAAGTGAACAGAGGGATCGAAACCAAACTTGGGCAATAAGTAGTGGGGCTAAATAAGGATTAGAATTGTTGCAGGCTTGGTGGACTGAAGAGCCTGTTCGTGTGCTGTATTGTATTGTTTTGAAAGCAAGAACTTAAACTTATGTAGCACTTTTTATGACATTAACACACCCAAAAGCAATTTGTAGCCAATAAAGTATATTTGAAGTATAGTCCAAAGTTCCGTTGTGGGAAGCACAACAGCCAATTCTGCACATAATAAGATCCTGTAAACAGCAATGTAATAAAAACAGGGCAGTGGTTGTTAAAGATTAATATTGATGAGTAGACAGTGCTTTGTTTTAATATCTCACCTGAAAGAAGGGAGGAACAAAGGTTGTGGGCATCAGCTGCAGCAGAATCATAGCTCAGCACAATGTGTACCCTTCTGGTCTGGCATCTCCTCCATATTAACACCAATCCAAAGTATTACTGACTATTGTCAGAGAGCATTCCTGGAACAGCACCACAAGTGCTGGAAATATAAGGTGCCTACCTGATGAGTGGCAACACAGGGCCACATACATGCTTAATAATAGAAGCAACATGCGATCACCAGAGCTAAGCATTCCCCAACTAATGGATCAGATCATAACTCTGGCATTCTGCCACATTCAATTGTGAATGGTGATGGACAATTAAACAACTAACAGGAGGGTGAAAGATCCATAAGCATCCCCATCCTCAATAACAGAGCAAAATATAAAGCTGCAGCTTTTTTTTTAATTGTTATTCATTGACACGTTGAGGATGTAGCTAGCTAAGCCAGCATTTATTGCCCATCCCAAACTGCAGTTAAGAGACAACCACATTGCTATGCATCTGGAGTCACTTGTAGGCCAGACCAGGTAAGGATGGCAGTTTCCTTCCCTAAAGGACGTTAGCTAACATTAGATGGGTTTATTCCTGACAATCAGCAGTGGATTCATGGTCATCATTAGACTCTTAATTCCAAATTTTTTTTTTAATGAGTTCAAATTCACCATCTGCCATGGCAGGTTTCCAAAGAAGGGTCTAGGCCCAAAACATCAGCCTTCCTGCTCCTCTGATGCTGCTTGGCCTGCTGTGTTCATCCAGCTCTACACCTGGTTTCCTCAGAACATTACCTTCGTCCAATGTGTCAAGTCGATGACACATCTCAGCATCCTCCTGAACGCCATTCCTTCTGGTTATTTTCTGCTCCCTGCTGCCTGTTTTAACAGCGCAGAACCATTTCACTATTCAATGGCTGTGCGTGGGAAGCAGCATCTTACTAATGGAGGAGCAAGAGTGCCTGTGAATAACCTATGCGATCATTTCAGGGATGCACATTTAAGACGAACATTGCTCCTGAGTTCTCCATCATCACAGATCCAATGTGTTCAGCCAATTTGATTCTCATGAGCAATACCAAGAAATTGCTGCCCATGCTGAATACAGCAAAGGACATGACAGCATTTTGACTGTAGTGCTAAGGATTTGGGTTCCAGAACTAGCTGCACCCATAGGCATGCAATTCCAGTACAGTTACGGTAAACCATCTGAAAACAATTTAGGTACAATATGGTATGTCTTGCCCAAATCCAACCAAATACTGCTCTGACAGTCTATTCCCGAGCATCAACAAGATAATGGAAGGGAGTTAGTTCTGTTAGGTGACACTTACTCAAGAAAATCTGTCACTGACCCTCGGTTTAAACTCCTCTGTGGCTATCAGCTCACCTTTGCTCTAAACATGGGCAAAATGCTGAATTCTGGTGGTGAGGTGAGAGTGACTGCCTTGATATGAAGACAGCATTTGACCCATGTGGCAAGAAGGAGCCAAAGTAAAATATAAATTAATGAGAGTTATGGTGAAGTTCTCCATAGCTGGAACCATGCCTAGCATAAAGAAAGACAGTTGTGGTTTTAGGGCACTGTCACCTCAGCCATAGGCCATCTCTACAGGTGTTGCTGGGGGTAATGTCCTGACCCCAACTACCTTCAGCCACTTATCTATAACCTTCATTCTATCATTCGGTCAAAAATGGAAGTAGTTGCTAATGAATGCACATACTCAACTGTTCAGACAGTGAATCAGTCCATGCCCACATGCAGCTAGACTTTGTAGTTTTAACGCTCAGAATAATATGTGGCTGGTGACATTTATGCTGCACGATTGCCAAATGATGAACACCTCTGTTTGACATTCAATAGCAGTGTCATCACCGACTCCTCCACATCCTGAAATGTTACCATTGACAAGAAACTTAATTGGAATGACTACAGAAATAACAATAAGAAGAAGCTGGAAATTCTGCAGCAAGTGACTCATCTGATTCCCACACCACTTTCACCATCTTCAAGGCATAGGTCAGGAGTGTGACCTGTCTGGATCACTTGTCTGGATGAGTGCAGCCCCAACAACACTCAAGAAATTCAATGTCATCAAGGACAAAGCAATCAACCTAATATTGTATCCTTCTAGAATTGCTCCCCAAGACTTTCACATTTTTGCTCTTTATGACAATGCTGTCACTCTTTACCTATGCATCACCTTTACCATCCAAGACCATAAGTGTGCAATGTGCATCCATCACCTTAAACATTCACACCAAAGTGAGCATATTATGGAAGCAGTGTGTACCATATATAAGCTGCACCTTAGTAACATGCCAAGATCTCTTTACCAGCACTTTCTAAATCTGTGATCTCTATCACCTAGAGGAATAAGGACAGCAGATGTATGGGAAAGACATTCCCTCCAAGATACACACCATTCTGATTTGGAATTATATAGCCGTTCCTCCACTGTTACAGGGTCAGAATCCTGGAACCCCCTTTCAAATAGAATCATCTCCCTGATATCCGGCATGCACAGGGATTCTCAGAATGGGAACGATGCAGAAGTAGGCTGTCCAGCCCATTGTGCTTGCATTGGTTCTATTTCCTAGTGCCAATCTCCTGCCTTTTCTCCATATCCTATACAAATAATTATCCAATGCCCTCTTGAAAGCTTCAATTGAACCTGCCTCCACCACATTTCGAGGCAGTGTATTCCATACCTTAACGACTCTGTGCAACTAAAGTGTTTTCTCAAATTACCCTTGCTTTACTTGTGCACCACTTTAAATCCACCTCCTCTTATTCCAATTTTCTCTCTTTTATGAGCAGGAACAGCTTCTCCCTATCTACTCTGTCCAGCCCTCTCACGAATGTGAAAACCTTCTGTCAAATCTCCACTCTGTCATCTTCTCTCCAAAGAGATCAGTCCCAACTTCTTCAATCTAACCTCACTTCCTGAATGAGGGCTGCTGGTTAGCTGAACCTGCTGGTTGCATGAGAAATAGAAATGGCACCTGGGACTCCTTGCAGCCAGAAGGTAAATGTGTATTTTAAAAAATGAGTAGCCAGGACTGCTCACAATATCTGTCGGTGATATGTGATTCTGTGTTTATCAATAAGGTGAGCCTTGAACTGACTCTAATAATGCATCTGCTCCAATATTCTCTTCCAAATACCGAATAGCAGTAAAGTCCTTGTTAACAGGATCCCAAGCATTCGGAATTATCATGTAACCAGCATCCAAGATTCAAAAGAGAAATTCCAGATGCTTGGGATCCAGATAATGTGGACTTTCCTGAAGCAATGTGGGCACACCCAAGTCAAATGACCCACAGTGGTTCAAAAAGACGCTTAGTACTAAACTCCTGAGGGTAATCAATGATAGGAAATAAATACTGGTGTTTTATAATAATTATGGATTTTATTTGTAAATGCTGCATTCCCTTAGGCATTGATTGGCCCCATTATTTTGTCAAATCACTAGAATAGGACTCGACACCACAAGGTTAAGATACTCAGTGATATTCATTTGACGAAGGAGCAGCGCTTTTAAAGCTTGAAATTTCAAATAAACTAATTGGACTATAACTTGGAGTCATGTGTCTTCTGACTTTGTCCACTCCCGTCCAACACTGGCACCTACGCATTATAAGTTCACACATAAAGAGTTCCCACTTAAGCAAACTAGTGGATGACAATCGCCATTTAGTGCAACTGAGGAGGCGAGGGAAGGATGTTGGGACTGTTAAACGAAATAAGATTAGGTCACATGTTTTTGTTATAAAAATGAAAAATAATTTAGGGAGTATCCTGACCTTTCCCACAGATCAGATTAAGTAGGCAAGAACAAGTTTCTTTCCATAGACATCAGCTTCTCTCAGTTACCAATTAACAGTGCTTCCCGCCATTATATGTGACTTTTATAGTATAAAGTAACGAAAAATACCTGGCAATCTTGGCGGTGTGAAGTTCAAAATGTCAACTTGTGATGTCCTGTGTCAGTACAGTTTGACTCTTTACGTACCCAGTCAAGTATATTATGCTGTAAATAGAAATTTAATTCAGAAATCTGACAAAATCTCTGAACGCAGGTTTACTGAGTTACCCCTTGTGCTGTGAGATTAAGCAGTATGGACGTTAACAAAGGCAGGATTGCGGAACATGTTTCACAGGAAGCAACATTTCAATAGATGAAATTGTTTGGGTTGGAGAGCAGCCAAATCCTTCTTAACAATTCACTATGAACACAGTCAGCAGCAGCTACCTTTGGCATCAATGACCAACATTTAATCATCGGGAGATATCTAGAACAATAGCACTTCTTGAAATTTTTTATTTATCCAAATTCCCAGCATTTCGTACTTTGCTCCTTTTGATTGTAGGTATCCTGCGTCAGCCTTGCATTATTGGGAACACTATTGCCTCTATCTACAATACAGGTTAGTTCAAGGTTCACTTCAGTAACTTGAGAGGGAAAGTTTAACCCCCAAGAACAGGCAGGATGGAGATTAGGGTGGGCTAGAATGATCTTCCTCTTTTTATGCAGTGTTTTGAATTTTAAAAGGATATACTGGAATGTTATATTTGACAATGTACAGTTTGTAAAAATTAAGCTAGACAAATATTCTTTTGCACAAGTGAGTAGTTTTATTGTTAAAACCCCATACAAATGAATAAGCTAAAAATATGTCCTACTTCACAATAATGTGCCTGCGCACACGCTCAAACTCCAAGCATTTGGAACAACATAACTTTACAGTGTATCAGCTGTTAAACTTGGACACATAAGATGCAGGTAAAAAGGTGAAGTGAGATTGTAACTTGATGCTTTGGTTTTTAGCCGAGATAGTTGCTTTTCAGTCAGGGCTGGAACATTCTCTTCCATCCTGAAGTCACTGTTGTGTAGAAGGTCCAACAACATTTACTGGAAAGTCTCTATCTGCTGAAAGGATGTAGACTCATGTTTGCAGTGAAAACAACATGCAGAAATTTGATGGACTATCAGAGAGAAAAAAGGGACAAGATTGCTGCACCATTGTAGCTAGTATCAATCTCTGTTTGCAGATTCAAAACTAGTCCCAACAGCTGGCTCATATGAGATAACAAGGTGTGGAGCTGGATGAACACAGCAGGCCAAGCAGCATCAGAGGGGCAGGAAGGCTGACGTTTCAGGCCTCGACCCTTCTTCAGAAAATCGGTTTTTTTTGAGGTGTTGGGGACCAGGGAATTGGAAGTTCTGGAGGAGGTGGAGGACATGCGTGGTGTCATGGACGTAGGTAGGGAGTTCCTGGACCAAGGGGGAGAAAATGGAGTCCAGATAGGTGTGGATAAGTTCAGTGGGGCAGGAGCAGGCGTAGACAATGGGTCGACCAGGGCAGTCAGGTTTGTGGATTTTGGGGAGGAGATAGAAGGGGGCGGTGCGGGGTTGGGGAATGATGAGGTTGGAGGCTGTGGGTGGGAGGTCACCTGAAGTGATGAGGTTGTGGATGGTTTGGGAGATGAGGGTTTGGTGGTCGGGGGTGGGGTCATGATCAAGGGGGCAGTAGGAGGAGGTGTCGGAGAGTTGGCACCTGGCCTCGGCAATGTAGAGGTCAGTGCGCCATACTACAACTGTGCCTCCCTTGTCCGCGGGTTTTATGGTGAGGTTGGGATTGGAGCGGAGGGCTGCACGTTCTGCGGGGGAGAGTTTGGAGTGGGTGAGAGGGGTGGAGAGGTTGGCGCAATTGATGTCACGACGGCAATTGGAGATGAAGAGGTGGAGGGAGGTTAGGAGGCCTTGGGGTGGTGTCCAGGAGGAGGGGGTGTGTTGGAGGCTGGTGAAGGGGTCAGTAGAGGGAGGGTTAGGCTCACGGTTGAAGAAGTAAGCGCAGAGGCGGAGGCAGCGGAAGAACTGCTCTAGGTCCAAGTGTGAGCGGGGTTCGTTGATATGTGGGTGGAGAGGGACAAAAGTGAGCCCTTTACTGAGGACTGACTGTTCATCCTCAGTAAGGGGGAGGTCTGGGGGGATGGTGAAGACTCGGCAGGGCTGAGTGTTGCTGTCTCCTCTGGAGCTGCTGGCTGCGGAGGCGGTGGGCGGAGCGACGTGGCATCGGTGGTGGGCGGAATTGCATCGGCGTCAGCGGTGGGCGGAGTTGCGTCGGCGTCGGTAGTGGGCGGAGCGCCGTCGGAGGTGGGCGGAGCAGGGTAGGAGGCAGCAGCAGCGGTGACGGTAGCTGCGTCCTCAGTGTCTATGGTGTTGCCCTCGGAGATGGAGGCAATGGCATCAGCAGCGGTGTCGATAGTGTTTGCTGTCCCGGACGTGGTGTACCCAGTGGCGGCGGATGTGACATCATTCGTGGTTGCTCCGACAGTGGCCACATTGTGGGGAAGGTCCTGGGTAGGGTTGGCGATTTGGGAGGTGGAGGAAGCCCATTTTGAGTGGTAGGCACCAGTAAGTTTACTGTACTTACGGGTTTTTGTGTCCAATAAAGCTGAGTAGAATTGCGAGTTCAGGTTGTGGATCCTACGAAGAATGAAAAACAGGAGATGTCCTTTGCAGGTCTGGGAGAGGGAGGCTCTGAGCTGGGGTAGGCTTGACTGTAGTGCCAGGAGATGCTGGCGCATTGCTGCGAGTGTGTGTTTCAGGAGTCGCAGGGAGAAACGCTTCTGAAGGATCTCAATGTTCTGAATATAGACATTGCCACAGTTGGGGCCAAATTGGGAAGGCCTGAATGTGGACAGTAGTCCAGTGGGGATGATCTGGTTCCGTAGGCAGGTACTAAGAAAGGTGATGTGGCTGTAGTACCTGGTTTGCTTCTGGACGTTGTCGAGCAGTTTCAAGGCTGAAGAGATTACGAGAGAGCTGCAGTGGGAGAGAAATCCACTGAGGTTTTTCCGGAGGGAGGATGGTAACTTCTTCAGGGTAGGCTTCCTTAGAAGAGGCTTTGTAGTGGTGTTAAAATTGTATCAGAGATAATAAGAACTGCAGATGCTGGAGAATCTGAGATTACAAGGTGTAGAGCTGGATGAACACAGCAGGCCAAGCAGTATCAGAGGAGCAGGAAGGCTGACGTTTCGGGCCTAGACCCTTCTTCAGAAAGGTCTTCTTCAGCTGCGTCATATGACCTCCCTTTGGTTTGGCGAACGTCAATTCAAAGAACTTAAGTGGGAATTCTGAAAGGCTGCTGTTTAGTCTGTGTTTGAACTCATTTATCATCCTTTTCAGTTGCGCTGATTAATCTTTTTAATGCTCCAGCAATTAATTCCTGAATTATCAATCCTCCATCTTGATGGGATAGGAAGGTTCTATTCACCTTTGTCTCTGTTCAAGTATCTGTAGACTATATATCTCAATGGCTTGGAATGTGACTTCACATGTGCAAATTAGTTTCACCATTTTAAATTTCAATCAATGTTTTAGTTTAAAATTGCAGGGCTTTTGTGGTTCAGTGGTAGTGTCCCTACCTCTGAGACAGGAGCCCTCAATTTAAGTCCCATCTGTTCCAGAGATGTGCAATAACATCTCTGAACAGGTTATTTTGGAAATAAGTCCAACTTCTACAGAAGCTGAACTTCTACAGGGATCCCTTCAAGTGCAAAGTGGATGCAGTGGAAAGAGTAATGGACCGAGGCGGAGTTGGATGAGACTAGTTACAGATGAGCTACAATGGATATGTAAGGGTGATGCAAGACAGATAAAAGGGACATCCCATGACAGCAGATCTCTGCGCATGAGTAGCTACAAGAAGCAATAGTAGATAATGTAAGAGAGTATGAATTCATACCACCCCAGTACACATTATTGAAGTTGACTTGTATTGATGTCACTGCAAACTAAAGCAAACAGAGGAGGTGTACAATGAGTGATAGGGCTAATATTCCCACCATATTCCCACTGAGCACAATAAACCATTTTGTAAAGGAATTGATGCCAGTGATAAGAACAGTTACCCAGAGGTTTATGAATCATATGATTGCCACTTCAAGTTATGCTATTGCTCAGCGGTTTATTGGCCAGCACCTTAACTGATGCTCTTTGCTGTAAGCGAGAAGCTATCTCACTGTAAACACAGTATTGAAATGATTTCAAGCACGACTTAAGGGGGCATTTAATACTTGATGGGATATTTACTATTTAATGTCATTGCTCCTGGTTCTGTGAAGGTGACCTCTGAAATCCATGAAGAAGTTTTCTGAGAAACTTTGCCCAGACATCACCAAGACTCTGGCAACACATTTTCTGAAATTTAAAGAAAACTTCTAAACACAAGTGATCACTGTTGCAAAAGCTAACATTTAATGTTCATCCCTAATTGCCTTGGAGAAGGTGACGGTGAGTCTATTTGAACAGTTGTAGTGTGTATAGTGTAGGTACACCCAGAGCGCTGTTAGGAAATAGCAGCTGCAGAATTTTGACCCAATGACAAAGAAATCGCGACATATTCCAAGAGAGAATGGGGAGTGACATAGAGGGGAACTTGCAGATTCCCACGCACCTGGTATTGTTTCACTTTTGGCAAAGTTGTGGTACATGGCTACAATGATTATTGAAGTGCTAAACATGGCAGTCACTTTGTGTTGCTGGTAGGTGAAGTAGGTTGTAACAGGGTTTTGATCAAATGGACCATTTTGTCCCGGATGGCGTCAAGCTGCTTGCATGTTAATTGAGCTGCAGTCATCCAGTCAAGTAGAAAACATTTGAACAATCTCCTGACTCATGTCCTTTAAATGGTGGAAAGGCTTTAGATTTGAATATTGCCTCTTATTTGTTCTTGTAACTATTGTATTTATGTGGCTGCTTTAGTAAAGTTTTGGACCCATTAACGTTAACCCCTCGGAAAATTGGCATTCAAGGATGGCATTGCTTTTGAATGTCAAGGGAAGGTGTCCTTTTGTAGAATCATACAGCATTTAAGCATTTAGAGTCTATTATTAAGGATGAGATTGAAGAATATTTGGAAGTGCATGGTAAAATAAGGCTGAGTCAGCATGGCTCATCAAAGGGAGGTTATGCCTGACAAATCTGTTGGAATTCTTTGAGGAGGTAATAAGCAAGTTAGACAAAAGAAGGCCGTTGGACACAATCTATTTGGATTTCCAGAAGGAGTTTGACAAGGTGCCACACAAGAAGCTGCTAAATAAGATAAAAGCCCGTAAAAGACCTTAGGGCAAGGTATTGGTTGGATGGAGGATGAGCTGACTGGCAGAATGTGGAGTTCCACAGGGATCAGTGTTGGAACTGCAACTTTTCATGTTATACATTAATGATCTAGACAAAAGAACAGAGAGCATTGTTGCTAAGTTTACAGACGACACAGAGATAGTTGGAAGGACGGGTAATGTTGAGGAAGTGGAGATACTGTAGAAGGACCTGGACAGGCTAGGAATGGCAGATGGAATACAATATGAGAAAGTGTGAGGTTATACCTTTGGTGGGAAGAATAGAGGTGTAGACTATTTTCTAAATGAGGAAAGGCTTCAGAAATCTGAAGTACAGAGGGACTTGGGAGTCCTAGTTCAGAATTCTGTTAAGGTTATCTTGCGCGGAATTTTGTATATTACGTTGGTTCTGTCCATAGTGGGTAAGGGGTCTTTGGATCGAGTTAGCAGTTGTCGGAGGGTTGATGTAGGTTTGTGTGCTACTCTGATGCCCATCGGATCCAGTTGTTTGGGTATCCGTTGTCCTTAAATATTTGGTGAAGGTACTCTTCTTCTTTTTGGCATAGTTCTGGGTTGCTACAGTGTGTTGTCACTTGTTTAAATAGTTTTTTCACACTACTTTGTTTGTGGGTGTTAGGGTGGTTACTATTGAAATTCAGTACTTGGTCAGTGTGTGTGACTTTTCTGTGTACCTTTGTCAGGAATTCCCTGTTGCCCTTGCGTTCTACCATTACATCCAGGAATGGGAGCTGTTTGTTCTTTTCCTCTTCCCTGGTAAATCTGACACCGGTGAGAGTATTGTTTATTAGTTGATGTGTCTCCTCTAGTTTGGTCTGTTTGATGATGACAAAAGTGTCGTCCAACTATTGGATCCATAGTTTGGGTTGGATTTGTGGGAGGGCCAAGCTTTCGAGTCTCTGCATCAAACCAACCCAAACTACGGATCCAATAAGTGGACAACACTTTCGACATCATCAAATGGACCAAACTAGAAGAGTATACCAGGCGGGAAAACGCAATGGCGCTTCATCAGAGGCTGTACTAATGATGTTACCCAACAGGGTAATGAAATGTCTGCGAACTAACGAACCAGCTCGGCAAGACAACCAATCACAGCACACAGCTTCAGTTGATAGTTCAGAAGGTAAATACAATGTGAGCATTCATTTCAAGAGGGCTAGAATACAAGAGCAGAATGTACTGCTGAGACTGTATAAGGCTCTGGTCAGATCACATTTGAAGTATCGCGAGCAGTTTTGGGCCCTGTACCTAAGGAAGAATGTGCTGGCTTTGCAGGAGGCCCAGAGGAGATTTACAAGAATGATCCCAGGGATGAAGGGCTTGTCCTATAAGGGGCAGTTGAGAACTCTGGGCCTGTACTCAACAGAGTTTAGAAGGATGAAGGGGGTATTTCATTGAAATTTACAGAATACTGTGTATCCTGGATACCGTAGATGTGGTGAAGATGTTTCCATTATTAAGAGAGACTAGGACCAGACGGCATGGCCTCAGAGTGAAGAGACAATGCTTTAGAACTGAGATGAGGAGAAATTTCTTCAGCCATAAGGTGCTGAATCTGTGGAATTCATCATTGCAGAGGCCTGTGGAGGTTAAGTCATTGAGTGTATTTACAACAGAGGTAATAGGCTTTTGATTATTAAGGGACTCCAGGGTTATGAACAGAAGTCAGAAGAATGGTATTGACAAACATGTAGCTATGATCGAATGGTGGAGCCAACTCGATGGGCCAAATGGCCTAATTCTGCTCCTTTATCTTACAGTCAATTAGGAGCAAGGAATTCACACCATGGTCTTCATTAGATTGGAGGCAGGTGTTATGGTCCTGAGAAAACACCCTCAAAATATTCAGAAGACAGTCTAGACCCTAACTTTTCTTCTTTTAAAGGTAAATGTAAGACATTGCGATCCAGACACAGTTCGATTGGTCAAACAACTTGCTTTAAAGCAAAACACGCTTTATTCATCCGCTACAGTTAACAAACAACAAAAGAAAGAATTAGAGTAACTTAACTCTATTAGAAAACTTAACAAAAGAATAGATACAGTAAAACTATTACTAATTAACTGTTCTAATGTAGTAACATCCCACAAACATACCCTTGGCAAAAGGCAGATTCAGAAAACAGATTGTCTCACATACAATGCCAGTAGCAAGAAGAGAACCCCCAGCTTTTGGCTGTAACTGAGAGAGAGAACAATAGCCCCCACTTCTTCAAGACCGGAGCAGTAACTTCTGAAAGCTAAAACAAAGAATCCTGGTTGTGTAAGAGCTTGACCATACCCATTCAGGCTGCTTCTATTACTCCAGCTTCAAAAAACCAAGCTTCACAATCTGTTTACTTGAGTGGTTTTGGTAGACTGCTCTGTACCTCTGCCTTATAACCTCTCTTCAAATAAAAGTGTCAAAATAACCTCTTAAAGCCATAGTTTCATCATAGAGGGCAATGGCATGGTGTCTATCAGCTACCTTCCCAACTGATTAAAAGTCCCCTGCCATCAAATGAGCCTTGAGAAGGTTCTAAGATTCTCTCCCTTCAGTGGAAGTGGTTGCATGGAGACCGCATGTACTAATCAACATTTGCACATTTAAACAGCTTGTGTCAATCACTCCTAGAGTCAAGTCCAAGTTACGGCAAGCAGCTACATGAATCAAATTGCTTTCCAAAAAACAAGCTTTGAAATAGGCATTCATCATTGGCACTGCAGCCATGTCGTGCCTGTTCGAATCATTTCATTAAAAGGAAAGCATTCATTATTTCAGTTCCCAGCCAGTGTACATGTGAGTTGATGCGTGATGATTGCAGCTCAGTGTGTCATGCAGTCATTTATTTATCTTTTCAAAGACCTTGAATATTTAAGCCTTCTGGAATTCCGCATGCAGCATTGTGTCAGCATGACATTTTATCTTTTACTGTGTACAAAGATATTGCTATCATCAATGAGAAATGTGAGTTCCAAGAGACATTTTAATTGTAAGGATCCTGAAATACTATTCCACTTAAAAATCCCGTTCATCATTAAATTATTTCAGGATTACATTTTCAAAATTGTACTGAACCCTTGTGGTCTGATTTTAGTTTATTCATTCACAGGATGAGGTGGCTAGACAGCATTTATTACCCATTGCTAATTGCCCAAAGAATAGTTAAGAGTCAACCACATTGCTGTGGACTTGGCGTCACATGTAGGCCAGACCAGCTAAGGATGGCAGTTTCCTTCCCTAATGGACATTAGTGAACCAGATGGGCTTTTCCAACAATCAATTCACTGTCATCATTAGATTCTTAATTCCAGATTTTTATTGAGTTCAAATTCCACCCTCTGCCATGGGGGGATTTGAACCTGGGTCCCCAGAACATTACCTAGGTCTCTGGATTAACAGCCCAGTGATAATGTCTCTAGGCCAGAGCTTCCCCATTTTTTTCTTGATGTTGCCTATTGTTCTTGATATTGCTTACAAAGTTTAACAATGCTCTGCTTATTTTATGCACCTAAAATAGGCACAACTCTAAGCAAGGACTGAATCTTTCATTTTTGGCTCAGTCTGAGTTTGAGATTTTCAGAGGGTGTCTTGCCATGAGGCCTAGTTAGATTCCTCACTATATCTTACCAAACTCACCTCATTAGCTACCTACCCCGCCCCTATGCTGGTGCTCACATCTAATTATGGCCTCATCTTACCACATACCGTTCCCAGAACAACTCACCACTCAGCAGATATCTGCTGAAAGGCAGACATCACTTCTGCTGGCACCTTTGAAAGGCTGCTGTGCGTCCAGGCAATCTGGCATTGCCTCACACTGATAACTTAGTGGCTCAGCAGACACAATGTCACACTGTTCACAGTACCCAGCTAGCATGGCTGACATTTCCTTGCACATGCAGCCCCATTCTCTCAAATGTCACCATTTAATCACCAGGTCACACAGTTCACCCCGTCCTTAGCTACATGCCATCTAACAACATCTCCAGGTCAACTCTACCATG
The DNA here is from genome assembly GCA_024137785.1 of Ginglymostoma cirratum. NCBI lineage: Eukaryota > Metazoa > Chordata > Chondrichthyes > Orectolobiformes > Ginglymostomatidae > Ginglymostoma > Ginglymostoma cirratum. The sequence goes on from JAHRHZ010000139.1 coordinate 40,292,205, forward strand.
TCCCCAGTGCCCACTGTGGATGGATAGCTACTTATTATCCATTGGGAAATATCACATAGAAGGTGTAGCGTAGAATTCCTACAATGCAAAAAGATGCCATTCAGCCCATTGAGTCTGCACTGATTTCCAGGCAATTGGAAAATTATAGACATAATTTTTTTCACTTACAGGTGAACGAGCACATAAAGAAAACTAATAGATGCTGAGGGTCACAACCACAATGTAAACCAAACACTGGCATGATGCCCGAGATAAAAGGTACTGCAGATGCTGGAGAATCCGAGATAACAAGCGTGGGGCTGGATGAACACAGCAGGTCA
>JAHRHZ010000139.1:40292924-40355875 GCA_024137785.1 Ginglymostoma cirratum
TTTTTTTTTCTGATGAAGGGTTTAGGCCCGAAACGTCAAGTTTTCCTGCTCCTATGATGCTCCTTGACCTGCTGTGTTCATCCAGCCCCATGCTTGTTATCCCAGAAAATGGAGTTGGGTCAGAAACGCACTCCACCTCCTGTGGACCCTGTGCATCTTGAGGAGTTCTACAGCTATGCCCTCATCCTGAGCTGGGTGCTTTTCACCCTCTGTACCAGCTGCTCCTGCTCCTGGGCTTGGTCCTCCTGCATCCCCCTTCACCTTCTTAGGAAGGCAGCGACAGTGACCTACATGGCACCAGCAGCTGGGTGGAAATGATCTACGTTAGGAACACAAAGAGCTCAAGTGGGACGTTTGAGTGGAAAAGCAATTGTGGAGTTAAAACGATTCTCAGAGGCTAAGCTTTTAAATTGCAAAATCAACAACCTTATTGCAGATTTGTAAGTCGTATGGTCTGTTCTAGTGATTAACATCACAAATATATCATCTCAGGACTTCTTGCTGATGATTGTTACTTAGAAAGTTCATTCTGGATGAACACTTAGTGCTATGTTCTCTGAAATGAACAGATTCCACCAAGATGCGGTACCCCAGCTCTCAGCTGACCTATAAGAAAAGGATTTTCTCTCCACTTGTGGCAGGGCTGAATGGATGTTATGTGCTGTATTTGATTGTGACAAAGTCTTCCTTCATTTCTTAATCAGATTACGTGATCGTGGTTATTATGTGTCTGAATTACCAATTCTTTTCAAAAGTATCAGGCCTGTTGTGGATGGCACTGTGACTGTAATACAATTAGAATCATAGAATCCCTATAATGCAGAAAGAGGCCATTCAGCCCACTGAATCTGTGCTGATCTTCCAAAGCAGCCCACCCAGACCCAGCTTCCTCACCCTATACCCATAACCCTGCATTTCCCATTGCTAATCTACCTGGCCTGCACATCCCTGGACACTACGGGGCAATTTCGCATGGTCAGTCCACCTTTACACATCTTTGTGCTGTGGGAGTTAACCAGAGCATCCAGAGTAAAACCCATGTGGACATAGGGAGAACGCACAAACTCCTGAATCAGATTCGTATATAAACCATTTGAACCTCTAGACCGGTGAAGAAGTATCTAGATTTACCAGTAGAGACTGTTTCCCCACTGTTATAAGATAAAGACTGCTGGATATTTGCATCGAAGACCCTGGTTTGAATGTTAGTTCAAAATGCTCTGAGGCAGAGCTAAAGAGGCTCTTAGCTGTGAGAACCGTCATTAGTGGCCAAGCCTGCAGATGAGGCTGCTCACCCTCGTCCACACAGTGAGGCATCCTGCGCCCTCAATAACGAGCAACGACTCCATCGTTCATTCAGCTTCAGCCTCACCGTGTGTGCGCCAACTTGGTGAAGGGGCTGTGCCAGCCAAGAGACCAGCACATGGCATCAAAAGGTGAGTGCCTGCAGAACTTGGAAACTCTCCTTTCCCAAACCCACGTCAGAAACTTCTCACTGCATTCCAGCAGATTACCATGACAGATGATGAAGCAATGATCTGTGCCTCCCACAGTTTCCTTGAAAGTTTGATGAATACCAATTCCCCTTTGGCCAGTATTGGCCTCTTTTTAAGTAATTGCTGCTAACTTCCCCATCATATAGATACGAATGTTCAGTTTGCAAGCTTGGTGTAAATCACCCAGCACCAGCATCAGAGCACATTCACCCTAACCTTCACTCTACAGGCACAGTAAATGGGTGATGAAGTGATCGCAAATTAAATGTTGCTGGGAACTGCAAACAGGTACTTCATTTATATAGAGGTAACAACGTGCAGAGCTGGATGAACACAGCAGGCCAAGCAGCATCAGAGGAGCAGGAAAGCTGACGTTTTGGGTCTGGGGTATGTTCCTTCAGTGTCCTCGTCTTCAGCAAACTTGGATCCTGCATGTTCCTCCATCAAACTGACACTGACTCTGCCCCAACTGGGCCCATTCGTGTCCCTTTGCACCTTCCTGAACAATGGACGGATCCATTCCTGGGATTGTAATAGACAGAGACCCCTGACTAACTTCAATAAGCAGCCCCTAGGCATGACTGAGCAGGCCCTGACCACTGTCTTCACAGCTCCCCTACAACAAAAGGCAATTATCCTGAGAGTTTGTGATGACTCCATAGGACTGACTGCTTCCCAGGTTGTAAATGGACAGACCGCTGACAGTGAGCAGGCCGAGCGGTCAACTGACTGTGGCCAAGCCCCTGGTCTGTAAGTGGACTGTGTCCATCACTGATGAAATTGGGACCACCAAGCCAACAGGAACACCCTCCCTGGTCCCAGCGCATGTTTGGGCTGAGCACCAGCAGCCCCCTCCCACCCTATTTTCTGACAAGACAAGACATGGATGGTACAAGCATGTGGGTAGGCGATGAGCGAGTGAGCACTAAAGGAGCAAGCAAACAGCCCTGCAATGCAGCCTGGTCCTGTCTGTGAGCTGACAGCCTGTCCCTGTTTGTCCTAAAGTGTGTCCCTGCAATATGCATTGTCAGTGCAGCCTACAATGCGAGTCTGTGCTTCAGAGTGCCCAGCTAGTTTATCAGAGACACACACTGTGGTTGTGAGAGCTTGGCAAATGTCAGCTGCAAATGTCCATGGACAAGGGAATGCAAGGTTATTGCCCATGGATCATACCCTGAGATGCCATTTGGACCTAAGCAACATGAAGGTCCTTTGGAGAAGGCAGTTGTCAGGTCCCCGCTCTCAATTCGAAGACAAGTCTGCTCCTGCCTAGCACATATGGCAACATTGGTATGATGGAAAGCTGACTATTGATGAGGCGAGTCGGCCTGTTAAGAAGGCGTTGAACAAAGCTATAATCACTTAATTAATTGGCAACCCACCACTGCCTAGCAAGAAACCAGCCTCACTGCCTGGCAAATGCATAAACGATACGGCAAAATGCTTGCAGCAGTGAGATAAGTCCCACCAGATGTCTCGTCACCCAGATCCCAAAGGATTCAGCCCCAAATTAAAGGCTTGTGCCCAATAAGCAGATACACTTGGGCTGGTGCTACGTCGGTGTGACCTTTTCTTCACACTGTATTAAGCCACATGTTTTTGAACTCAGATTACTACATCTGTTAACATCATTTCCACCCATGTGCTCTGACTGATTGCAGGAGATCTGGACCAGCTAAAGTGATGAATCTTAAATGAACCAATGGAGGCTGCTCGAAAAAAAGTGTCAAAACTTTGTAAGACTTTGCCTTTGCACAGCTGATTTGGAGGAGGCTGGATTTTTTTAGTTGGAAAATGATTTGTTGCTGGTGAGCTGGAATCAAAGATTGGAGGGAAAATGGTATTTAAGCAACAGGTACAGATGAGGTGAATCTCACAGAGTGGCTAACTAGGTCAATCAAAGCCAGAGGTCCCCGAAATGAAAATAGACAGAAAGCAGAAGATAAAGTAGAAGACTGCATATAACAGTTGGAAAGTAGATAACATAAATGTGAACTTAGCCGAATGGAAAATGTCCAGAGGGGGATGTGATAAAGGGAACAAGAGAGGCAAATGGAGTCCATGAGAAGAGGGTGGCAAAATGTAATCCAAAGCCTTTCATAGACCTGTAAACAAGACAAGTGTAGGAGAGGATAGCTGTGGTAGTTTTGGGACCATGACGGAAATTCACACAATTGAATTGTGTGGATATTCTCCAGATGCTCCAGTTTCCACCCACAGACCAAAGATGTGCAGGTTAGGTGGATTGACTATGCTAAATTACCCATAGTGTCCAGGGATGTGTAGGTGAGGTGGATTAGCCATGGAAACTTACAGAGATAGGGTTGGGATGACTGGGTCTGGGTGGAATGCTCTTCAGAGGTTCAGTGTGGACTCGATGTGATGAATAGCCTGCTTCTACACTGTACGCTCGCTATGATTCCATGACATATGCAGATAGAGCACATGTTGGAGTTAATGGGAAGAAGTAGTTAGCCAAGACAAAATTAAAGTGGAAGCATTTCAGATAATGTAGAGATTGCCAAATCTGGAATTTATAAATCATCGGGACAGGATGTGATGTGTCTGAGTAGGATAGGGAAATTGAGAAGTAAATTGCACTGACTGTAATCTTGCAATTCAGTTTAAATATTAAGGTTGTGCCTCAGAGCTTGGGAACTGCAAATATCAGACCTCTTTTAAAAGGGGTCTGAGGATAACAACAGGCCAGTAAGCTTAGTTTCGGTAGTAGGAAAGCTTTTGGAAATGAAGACTGGGAACAACATTAACTGTCACTCAGACAGACGTGGATTAATTAAAGAGAGCCAGCAAATTTTGTTAAAAGAAAATTGCGTTTAACCAACTTCAAAGAGATTTTTGAATGAGGAGGTGAAAGAAAGAGTTGATGAAAAAAAACACTGTGGTTATTGTGAACATGGATTTCAAAAAGAGATGATAGATTAAGTGCTACAAAAATTGATTTTTATTTTATTCATTAACAGGATGAGGGCATTGCTGGCTAGGTAAGCGTTCATTGCCCATCCTTAATTGCCCAGAGGGCAGTTCAGAATCAACCACATTGCTGTGGGTCTGGAGTCACATGGAGGCCAGACCAGATAACAATAGCAATTTCCTTCCCTAAAAGGACATTAGTGAATCAGATGGGTTTTTACAACAATCGACAGTGGATTCATGGTCATCATTAGATTCTTAATTCCAGATTTTTTTTTAAATTGAATTCAAATTCCACCATCTGCCATGGCAGGATTCGAACTTGTGTCCAAAGAACGTCATCTGGGTCTCTGGATTAACAGCCCAGCAATAATATTACTAAATAAAAGGGATGATAGCAGAATGGATATAAAGTTGGCCGAGTGATAGAAAACAGTGAGCGGGGTGAGCACCTACCTGTTTTATTTCCAGACTGGAAGAAAATATTTATTGGGGTTTTGCTGGAGTGTAGGAGTGTGAGCAATGTGTCAATGTCTGGGTCAATGTTAAAAGCTCTTTCCGCTGTGATAGTGGAAGAGATCACATGACAAAGAAACTTGGACGAAGAGCCAGCATTGTCTCAGCAGATGCACTTCTGCAAAACTTGACATTATTCCTTAAAGTGAAATTAAATATTTATTTTGAAACCTATTGAAGACTTATTAATCTCCCCTAAGATAGTCTAAGCAAGTGTAAAACAAGTAATATGTGGATTCTTTTTCTTGATCTGTATCAGGATCTAAATTTGGGTAGGGATAGTAGGAACTGCAGATGCTAGAGAACCTGAGATAACAAGGTGTGGAGCTGGATGAACACAGCAGGCCAAGCAGCATCAGAAGAGCAGGAAAGCTGTATGCAGGTCACAATTTCATAATTTATGGATGACATAAAACTTGTGAACCTTGAGGAGGATAGCAATAGACTTCCAAAGGATATACCATGTTTGGGTGGATGTGATGCTTGTGGGATTCAGCACTGAGTCAACAAACTGGTACATTTTAGTTGAAAGAGTTAGAAGAAGTGATATCAACTCAGCACTTCTAAAAGAAATAAAGACCAAAGGTATATGCGCACACATCACAGAAGGTGGCAGGGCAGTAGGTTACGAAAGTTCTAAAAAGCCATTTGTGACGCTAGGTTTTCAAATAACCAGAAAGGACAGCAATACCAGAAAAATGTGATGATCTCCTGGACTCTACTGTCTACCTCACACTCACAGTACCACCACTCACTCTAACATTGTCACAGTCCGTGCATCTCATCGAAGCCTGTGGCCTCAGCATTGCATGCACAATGATCACTGAAAGACCAATAGCCACCACATCCTTTCAAACTGCTAACCCTTCCTTCCTTCCTTCAGTACTTCCTACTCACCGAACTGGGGAAGCTTCAGCAGTTCATATGGATAGGCATGATCACAAACTGCGCCTGTTCCCATTCATTTCACACTCGAGCCTTATCTTTTATTATGGGCTATAGAGGCCCATGACCAAGCCAAGAGGAGGACCACTGCAGGGGTGGGATTTGGCAGACATCAAGCGTCTCACTCCCATTGAGTTTGAATTGGCTGTGGAGGATAAGGATTTGTCCCTCTGGGAATGGGGAGTCAGCAGCAAAATGTTCTGCTCTTCTCAGATGAGCACCAATACCAACACCTGTCCTGCGTTTACTTTCTCCCTTTTTCACCAACTAATTCCGTCCTTTCACTTATACAGGCACGAGTGTTCCCTCAGGCCAGAGAAGGCTAGCCTGAACCCTTATTCAACATCTCTGAGGAGAAATGAGGGTATACTGACACAATGTTCACCTGTTTCCTTGGCCAGAACAGAAACAATCACCTTGATAGGTTCTCTATCTAGATTAGACCCAGAGGCATAACCTGGTGAGCACTCACTCACACATGTGTCTGCAGCTTGTGCAGGAAGAAACGCCCCAGGTCTCTGACACTCAGAAGATTGCTGGAGACTAGGCAAGTGCTCAGTCCCAGGTCGAAGATATGGCCCTGTACTTAGCCATAAACTGGAGTCATGATCAACCTGCAGAGACAGACAGTGAGCTAGAAGCCCATGGTAGCATAGAATGTAAGATGGAGGAGTCTGTCCGTGTTCTCGATTCTCTGTTGGCTCTGACTTGTGGGCACAAAGCCGTCTCCATAGCAAGGGTAATGGCAGCCTTGGAGATCCAAGTCCAGTAGAACACTGAGTGGCTACCAAATATGCAGTCAGAACTGCACTTTGTTGTCTTAGCAATAGGCTCTGGGCAATGTTGGCAAAGTGAGAATGGACAAGGGATCTCAACATCGCTCCAAATGCCCTGTTCTGTTAAAGAGACATGGTGGTGGCAGCTGGCACCCACAGGGAGGAGGAGGGGCAGATAGATACAAAGGTAGCTTCTTCAGGACACTCCAGATGTAACATGGGGAGGTGATGGCCGAGTGGTATTATTGCTGGACTGTAAATCCAGAGACCCAGATAATGTTCCAAGGAAGGGTTTCAAATCCCATCACAGCAGATGGTGGAATTTGAATTCAATAAATATCTGAAATTAAGAGTCTAATGATGACCATGAATTGATTGTTGGGGAAAAATCTGCCACCCTTACCTGGTCTGGCCTACATGTGACTCCAGACCCACAGCAATGTGGTTGATTTGAACTGCCCTCTGAGCAATAAATGCTGCCTAGCCAGCAACACCCTCATCCCCTGAATGAATACAGGAAAAAAAATGCCCCTCTATGCTTTTCCTGACTGTGACCCCAATGCCTGTAGCAGGTGGGGCTGAGGACGGTGAGTTTCCAGCTGAGCAGGGTACTCTCAGTAGGCTTGGACCTTCTTAGTTGATAGGTGCTGGGGGATGACTGCCCCAAGTTTTCAAAATCTCCAGAATGTACTACCACCCAGCGAACTCCCTCCAACGTGGCTGTGGACAAGAGGCCTGCACCTAGACATATTTGGGAACAGGAGAAAATTAAGAACATTGAAGTCGTATTGATGCTAATGGTGTTCAATCAAGTTATTAAACAACACTTCTGTGAAAACACACGCACTTGCACTGTAGCAACTTTGGTCTTATTGTGCCTGGGAGGTGGTTAAGTTCTCACATTGAAAAGACACATGGAGGATCTTCAACCATTGAAAGGATGTGATACATTGCAAATGCTAAGCATTGTTTATTCTCTCATAGTTCATGGCTCCCTTCAGCCCTTCTCAGGAATGTTGTCACACTGAAGTTACTGAGATCGTCAATTGCCACCTCATTCATTTTTACTCATCATTACAACAGGACTGGTGTGCAAATCACAGCCCATAGCAGTCTGAGCAGATAGGATGAAAAGGCACTGCAAGGGATAAGAACAGTCTCATTGCAATGTGAAACATTGAAGGCTTGGTGAGGAACAATTTCTCAAAAGGACCATTTTCAATTTGCGTGTCAATTTGATTATCCTCATGGTGCGGGGAGGAGAGGACGGGGGTGGGTGACTTCACTGAATTGACTTTTACGTCATTTGGCACATGGATTATGTTAGTGCAAACTTGCAGCGAAATGATCTAATGAAAATACTCACTGTGTAACAGCTGCCAATATTGCCACAGGGGAAATCTGGAACATGCATTTTACACTTCACAGAAGCAAGAACATCAGATTTGTAACAGAATTAACATGGAGCTTTTGTATTGCCTACAGGGCTGGATAGCAACAATAATTGAGACCACAGAACGTAAGTAAGACACAAGGCACAGGGCTGGATGCCAGTTGCTCAAATAACATTAGAGCTTGCAATGGGAAATGGCCACCTAGCTCAGTCATCTTGGGTACCGTTCAGATAGCTACAACAAAGACTGAAGATGCGACAATGCACCCCGAACCTCCTGGGTGGATGATGTTATAGTCTTTCTCCGCAGACTGAGCACCGGGGCAGTAGCAGCTTCTGCTGGCCTTGGCCAATTTTTGTGTTTGCTGCACACAGATATGAAAAAGGTCAGGCAGAATACAACATGCTATTAAAGGCACAACCGAGCCCCAACATCTTTTGCAATGAAATTGAACGGCATGCTGTCACAATGAAGAGTTGGAAGGTTGTGCTACAGAACCATTGTACTGCATTAATAAAGACTTTTGAGCCGTCATCATTTGGTTTAGTCAACAACTTCTGCATTTGCACTTTGCATGAATCAATTATGACGAGACCCTCCCTTACAGTACCACCTCGGTAATAAAGTGATAGCAGGCTTACTGTTGTTGGTCTGGGTAATGTAGCTATAAAGTGCTTTGGCCATTTCAGAAAATGAAGCTCTAATGTAAGTGCCTTGTAACGTGTGTTGTTGAACTGATAGGTTCCAAGGCGGTGAGCACAATTTACTATGAATGAGTCCTTATTATCCCATTTGTGAATTTGTTTACAATGTTGACTTCCAGAGTAACTATGTGTCAAAAACAGATTGTGGGCATTGTTTAATCAGTTACATTATAATGAGTGCAGTCATTACTTTGAAGGGCTCAACTTTCAGCATTTGCATTCCATCCCCTTTAATAAAAACATCACTTATTCCTTCCACTTTGCAAATTATTTGTTCCAGTTTCAGACCTATTGCAATTATTTTCAGATCAATATGGGGGATCCAACTTTGTATGAGCATGAGCAACTTCACAGGTTCAACCTGTGACCCACGATTTATTCCCCATTCTTATTAGTGGGAAACCAAGGGTTGTGGTGAAAAGGCAGGAAAGTGGGCATGAGGTGTGTCGGTTTAGCATGATCCTATTGAGAGATAGAGCAGGCATGAGGGGCCAAAGACCCTACTTCTGTTCCTATTTCATATGTTCTACTTAATGATATGCAAATACATTCTAATAGGCTTTTGGTCTCCGATAGTGAGAAATTGATGTTACATCTAAGAAGTGGAACTTAATTTGAAAATTTTCTCTCAACTGTGCACATTGCAATGTTGAACACTTACTTGTTCAGGTCATCACACTCATCATTATCCTTGCCACTTCAGAGGAGAAAATCTCAACCATAGTTTATAAAAGCAAGGCATCTGTAAGGCATTCATTGATTACTGGTTCAGCCTCAATTATAGTATTGGAGTTGTTTCCTTTTTAGGAAGAATTTGAAGGCTTTCGAAAGGGTACAGAAAAGATTTACAAGATTAATTCCAAGAATAAGGGCCTTCAGCTATCTGAACAGATTGGAGAAACTGGGTTATTCTCCTTAGACAGTGTAATGCTCAGAAGAGATCTGGGAGAGGTATTCAAAATCATGAGTAGACTAGGCAGAGTACTCAAGAGGAAGGGTTCCCATTGGCAAAAGTGTTGCGAACCAGAAGACTCACACCAGTGATGGTTAGTTAAAGAGCCAATGTTGATAAGAAAGATCATTATGAGAAAGATATATGCAACAAATAGTTAGGATTTGTGGGCACTGGCTCAAACGGTGGTGGAGGCTGATTCAGTTGTGGCTTGCAAAAGGAATGAGGACAAAATATTTGTGGTCAAATGACCACAGGCCTAAATTGATCATTCTAAATTGACTCATAGCCAGAAAAATCAGGCTTGACAGAAAATTGACCAAACTAAATTAAACAGCAGCCAGCAGTTATCGGCTACAGACAGCAGCAGAAACCAAGATCAAAGAGGTTACAAGCAGCCCAAGGATTGTGTATTGGAGATATATCGATCAGATGTTCTGGCATCTTGACTGCCTGAGTATCTGCACTTTAAAAAAGTGTCGGGTGTTGGCACAACCCCATTGGATAATTTGAAACCAGCTCCTGACCCCATTGGCCGAAGGCCACAGAACATTCTGGAAGGTTAGGGAGCAAGGGAGAACAAGAACATACACCTGGACAACACGTCTTAATAAAGGCCCAGTAAAGACCCAGTGAAGACTCAGTGAAGATACTGTGAAGACTTGACTTGACCCAACAGCAGAGCTCCAACTGCCTGGAGAGAGATAAGAGAGAGAGAGAGAGACATAAATGAGACAATTCGCCCTGACCTGTGGCACCCACCTTTGTGGAAGAGAGCCAGCCCTATGTCAGATGGATTGCTGCGGGTAATATCCTTTCGCAGACGGATCAAGCTGGCTAGAGAGTCAATATAGTGGGAATTTGAGAAATGCTCACATAGTGCTTAATAGGAAATATTTTGTTAACAAAATCAAGTTGAATCACAAATTGATTCCTGTAACCCTTTGTGCACTTGGGTAAGTGTTTTTAATACATAAACAAAATGTCCCAACTAGCTGCAGGGGAAATACATTGTCGAGCTGCCGTGAAATGGTAGGGGAGTGATATTAATTACATTGATCTTGCGGACAGCCAGCAGGGGTCTGATGGATGAGTGCTCTCCTTCCTTGCTGTAACTATTCTAAGATTCCATATGATTCCCACTGACCACATAACAACATAAAGAGGATATGATAAAATAATGGGAGAACTGACTACATGTCATATTATTCATCAGCTACTAAAAGAAGAGCTGTTGCATAATTCTGAAAGATCCAGTCATGCAAGCCTAACTGTCAATGGATAATCATGTAATTTCTACTGATTGCGGAATTTCCTTGGATATTTGCCAGTTCAGTTTTTATAATTGGCTTAAAAGGCCCAGGTGATGACATACATCACAATTATCAATCGATTCTGTACTATTTCAAATCAGGTACAGCATGTCTCAAGGTCTAGGAAATGAACACAGAGTGGAAAATGTGATTAGGATTGTTTAGTTACCTGGGGCATAACCTTGGACATGGAGTAATTTGGCAAATTGGCTTGTTTTGATGTTGTAATTTATATGTACCGAGAGTGAAGTCAGATGAATCAGTTGATTGACTGATAGATGGAATGAAGGTTAAAGAGTCATTAATCTTGAATAAACCACTGAACTTATCAAAACTCGGATGACTTCTTTTTCCTATCACTTTAGGAAAAGGGTCAATTGCCAGATATGATTCAAGTGTCTAGTATCTATGCAGCAGCCTTTTTACAAACCATGTAATTTAGATACGCTAATTCTCCTCCAGTAAATATGACAGGTAGATTTAATGAACCACAATTTAAGGAGCAAGTTTGCACAATATTTGGAAAAGTTCTGAACTGAACTAATATAAAAAATTATGAAGTGAGCAGATTTAGAATTGGATTATTAATAACATTTTACTTTCCAAATACAATATTTGCGTCATGTTCCAGTATTATGAACTTTTAGCCAATATGTTTTAAAAGAAGCCATTAAAAAGATTGCTGCAAATGATTTTACCTTTATGATTTGAGCTTCAGATAGTCATAAGTCTCGAGCAAATACCGATTTAAATATGGATATTCATAGCTTTCTGAGGAGTTTGCACATCCTTTTTTAGATGCAAAACAACACAGAAATATAACACCCCAACTGGCCTGTGTCTGTCTTTATCATAGACAAAAATGAAAATTGAAACTCAACATGTATAAGAGAAATGGAAAGAGATCCTCTCAATGTTCCACTGTTTTACGATGGTTTCCCCAATCAAAACTAGACTGGGTGAATATCACAGTGTTAAATGACAACACAGGGTGTGTCGTCAACATACACACCACACTTTATCTGGAAAAAGTTGGAGCAATAGGCTTTATATGATAAGGAAACAATTTTGGTGCCTGAGAAATAATAGGTACTGCAGATGCTGGAGAATCCGAGATAACAAGGTGTGGAGCTGGATTTTTTAAATCAGCAAATGCTGTTCTATAGGCAAACTGATCCCCCAGGTCGAAAGTCATCCAATCAGCCAACTGAGTAAGCAGAAATACTTTAAAAGAGGGATATGCTAATAGAGAAAAGGATTCCCCAGTCTGTGCTAATTTTAAGATTACCTGAGAAGCAATTTTCCCGAAACTGGAGTACAAGGATCTTCACAGCATGTTGAAATACAAGACCATTACCTCAACTTTAAAGCATTGAATCCATCAAAGAAACCTCAGATACTGAAGCAAAAGAGGTTGAGAATGATTATGGATATTTTCTAAACTTGTTCAGAGATGTTATTGTACACCTCTGGAGCAGGTGAGACTTGAACCTCGGCCTCCTGGTCCAGAGATAGAAATGCTACCACTCCACCATAAGACACCTTTTATTGAGATCATGATAAGCTGTTGCATTATATTACCTTCACCTCTATCTAAACCATATGAGAGTATGTGAAGTGAGGAAGTGTAACGTTGCATTAAATTTGAGGTGAGTTATAATAAATAGCCTTTTTTATTTTAAACTCACATAAACCTACAGCTGATTTTTAAAAATAGAACACTCATTCTAGTGTAAGAAAATGAACATCATTTGGACAGAAACTACTGATAATAGGCTGTCAAAGGGAACACACACATTCTTTCCATAACAATTAGGAATAACAGATTAAATGCTTTTACTGTTAAGATAAACCAATTGAGAGTGAGCAACTGGATTCATTGAGATTACTAATCCACACCTTGGAACATGAGATAACAAGCATGGGGTTGGATGAACACAGCAGGCCAAGCAGCATCATAGGAGCAGGAAAACTTGACGTTTCGGGCCTAGACCCTTCATCAGAAATGGGGGAGGGGAAGAGGGTTCTGAAATAAATAGGGAGAGAGGGGGAGGCGGATAGAGGATGGATAGAGGAGAGGATAGGTGGAGAGGAGGCAGACAAGTCGAAGAGGCGGGGATGGAGCCAGTAAAGGTGAGTGTAGGTAGGGGGGTAGGGAGGAGATAGGTCAGTCCAGGGAGGACGGACAGGTCAAGGGGGTGGGATGATGTTAGTAGATAGGAGATGGGGGTGTGGCATGTTCACCTGCACATCTGCCAATGTGGTATACAGCATCCGCTGTACCCATTGTGGCTTCCTCTACATCGGGGAAACCAAGCGGAGGCTTGGGGATCGCTTTGCAGAACACCTGCGCTCAGTTCGCAACAAACAACTGCACCTCCCAGTCGCGAACCATTTCAACTCCCCCTCCCATTCCTCAGATGACATGTCCATCCTGGGCCTCCTGCAATGCCACAGTGATGCCACCCGAAGGCTGCAGGAACAGCAAATCATATTCAGCCTGGGAACCCTGCAGCCCAATGGCATCAATGTGGATTTCACAAGCTTCAAAATCTCCCCTCCCCCAACCGCATCCCAAAACCAGCCCAGCTCATCTCCACCTCCCTAACCTGTTTTTCCTCTCACCTCAAGCCACACCCCCATCTCCTATCTACTAACATCATCTCGCCCCCTTGACCTGTCCGTCCTCCCTGGACTGACCTATCTCCTCGCTATCCCCCTACCTGCACTCACCTTTACTGGCTCCATCCCCGCCTCTTCGACTTGTCTGCCTCCTCTCCACCTATCCTCTCCTCTATCCATCCTCTATCCGCCTCCCCCTCTCTCCCTATTTATTTCAGAACCCTCTTCCCCTCCCCCATTTCTGATGAAGGGTCTAGGCCCGAAATGTCAAGTTTTCCTGCTCCTATGATGCTGCTTGGCCTGCTGTGTTCATCCAGCCCCACACCTTGTTATCTGGGATTCTCCAGCATCTGCAGTACCTTTTATCTCTGATACCCTTGGAACATGAGCTTTAGTTTTAGAACAGTTGGTTTTTAATCATTCTGACCTCATTCCTTTGGGCTGGGCACAAAGCCAATTGAAACAAAGGCACTGTGTAACATGAATACCAAAACATTAATTGTGCAACAAGGAAAATAATTATATTTCAAAAATGACTACACTCCGTCAGTCCGTCATCCGAAGGACACAACCTGCTGGGGTTGAAGGGTTTGAGATAAATGGAGAGGCTGAATAGCCTGGAGCTTTTTCCTTAGACAGTCGGAAGCTGGGGGTGGGGGTGAACCCTACAGATGTGTATAAAATCATGACGGGAATGGACAGGGTGAATAGACAAAGTCATTTTTCCCAGGGTAAGGGAGTCCAAAGTTAGACGGCACAGGTTTAAGGTGAGAGGGGAAACATATAAAGGGGGCCTGAGGGGCAACCTTTTCATGCAGAAGGTGCTGAGTGTATGGAATGAGCTGCCAGAAGAAATGATGGAGGTGTGTACAATCTCAACATTTAAAAGGCATCTAGATGAATATATGAATAGGAAGGGTTTAGAGAGATATAGGCCAAATGCTGGCGAATGGGACTAGATTAATTTAGGATATCTGGTCGGCATGGTTGAGTTGGACTGAAGAGTCTGTTTCCATGCTGTACATCTCTATGACTCTATGACACCACCTGAAAAGATGGACAAATGAATTGTCAAGGGAATGAGTGCCAGGTTTTAGAAGTAGCCAAGAGGAATAGAGACATGGAAGTAATAACATATTACAACAGCAAACAAAAATGGATGGCAAGGAGTACAAAGTGAGGTTTAGAATGCATGTCTGTAAAAGTTCAGTGTTGTGAATAGTGCAGGTCAGCTAGCAGTATGAATAGCCATTTGGGAACATGATGTAGTACCAATGTTGGAAATGTGGCTTAAACATGCTGAGGATTTTTTAATATTCAAAGACAGACACAAAGTGTTCAGAATAAAGGAATATTTAAGGGCTAATATTCCTGATTAAGGAAACCATTCTGGTCGCTGAAAAGATGATATCCTTAAGTGGGTAAGGACAGAATCCTTAGTTGAAGTTGACAAGCGAGGAAAGTATGCAGTCTCAAATAGTCCTTCAAATAATGAGAGAGGAGCAAATCCAGAAGGAAATTACAGAACTGAAGTAAGAACTGAAGCGCTGATTTTGGAGGGCTTCAATTGCCCAAAAATGATTTAGACAATATGGCAGCAAAGGGCAAGGAAGGAGAGAAATTTCTGAAATGTGTTCACGAGAACTTGCTGAGCTGGTACATTTTCACTCTAATTGGATGGAGCATTTGCTGGGTCCGTGGTTGGGGAGTGAGGTGAGCCAAGTTGCTCAAGCCTCTGAGAGAGAACACTTGGATAATAGTGATCATCGTATCATAAAGTTGAGATTGATTGTGGAGAAGAGAAGCATAGAAAATAGGAGCAGGAGTAGGCCATTCAGCCCTTCGAGCCTGTTCCATCATTCAATAATATCATGGCTTAGGATCCTACTGATGGGTAACTTGTTCCCACTTTCACCTTGTATTCTTTGGTCACTTTAGCTCTAAGAGCTATATCTAACTCCTCTTGAAAACATTCAATGTTTTGGCCTAAACTGCTTTCTGTGGCTGAGAAAACTCTACAGGCTCACCACTCTCTGGGTAAAGAAATTTCTCCTCATCTCAGTTCTAAATGGCCAACTCCATATCCTTAAACTGGTTCTGGGCTCTCTGGTCATTGGGAACATCCTTCCCGCATTTACCCTGTCCAGGTTTCTAAGAGATACCCCTTCGTTCTTCAAAACTCCCGTGAATGTAGTCCTAACCAATCCACTCTCTCGTCACACGTCAGTCCTGACATACCAGCAATCAGTCTGGTAAACTTTCAGAAATTACACAATACACGAGGTGCAGTCTTAGCAAGGCCCTGTACAATTACAGCAAAACATCCCTGTTCCTGTACTTGAATCCTCTCACTATGAATACCAACACGCAATTTGCCTTCTTCACTGCCTGCTGCGCCTACAATCTTAGTCTAAGCGACTGATATACAAGGACCCCCAGGTCTCATTGGGAATGGGAGATGTGCCTTTCAGATAATAACCTGCCTTCCTGTTTTTGCTGTCAAAGTGGGTAACCTCACATTTATTCACCTTTTATTTGACCTAGCATGCATTTGCTCACTCACTCAACTTGTCCAACTCACACTGAAGCATTTCAGTATCCTCCCCTCAGTTCACCCTCCCAACCAGTTTTGTATTGTTTGAAAGCTTGGAGATCTTACATTTTATTCCCCCATCTAAAGTGTTAATACGTATTGTGAATAGCTGGGGTCCAAGCACTGATCCTACAGTATCCCACTAATAACTTGCTGCCACTTGGAAAAAGACCTGTTTACTCTATCCACATCAGTATACTGCCTCCTATCCCATGCACTTTAATGTTACAGGAACAATCTAAAGTGGAACTTCTAATCTCGAAGAGGTCTGATTTCAATGGGATGAGAGGGGACCTAACCAGGATAAAATGGAGCCAAAGACTTACAGGAAGCCCTGTAACAGAACAGTAAGTGAACTTTATGTGGGAGATATTTCAGGTTTAATCTGGGTATGTTATGACAAGGTTGAAAGGTTAGAAAACCAAAACTAGACATCCTTTGATGAAGGAGATAGACAATTTTGATGCAACCTAAAAAAAGTGTGTGATGTTTGTTAAGTGAACTCTTCAAGAGAGAACCAGGCCAAATACAATAAGATCAGAAAGAAAGTGAAATGAAAATTAAAACTGGCAAAGTGACAATATGAATTGAAAGATCTTCTGCTAGCATGTAAATTCTAAGCAGCTAGTAAGAGGCAGGGTGGACCTAACTGGTGTCGAAGAGAGACATATACTTAGAAACACAGGGTAACAGTAGAAAACTTAACAAGAACTTTATATTGGTATTTACTAAGGAAGAAGTATTGATAGAAGCTGTGACAGCAAAGGTAATAGATGTGAACATTGTAGGCAATGTGTAGAAAAGGCCAGCTGTGGTTAGAATGGATACAGCTTGTATGCCAGGTTGCGAAGAGAAGTGGAGAAGACAGAAGGGCTGTCCAAAATCTTCCAACGTCAATAGATATGAGGGAGGTGCTAGAAGATGGGAGTGTGGCAACTGTGACACCTTTACTCAAGAACGGCATTGTGAGGGCATTGTGTAACTATAGACCAGTCAGTTTAAAATCAATCATGGGTGAGTTATTAAAAACAATAATCAAGGAAAATCAGCCGGAACTTGGAGAAGTTTGAGCTCATTAAGGAAAGAGAGCACAGATTTTTAAAAGGCAGAACAGGCTTGATTGATCTATGCACATTTTTGACAAAGTAACAAAGGAAGTCTCAAAAAGCAAATGCCATGGATGTTGCGTGATGGATTTTAAGAAAGTGATTGGTGAAGAACCACACAATTGATGACTGACCAGGCTGAGTCTTCTGGAATATTTTTCAGTGTGAATAACAAAATTATCTGAGGGATAGAAACTGAGAGTCAAAATAAATGGCCCCCTCTGCTGGCCTACTTGACCTGTCTGGATCTCCTTAATGAGCGATGAATGGACCTCCAGGAGTGTATCACCACAGGCTCTGACTGACTGACATGACTCCATCACACGATTGACCAGACCCCTGAACACTGTCTTTGGAGCTCCCTGACTGACAGTACATGGATCCCCTGACTGCTGCTGCAGGCCCTACTAGGACAAACCATTGCCCTCTCCACAAAATGTAGTGGACAGATTCCCTGACAGTGAATGGCCCAAGCTGATGACTGACCGTGGCCAAGCCCCTGACTGATAGTAGCCTTCCCCCTTGACTGTACTGAGGAATATCCCCTCACAATTCCTGACACTGCCATTGTGGTTGAATATGTGTGCAGTGTGTTTGTCAGGTAAGCAGCTGGCACATGCTGTACACGTTCCATTGTTGTCTTGGTGTGCTGTACAGTAAGATGTGCCCGCAACACCCTCCCAGACAGATCCCTTTTGACAGCATAACAAATGGCCTGTCTGTATGTCTGCGCTAAACAGCAGATCAACATGGCACATCAATATGATAGATTCTGGCACCAGTTGAAGCCTCAACAAGCTAACTGGCATGTCATGGCAAGGCGGGCATGGATGCTGCAAGTAAGCAGGTAGGTGCTAAGTGAGTTGCCACAACGATCGCAAGCCAGTAACCCAGAGATGCAGCCCAGAGCAATGTATGAACTGGCTACCCGTCAGTGTGTACAAATAGCCCCTGCTGCAGCCGGGTGCCTGCTGCAATGCAGAGTTGTGCTTCCTAAGTGACCTGCAAGTGGATTGGAGACGTGCCATGATAGTGCTGAGGGGTTGGCAAATGTCAGGTGCCAATGACCATGGATGAGATGTACGCAGCTGGTGCCATGGATCACGCCATGAGAACAGACACTCCCCTCAGCCAGCAGTGAGTTAATGTTACCAGATACCCTTTCTACCGCCACGTCAAGAATTCTCAATGTTAACTCTGCTTGGTGCATTTCATAAAATAGGAAGCTGGATATTATTGAGGTGAATTATGTCATTCGTGAGGTGTTTAACGAGCAATAATCCCCGTTAAGTGGTAAATTCAACTACCGTGTAAGAAATTCACTTTGCTGCTCAGCCAAAGAATAAACGACGGGGCAAATTACTCCTGATGTTGAGATATTCAGCCAATTCTGCCATGAATCTCACCATATAATGGAATCAACCCCCTGTAAGATTCCACCTATAGTCTTTTTTGCAAATAACTTTATGTTTGGTAAACTAATGCTAAATGATACAATCATTCCTTTTGTGTTAATTTTCACTCATTGATTATTGTCCATGGGCCTGTAAAAAAAATCATGTTGCATTATAATGTAGATTAAGATCATTTTTAGTGCATTAAAATCTGTCTGCTGTATTCTTTATTCATGTCAGTAGGTTTATTTAAATTAATTGTCAGGTATGATTTCTGTAAGCTTAAGGAAGCATGTTCAGATTACGATGCTGCACGTTAACAGGATTACATCATTTGTTTTTGGCACAAAGTAACAATAGAACTAGTGTGGAAATCATTGCCACAAGGAGTCGTTGAGTTGAATTATATTTACGAACATGCAGAAAAGCTGAATAACAAGAATAACAAAAGGGAAAGGAAATTGATGCTAAAAGGGCTGACTGAAGTGGGAGGAGTAGCGCATGATAAATCAGGTTATGACATATGATCTAGGGGTAGGCCATTGGCTGAGGAGATGTGGAATGTTTCCTACTCCTCATTTGATGGCAACTTCAGAAAATGTATTTGCCAATTCAGTGTGTACTTACCTGTTTATGTGTGATTGATAAAGTATTAACCAGACAGGTTTTCTTGAGTTAAGCAAGTAAGGGGTTAGTTTTATTGAAATTAAAACAACCCAGGTAAAAATACTAATAATGTAAAAATACACCCCAATGTCTATACCTCTAATGCATAATCACACACTTGGATCAAACATGCAAGAACATGAATGACAGAGTAAGAAGTTAACTTTAGCCATTGTACAATTCAATAAGATAGAAAGATAAGGGTTTTTAGATTGAAGCTGACTGTCTGGTCTGGCTATAGTTGATATCTGTTTCTTCTTTCAGAAATATATGGAAATTGAAGTCTTCTTTTCAAAGTTTCCTGTCCGGCTGCAGGAATGTAGACATAATCAAAGCCAGCAAACAGAGATAACAAGCATGGGGCTGGATGAACACAGCAGGTCAAGCAGCATCATAGGAGCAGGAAAACTTGACGTTTCGGGCCTAAATCTCGGATCCTCCAGCATTTGCAGTACCTTTTATCTCCAGCAAACAGAGAACCATCTTAGACGGAGAGAAAGAAATAGAGGCCAACAGATTCTTCTCACTGCTGCTAATGGTCTTCTACTAAAACATGTTCTTGGTCTACACGCATAAAACTTTGTCACATGATTTCTCTCTAAGCATCATCATAAGTTGAGATATCCACAGTATATTCCAAAAGTTAGTTTTGGTTGGGTTACATCTGCACAGTTGTCAAGGTCCAAGCAAATAAATTCTGAATGGTGTTTTTTTCCATTATTGAGGATCCCCATTTTTAATAAGGAAGGAGGAAATGTGTTATACATTTCCAGGGATTTATTGTCTCTAGTGAGGTCTTTACCAAATCTGTGTCTTCATCCCAATGGGCTGGAATGAGAGTTGTATGCTGCAATGCAAATTGTGGCAGCTATTCTTACTTTCAGTAAGTACCTTTGTTTTGGTTAAGAGAAAGTGTACTTTTTCTTTTAAAATGTTGACTGTCTGTCTCCAGCTGATTAGTTAAGAATCAAGCATGCCTTCGTAACAATAACTCTTCGATGGACCAATAGAGCAGAATGCTGTCAGGTATAGGGGGAGGGGTTGGTGCATTGGTGATGGCACTAACCTAGTAATGAAGAACTTCAGGCAATTGTCCTGGGCTCAGGAGTTTGAATCTCAACTTGGCAAATAGTGAAACTTCAGTTCAATGAAACTCTGGAATATAAGACTAGGCTAATGATTTCTTTTGATTGTCATAAAAGCCTATCTGATTCACTAACATCCTTTCAAGAATGATATTTGCCAACTTTACCTGGTCGGGCCTACATATGTTTGAACCCACTGCAAAGTGGCTGACTCTTAAGTGCCTGATGGGCAATATATCTTTGCTTCAACCGCTTCCAGTCCATAGAAATCCCTGTGCCATAGAAGGACCTCCTAATTTATACCCCCTACCAAGGATAATATAAAATTGATGTCCTCCTGCCCACAGAGAGGAGATTGCAGTGACCTATTTGCTTCAAAAGAGCCCTTCACATCGTGTCATAAACTTGAGCAGCACAGAAACAGACCCTTTCACCAGATATCCTATATAAATCTAGAACCATGTGCCAGCATTTGGCTCATATTGCTCTAAACCCTTCCTATTCATGTATCCATCCAGGTGCCTTTTAAGTGTTGCAATTGTACCAGCCTCCGCCACTTCCCCTGACAGCTCATTCCATACATGCACCACTCTCTGTGTGAAGACATTGCCCCTTTTATATCTTTCCCTTCTCACCTTAAATCTATCCCCTCCAGTTTTGGACACCCCTACCCTGGGAAAAACACCTTCGCTATTCACCCGACCTCATGATTTTATAAATTTCTATAAGGTCAGCTCCCAGCAACTGTTGCTCTAAGGAAAAAAGCCCAGGCTATTCAGCCTCTCCTTATAGCTCAAACCCTCCAATCCCAACAACATCCTTGTAAATCTGTTCTGCACCCTTTCAAGTCTAACAGAATCCTTCCTATAGCAGGGAGACCAGAACTGCACATAGAATTCAAAAAGTGGCCTAAGCAATGTCCTGTACAGCTGCACTGATCAATAAAGGCACGCGTCCCAAATGCTTTCTTAACCACTTCTATGAATTGTCAGTGGGAATAAAACCTTCCTATGATCCCTCACCTTGGGTGGATTCAATAACCCCTCAAGTATGTTACTGTCAGTGGGCAACACTGGAATACAAAAAAGCGAAATATATCATCTCAACTTCTAACATTCTATCATGAGAAACAATAATCAATGAAGTTAGCAAGGGAATTTAAATGTCAATGGAAACAGGGATCCTCCTTTCAATCACTCTTTTCTGCTGTTGATATCTGTGACTTCAGCTTCAACGAACTATGAAGCTGCACTCCAAAGTCTCTTTGTTCAGCAACACTCCCCAGGACCTTACCATTAAGCTTATACATCCTGCCCTGAGTTGCCTTACCAAAATGCAACACCTCACAGTTATCTAAATTAAACTCCACCTACCAATCATCCACCTATCGGCCCATCTGATCAAGATCCCATATAACCTTCTGAGATAACCTTCTCCGCTGTCCGCTACACCTCCAATTTTGCGCCAATGGAAATGTTTCCAGTGGATGAAATCTTACTTTACGATACTGGATTGCCATCCTTGGGACCATTCCAATGAAGCTACACTGCATGCATTTTATAGCAATAAGAATGTTCTGCTAATGGATATCCAAAATTACACAAAGTAAGCCAAAAGGAGCCAAACTTTATCATTCTCTACCTTCCACAAACTTCGTCTCTCCCAAGCCAAAGACACCTACAGCCTATCCTAAATAAGGTTACTTTCAATCACTGTCATCCTCAGGGATCTACAATGCATGCCACAAGGTCAAACTTGTAACCCTCGAAGTGTTGGGAGCCAATGCACAGTATCAGGTCTGGTGTACTGTTCAGGATAAGCAGAACATTCCCCCAAGCAGGAATATAACTGGGAACTATCTCCTCCAAATTGCCTGACCCCCTTCTCTCTCTCTCGCTTTAAAAATCATTCTCATTCCTCCTAATAGAATAATAGAGACATAAGACTAAATCAGGGTGATGGTGGAATAAGGTTAGTTCTTAACAGCCAGGGAATTGTAAACTGAATGTGGTGAAGGTGTTCAATGTTTTGAGGCTGGAAAGGAACCTTGAGATTGTAGAATACACCTTGATTTCACATAAAGCGGACAATCTGTGTGTACGGTGTCATATTTCAAAGTTCAAATTTTGGGAGCAGCCCTACTACAGTTGAGTTAAAAATAGAGGAACGGGAAAAACAGCCTGATATTGCCATACTCACAGAATCCTACCTCACAGTCAATGGCCCAGACACCACCATCATTATCCTTGGATAAGTCTTGTCCCAGCAGCAGGACAGACCCAGCAGAGATGGCAGCACAGTGGTGTACTGTTGGGAGGGACTTACCTGGAAGTCGTCAATGTTGACTCCGGACCCCAGGAAGTCTCATAGGTTCAGGTTAAACATGGACAAGGAAACCTGATGCTGATTACCACCGAGATGAGTGGCTTGGTAGAAGCACTGCTCATCAAGTTGGTCAAATCACAAAGGACAAAACTGCTAGACTGTGGCAGGTGGTTGGGGAAGCAACAAAAGGGGAAAACATATTTGACCTCATCCTTACCAATCTGCCCGCTGCAAATGTATCTATCCATGACAGTATCTGTAGGAGTGACCACTGTGCAGTCCTTGTGGAGATGAACTCCCCCTTCACATTGAGAATAATCTCCATTGTGTTGTGTGGCACTATCACCGTGCTAAATGGGACAGACTTCAAACAGATCTAGCAACTCAAGACTGGGCATCCATGAGGCGCTGTGGGCTATTGACAGCAGCAGAGCTGTACTCCAGCACAATCTGCAACCTCATAGCCTGACATATCCCACACTCATCCATTACCATCAAGCCAAGAGATCAATGCTGGTTCAATGGAGAGTGCAGGACGGCATGCCAGGAGCAGCACCAGGCATACCTGAAGATGAGGTGTCAACATGGTCAAGCCACCAAACAAGACTACATGGGTAGCAAACAGCATAAGCAGCAAGTGATAAACAGAGCTAAATGATCCCAGAACCAACGGATCAGATCTAAGCTCTGCAGTCCTGCCACATCCAGTCGTGAATGGTGGTGGATGATTAAACAACTCACTGGAGGAGGATATTCCACAAATATCCCCATCTTCAATGATGGAAGGGCCCAACACATCAGTGCAGAAGATAAGGCTAAGCTCTCACAGTAATCTTCAGCCAAAAGTGCTGAGTGGATGATACAGTTCAGCCTTCTCCAGTGGCCCCCAACATTACAGATACCAGTCTTCAGCCAATTTGATTCACTCCATGTGATATCACGAAATGGTTGGAGGCATTGGATATTATGAAGGTGATTGGCCAAAATAACATTCTGACAATAGTACTGAAGACTAGTGCTCCAGAACATGCCGCTCCCCTGGCCAAGCTGTTCTAATACAGCTGCACCCCTGGCTTCTACTCAACACTGTGAAAATTGCCCAAGTATATCTTGTACATAAAAAGCAAGACAAATTCAACTGGCCAACCACCACCCCATCAGCCTACTCTCAATCATCAGTAAAGTGATGGAAGGTCTCATGAACAGTGCTATCAAGCAGCACCTGCTCAGCAAGAACCTGCTCAGTGACACCATTTTGGGTTCTGCCAGGGCCACTCAGCTCCTGACCTCATTACAGCCTTGGTTCAAACATGGACAAAACATCTGAATTCCAGAGGTGAGGTGAGAGTTTCGGCCCTTGACATCAAAGTTGTATTCAGTCGAGTGTGTATCAAGGAGCCTTAGCCAGCTCTCCACTGGTTAGAGTCATATCTTGCAAATGGAAAATGATTGTAGTTGTTGGAGGTCAGTCATCTCAGTTCCAGGACATCTCTGCAGGAGTTCCTCAGGGTAGTGTCCAAGGCCCAACCATCTTCAGCTGCTTCATCAATGACCTTCCCTCCATCATTAGGTCAGAAATGGGGACGATTGCACAGTGTTCTGCACCATTCATGACTCTCCAGATGCTGAAGCAGTCTGTGTTCAATGCAACAAGATCTAGACAATATCCAGGCTTACGGTGACAAATGGCAAGTAACATTCACACCACACAAATGCCAGACAATGACCACCACCAATAAGAGACAATGTAACCACCACCCTTCGACATGAAATGAAGTTACCATCAGTGAATCTCCCACTCTCAACATCCTGGTGTTATCGTTGTCCTGAAACTCAATTGGACTTACCACATAAATACAGTGACTATAAAAGCAGGTCAGAGTCTAGGAACACTGTGGTGATTAACTTAACTCTTGACTCCCCAAAGCCTTTCTACTATCTACAAGGCACAAGTCAGGAGTTTCATAGAATACTCCCCAGTTGTCTGGATGAGTACAGTTCCAAAAACATTCAAGATGCTTGACACCATCCAGGACAAAGCAGCCTCCTGGACTGGCATCACATCCACAAGCACCCACTCCCCCCACCACTGATGCTCAGTAGCAGCAGTGTGTACTGTCCACAAGATGCAATACAGAAATTCAAAGATCCTTAGACAGCACCTTCTAAACCCACAACCACTTCCATCCAGAAGGACAAGGGCAGCAGGTACATGGGAACACCACCATTTGCAAGTTCCCTTGAAATTCACCATCCTGATTTGGAAATATATCACCGTTCTTACAGTGTTGCCGGGTCAAAATCCTGGAATTCCCTCCCTAAAGGCATTGTGGGTCTACCTATAGCACATGGACTGCAGCGGTTCCAAAAGGCAGCTCACTACCACCTTCTCAAGGGCAACTAGGGATGGGCAAGAAATGCTGGCCAGCCAGCAATGCCCACATCCCATGAGAGAATAAGAACCAATCACATTATTGCTTTTAGTTGGACTCCTGTTTAGAAATATGAGGGAACGAATAGAAAATACGGGAGCAATGCTTGAAACGTGGACAGATCTGGGCTTTATAGAACAAAGAGGGATGCCTTGCCTTTGTGTAAAATGGGCTGAAATAATTGAAAATGTAAACCAGAAATGTGTCCAAAAGAGCTGTCACACAAAGCCCATGTCTATAGTTAAATAAATGAAGGCATTCTTGTGTGGTTTAGACCATTGAAAGGTGAAAACATAGAGTGTGTGAGATTATCCCACACCCTCAGTAGCGAGGAAGTGGAGAAACATGGCAAGATTTCCAACATCGAAAGAAAAAAATTCCGAATTCCCTTTTAATGTTTAACCAGTGAGTTCTGAATCTCATTCATGAACAGTGACTATCTTATTTCCATGCATTTGCAACTCATAAGCAAGGAATTTCATCTCATTTCTATGCAGGTCCCCATTCTCCCCTCCTTCCCTGAAAATAGTAGACAGTGCCATTTCACAAAGTAGAGGTTGCTTAGTGTGAACAGCTCTCTGCATGCATCATCAACATTTCCCTCTTCCACACCTCATTCCCTTAAGACTCCAACCCTTCGAGACTTCACTTTGGAATTCATGAACATTGTTGATTTGCATACTGTGCATGCAGAGACACATCCAGGTATACATTTACATAGGATGAATGATACGCATCCAAACTCCGAGACCTAGGTCTCTGCTCAGCCATCTACAACTGGATCCTCGACTTCCAGACTACAACCAGTGAAGATAGGCAACAGTACCTCCCCCAAGATAATCACTGGAAAGGCAGCCAACATTATTAAAGACCCCTCCCAGCCCAGTTACAATCTGTTGGGCAGAAGATACAAAAGCTTAAACGCACATAGCAACAAATTCAAGAACAGCTTCTTCCTCACTATTGTTACTCTTCTGAATGGACCTTTCAAATTTCAAATCTAATGTTGATCTTGCTTTTTAAGCACCCTCTTTGCAGCCATTACTTTGTATTTCTCACTCTGCTCAAACACCCTATGATCTTTGTATGGTATGATCTACCTGTACTGCACAAAAAACAAAACTGTGCTTGGGTACATGTGGCAAAAATTAAATCAGATCTTAAGTTACTCTCTTAGTGCTAAGAAATAACTTTGCAGTGACTTGGAGGCTGCCAGGCTCTTGGGCTTGCAATGCTCTTCAGTGCAAAGGGAAAGGCAGACAGCTCAGTACCAAGCAAAACCATCAAGGGATCGGGCATGCCAAGTCAGTGTCACACTTGCAGCTCATGCTAGCAGATTCTGCAGCAAACACACTATATGTGCCTCAAGACTGTAAGTCAAAGGAGACCGGTTCCTTGTGGAGTGCTGTGGGACTACGGTGAGTCAGGGGATGGCAGCTATAGTCAGTCAAAGGACTCATTCAATCTCTGCCCAGGGGGTTTCCAATGGTCAGGAAGGTTCAGGGTTGGACCGGATTCTGGGGATCTGGTAGTCGGCAGATTGAGTCACAGTCAGCCTCACTGGTCTTGTGCAACTAGTCTGGGGACCACAGAAATGTCAGGTGGGGCACTGCGGAAACATCAGCGGGAGCACTATGGAAACATCAGTCAGGGTGCTATGGAGGCATCAGCCAGGTCACTATGGAATCGTCAGCCGGGGTGCTGTGGAGATGTCTGACTGTATTCAGTTGGAGTTGTCCTCCCAAGTCAGACTGCAGTGGAGCTGGGATGATGTGGGGGGCTAGTGTAGTTCAGCCTTGGGTGTTTGGAAATTAAGAGTCATTGGGCTCAGCCAGGATCTATCTGCACAGTCCTGGGGAAAGTTGGAAACCCAACTCCAGGATTCAGCTTCATTAGCCTGTGTTAATCAGAAAGAGATGATGGTGAATGGGAAAAATTCAAGATAGAAGAGTGATATGTCATTGACCGTAAGAGCAGGCTGGGAGCTGTGGGAGGGCGGTGAGTTGAGCATTTTAAAATCACACCAGCCTCAATGTGAGGATAGTATATGGCCAACAGGGACATGACTATTTGCAAAGCCCTGGGCTCAGAGAGTATATGGGGTACATTAACAATAACATAAAGGTGCTGAAATAAACAGGGTAGACTGAAAGGCCATCAGGGATGAAGGACGATAACACAAGAAGGAGCATGAAGGATGGAAGGGAAGGTTAATCTAAGGCAGAGCCTGCAACTAGCAAAATCATGAAGCTGAAACGTCACCAGACCTAACTGTTCAATAAAGAGACAATGAGACAGCCTCCACAATGCAGAGTGGGCAGAGGAAGTTCTTGATATTCCCTTTCAGGGTGAAATACAATGGTTTGCACTTGAGGCAACAGTAATAATTATGCATTCACTAATCTATCATCCCAACCTTTTGTCATCAAATTGGATTCTATTGAGAGGTCATACTTGTAGTAAACATAAACATTACAAATGATCACTCAGGCAATCATAGCTGCTATTTGCTTTCCATATCTGACATACTAATCGATACAAAGCTATGCAGACACAAACTTACAAATCTCACTTGGCTTTCCCATTTCTATATGACTTTTCATACCTGACACTGCAGCACAATAGTTTGGAGCTGCCACAATGTGCACCTAGTTTGAGATGATACGGTCTATGATACGGAAGAGTGGCATTTTTTTTGGAAGGGGCTGCTATTAGAGTGGAGAAAAGTGTGATCTTCAACATGCCTCTGTATAAATTTATGTAGATCAGAGCTCCTTATCGAGGCATACCATTGACTCCTTACAAAAGCAATACCTCTGTGCAGTTAAGTTGGAGGCCATAACAAATTGCTTCTATTGAAATTGATGTGAGGGATCAGGAGTACCATTCCTGATGTGCTGTTCTATTTCTAACAGGCCCCACAGATTCTCTACTCACTTATCTTCTGTCAAATACTTGGAAGGTTCTTTGTGGCAATGTTAGCAATCAGACGGCAGTATTAAAGAAGACATCAATTGGAATGTTATGTCCAAGTAGTGCAACAAGAGGAATGGTCAGCAGCTCTTTCACAGCCTCCAGAGGAAGAGCTGGCAGCTGAACATCCCCCTGAGGAGGTGGAGCAGAATGACTAGAGGCCGAATATACCGACCTCACTGTCACTATCTACGGCTGTCAGGGAACCAGTGCAGGTGAAGGTGAAGGATTACCCAGGTCATCATCACCAAACTGTGCCATTTACTGGAATAGGGCTCAAACATAGGAAATGGGTGGCCATCCCAACCTCATGCCCATCAAGGTGCGCTGAAATTTTATTCCAGCAGCTGGTTCCAAGGAACTCCTGGGGATCTGAGCATCTCTTGGTACTTGGGAGGACACAAAAGCCTCTGGGGACCCACACTTGCCATTTTCTCCACATTGCAACAATTTACAACACTTGCCCCTGACAAAAAGAATCCAGCAGCTTGGGCAGGGGACTTGTCCCACAGTACTGGCTTCCCATGGGTGTTAAGTGCTATGGACAGCACTCACATCGCTTTTGTTGAGAGCACCATATTGCCATTCCACAGAGCTCCTCCGTTGAAAAGGTTCCCACTCCATCAACACCCTGCTCATATGTACATAAATACAAATGTACAAAATAGGAGCAGCAGTAGGCCATTTGGCCTATCAAGATGGCCCTACCATTCAATAAGATCATGGCCAATCTGTTTGTGTTCTGAATTTTATGTTGCCAACTTTCTACCTACCTCCACCTTAAAAATATTCAATGACCGCACCTTCTTTTTCCAAAGTTGCACAACCTTCTGAGTAAAAAGAAATCCAACATCTCTGTCCTAAAAGGACAACACCTAATTTTAAAAGAGTGGCCCCAAGTTCTGGACTAACCTTCAAGAGGAACATCCTTTCCAGACCCACTTGGACCACTTGACCCAAAATGTTTACTCTGCTTTCGCTCCTCAGACCTGCTGAGTTTCTCCAGCAATTTCTGGTCTTGATCCTTAGGTTCTTGTTTAATTGCTGTCATAATAAAGGATAGCATAGCATTCGCCTTCCTGATTACGTGCTGCACCTGCATAATAGCCTTTATGACTCAGTCATTAGATTCCTCTGCCTGTCAGAATCTTGTGGTCATTTTCCGTTTAAGTAATACTTTTTTTTATTCTTGAACAATTTCACATTTCCTCACATTGCACTCCATTTGCCTGATATTTGCTCACTTGTTTGACATAATCAGATAGGCCTGCATCCTTGTTATGCCATCTTCATAGCAAACTTCCTTGAATTGGTTTTCTTTTGAGTAAGCTGTGATAACCTTGCATTATTTATCATCTCCTTACTACATCTTTCCCATTATTAAATTGACATTTCATTTTGTTTCACTGATGTTCAATTCACTGCTAATACCTCCCTCTGCAACACTTTGGAACAAAATGAAATTCTTAAGTAAATATGGAAAGCAAACACCATTTATTTTAGAGAAGACAACCACAGATGCTGGAAATCAGAAACAAAATATCAGAAGTAGCTGGAGAAACTCAGCAGGTCTGGCAGCATCTGTGGAGAGAAAAACAAAAGCAATATTTCAGTGACACATCGTCAGAAGAACTTATTCCAATTTTTTTATTCTGGCTTGCTCATAGCAGTATTTAGGATATTAAACTTCAATTCCCAACCTTTGATTCCAAAAGCAATTCCAAAAGGTGGGTAATTCTAGTGCATTGCTCAAGACAATGATTCTGAAAGGATTAATGTTGAAGACTGCATTAAATGTCATTCAATCTGACTATGTCATACAATCTTCATTGTTGAAACAAGGAGTCAGGCTCTAAACATAGAATTCCTACAGTGTGGAAGCAGGACATTCAGCCCATACCAACCCTCTGAAGAACATCCCACCTAGACCTACACCCTCTACCTGTAAACCCATGGCTAATCCACCTGGCCTGCACACACCACATGGCAATTTATCCTGGCCAATCCACCTAACTTGCACATTTTTGGACTGCGGGAAGAAACTCATGCAGACTTAAGGGAGAATGTGCAAACACCACACAGACAGTTGAATCAAACTTAGATCCCTGGTGTTGTGAGGCAGTGGTGCTAACCGCTGAGCCACCATGCCGCCACTCTAGATCCTGGCAGTGTTAAATGTATCATCCCAGGCTCCTGTAAGTCCGAGTAATTATGTCTGTTTAACCAATATAACAGAGACCATTTCTATCATGCAGTCAACTATGGCTTGTTGTTGAGACAATGCCTCTTCTTATGAAGGCTGACTTGTGGTTCCTCCTGTACCACTGCTAACCAAGCAGGCCCTTAGACCTTTATAGAAGGAGGATTGGTAGCAGCACGCTGCCCCAACCAATAGCCAGCAGTGGTTGCTTCCCCAACATATAAAACAAGCCTCATTCAATTTTGTGAAGATATTCCACTAGTTAATGGCCATCTCACTAAAACATTAACTTTTAACTCTGCTCACTTCAATATCTACACTTTTATTTTCCTTGGAATTCATGATAAATGACCATGGATACTAATTAATACAAAAATACTTGACTGTAATCTGCGTAGTATTAAATGAGCTGAAGTTATGTTGCAGGCAAGTTAAAGGCACTTTGATGGTTCGATGATAGTTGCTCTATTTCTGTTGTTTGTAAGGATTTGCACCTTAAAGGTTAGATATAAACAGACTTGGGTTTTTGATAATCCACTGAAAAAGCATTCTTATAAATTGGCATTCAATGCCACAAAAAAAAAATTCAACCTCAGCCGGTAGGCCACATGGTATTGCTTAGCCTACTGAAGCCCTAACATGGAGAGCAGGAATCGTGGTTATATTTCAATTGGATGTGTGCTGCTTATCGGAATGATGAAGGCTCCAGGGCCCATGTTTGAAACAAGTTCTCTGCACTTGAACTGAGACTATGCTTAGCCTCAGACAGCTGGCATCAGTTGCCTTCAGTAACATCAATGCTTGGGGATGCCCTGCAGCTAAAATAAAAGGAAATTATTACACTGGAATGTGAAGCTGATAAAAGTGATGCTTAAAGAATGTGGCTTGTAACTATTCCCTACCCTACAATGCCTGGCCTGCTGTTATCTGGTCCTCCAGTGAAGAGCTCTGTGATATTTTGCTTGATGTTGATGGACCACTAGTTGGCTGGCTGCTCACACCATACCTTCTCGATTGACATAAGGACCTTTAAAAAGTTATGTTTATGAGCAAGTGAAATATCATTACATTCAAGGCTGTGGGTCGAGTGTAGCAAAGTGAGACTAGTGTAGGCAGTTGACTGCGCTAGCTGAGCAGTAGGTCCTTTCTGTGCTGCATGCCTCTATGATTGCAGGTATGATGGGCCTCACCATCCATCTGTCGGGAACATGCACCAGCTGACGCTGTGAGTGCAAATTGGAAATGGGACAGCAATTTTTAAAGGTCAAGTTCACGATGATGTCCCAGGGATTTTCCTGTCTCTGGACACCAAACCCCAAAAGGGAAATCTGGCTGAGTGTTTACATTTTTTTTCTAGTAAGCTAATGTGGTTGAAGCCCATTGTCACTCAAGAGTTAGACTAGGTATTTAATAGCTATGACTCCTGACCAACTATTTTACTCAATTTCACGAAAACTCTCCAAGCACTGATTTGAAGAGAGACTTTAGGAAAGTTAAAGGCTAAGAATTGACTGATGGAAAATTCAACTCCCAGGGAATTCACTTGGAGTGTGGTGCTATGGGGCTTTCACAAATTCCTCATGCTCAACTACCTGCATACTCTGGAATAATGATTGTAAGTCTGGTCAGAGTTTTCAGTTGCTATTATTATCTCTTTTTCGCCCTTCTTTAATAAACTTTCTATAAATAACTGTCCAAAGGGCACTTATCTTAAAAGCTAAATAGTCTCTGAACCAAAGTAAAATTGTTAAGTCAATTACAAATTGCTGGGGTGGCTGAATCAATTAAGTTACAAATAGCAGAAACAGCTGATGGAAAAAAGCAACAAATCTTCTCACTGTTTATTGAGAAAGCAGATGGAAATTACAGGTAGGAAAAAGCCTGTGAGATCACAGACCCTGCCAAACAACCTGCCCAGACACATTTTACTTGCAGCAGTCTGTACTCTCCCTGGAAGAGAGAAATAAAATTCCAGTCTTTAAATAGCAGCATTGGAACATTAGACTGTTTATTTTTGTTCATAATGAAAGTGGCAGACAAAAAATAATTAACACACAGGGAAGGGTCACTTTTTCACTCCACAAATGTCAACATACAGCTTTTCTGTTTCACTAACCTGAAAGAAGCAAAATATGCCAAGGCTCATTTCCGGGGGCAGTGAAATAACTCTACAGAGGCCACTATCCCATCACCAAGTCACCCTTTATTTACATATGGAAAGTCCTCGACACTGATCCAGCTCCCTCAGAGCCAGCTTTCAGAGTGAACAGAACGCCTGACACTCCTGTTATTATCTGTCAGCCAGGACTCCCTGACTGGACCAGATTAACAACCCCAATTAGGGAACTCATATTCTATAAGGACCATCTGGCTGACCTCATTACAATCACTACACTGATGGAGGATTTTTTCCACTTAATACTTTCATCAAAGGCTGTGGGATAAAACTGCAGAGGCCCCAGAAAGGGGTATGGGCATGATGATGCTTTGGTAATCCATGCCAATCCTTACAGTACAGAAGCTCCATGTTGTTTGTTCAATCACATGATTTCAGCATATACCCAATACTAAAACCAGCATGAAGTGACTTCATATCTGTACAAATGACACAGAAATGTGGATGGCTGAAATGCACTCAGATCATCTACAGTCTCCCCATTGCGAAAGTTAGCAATGTTTCACCAGCTGTACTGCAGGTACTGGGGTAACACTGTGCAGGAAAAGTAAGCACATGGAAGGCAGGAACCAAGATAACATATAGGATGAAATATAGAGGAGGTGATGGCCTGGTGATATCATCACTAGACCATTAATCCAGAAACTCAATAAATGCTCTGGGGACTGTGGTTCAAATCCTTGTAGGGTGGTGGAATTTGAATTCAATCAAAGAAAAAATCTAGAGTTAAGAATCTAGTGATGACCATTGTAGGAAAAACTCATCTGGTTCACTAATGTCCTTCAGAGAACGAAATCTGCCATCCTCACCTGGTCTGGCCTACATGTGACTCCAGACCCACAGCAAAGTAGCTAACTTTAAACTGCCCTCTGAAATGGTCTAGCAAGCTACTCAGTTGTATAAATCGCCTCAAAGTCTCAACAAGGAAATAAAACCAGATGGACCACTTGACATCGAGCCAGGCATCTCACCTGCTCAAGGCCAATTAGGAACAAGTAATAAATTTTGGCCCACCAACGATGCCCACATCCCACAAATAATTTTTTAAAATTCCGTAGTTGGCTTTTGCACGAAATATTGGACAGTTTATTTGACAAAGTTATTTTGGAATGTTTGTTTTACAACCAAGGTGACACCTGAGGTATTGTAAGGTATGGGATTGATGGAGAATGGGGACTTGGCATTGCATTCACTGATACCATGGATACCATATGAGCTGATCACATGCTGACTGGACAGAAAGAGGATGTGGAGGTTGTTCTTTCCTTCCTCTTATCTCCTGCTGCTCCCCGGCATTTTCTTTCCCCTGCCCTTTCTCCTCTTCAGCCACTCAGCATATTCCTGATGGTAGGGGTTGTGTGTGTTTTCAGGCTGAGTTTGTGCAGAATACAGCAGGCCAGGGAGAATGCAACAGACCGTGTCTACAGGAAACTGCATGGCTCCTTCAAAGTGATCCAGGAGGTTTAAATGTTGCATTAAGCAGCCCAATGGTTTGTTTAATAATATTCCATGCGGCAGCATTATATACACACTCTCCCCAAGGTGAAATCTTGAGGAAAAGATGGGAATCTGTACAGCTGGCTGGAG
Source organism: Ginglymostoma cirratum (assembly GCA_024137785.1). Classification (NCBI taxonomy): domain Eukaryota; kingdom Metazoa; phylum Chordata; class Chondrichthyes; order Orectolobiformes; family Ginglymostomatidae; genus Ginglymostoma; species Ginglymostoma cirratum. Next base: position 40,327,111 of record JAHRHZ010000139.1, read on the forward strand.
AAATCTCTGTTTTGCTTCTATTCAAGAAGATTCACTGTGTCTTGTCCCACTCAGGAACTTAACAGGTCAACGGCTGATTTGCCCCAGGTTCAAGGTCTCTCGGGACAGAAGTCCTGTCTGCTGTAGCAATCGGCAAATTAGAGGCTCTTCTGTAGTCAGCAACATCATCAGGCTGACAGTGGCTGTTTCTGGCACTACACCCACCTGAGGCCAACAACAGTGAAGCATCCCAGGCTCAGATGAGGAGGGATTGTGGGAAGAGAGAGCAATGTTGACAGCAAGGACAGGAGTGTAGCTCTCTGTGGCTAACCCTTTCCCGATGCCAGGTCCCATGGTCAAGCTTTCAGTGCTGTTGAACGTGGGTCATTCCAGGCAAGCAAATATGCCAGGGTTTGCCTGGCATGACACCTACACATCCAGTTTCCTGCTCTCATCTAGAATAGTACCAGCACGGTATTGAAGTCTCATTAATTACCCACTTAAGAGCTTCATTGAAGTGAGAAGGATGTCTACAGACATCACCATACCAGCCTTAGATCAGCTGGAGAAGAGAAGATGGAAGGGTTCCAATCTGGCACTGCCCACCTGATGAAATGCCCTCGAACCACAAACGTTGCCATGTAGGAGGATACAATATTCCACCCCCTGTGGGTCTGGATAGCACACTGGAATTATGCAGTGGTGAGGGCAAAGCCTTTGTCGCCCAGTAACTACACATTGGGCTTTTGTGTTGTCTCGAAAGCAGGTGGTTGAATGGACTTGCACTGTATTGTGACTTCTGCCAGGATAACATGAGCTGACCTGCATGATGAAGTGAACAGGATCACATGGAGATTGAGGAGTGGAATGTTTACAGATTGCGATGAATTTACATGCAGCATATGTAGACTTGTAACACCCTCCACCATAATGTCCTGTCCATGCTCACTTTAGCCTCTTCTCTCCAGAAAAAGAGAGCTCAATGCATTTGTTATACAAAGACGGTCAGTCACCTTCTGCACACGACAGAAGATTGCGAAATGTGAGAGGATACTTGCTTCAGGCTGTAAGAAGCCCACAGTGATGAAGTTCATTGTCACAGTCTGCCTTATAGCTTCCGTCAACCTGGACCTTGCCCTGCGTGAGGCTATAACAGATCACAGATTTCACAGCAGAGACTGAAGAGTCGCAGTCACTGCTTCCCCCCTCAGGCTGAGGTAGGGAAATTACTTTAGGACTTGATTCCATTTGGTTTCCTGAGAATTCTTCCCACTGCCACACACCCCATCCACCTCCTCCCTTCTTCAGCAACTTATTTGTTATGTCACCTTGGCTCATTCTGTCATGCTGCAGGGGATGATAATGACATAGCTGAGGGCAAGTGTGGAACACCTAACGTGAGAACCAAAACTTTTTTTTTTGTCATTTGCCACAACACTCCTTGTAGATCTCACCAACTTTAAGTGGCAGCAAACATATTTTGGGGTGGCACAGTGGCTCAGTTGGTTAGCACTGCTGCCTCACAGCACTAGGCACCTGGGTTCGATTCCACCCTCAGGTGACTGTCTGTCTGGAGTTTACACATTCTCCCTGTGTCTGTGTGAGTTTCCTCCAGGTGCTCTGGTTTCCTCCCACAGTCCAAAGGTGTGCAGCTGAGGTGGATTGGCCATGCTAAATTGCCCAGAGCATCCAGGGATGTGCAGGCTGGGTGTTTTATCCATGGGAAACATCGGGTTACAGGGATAGGGTAGGGGGGTGGGTCTGGTAGGATGACCTTGGGAGGGTCAGTGTAGATTCAATGGGCCAAATGGCCTGCTTCCACACTGTAGGGACTCTATGTATCTATGATATCCACTCACTCAAAAATAGGAAACCAATTAAGAACTAATCTGGATGTAGTTAATGATACTATTGAATATAATCGATGAAGGTGTCCTTCCAGCAGTTCAGTTGTCCGAGGTGAAGGGAGCAGAAGTCAACAGTAGTACTGCTATAGTCAAATCCCTGTCATACACACTGACTGTCCACAATCTGCATTCTTTTAGCGCCCACTTTTCAGCACCCATGTCAGGAACCTATCCGAGGGTGTTCAGTGCCTGCCTTAGGAAATGCCTACATGGTGCAGATGGCATTTTACATCAGCAGTGGCACTGAAAATATTGGCACCAGGAGTGTGAGCACATTACAACCAGATTTTGTGAACTGTGCATGTTGAAATCAATAGTAATTAATCATCTTTCAGCTCCCAGCTCCAGGAAATAAATTAGCAGGAAAGAAACGCTGAAGTAACCCAGAACACAGGGCACTTTCAATTAACAAAACCAGCCTTTCACAATCACAGGACTGGCCTTTCACAACCAGTGCTTTAATGTATTTCTAGAGAACAATCATGATTGTTGCACACAGACAGATTCCACAAGTAGCAATGAGATCAGGTTCCAGCAACTGTTATACTGGTCATGATTTCTGAGAATCACATATTAGGCAGGACTCTAGTGTGGCTTCTCTTTCTTCAAGGTAGCTCCATGAGCTTTCCTCAAAGAGTCTCTGTTGTTCATTCAACCATGCAGCAGCCTGTCTGTACTGCACTGTATCAGCTTTGTTCATGTATGAATGTCCTTGAACCCATAACCTTCCAGCACAGAGGTGACAGTACTACCACTAAACCAAACCTTAAAGGCCAGAGGAAAAGAAAATTGACTGGAGGTTTCAAACAGCCAGTCAATGTGAGCCTACCAGCCTCTCTCCTTCCTGGCTGGGTAAGATTAAAATTAGCTTCAGAGACTTCATCATAACAAAAGTGAAAATCGCTGTGTGTCTATTTCAGAAAAAGAATCTGGGTAATTTTCCAAAGAAAAAAATTTTATCTCAGGCCTCCAGAGAGCAAGAATCCAATGGCTATGCTATTATTGATGTCCATGACCTTTCAAAATTATTCATAAAGTGTTAGTTCCTTCAGCTAAAGCAATTTGTTAGGGGTTTTCTAGTACTTTAATCTTCCAGTGGAAACTTCCACAATAGTTTCAGAAGACTGAACCAGTCAATTGGATGGACGTGAAGTACATACATGACTATCACAGAGCTGCAGATTCAAGACCAGATTAATTTCAAATTGAATATCAAATATTAATCCCCAAGTTTGCATTGCAAGATTTTACCAACATCATAAAAAGTAATAACGACACACTATATTTATATAGCATTTTGAATGTTAAAAAAATGACTCAAGACGTTTGCTGGAGCATTATAAAACACTGAGTTAGAAAAGGAGATATTTACTCACATGACCAAAAGCTTGGTCAGAGATATATTTTAAGGAGTGGCTTAAAGGAGAGAGGAGAGGCCGAGATGCAGACATGTTTGGGCAATCCAGGGCTTGATGCCTCTGTAGCTGAAGGCACAGTGACCAATGGAGAAGTTTTTAAAGTCAGGATGCTCAAGAGGGATTAAGGGAGAACAGAGATCTCAGAGGGTTGCTGGTTTGAAGGAGATTTCAGAAATCAGGAAGGGTGAGGAAGAACAAGGATGACAATTATTGAATCAAGTCATTTGACCATAATCTGATGTACGTCAGGGAGTGCAGGAGCGAAGGTTGAATGGATCTTGGTGTGAATTAGGACATGAGCAGCAGAGGACCTCAGCATCAGAGGGTAGAATGTGGGAGGCCAGCCAGGAGCTTGTGGGAGTAGTGAAGTCCAGAGGCAACAAAAGCATGAATGGGGATTGTGGAGAGAAATCAGAGTTAACGTTTCTGGTCCAGTCACCCTTCCTCAGAAGTTTTCTGATTTCTGGATGCTGCCAGACCTGCTGAGCTTTTCCAGCAATTTTTATTTTTATCTCTGATTTACAGTTCTTTCAGTTTTTATAAGGAATCACAGACATGTTTCCCACAGAAGGAGACTAATTGGCCCATTGTGCCCGCAGTGGCTCGTTAAATGACCATTATCTCCTGCTTTCTCCCCCACTACCACAGGATAAAAATAGAATGCGCAGGCACCCATTTTTAAAGGCGGGTTCTTAGAGCCCGGGATTTTCCTAACACCGAGCTCTCAAACCAGGAGTTAAACCCGCTCCCTATGAGTTTCTGTAAGTATTTAGAAAGGAAAAGGGTGGGTAACGTAAGCATTGGCCCTCTAGAAACTGAGTCTGTGGAATTAATAATAAGGAAATGGCCGCTGAACTAAACAAGTATTTTACAGTTGTCTTAACTGTAGAGGATACAAGTAAATCCAGGAAAATATAAAACAAGAAGTGAAAGGGATGGAGGTAGCAAGAACTGCAGATGCTGGAGTCAGAGACAATACAGTGTGGAACTGGAGGAACACAGCAGGCCAAGCAGCATCAGAGGAGCAGGGAAGTTGGCATTTTGGGTCAGGACCCTTCTTCAGAAATTCATTTCTGAAGAAGAGTCCTGACCCGAAATGAAAGGGATGGAGGAGCCTAACTCAGTTACAATCACTAAAGAAAATGTACTGAGAAAGTTATTAGACCAAAGTGCTCTCAGTCCCTGGATCCTGATAGACTTCATCCTAATTATGTATTAAATGAAGTGGCTGCTGATATAATGGTTGCATTGATTCTAATTTTCCAAAATGTTCCACGTTCTGGAAAGGTCCCATCAGATTGGAAAATACTGAGTTTAGCAGCTTCATTCAAGAAAGGAAGGAGACAAAAAACAGGAAAGCACAGACTTTCAGCTCCATAGCTGTCATATGATAAATGCTGGAATCTATTATTGAGGAAGTGATTGTGGACATCTGAGAAAATCCTAATGTAATCAGGCAGAATCAACTTGGTTTTGTGAAAGGGAAACCATGTTTGACTAATTTATTAGAGTTCTTTGAGGAAATAACAAGGGAAACTTGTGGATGTGATGTACTTCAATTTCTCAAAATCATTTGACAAAGGCCACGTGCTGGATAAAGGGACTAAAGTAGATAGTTGTTTTATGATCAATGCAGACATAGTGGGCTGAAGGGTCATTTCTCATGCTTATCAACTCTATAAAATGATTCATTTGTATTTGCGTAGTTCTTCACTTTAAAAATTCTCCCAACAGATAAAAGGCTTCTGAATCATACTTTGTTACTTTTCAATGTTAATTAAAGTTTAGTAGAACTTTTAGAGAAATCTTTACTTTTGACAGTTATTTGACCCAGTAAAGATTTGGATGATGCTGTTGCTTGAAATAATAAAACTAATTCTATAAGCTTGTATGCTATGTTGCCTCAAATGTTCATCTAAATACTTTTTAAATGCTGTGAGGGTAATTGCCTTCATCACTATTTTAGGTAATGAGTTCCAAATATCCATCAAGCTCTGCATGAAAGCAAATCTTCCTCAAATCCTTTCTAAATTTCCTGCCACTTGCCTTACTCCAGTTATTGATGCCTCTATTAAGAGGAAAACAAAATGTTCCTGTCTTCTCAATCCCCTCATCATTTTATAGACATCAGTCAAGTCTCCCTTCAGCCTTCTCTGCTCTCAGATAAACAACCCTAGCTTAACTAATGTCTCTAGCTCAGGTCAAGCAACATCTTCTCTGCACTCTCTCTAGTGCAATCATATCCTTCGCAGAGTATGGTGACCAGAATTGCACATAGTGCTCCAGTTGTGGCCTAACTAACGTCTTATACAGCTCCATCATAACTTCCTGCTCTTTTATTCAATCCCTTGACTAATAAAGGCAAATATCCCACATGTCTTTTTAACGCCAGTAACCACCTCTCCTGTTGCCTTCCAAGATCTATGGACATGCACATCAAAGTCCCTCTCATCCTCAGTATTTCCTAGGGTCCTTTGTACTTCCTTTGCTTAGCTCGGTTGGTGGGATTGCTGATTTGCAATGCAGAGTGATGCCACCAAAGTGGATTCAATTCTGTAATGGCTGAGGCCACCATAAGGATCTCACCTTCTCAATCTTGCCCATCACCTGAGGCATGGTGGTCATCAGGTCTGCTCTCTGTTTAATGTGAGAGTGAGACTACGGCAAATTTACCTTTACTTGACTTGTTAATCCTCCCATCATCTCACATTTTTACTCTGATGTGGGTTGATTCATCAGCCAGCACATTTCCTAATTCAGTGAAATAACTCCTGTCACCAGGCAATAATGCATTTCTAAAATCCAAAAGGACTGCTGATGCTGTAAATCAGAAATCAAATCAGAAATTGCTGGAAAAGCTCAGCAGGTCTGGCAGTACTTGTGGAGAGAAATCAGAGTCAGCATTTTGGCCCTTCCTCAGGACTCACTGTGAATGCTGAGGAATGATAATGCATTTCTGTTGGATCAGTTGCAAGAGCAAATAAGGAATTTCAAATTTGCATGAACTATAGAAAGAAAATAAAGTACTCACTGAGTAAAGCCATTGGCCTCTTTGGCTGTTTTTTGTCATGGGTACAAATGTAGAATCGCAATAGGAAATCACAAGTTCTATATGAAGCATGGAAACAGGAAGGCACAAACCCTCAGCTTTGTTGTAACAGTTAGCAAGAACATTCCCGAGCATGCGCAAATCAACTAAAAATGTCTAGGCTGTGAAATTCGTGTGGCTGAGTGCAGAACAGAAAAATAAGGAAGCAGTCATAAAACAGTATGTTTATAAGATGATGTATTCATGTTTTATGTATGCGTATAAGGAACACATTTTATATTGTAGAAGCTACCTGAAATCAAACAGGCCAGCTCAGAAAATATTTCCTCAGTATGGGCTATTAATGGTGACGTGGAATTAAACAAATTCCAATTAAACAAATTTGAGAATACTCAACAGGTCAGCCAATATCTCTGGAGAGAAATAGTTGATGTTTCAGGTCTCAAGGTGACCTTTCATTGCAGAATGCATCAGCACAGTAACTGAGCATTTATACTGCACTTTCTTAATTTAGCAACAGTTTTCAGCTAGGTGGAATACTCCAACAGGTATCCATTGAATATTTTTTATGTTTTGTTCTTTTTCTATTTTTTGCTGCATTTTAAAGGTTGATAAATACCATTTTCTGCCCCATTTTTGTATAATGATTCATTTTGCTTTTTGCCCTTTTCAAAGACACACTTGCAATTTTAAGTGGAAGAAAACAGCAGAATATTGTCTGGACAATGACAGGAAAGCTGATTGAAATGTAAAACGATACTTCAACAGAGCAGAAAGTTAGCAAAAGTGAAAGGATGTGAAATGGTCCTGTTCAAACAGAGCTCCAATTCAAGGGGCAACATTTAACTCAAAGCATGAACCCAAGTGCTAGTCGTCAAATAGCACAGGAAGCACATTACTTGCAGTATTTTCTTGGAGTTATACATTACAGAATGGCATAAGCCTGGGGGTGGACATCACAATTAGGCTTTCCACATCTGTATGCCTCTGCCAAGCTCTGGTTTTGCAGTAGAATGTACCGTACTGCTCATATACATATCCTACTGTTCACGTGTCATGTAGTTAGCATAGCAATATTTAAATAGCTGCTGCACTGAATGACAAATATGTGCCCAATGTCACTACACTATTGTATTTCCTAAGATACACATGCAAATTAGATAGATTCCTTTGTGATAAAGTATATGAGTTTTTTGAAACATAAGATCAGGTGGGTACAATGTATTTGAAAGGAATCAACTGTTGTTTTCTCCCTGCAGGCTTCAATTTTGCTTGATGCCTTAATCAGTCAAGTGCTGCCTTGCAATCACTCTCATTATATCTCATCTGTGGTGTTCTCTATCCTGCTGCAGAATCCATAATGTGAAGCCTGGGACTTTAGCTGATTCTGTGAGTATGACGATGTCGGGCTTTTATCTGTGTACTCTGTTAGATTGCCTTCCCAACAAGATCACGGCAGATCTTCACCTCAACAGCATTTTCTCAGGCTTATCCCCATATCCTTTGATCTCTTTATTATCCACAAATTGGTCAATCTTTGCCTTGCCCATATTCAGTGACCAAGCCTCCACACCCTTCTGAGGTGGAGAATACCAAAGATTCACCACCCTCTCGGTGCAGAGAAACCTCCTCATCTCAGGCCTAAGTGGCCAAGCTCTTATTCTGAGTGTGCATCTCCTGGTTTCAAACCCTCTCCAGTCAAGGAATCATCTTATCTGCATCTACCCAATAAGAATATGCAATGAAATCACCTATCATTCTTCTAAACTCTGGAGAGTGTCGGTCCAGTCTCCTCCATTTCTCCTGCTATGTCCCTCCTCCATTTGTTAGCGCAGTGTTTGGCTGTATTCTGACTATACTACTGAGGCGTTTGCTGTGTCAGAGGGCTGTTGACAGTCAATCACATTTCTTTGCTCCTGGAATCAAATGCAGATCACAGGTGAGAATGACCAATTTCCTTCCCTATAAGGCATTAGCTAACAATATATTAATACAATATGCGAGTTTGCTGATGTCACGACTAGACCCTGACCTAGGTTCCCCAGGTTACCTATGGTTACCGGACAAATACCCCAAATACTGGAGCAATACAAGCTCAAGAAAAGCTTTTGTAGCTTTGACTTCTGAAAATTTGGTTTCAAAGTGGCAATTTATCCACTTTTAATTCTTTTGATTTGTCTGCTATTTCAAAGCTTGGCACAAACCTCCATGAGTGAGGTTCCTGCGTTATTACTGATCCTGTTGAGATATTACAAATTATTAAACTCCTGTCTGAGGAGGGGGGAACTGGTTCCGCATCTTTGTTCACTGACCCACTTGGTTAGTCGTAACCAGGTAAATGTATGAAGGATGGCTTCCTTCTGGATACCTTTCTTCCGGACAAAATAAAATTACTTTTTAAATTGAGCCAATTTAACCAAGCTTTCTTGCGTTTACAAAATCATAAGTTTATTTGTGCATAAGTGCAAAATAAATAAGAGTGCAACGCACAGACACACATGCACACACAGCGAAACACAGAAACACACACACACATTCACACACACACAGAAACGCACACACACAGACATGCATTAAAACTGACAGACTTTCACATACTGATACACAAACACTGACACTCAAATATATGCAGACAGATACACACACACACAAACACATGCACATGCTTACACACACACACACACACACACACACATAAACACACACCACACACGTACCGCATGCACACACGATAAAGTCTGAAAGAGGTAGTCTTCTGTTGAGAAAGGGAAAAACTCAACCCCTTTCTTAGCTCTTCCTCTTACATCTGCCTGTCGCTCCACTTGACATTTGTTTGATACTTACACCATTCTGTAGCTAATACATTGGAATTTGTCAGACAACACCAAATTTCCATCCAGAGTCTTTATTATGGTCTTTTTGTTTTAAATTACACATTTTGGAATCAAAAGTTTAAAAATGTCCATGGTACTTTGGCTTCTCCTCTGCCATCATGACACTGGTCAGTGTTAGTGATACTAGCTTTTCATGCCAGATTTATTTAATCAATTTACTTGAAGTCCATAGTTGCCAGGATGGAATTGGAACACAAGTTGTGAGATCATTAGACAAGGCCACTGGATACCTAGTGCAGTAACATAGGCATGATGCCAGTGTTCCCCAATTTGCTGTTAGGCAACTATGCTTTCAGGCATCCCCTCCTAACCAAAGAAGGAACAAATGCTAAGTTGTAGGCTGCAAGACCTTGCAAACCTAGCTCCCAATGCAGCTGTGTGGGAGTCACAGACAAGAGGAAGCAGACCTACATCTAGCAGAAGAGGAAGCAAACTATGTTACGACAGCCCTGGTCTAGAACATTCACGTCTATATTTCCACCTTCCTGTCACTTCACACCAAATTTGTTGAGATTAATCAGCAGGAATATGGATAGCAATGTAAAACTGAAATAAAGGAACACTGAATGCTGACATCCCATGGAGATTATTGTATTGGTATTTGCAAAGACAGGGCTGCCACAGCAGCAAGAACAGTCTCTTGGCAGGTTCCCTCTACATCCCAGAGAGTGGACAGGCATTAGCAATTGGCTCCAGCAATTGTGACTACATTCCCCAGACCTGCAAACAGAATTGAGAGCTTCAAAGCGAATATAGATTAGAGGACAGCTGGGGAATGTGTTGGTGGGAGGACAAGTGGATGGATAGGAGATGGATGGCCATCTGGGTGGACATGCGTCTGGGGGATTTTGTGCACAGCTAGGGATTTGAAGGAATGACGATTGGAAATCTTGCAGCTAAAATTCGACCTAAACTTGTGCGAAATAAATAAAAGAAAACTCATCAATCAAGGTGACGAGATGAAGAGATGAAGAAGGTTGAAAGGAGACTTGGACGGAGTAGATAAGGGGAAGCTGTACCTGCTCATTAAAAAATAAGAACAAGGGGCAAAGGTTTAACGTGTTATACAAACAAAACAAGGGTGATGTGAGGAAGACCTTTCCCACACAGTCAGTCGTTAGGGTACGGAATGTATTGCCTGGAAATGAGGTGGCAGCAGTTCCTATTGAGGCAGTCAAGAGAACACTGGATGATGATCTGGATAAACATAGTGTGTAGGGATATGAGGAAATTGCCACTAGGTAACAGAACCAGTGCAGGCACGTTGACCCTCCTCTGCACCATAACAAATAAGTGATTTTGTGAATCATGAATAATTGTGCAGTGACACGGGACGTAATTTCCTAATGTTGGAGAACACTTAATCCACCTCCAACGCGTTAACTTTGATCAACTTACAAGAAATATCAGACCAACACAGAATTTTCTCAAACTGCCTCTAAACTTGCAATTCCAGATGCTACGTGGAAGCCAATCTCACTTTTGCTACAGACATCATGCAGACTCTCACCAGAATGATTTTTATAGTGACAGCAATTCTTAGTAATATGGTTAAATCTGGGAGAATGGTGAGCATAATCACTTACTAAAAGAAAACGAGTGGTAAACTTGGACTGAAGAAGCATTTTATTTCATACTGACCAGAAACCTGGAAGTCTTTTTCACTGAGCTTAACGTAAGCTGAGTACTCTGGTCTTACCTTGGTGGCATCAGCCTTCAGATTCTTGCCAAGAAAGCAACAATGCCACAACTTCATTGCTGCAAGCGGGAGATGCATTGATGAGCTGCTAAATTATTCAGCAATAAAAAAATGTAAATAACAAGGCATCTACTATTTCTAGCTCTGAAAGTTTCTGAAAGAAAAAGTATTTTGTAATGAGATAAAAAGGCAAAGTATCATATTTAGTGAAGCACTCTTGTATCTGGTATTAGAATGGTTCAGTTATGGTCAGGCTGTGAGAAATAAGAGTGTAGAATCTACATCTAAATCACCCAAATAAAACTGACCATAGCTGGGAGGCTGGGGGCAGTGGGACGGGCTTGGTGCAGGCGAGACAGTTAGCAAGAAGTAGAAAAACTACTATCAAGCATTGAGCTAATCAACTGTTTATGCCATTCTCTGAGCAGGCAGCAATAAGTCTAGAAGGGCACATTATTGTTTCCATCCATTGGACCTGAAATTTGCATCAAGATCCTACAACCCATAGATGATGCCCAGTGCAAATATTGTGAAAATACTGTTCAAATGTGAGGAACATCCTTCTCAATATTGGCGAAGAGGGAAAAGGAATGGGAATAGAGATTTCATTGAAACATCAGGAAGAAATTACAACCTCAATACATTCTGAATGCTTGGAGATAATATGTTATTTTATGTCCTCACTAGTAGTGAATACTATAATTTGTGAAGCAACCACTTTATCTTTTGGCAAATCCGTCATGGTGAATGGATACGATTTCCAATCTCCTGATACCAGAGTCTGATCCATCCTGATTCATAGTGACCAGTAAATTTATGTTTCACAGATCTAGACCAATCAGAGAAGCCTTCCACTACAATCCTCACTCCCTTCCTTGTCCATGATCACCCCACCCCACACTGTTGAGAGCATTGCACTCTGGCACACCGATAAGTTATCCAGATTGTTAAGTCATGAAAAAATTGAGATAATTTGTACGAAAACATCCCTTGACATTCAACAGTGTTACCATTGCTGAACTTACTCAAATATCAAAGTCCTTGGGGGTCTCACAGAAACTGAACTGGACTAGCCATTTAAATACTGTGGCTGCAAGAACAGGTCACAGGATAGGAACTCTGCAGCATGTAGCTCATCTCCTGACTCACCAAAGCCTCTCGCCTGGATGAGTGCAGGTCCAACAACATTCAAAAGACTCAGCACCATCCAAGACGAAGCAGCCCACCCGATTGACACTACACCACCACCTTAAGCATTCAGTCCCTCTATGCATGGCACACAGCAGTGCCTATCATATAGAAAATCATAGAATTGCATCACCCACCCTTGGTTACCTAGATTTCCAACTCCCTTTCATACTACAAACCAACACAAGGAGCAGTGCTGTTGCAGGTTTAAGGACAGAAAAGACGGATTATTATAGATCAGTTGGAGTCTCAAACTGAATGAGAGGGATATGGAAAATTATTCCAGAGTGTAACTTGAGCTACTAGACTTGAGATGCACTATTTCCCAGGCATTCAGGTAAATCCTGGTCCACACAGAGTAGGAAATGTTTACAGACAAATACCCAATCAGCTATTTTCAAATATCAGCAAAGCTGGGAGCAACAGTGACCCAGTGGCTGCTGAACTCACTCAGTTTCAATTCCGTACCCAGTACAGGTTGGACAGAAGCAATGTAAATGCTGATGACCTTAACTGATCATAGAAGGGTGCCCAACCCTGCCTGACTGGAGGGCCTCTGCTTGATGCTGTGCCCTTGCCTCAGGTCAAAGGCAACATCCCAGTTCCTGATGGCATTCGGACTAAGCTTCAACATTGTGTCACCAATGCACTAATGAGTAAGATCCAACGAGGCTCAGACTGGTAGAGCAAGGTGTGGTTTCACCTTTGTCATCTATCTCAAAAGGGAACCTCAGACAGCTGGATCAATGAGCTGATTGATCCAGCCACCTGCCAATTGTACCATTACTGAAAAATTCAACATGCATTGTAAAATAGTGCACTCAGAGTAGCATGGATCTTGTAGTTGCTCCTGAGATTCAGGCTTACTTCTAGATTTATTCTAAATTTATTAAAGATTTGGAGGGATATGGGCCAAGTGCAGGCAGGTGGGTCTAGTTTAGTTTGGGATTATGGTCGGCATGAACTGATTGGATGAAAGGGTCTGTTTCTGTGCTGTATGACTGTACCAGCTGATGAGGGAGTTCAAATTGGCGCAGAGACTGTTGAGGTGCTGGAAGAGGATCAGGGAGGAGAATGGAAGCCCCTATCAGCCATTTTATGACTAGGACAGAGAGGTGAAGCTGATCATCCTACCTGACAGTGTAAAGTGTAGAGCGAAGTTTATGATCAAGCAGGACACCCTGTGATGGAAGAAGCAACACCCTGACCAGAGAGCAGTAATACTGACTCAGGGTGACTGCTGATATTCATGGCTATTGTGAAAAATGCAAGAGGTGTACTTCGGCCAAAGCAGGAAATTGACTTCACTCTAACATGGGATTCCTAGTTGGCAAGAGACTTCTAGAGATACTTTTAATAGATTTTACAGACCCTGACTACAGTACTAATGGGACTCAGCACATTCTCATACTCAGAGATGCCTCCACCAATTTCAGGCAGGCCATTCTCACCTATTGCTGGTGAGGACCTGAAGAACCTGAAGGACCTGAAGAAAGCCAGAGTGTGAGTGTGTGATTGGTTTGTTCATTTCAGTGTTCCACATCAGTTTCACAGTGATCAGGGACATAACGTCAAGTGCAAGTTGCTACAGGAGCTTTTCAATGTCCATGGCATTGCCAAGAGTCACACCAGCTTCTATCATCCAGAGGCTAATAGATAGTGCAAATGATTCAACCATACTCTCCATGATTGTTTGCGTACCTTGCCTTCTGAGACTAAACAAAAGTGGCCTGAGTACCTTTCAGAGCTGATTTATGTTTTTAATTGCACCCCACACTCATCCACAGGCTACTGTCCACGCAATCTCTTCTTTGGCTAAGATTCAGTCTTTCCTCTGGATCGTCTTCATAAGCCCATCATGCCCTCTGATGGAGTTAAAATCCCTACAGTCTGGAAACAGGCCATTCAGCCCATCCAGTTTATCATAAAATCCCTACATTGTGGAAACAGGCCCTTAGGCCCAACAAGTCCACACAGACCCTCAAAGCATCCTACCTAGACCCATCCCCCTGTAATTCCCCTAATCTAGGCATCCCTGAACACAGCGGGCAATTTAGCGTGGCCAATCCAGTTGACTCCAGCCCTCTGAAGAGCATCCCACTCAGACCCACACCAACCCTCTAACCTTGCATTTCCCATGGCTAATCCACCCGGCTTGCTCATCCTGGACACTATGGGCAATTTAACATGGCCAATCCACCTAACCTGCACATCTTTGGATTGTGGGAGGCAACTAGAGCACCCAGAGGAAACCCATGCAGACATGAGGAGAATGTGCAAACTCCACACAGCCAATTGCCCATGGGTGGAGTCGTACCTGGGTCCTTGGCCAATCACTGAGCCACCGTGCCGCACAGTTCAATAAGTGGATAACTGTGCATCACATGAGATAAAGTCAGGTGTTAAATATGACATCCAAAAGAACTCAGAGAGAAACACTGAGAAGAAAAACATTGAACAATTGCAAGGCTGATGGAAATGACCTTTCAGTTTGAAATCAGGACATCAGGTTGGGAATAAGATACAGGAGCTATGGGACACTGACCCCACAGAGACATCAAGCAGCTGGACACAGCTTCCTGAACTAATAGCTGGGGGTAGCTTCAGAAAAGAGCTCACAGAGAGGGGGGATCTGCTTGAGGTGGAGACTGTGATGGGTGATTTGGAGTCAAGGAGCAAGATTGTGGAAGCTGAACTATCGATGTTTGATGGCCTGCGTGAAGTGGAGTTGGACAGTGATGCAGGTTCTAGAGTGACCTACATGTTGTGAATCCAGGAGGTGCATCTAGCGTGGGGAGGTCTACTCTCACCCCAGAAATACCACAGGGATGACCTGCTTGGAGGTAAAGACTGAAGCAGCATGTCTTGCCAATCATATGACTCCTAGAGATCTCAACCCAAACAGTGTTGTGACCTACCACAGTGCCTGGATCCCTTGGAAGCTACCAGGACAGTTAAGAGGATGTGAAGATTTCCTGAGAGAAAGCTGTCAATCATCCCAATCTTTGCCATTTACCCAGATTAGTAGTACAAGAAGAGAATGTTGCCACTAATGTGGACTTAAACATTCCAGTCACCATGGCTCAATTGACCCTGTTATTCGTGCAATTGCTTGGAAAAGAGTCACTGTGTGCTAGGTGTAGTTGCCAGGACAGCAAGGCTTCAGCTGAGAAGTGTGTTGTGTGACATCCAGCTGCAGGTGGTAATGGTGTGGGACAGCACCCAATTGGGCAGCTGGAACAGTCAAATGGACCATCCCTGATAAAAAATGGGTGGCTTTGGGAAAGTAGACGACCTCATGGGCAGAAAGATCAGACAGGCAAAGATATACACCTCAGGCCTAATGCTACATAAATACTGTGCCTTCATTCTTAACTTCCAATCCCCTTTAGCTTTGTGATGACCTGATGTCAATAAAAAATCTTTGCTTCATGATCTTTGAGACACGCAAACGTCCAAATCACATTACCCAGAGCAGTTGTACCCTAATTGCAGGCTAAGCTGAGTTTCTGTTAAATACTCCTTCTTCGTCATCCCTTCAAGAGTTCACGTTTTCAGCAAAAATCACATTACACAATTTAACTGGTCAGCTTTGCATTATGTTTTACATCTAAGAAGGATTGGATGGTGTTGTGTGGAAGGAAGATCAAGCAGATTATAACTTCAAGTGTAGATTAGTTAACGTCAGCATCTCTTTCTGTGCTGCAGACCCCACAGATGGGACTTTAAGCTGTGGGTATGTATGTGGGAGAGGTTAAAAACCAGTGAAAGTGATGACACATTGGGAAGCTGGCCCGAACTCACAACTTCCCCATTTCATTTCAGTGATGAGGCTGCAAGCAAGCGATCCCCTTGGGACAGGCAATTGGTGGGTGCCATCTGTTCATCACTGATTTCATGCAACAGTGACTCAGTTTCCAGCTTTAGTATGAGGCCCCTGTGTGTTTCCCAGACCGGCTACTGAGAGTGGACCGAAGCCACACAGCACGTGACAGGGAAGGAAAATAGACAGTAGGTCATGCAAAGCACTTTACAGCCGTTGGCATGCTGGTTGAAGCATAGTCACTGTTGTAATATAGATCAGGCGGCATCTCATTTATGGTCAGCAAACAGCAACATTTTAATGGAAGCATACATTTAGGTTTTAGTGGTGTTCTTTGAGGCGATAGATTGGGCCATTGACATTAGGACCGTGCTTTTCTTCAGAATAGTAGCATGGGATCTTTTACATCTATCCGAGCAGGCTGATGGGGCCTTAGATTAGTGTCTCATCTGAAGGACAGTTCCTTAACACTCAAGTACAGGCACAGTGTCGTCAGATCCACAACCTTCCACCAATACTGTAATCGGATCCACTATCCATCTTCACACTGTCCTTAGACCCACTAACCTCCCTTCGCTGTAACCAGCTGCTCTTCGCTCTGATGCAAAATCAGTGAGCTGATGCTGGTCAGCAGGGTGCTATAGCTGGGCTGACCGTACAAGCCCCAAACAGTGTACAGCTGAGGCTTTGTAGCCCAATGGTCTATTACTAACCACAGACAAAGTTCCCAAGACTGAAGGACAAATGAGCAAAGAGCATAACTGGCTTCAGCCTGGGCCTCAGTGCCTGTGCAGGGCTGCCTCAGAGGAGAGTGAATGGATTTTTAAAGTTGCTGGTTTCATGAACTTGCTGAACAAATTGGAATATCTGTGTCTCCAAAAGCTCAGACTCTGACACCAGGTGACAGCAGACATTTGCAGACTGCCAAGAAGAGACTTGCTGCCAGATAACATCTGGTGGCCATGCCTCACCAGAGACAAAGTCACCACCACCACCAGTGTCTCTGCATCTGGATCCTTGCTGGCTTCTGCTAGAGATACATAAGGCCATCTGATGACTTGTTTGCCAGATTGACCAATGATATCGAGGTTACCTTTGCTGATGTCAGTCGGAGTGAGCAGTACATGGAGTTTCCCACAATGCAGGCTATTCTTAACTGTCACAGTTATACAGTCATAGATCACCCAGGAGTGCTCAGCCACGGAAACACCTTCCGTTCCATCAATGTACAGCTGGTGCACAACCCCAACATGAACCTTGTGAAGGTGTGTGCAAGATTCATGGGCAGCTTCCTGATGTTTACATCCTGTGCTAGTCTCAGCTCCTTCACGCCTGGAAACAGTGATACCAACTGGGAGACTAGGGATACCCATTTGTCCTTATGTTCCCTCTGATAGATTTTTCGTCACGGCCTCACAGCCACAGAGCTCAGAGGGAACATTAATTGAAACATAATCACGCATATATCACAAGTGCATAGAAACATGGAAACACACAAAATAGGAGCAGGAGTAGGCCTGCAAGCCCTTCAAGCCTGCTCCACCATTGATATGATCATGGCTGATCATCCAACTCAGTAACTTTCTCACATTCCTTTTAATACTTTTTGCCCTAAGAACTATATTTAACTCCTTCTTGAAAGCATCAAATGTTTTGGCCTCAATCACTTCCTGTAGCAGAAAATTCCACAGGTTCACCATTCTCTGGGTGAAGAAATTTCTCTTCATCTCAACCCTAAATGGTCTACCCCATACCCTTAGAGTGCAAGCCCTGGTTCTCGGTTCCCTGGTCATTGGAAACAGCCTGCATTTACAGTGTCTAATCCTGTTAGATTTTTATATGTTACTAAGAGATTCCCCCTCATTGCAAGGTTGACTTGGTCTCTCCCTGTGTGTTCATCAAACAAGCACCTGCAAGCTCCACTTTTAGAAATCCCCCATTTCCACTCATACACAGTATACCTGCAAAAATCCAAGCATCACTTTAACAGCTCCCAGTTGTTGGAGTTAATTAATCTCTTAATTCATTGTCATACATATGAAATGTCCAATCGGCAACAATGGGCTAGACAGTAAAGTAGCTCAAAAGAATAAACTGTACAACAATATAACAATAGGTCAATCAACAATGTATTTACTATTCACTTGCTTAGTTCTTTTTAACATGGTACAAGCCTGGTGGCTTCAGTAGAGTCAGAGACAGGTTGCTCAGATCCTTGCTCCGACTACTATTGGCCGATGCACACCGGCTTATTGGAATCTAAGGGGGCCCTGCCAATGGTTGTTCCACACCCACGAGATGATAAAGTAGGTTACTGATAGGGGTGCTGGCAATAGGGTGGATAAGGGGGTCTTGGGCAAGCAAAGGTAAGAAGAGGAAGAATTTTGAGTGGAATTGCCATTTTGATGTTCCCTTTAACTATTTCATGACTGAAACCATTTTTGCTTGCCAGCACTGTGCTAGAGAACACTTTGCTGCAGAACAGTGGGGCAATAGAAGCCCCAGGCTAGTGTCATGATGGCCAGGCACATTCACAACATGATCAGTGAACTGAATTAACATAAGTTGTGTCACCCTGTTTTTAATTTATAATGATTCAGATTAAAAGTGGACTAGCAGCCAGGCTTATTTTTTTTTAACTTATTACAAGTTATTACTGAAGTTTCTTTAACAAATGTGAAATAAAGTTATTAACTAAAAATTGCAGTTACCAAAATTAAAACAAGTACCAATAGGACAAAAGATTACAAGAAGAAGGCCCTAACAGTTCTTCGTGGTGTGCAGTTGGGGCACTTTGCTTGAGGTCATCACTGCTGAAGTGAAGGGGTTAATTCTTGAAGTCAGATACAGCTACGACGATGGCTTCTGTAGTTGAATAGGTGACATTTTCCTGTATCAGTAGCTTCTGCAGGACCACAGATTTTTGGAGGGAAAGAGAGAGAAGGTTCTTTGTTCTTCATGAGTTCTGCAGTTTTGACACTTTCCCAGGACTGATTACCTTCCACAGAATCTTCTGAGGTTGTCTTTCCTTGGTTCTGTCTGAGGGTGGTTCTCAAAGCTGCCTTCTTAGAACTCTGTGCACAAGGTGGTGGGACTGTTAGTGTTGTCCATTTCCAACTTCAAAAATGAGTTGAGTCATCTTTCCAACTGTGGGGATTGACTAACCCAAAAGGACTGTTGTGTTGCTCAGAGTCAGCTGAAATCCAAATGTCTCTCAGTTATGACTAAAGGCTGAGATAAGGCAAGCTCAACAGGCATTTATTATAGCTGGCTATTATGTACAGTTATTACATTCATAGATACATCAACGTCAAGATAATAGTTAAGCAATGAGATTACAAAGAGTAGCTTGCTTTCAATGGTGTACCATTTTTCAACTGATCCAACTTAAGGTGATTCAAGAGACACAGTATACCTTTCAGAGCTGTGCTCATACTGTTACTGTATCATAGCATTTGACTTGAAGATCTCACATATCCACTGTCCACTCTTGTTTGTTTGTAATATCCACGTCACCCTGAAATATTCTCTCTATGTTCTCTCTACATTCTCCCACAAAATTGAAAGGATCTGAATTGGTGCAGAATTTCTGTAATGGTGCATCTTCAGAAAGTTTCCCTTCAAATTGTCATTGTCACAGATCGCTTTCTGATGGATGTGTCAAGGATCCCAAGGGAGAAAAAGACAACATGAACATGACCTGTCAAAGTAAAGTTGTTGAACATAATTCTTTTACTGTTAGCATGAATCAACATGATTGACCATAATACACCATAAAGCTGGCTGGTATTTAATTATTACAGAGATAGTAGGAACTGCCGATGCTGGAGAATCTGAGATAACACGGTGTGGAGCTGGATGAACACAGCAGGCCAAGCAGCATCATAGGAGCAGGAAAGTTGACGTTTCGGGTCGAGACCCTCCTCCCGAAACGTCAACTTTCCTGCTCCTCTGATGCTGCTTGGCCTGTTGTGCTCATCCAGCTCCACAACGTTTTATCTCTGGTACTTAATTATGTTGCCATCTCTCACCTCCTGAGGTGAGACTTACCTGCACTCCGCTGTTCTCAAGCAGCTTTTCTTCTGCACCTGTCAATTTACACTCCAGTTCTCCGCTTCACCTCCATGCTCCCCTGGCAAGAAGGAACGAATGTGTGAAATAGCTTGTGTTCACCTGATGGATCGAGTGCATTGGGTGAGAGTAGCCCTGATGCAGAGCCATGACATCGCATTTGTATATGGGTGACTGTCCATGCTGAATGGATAGCTGGGGCTCTGACAACACATATGAACAAAGTTTTGGTGTGTCTGGAGATACATTTCTGTGAGGGCGATGTGCTAAAGGTGGCTGCAGAAGGCTTAGTGAGAAGGCTAGGATGATGAGCACACGAGTATCCCCCAGCCTGTTTTCATCATTACAGTGCTTGCTATATTGGATCCATACAGGTAGCTCCACACTGCCATTGCTGCTGACTTCTTAGACAGCTTACTTATATCAGCTGTAAGCCATCTTCTTCTCTGGTTGGGGAAGAGTATCCTCAAACGTTATCCTCACATTCAAGGAAGTTTCAGTGAACTGAGGCACAGCTTTTGCCGAACTCAACTCCATATGAACACATCTTTCATTCTCTATGACAATTCCAAAGGCTGCAAATTGCACCTACCGAGTTGTTCCTTTAAATAGTGGAGATAGGGTCATGCTCTGTGGGTCTATATCATGCCTGTTGCTGGTAATTGGATGGAAACCGCAGAACCAGATGTTAATGAAATAGCTGCATTAAAAGCTACTGACAGACATACTAGACATGTTTCCATATTCGCCCCACCTTGAATATCCAGCATCCGCCCTCACCCCCACCTAACACCACTCCCAGGAAACATCTGCATTAAAATCCAACCTTCTATTATATTCCATGCAATATTTACCTTGTTGTCTAATTGACGTAAAAATGCTGACAGATCAATCATAGATGAGAGTCTTGGCTAGAATGGGGTTAAACCTGCGAAATATCTACTAGCAACACTTTTTCCTTTCAACTTTTCCAATGTTATGTGGGTCATCATAGTGCTGGTTGGTCACCACAGTGCTATGCATCATTACAGGTTTAACCACCAGATGCCCTTTCTATCACTAAATGGGCACCCATAGCCTGACTGATTAGAAAATGACTCTGCTCATACCAGCAGCTATATGTATGCAGGCTAATAATTCATTTTGTTTCGCCACATAATGAATGCAACTTTCTTGGCCAATATGTCCTGGTCTGGCTCTCGAACCCAGAGTTTCTGCTCAAAGCTGGTGCCACTCCCGTTGCGCTATAAACCCTCACAAACGGCATTGGTACAATTACAACTTGTGGTTATATAGTACCTTCAACATAATCAAACAGCCCCAGGAAACTTGACACAGGGGTTACAGAAGTCATATTGGTTAAATACTTGGTTAAGAGTTAAGTTTTAAATCGTGTCTTGAAGAGGGGAGATGCGGCAAAGAGCAAGAGTGCATAGGGAGTGTATCCAGGCACAGGCATCCGAAGATGTGGCCATCGATTGTGTAGCAATTAAAACTAGAGAAGTTAAAGACGCCAGAATTAGAGATATTAGATATCTTAAATGGTTGTGAAGTTGGATGGGATAACAGGAAGCAGTGCGGCAATGGAGGGCTTTGAAAACTATTATGAGAATCTTTAAGTTAAGACTTTGTTTGTATCCAGGGATCAATATAAGTCAGTTACCCCAGGAATGTTAGGTGAATGGAAGGAGATGAATTTTAGGATATGGGCAGCAAGTTTACAGAGGGCAAAACTTGGGAGACCAGCCAGGAGCATGTTGGAATAGTCAAGATTAATGCTAACAAAGGCATGAAATGAGGCTTTAAGCAGCAGATGGACAGAGACAACAAAAGTCAGGCAATGCTTTAGATGTAGAAATGGACAGTTTTAGTGATGTATGAATTTAGGCATCTCATGGAAAACAATGGCACCAAGTTTTCAAATAGACTTGTTTAGTCTGACTGGAGCCCAGGAGAAGGCTGAAGTCGATCATTGAAGGACAGAATAGAAGGTGGAACCAAAAACAGCAGCTTCAGTATTCTCAGTATTTACTCAGCAGAAGCTTGAGCTCATTTAACATAGGGTTTTTAATAAATAGTGTGATAACTTAGCAATTATGCAAGTAAGTGAGGGAGATAGTAGTGAGGTAGAGTTTGGTGTCAGGATATGTGAATATTAATACTGTGCTTTCAGAGATGTTGCCAAAGAGCAGTATTCAGAAAAAGAGTCTCAATTCTGTTATTCATTAAGATGATTTGCCAAAGTCACAACATCTCTTTTAGACAAGTTCTTTAGTTTCAAAACAATGTTTTAGGAAAAGATATCGAGTTTATTTGTACTTGTTTTCTGTATTAATTGTCTTTTGGTTCCCAGCTATTTTAAATAATTGCATTTTAAGCTTGCAAAGCTGAGAGCTTTTTGCCTTGAGGTTAACTGCCGAGCTGGCCTAGCAGAACATAGCTCAGGCGTCCTTCAAGATGCTATTTACAACTTCGCTCTTAACCAAGCTTTTAACCATGATAGCAAAACAGAAGTTGCTGAAAAAGCTCTGAAGAAGGGTCCCGACCTGAAACGTCAACTTTCCTGCTCCCCTGATGCTGCCTGGCCTGTTGTGTTCCTCCAGCTTCACACCGTGTTATTGCTGGAAAAGCTCAGCAGGTCTAGCAGCATCTGTGAAGAAAAAAATAAGAGGTAATGTTTCGGGTCCAATGACCCTTCCTCAGAACTTTTACAGCATCCGCAGTTCTTTCACTTTTTTTTAACCATGATAACTTCTTGTAACCCTCATGTCGAGTGCATGGGGTTGTCATGTTACACAGAAGCCTGATAATCCAATGCAACCATTGGGACACGCGCATGCAACTAACTATTAGTTCTTAATTTTTTTTACTGTAATGAAAACAGCTAATATAAAAATATTTAATTGCTTACTAACTGTGCTAGAATGGCTAAGACTGCTTCAGTGGACTGATTACATCAACTAAGCAAGTTCCCAAAATAAACTGCAGATTTAAATTCTGATAAATGCAGCCAGGGCATTTTGTTAAATCACTCACACATTGCCAATCAGTGAAAGTGCAACCAGCAAAATATGAATCACCGTGCCTAGGAGATAGTAAGAACTGCTGATGCTGGAGTCAGAGATAATACAGTGTGGAGCTGGAGGAGCACTGGGCCAAGCAGCATCAGAGGAGCAGGAAAGCTGACGTTTCAGGTCAGGACCCTTCACCATGACTAGCCAGCTCCTATTGTTATTTTACCAGATGAGAGAATTCCAGTTAAAAATGATTTATCACAATCTGCTGAATACATTGCTCAATTGCTACATTCTTATTGAGCTTGCTGACTTCTTTCAGTTTAACTGAACTTGTCTGACCAGAATTGTGTGTGTGTGTGTGTGTGTGTGTGTGTGTGTGTGTGTGTATAGGGGAAGAGACTTCAAACTCGAAAATAATAAGTCACCTCTCTCACCTTCCTCCTTCAATTCCGTCTACATTCCATCCACCTGCAGGGCCTGTGACAGATTCACCTCCTCACCTTCTGTCCAGATCTCACCAGGATGCATAAAAGGTCATTTTTTACATTCAGTTATCATCTGTAACAATTTATCACATAGATGCTGCCAGGCCTACGGAGTTTCTCCAGCAATTTCCGTTTTTGTTATTAAACATGTTTCCATTCAACCTCTAACAGATAATTCCAGCACAACATTCTTCACTGTCCAATACCTGTAATTATTGATTTTTAACCAAACTTCAGCTTTATTTTTGGTATATGCATTAAAATTGAGCAGTCATGTGATCAGAGCTTTCAGCCACTATAATTGGCTCCTGACTATGCACACAATTACACAATATTTATCAACATCCACTTATCTTGGGTGATACAATATTGAATTATTCTTGTCACTCAAAAAGAACAAACGATTCGTCACGGAGACTAGGCTCACATCAGACGCTGGGAGAATCGCACATTGTTTTAAAATAGCCTGCTGAAACCCTACTTCCTGAGTGCAATGGCAAAGACCTCAAAAATACGCTGAAGGTCAGAACAGAAACTGTGATGTCCTTTCCTAACGTGCAGGCAGGAACTCAATTTAGCAGAAAGGGAACTAACCACGCATCATCACAGTAAAGGGGAAATGTGGTTCACTTTGTTATTTCAAAATGAGCATTACTTGGTATATACAACACATAGCGTTTTTAATACCTGTGTGGTGAATTTGGAATCAGATAAATTCACCTTAAACCAGTAACAGCTGAGGGTACTAATGCCCCTTATGCAAGAGAAGCAACCTAAATTAGCCTAGTTACACCAAGGGAGTCCTGATATTCTTTGCCAGGAGGAACATGTAAACATTGTCAAATTTAGTAGCAGGAACACTGTCGAATTGTTTTCCTCTGACTTTCAGCCCATAGCTGACAAACTTGAGATATGGAAAGGTTTATGCTAGGATGCAGGGAGTGGAGATCAAGGAAAGATGGGTGACGGATAAAGAGAGAGGGAGACCACCCTCATTGTAAGGGCTGTGTGTGTGTTTGAGGAGTTCATGGATGGAGGTAAGTCCTGCATTGGGTGATATTTCATGCTGGAGGAAATTACAGATCAGACAGACATCATGGGTCTAGGGGAGATGATCAGTCTGTTAGAGATGGTGGGTCTGAGCATGATCATGAATCTGAAGGACAAATTGTGTCCTGGGGAAATGGCAGGTCAGAGGTTGGGCAGGTTGGAGGCGTTTGCAAATTGGGAAGAGATTGCATATCAAAGACAGATCACATTTAATGTTATTTAAATTATGGACCTGCCTCTGAAGAGCGGGACATTGACTTGACACCCAACTAACTCTTATAAACTGAAATAATTCAAAGGCAGTCTTCAGATATTTTGGGATTTTTAACATGGCCTCCATCTCTGCCTTGCCCATTGTGAGGGGAAAAGTTTATCCAAAATTTGACTCATTGGTAAAGAAGATTGTAGAACCTTCATTTATATAGGACCTCTCATGGAGCCTAGTTCATCCCAAGCTGCTTTACAGTCAATGGAGTACTTTTTCAGTCTAGTCATTATTAAAGTGTGAGAAACGTCACCTGATATTTGACGCAAAAGCAGTGAGTCCGCAGGCCCATGCTGTTAAGTCAGGGACAAACATGCATAACAAGGGCCATTTGTTTTCCTAAGCTGTGATTCCTGCCCATATGGAAGTGGCAACTACCCCTCTACAAGCTGCCAGCCAAACAGACTGCTGCCAGCTCTCTAGTCCTCACAGGGAAGGCTGGGGGCCACTTACTCTGCAGGCAGTACCTAAATAAAAAACAGACAGATTTTAAGGTGAGTCCAGGGCTTTGCCAGGAACATGTTGGCAGGCTCCAGTGACGGGCATGAGGTGCCAGGATCAGCACGACAGTGTGGGGAATGAGTGGGTGTAAGGGGAAAACTACAATCCAGGGTTTGGGCTTCTGTTGAGCACTGGATGTCCCAAACAGGTGAGATTTCCACTTAGCCCACAAAAAGATTGCTCTGTTTTACATGGCAACAATGCTTCGTTGCACAAACACCTCGCACCCCAGGGAAATGCCCAGTGGCAGCAGAGGACCCTTAAGTGGCCTTTTTTAAAAATTCGTTCATATGAAGTGGGTGTTGTTGTCTGGGCCAGCGTTCATTGCCCATCCCTAGTTGCACTCGAGAAGGTGAGCTAGTTTCTTGAACAGCTGCAGTCTATTTGATGCAGGCAGACTCACAATGCCAAGAGGAAGGGAGTTCCAGAATATTGACCTAGTGAGGAACTGCAATATATTTCCAAGTCCAGGTGATGTGTAGCATGTGGAGCAATGTTTCCATGTATCTGCAGCCTTCGACCTTCTAGATGGCAGTGATCGCGAGTTTGGAAGATGCTATCTATGGAGCCTTGGTGAGTTACTGCAGTGCATCTTAACGATGGAACACACTGCTGCTACAGAGAATCTGTGGTGGAGTGACTGAATGTTTATAGATGTGGTGCCAATCAAGCAGGCTGCTTTGTCCTGAATGGTGTAAAGCTTCTTGAGTTTTGTTGGGGCTGCACCCATCCAGGCAAGTGGGGGTACTCAATCACACTCCTGACTTGTGTCTGTAGATAGTGGATGGGCTTTGGGGAGTCAAGAGGTGAGTTACTCACTGCAGTATTCCTAACCTCCGACCTGTTGTTGTAACATGGATGGGAGCCAAATAAGGAGCTCTAGCACAACTTGGGAGCAATGAGGAGAACAGATGAATGCCTTGTGCGCACTTTGTTTATGCGGAGCTGGTAATCTTTCAAGTAAGCTCCTTGCTGCAGTTGGCATCTTGTTATTCTATCAACATGTTGAAGATGGGTTTCCGATAGGTCTGGAGAAGGTGCTCAGACACCAGCGAGGGTGTCTACAGCGACAGAGGAAAGCTGAATCCTCTGCCGCATTGCATAGCAGAGAGGATTACAGATTAAAAAGGACGAAGAGGCTTATGACTTATTTTTGGATGAGGAAGAGATAGAAGAAGAAGCTGGGCAATCATTGCCAGACAGACATTGAAATTAAGTGAATACATCCATTAATGGTTGACTGGCTTCCAGACTTATGGAGGCCCAGAGGTTAGGGGCACAATGTTGCTGTTGCAAAAGAGGTTGGGTTTTCAAATGTACTCGTGATCCTATGGATAATCCAACGTATTTAATAGAACACAGTCCAAATAAACAATTGTAAAGCTGACAGAAATGACAAATTTACACTCCATACTTAAGAGCTAAATTGAACTATCTTGCGCTAGGAGCTTAATAAAGAAATTACAATATAAGAAAATGTTGAAATAGGTCAAATTCCTGTAAACCTACATTTTTTTACAAGCCTAGACAGTGTACAGTACATAGCCTGAGCACTATGTTGTACATTCATTGATGACTCAGTGTAACAGACCAACCTCTTAAAATATTTTTTTAAAATTCTTTGATCTTTCATCAAAACTGCAGATAGATGTTGGGTCCAATCCAATGCAGAAGGTATCAGGAAAGCAACCAAAAGCTTTATCAACAAGTCGCCTTTGAAACAGACAATGCCTTGTTTTGTGGGTTAGGATTATTTACCATGTACCATTTCATATGGGATGCTGCAACATACAATGAACACGCACACCAGGACATTGGCCAGGCCAGTAGATCAATCCTGGGTTTTAACCCAGATTTAGTTGTTAAAGAAATAATGAAAATGCCTCATTGTGCACTTAGCATAATGGTTTCGCGTAAAAAACAAAGTAGTGACCTTTCTGGGGATCTGCAGTATGATATTGTTAACATATGCAGTTACTGTTTCATACTGGGTTGAAATAAATCTGACAAATAAAGACAAAAGAAGTCTTTCACAAGACTGAACAAAGCAAGCAGTAAAGCGTTATAAGGCTCATGGGATACTAAAGCATGAGTGGGAGTGAGATAAAGAACTTCAGCATAACTTTTATAGGGAACAAAGAGGAGAAAAGATGAATGCATAATACATGCCCGCAGTTGTCAACTGATGGCATATTGTTGTCCCACAACCCAAAACCTGATTTTCCAGCAGCATCATAAATTTAATAAATCACCAGCTCCAGGCCAACAATTAGCATCCTGCATCAAGACAAGCCAATCATCAATGCTATTTTAAGGGAAAAGCACTCAAATTCTGAAGAAGACTTTTCTGTTGTGAAGTGTCTGGAATATTTTTGGACGTGTGCCGAGGTTTATTTGGATTTGGCAGGAATTGTTGCTGTATCCCCATGGGGAGGACGGAGGCGTAGGTACTGCACACACAGAGCCAGCAACAGCTTGGGGGACTGTAGATGCAGCACATTTGAGACCCCAATAGATCAGTGTTACAAAATGATACTTTATATGATGATCTGGCTTAAAATGTTTCCTTGACTTTAAGACAAAACAGGGTAAAACTGAAGAGGTCGATTTCGCCTGAACCCTGCTCAGAAACATCAAGTGTGATTTTGTTAGCATGGAGACATAGGCCCATGTGGATGCCTACAGAAACTCAAGCAATAGTTTTCAAAACTTGACACAGATTGGCACAACAAGCCTTCCCGGGCATGGGCTGTCAGGAGTGAGAGACCCAGGAGAGTTAGAGAACGAGGGAGATAGGTAGAGAGAGATAAATGAACAAAAAGAGAAAAATGCTACTGAGAGAAGCAAGGGTTAGTGGTGGCAGAGATTGTTGTTGTGTCAAGCAGAAAGCTGGTGGGAGGTGGTTTTCCATTTTATGAGATGATGAAACTTGATGTTCTTTGAAGATTCTATAATTCCTAAAGGGTAGAAATTGCTGGAGAAACTCAGCTGTTCTGGCAGCATCTGTCATTTCGAGTCTAGTGACCTTCTTCAGCAGCTTCTGTTTTTGTTTCAGATCTTCAAAATCCGCAGTTCTTTATTTTATTTTAATTGCTAAAGTTTGCCTTGCTGCAGGAGGTAACAGAAAACTGAAGAAACCAACTTCTGAAAACACACTGACAGACTTGATCCAACGAGGCAGGGGACCTGTTTAAATTCCAGGTGGAATCTGGATTGAACCTAAACGGTTACATAACTACTGAAAGCGTGGTGTAATGTACAATCATGGCATATAAACTTCAGTTGTATTAATTACTTAATGAGGAAAGCACCTTTTCTGTTATTTGCTGTAATGGTTGCCTGCGAAATAATGTTTATTTCATATTGATATTTAGTTTGTTTGTTACAGTAAAAGTCTTAAAATATGGAGATAACAAGGC
>JAHRHZ010000139.1:40356275-40367000 GCA_024137785.1 Ginglymostoma cirratum
ATTTTTGATTTCTGATGAAGGGTCTAGGCCCGAAACGTCAAGTTTTCCTGCTCCTACGATGCTGCTTGGCCTGCTGTGTTCATCCAGCCCCATGCCTTGTTATCTCACATTCTCCAGCATCTGCAGTACCTTTTATCTCTTAAAATATGGGATTGTGTTGAGTGATTCTTTTCATTTGTCATTCAGAAATTCATATTTCATTTTAGAAGTTATGGTAACAACAGGGAGAGGGAATGAAGACTTCAGAAAAAGCAATCCCACCTGTGCTCCTTAACAACGGCTGGAGGTTTCCTGGAAGTCAGTCAACAAGTCCAACATCTAAATGTGCATGTTCATCAGCATGTTCCTTTGCAGCATCCATCAAAGTTTGATTCTGAGTCCTTTACAGCTGTTGTTGTCTTACCATACCTCCCAGTGGGTTGGCACATGATGTTCTCTTTACATGAGTCTGGTTTGTGCCCTGAAATCTCACTGTTTGTTAATTGCAACACTATGACAGCTTCAAGTACATGCAGTACCACTATCTGAACTGGTTGCTGCAAGCATCAGATCAAGTGATAGAATCTCTTTATCAGTCCTGTGCTGTTGCTAAATCTCTTACTCTCTCTCTCTCTTTCTCTCTATCTGAGACTGCTATGACTGGGCAGGTAATAATCCTTGGTTACAAAAACAGAAATTGCTGGAAAAGCTCAGCAGGTCTGGCAGCATCTATGGAGAGAAATTAGAGTTAACATTTTAGGTCTAGTGACCCTTCTTCAGGACTGATTTTAGCTAGAAAAATGTATAGAACCATAGATTCATACAGCATAGAAACAGACCCTCTGCTGAAGGTGGGGTGGGGTAGTAGTGGGGGGAGGAGTAAACATTAGGTGGCGATGGAGCCCGGAGAGACAGAACAGCGATTGGGCAGACAAAGGGAATTGGTAAAGGTCGGATTGGGAGAATCAATAGCTGGTAATGGGGTCCATTAGTGGCTGACAATAGGGTGGTTGTGGGAGCAGCCCATGTGCTGGCAGGGCCTGGTGCAGGAGGTTGTGGTAAGGATTTGGGAGAAGGTGTTCTGGTCCTTTGAACTTGATATTGTGTCCTGATGAGCAGAGATGAACAGAGATGCTCCTATGATGCTGCTTGACCTGCTGTGTTCATCCAGCCCCATGCTTGTTATCTCGGATTCTCCAGCATCTGCAGTACCTTTTATCTCTATATCAGAGATGTAATCAAGCCTGCTAACAAGGGGGGAGCTGTTGTTGTCTGACATACTGAGCTTCTACACTCCAGTTTGCTTTCAGTTCTCTGCCACTTCATCACACCATTGTGTTCCCTGGTCAACATCTCTGTCTCAGGCTTGCTGCAGTGTTCCAGCGAAGCTCATGCAAGCTGGAAGAACAGCGTCTCATTTTCCACCTGGGAACCCTGCAGCCTCCATCAGCTCTTGATTCTCCCAGTCTGACCTCCACTTTATCTGCACAATTGTTGTTCTGTCTCACTCTGGGCTTCACCTCCATCAATCATTTTCTCCTCATGCCTCTCCCATCCCGTCTTCAATATAGATATACCAACCATTTTGTAGCTACAATCACTTCTGAAGAAGGGTCGCTGGGCCCAAAAGTATTAGTGTTGCCTTCTCTCCACAGATGCTGCCAAACGTACTGAGTGTCTCCAGTAATTTCTGTTCAGGTTTCTGATTTCCAGCAGCCTCAGTTCTTTGTCTTCAGTCTGTTTTTGTGTAGTCTGTATGCCTAGGTTTTTTAATGCAGAAAATCAGGAGAATGTTGATGCAAGGAAAAGATCAAGAAAGAGAGCAGGAGGTCTATGATAAGACAGCATAGACCAGACAGCAGGATAAAGGTCGGAGCATACCATCACAGTCAATATTCTCAGTGATGCTTTTACCACAGTATTCTTCACTATTTCCCATTGCGTGGTCTGGAGGCACCAGTCTGCGTAGCACGATGGGTCAGTGTTTAGCACTGCTGCCTGACAGCACCAGGGATCTGAGTTTGATTCTCGCCTCAGGTGACTGTCTGTGTGGAGTTTGCACATTCCCCCTGTGTCTGTGTGGGTTCGCTCTGGGTGCTCCAGTTTCTGCCCACAGTCCAAAGATGTGCATGTTAGGTGGCTTGGCCGTGCTAAATTTTTCTTAGTGTACAGTGATGTGCAGGCTAGGTGGGCCAGCCATGGGAAATGCAGGGCTTCAGGGATTGGGTGGGTCTAGGAGGGATGCCATTTGGAGGGTTAGTATGGACTTGATGGGCCAACTGGCCTGTTTCCATATTATTATGATTCTATTTGCGTGCCCCCTACCTATTCAGTTCCTTACTTTTCTATTTTGTCACCCTGCCATGCAAGAGAGAGGGGGCAAGTGTTGGGTGGAGTGTCTGTCATAGCCAAATAGCTGGAGGCAGTGAGAGGTGAATGTGAGGCTCAGTGGTAACTGTCTGAGGGCAACGTGTTGCATCTGGATCGTAGACAGGAATCTACAATACCAAGAAGTGTGACTAAGTGACTAATAGGCATGTGGTGCAATGAGTATTGAGAGAGTTTGTTGTGACAAAGGAGTGGTGGTATGCACTCTCTGATCTCAACCATCTGCACCAAATTATTCAGTTTCTTGTGTCACTGCCTCTGGCTTCTGGGTCTAGGAGCTCCCCTCCTTTACTATATGCTTCCTGCCCTTCTGATGCTGCTTCTTGAGTGCTTTCTGCACCATCCCACACAACACAGCATCATCCTCCTAACAAGGTTTGAGAAGGTATTTGCCAAAACCCACACATTCCTTAGTCACTGCCTCTGGCTCAGACTCACTCCACGTGGATTCCAATTCAAGTTTCATCCTTTGTGTTTAGTAACCATCCAGATGACGGGTGCCTCCGTGATGGATAATGCTCCTCAGACATCTTGACAACTACACTCAGTGTCACGCGTTGCCACATGCGCACTCTCAACCTGTCTCTCCATCAGCACTGCCTCACACTGTGTTAGCCTTCACCCTCCCACCTCCATTTCTACGTCATTCTCCAGTTCAGCCAATGCTCTAACAAGAACACTTCTCCTTGCCTTTCAAGCATTAAGGAATGCAAGCTGCAACAATTCAAAGATACCCACACCTCATTTGAACTTTCATCCCCTCCCCTTCCTTCTGTCTCCATCCCTTCTAAATTCAACCTTTTGTTAGGTGTTTAGTATCCCTTCTGAGTTTCCGCTCTCCGATGCTGGACATTCTACACTCAACAAGGTTTTATCCCTCTGCGTCCCTACTTAAATGAATTTCAAGCACGATGTGACTTTGAACTCTTCTTCCAATGCCTTTGCCTCCATGCCCATTTCTTTGGACAAGAGTTCTTTCCCTATCCCACAGACCACTTCACCCACCTCCAACACTCTCCCTCCACCTGGACCCCTCCCTCTGGCCATTTACTTTCACTCAACCTGTTCATCGAGAACTGTCAGCATGACATTGGTCATGTCAATTGCTTTCCCTCCCCTCACTCATTCCAAACTACCTCTCTGAACCGACAGTACTCCATGCCTCATAATCACACTGACAAAGGTGGTGCTGTTGTTGTCTTCCAGACTGACCACTATGTTGCACAGGCAGCTCTCAGATACCTCCTCCTATTTCCCCCCAGACCATAACCCCACCATTGAACAGCAGGCCATTATGCTCACAATCGACACTAATCTCATTTCAACTGGTGACTTCCCCTTCACTGCCTCCAAGCTCATAGTCCTTCCCTTGTCCAGTCCCTTCCCACTTACATCCACAATTCTTCTGTCGCTTTCCGTCAGTTTCAGAATTTTCAGTTTGCAGGCTCCAGCCGCCTCTCTTTACTATGGACGTGCAATCCCTTTAATCGTCCATCCCCACCAGAATGGTCTCAGGGCTGTCCACTCTGGCTATGCGCTCAGATCCCACATGGACCAGACAGTGGGAATATTTGCAGACATCTGTAAACTCGCTTTACTGCGATGTGAGGTTCCCACCTGCTTCAGGAAGACCACTGACATCCTGGTGCCAAAAAAAAATCAGGCAATGTACCTTAATGACTACCTCCTGGTGGCTCTGACATCCATCCTTATGAAGTGCTTCAAGAGGTTAGTAATGGCACACATCAACTCCAGCCTCCCAGATTACCTGGAACATCTGGATAACAAGGACACCTATGTCTTACTCCTACTTTAGCTCCACCTTCAACACAATAATTCCAAACAAACTCATTTCCAAACTCTGAGACCTAGGGCTCTGCTCCCCTTTCTGCAACTGGATCCTTGACTTCCTGATCCACAGACAGCAATCAGTCAGGAAAAAGCGAGAACACCTCCTTCACAATAATTCTCCACATTGGTACCCCACAAGGCTCAATTCTACTCACTATATACTCCCTATAAAATCACAACTGTGCAGCAAAATTCAGCTCTAATTCTATTTACAATTTTGCTGATAACACCATCATAGTGGGTCGGATCTTAAACAACAATGAAGCAGAATGCAGGGAAGAGATAGACAGCTTAATGACATGGTGTAATGACAACAGTCTCTCCCTCAATATCAGAAAAATGAAGGAGCTGGTCATCGACTTCAGGAAGTGAAGTGGAGGATACACAATGGTGCTGAGGCGGAGGTGTAGTCAAGAGTGTCAAGTTCCTAAGAATAAATATCGCCAACAATCTATCGTGGTCCGTTCACATTAACGCTACAGTCAACAAAGCACACCAACATGTCTACTTCTTCAGAAGGCTAAGGAAATTCATTATGTCCTCAATGACTCTTACCAAGTTTTATAGATGCACAGTGGAAAGCATCCTATCCAGATGCATCACAGCTTGATACGGCAATTATTCTGCCCAAGACACAATCCAGCCTCCCATCCATTGACTCCATCCACACTTCAAGCTGCCTTGGAAAAGCAGCCAAACAAATACCCCTCCTGCCCTGATTATACTTTCTTCCACCCTCTTCCATCAGGCAGAATATACAGAAGTTTGGAAACTCGCACCAGCAGATTTAAGAACAGCTTATTCCCCACTGTTATCAGATTTATGAATAGACTTCTCATGTATCAGAGTTGATCTTTCTCTACACCTTCTCTGTATTCTGTTCTATTACCCTGGTGTACATACGCAAGGTATGATTTATCTGGTTAGCTCGCAAAGCAATACTTTTCACTGTGTCTCAGTACATGTGACAATAATAAATCAATCAATTAAAATTAAATCAAAATTCTTCCTGGCAAAAAGGCCTGAACTGTCCCTATCCACCACCACCTTCCTCTGCCTGGCTGAGCTGTCCTCACTCTGAACAACTTCTCCTTTAACAGTTCCCACTTCCTTCAGATCAAAGCTGTGACCTTGGGTACCCACTTGGGTCCCAGTTATGCCTGATGCTTTGTTGGGTTCTTGGAACATTCCTTGTTCCAGTCCTACCCAGGTCCCCACCCACTACTCTTTCTTCGATACATCAATGACTTCATTGGTGCTGCTTCCCTCTCTCATCTGGGCTTGGAACAGTTTATTACTTTGCTTCCAGTTTCCACCCTGCTCTCGCCTCTACCTGGTCCATCTCTGACTCCTTTTTTCCCTTCCTCGATATCTCTGTTTCCATTCCTGGGGATAGGCTGACCACAGATATCTATTCCTCCAGTTACTTCAACTATACATCCTCACACCCTGCTTCCTGTAATGAATTCTTCCATTCTTCCAGTTCCTCCATCTCCATTGCATCTGTTCCCATGATGCCAACTTTGACAAGGGGGCCTCCAAAATGTCCACCTTCTTCCTCTACTGGTTCCGGCCCATCTCCCGCACTTCTGCCCTCACCCCTTCTCTTCCATGCCAGCAACAGTACCCCTTACCCTCACCTACCATCCCACCAGCATCCACATCTAGAGGATCATTAGCCACCATTTCCATCACCTCCAGCAAGAAGCCACGACCAGACACATATTCCCCGCCCCTCCCTTGTCAGCCTTGTGTAGGGACTGATCCCTCTAGGACACTGTGGTCCTCTCCTCCTTCACTCCCAATACCCCCTCAGCAACATTCCCCGGCACTTTCCTGGCAATTGCAGAAGGTGTAACACCTGCCTGTTTACTTCCTCCCTCCTCACCAAACAAGGCCCCGACACACCTTCCAGGTGAAACAGCACTATATCTGCTCTTCACTCAATCTAGATTACTGCATTCATTGTTTACAAAGTGGTCTCCTCTACAAAGGGGAGACGAAGCGCAGACTGGACATCCACTTTGCAGAACACTTACATTCTGTCCACTAAAATGACCCTGAGCCTCTGGTTTCCCGCCACTTCAACAGACCACCCTGTTCCTTGGCCAACATCTGTGTGTAGGACTTGCCACAATGTTACAATGAAGCTCAGTGCAAGCTGGAAGAACAGCATCTCATTTTCCGCATGGGGATCCTGCAACCTTCAGGACTCAATGTCAAGGTTAGGGCCTGAGTGGCTTCTTCCATGTTCTTACCCTAAACCCCACAATCCAGGCCTTGTCATCACATGGGATGCTATCACAAACAACTCATTGTCAGCCACTGATGGTCCCGATTAGCAGTTTGTGATTACCTATTACTTTGTCTGCCCAACCGTTTTTCTGTCTCTTTGGGTTACATCTCTATCTATCATTTACTCCTCCCCCTTCCCCTCACCTCTTCCCTAGCACATGTACCCACACTTTCCTTGGTACAAGCAATTCTGAAGAAGGGTCACTGGACACGAAACGTTAACTCTGCTTTCTCTCCACAAATGCTGCCAGAACTGCTGAGTTTTTCCAGCACGTTCTGATTTTGTTCATCACTCCCCCTGCTCAGTTCTATTGCTAATTTCGCCACATATTGTTCTGAAGTTCAATTTTGCATAACTTACCTTGAAGCGTATTCAGTACAGTTTGTCTTGAAGAGCGAGAGTCTGCCTTTAAGAAGAGCAGGCTTACTGGCCCATGTGGTGTCTACACAGTGCTGTTCACTCCTTAGCACTGTAGTAGTGTAAGGAGGATACCGACAGAAAGGGTCCTACTCTGTCAGTCACATTTTTGATCCAAAAGTGCGGAGCACAAATATTTAGCCCACCGGTTTAGAAAACTGGTGAGAATGGATTGAGTCACAGGTGTTTTCTGGGTGCCATGAAACACCATATGGAAGCCACTCATGGATGACAGAAACCCTTGTGATATGGAGTGCTCCACACTCCATGGGCTGGATTTGACGCACATCCATCATCCCTTGGTTGAGGAATGGTCATGATAACATTAGTTGGATGCCTAGCCCACCAACTGATCGACTCTAAAACAACTCAGTGGACAAGTGCCAGCCATGGTAGCTGGTCTGCCATATGTAAATAAACAATTAAAGCTTTATTTGGCTTGTTAACAACTCGATCAGCGGGATAATTTGCTGCCCAGGCCATGACACAGATGCATAAGGCAGGAGTAGACAGGCCTTTTATTGTTGTGGCCTGTACGTAGGGCAGAGAAGGCAAGTATCTTATTCAGCAATTGATCTGGATGTATCAGGAAGCATACACGCTTGCCTCCAAGATGTCATGTCCCCTTCCTTTGGTGTCACTTCCTCTCCAAAACCCACCCACAAACACCCTTCCCCTCTGCCGCTCTTGATCCCCTCCCTGCCGGAAAACCCTGTAGGATTCCCTTCTGCTGCAGCAACTCTCTCCTTCCTGCAGCCCGGTAGGACACATTTCTCAGCACTGTAACTGTTGGGGTTGGTGGAGCTCCTGAGGGTTGGTCTTCTTCACTCTGACAGACAAAGTTGCTGCTGCCTTCTCATTTAGGTGGCATGGTGCCTCACAGCATCAGGGACCCATGTTCGATTCCACCCTCAGACATCTGCCTGTGTGGAGTTTGCACATTCTCACCGTGTCCGTGTGGGTTTCCTCCGGGTGCTCCAGTTTCCTTCTACATCCCAAAGATGTGCAGGCTAGGCGGGTTGGCCTCGCCAAATTGCCCCGTAGTGTCCGAGGACATGCAAGCTAGGTAGGTTAGTGATGGGAAATGCAGGATTACAGGGATATGGTAGTAGGGTGAGTACGGATGGGATGTACTTTGGAGGGTCAGAATGGACTCGTTTGTCTGAATGGCCTGCTTCCACACTGTAGGGCTTCTATGATTCGTCACATTAGTTGAAGTCACATGCTAGTAGATTAGTAACCCTTTCTCTGTGATTTGTTGAAGATTGTTTGTCTACAATAAATAATTATTTCTTTCCTGTCGCTGACAAAACCCAGTGTGAATTGCTTTTGTCCTGAAATCAGTCAGTACGGCAAATTGATCTTCTTGGTAGTTTAATTTACATGTTTGTGATGGCTCGTGGAATAGTGGGGCTTAATTATTGTTATACTCTTTCCAAGTAAGCTGTAACATTAGCTACCATCATACCTTTTAATATTTTTCCAAGTTCACCGCAGCCGGCAAGCCTCTCATACCTTTATAGATTCCTTTTTTTGAGTTAAAACGATCAATTTCATATTGAAGTACATTGTGTTACAGATTAATGGATAATTTTACCTTATTATGATCACTCTTCCTTCAAGGTTCTTTTCCAGGATTATTAATTAACTTTTTTCTCATTATATAATGCTATATCTAAAATAACTTGTTCCCTGGTTGATTCGTTATCATAGTGCTCTGGGACACTATCTCATTTTCATTCCACAAATATGTTCTTCACAGCATTGGGGCTCATTCGATTTACGCAATCCGTACGTAGATTGTATACTGCATGATGGCTGAATCTTGTTACATTCGCTTTTGATTTCCTGATTTTTATCATGCAATAATTTGTTGAATGCAGCTTAAAAACACACAGAGCCTGTCATCTTCTACGTTTGCAGTAGACCGCAGTTAAAAAGGCTGAAAAACTGATGTTAGCTGTAAGCCTTGCCTGTAAATACTCCAAACAGATGGAAATAATAGAAACTACTAATTCCAGACCATAAACCCAGAATACAACATTCAGTGGTGGATGCCTGAAGTAAATTAGAAGAAGGGCGAATATTCGTACATTTAAGGAAATTTTCTACATTGAGAAGGCAAATGTAAACTTTAATCGATGTATTTAATAAACAAGCAACATGGAATTGTTTAATATTTTTGGGGCTATGGAAGTGGTAAGTAGGAGTATGGCATGCTTTAGAGGGTTATGGCCCAAAGACAGGCAGATGGAACTAATGTTATTTGGAAACCTGGTTGGCATGGACGAGATGGACTGAAGGGTCTGTTTCCGTGCTGTATGACACTATGTTTTCCTTTGGATAAAGCTGCAAAATGATGAAAATCATTAAATCAGGAGTAAATTCAGCTGAGAGAGTAAATTGAAAATCGACTGCTCAAGAAGAGTTCAGCAAATATTGGTGCTTTGAGGTAAACACAATATTTTCTATTATGCAAACGAAAATATTCTTTGAACCCTAATAATGGTTCAAGCCCACATTTTCAATTTAAAACAGTGCGAATATCTTAGAGAAGAAGCATAGGTAGGATCCACCCGTACTCCCAATATGATACAAAAGCTGCTAAAAGAAATATAGAAAGAATGTGGCATTTACAGTACTTCCTCCATATTGGAAGAAAATAAGAATGCAGTACTTGTTCATTTCAAATGATCTTTAAATGGTCAATATAATTTTTTCAGTCGAAATAGGAGGAATATTCTGAAATATTCAGACATTTCCAACATTAATTAACAGGAACTAAAGGAAATTTTTTACAACTAAAATGAGAATTGGAGTTAAAAATTCTTCACTCAAAACAACAAAGCTTCCTAATGTCAAAACATTATAAGTAATCCATCTTCAACGTTCACTATAGAAAATAATTACAATTTTTTTAAAAACTTGCTGAAGAAGATACATTTAGTACAATTGAAATTATTATACAGTTTGAAGAATTGAACAGTAAAACCAGCTACATTCACAAGCAATTTAAAAGACTGTATGAAGCTACACACATCCGCCAGAGAACTGCAAAGCAAAGACAAATGTTATGATTACAGTGAAAGGATAAGTTAGATTCTAGACTGAAACCTGATTTGATAGACGATATATCTAATTAATTTTTATTCAGTTAGTTAACTTGGTGGTTATTCACTGAAGCATATTCACAAGAGACCTGACTGTCCTTCAAGAAAAAGAGTTTACTGCATAAAACAAAGAAAAATAAAGCTTTATATGAAATGTTAGAAAGATAATAACACAGACATTAAAACAAATTTCCTAACAATATCCATTACAGAACCTCAAGTTTAGAGAAATTACACCACTGTCTCAAACATTCAAGTTTCTACACGTCTGCCTCCTTCCAGTTTCTCTTTCTTAAAGTGTAGAGATAATTTTGTGATTCTCTGAGTCTGATGGCATGAACTTTTCTCAATTCTGATGGCCCAAACTTCTTTCAATTTGAAAAACCTGAATATTTCTACCCCAAGCTAGAGGGAAGATAAAATAAAACACTGCTACTGCAGTGACCAGTTGCTCTGAATTGAACTAAAACCTGCTGGAAGAGAAACAAAAGCTTGCTCCTGAATGCAGCTCTTAATTCTTCTCAACTAGAGATAAAAGGTACTGCAGATGCTGGAGAATCCGAGATAACAAGCATGGGGCTGGATGAACACAGTGGGTCAAGCAGCATCACAGGAGAAGGAAAACTTGACGTTTCGGGCCTAAACCCTTCATCAGAAATTTCTGATGAAGGGTTTAGGCCCGAA
>JAHRHZ010000139.1:40377250-40449533 GCA_024137785.1 Ginglymostoma cirratum
GTCCTCCCTGGACTGACCTATCTCCTCCCTACCCCCCTACCTACACTCACCTTTACTGGCTCCATCCCCGCCTCTTTGACTTGTCTGCCTCCTCTCCACCTATCGTCTCCTCTATCCATCCTCTATCCGCCTCCCCCTCTCTCCCTATTTATTTCAGAACCCTGTTCCCCTCCCCCATTTCTGATGAAGGGTTCAGGCCCGAAACGTCAAGTTTTCCTGCTCCTATGATGCTGCTTGACCTGCTGTGTTCATCCAGCCCCATGCTTGTTATCTCTCATTTACATAGCTGGTCGAGTTGAGTTTCTGGTCTTTGGTAACCTCCAGGATGTTAATAGAAGGGGATTCAGTGATGGTAATGCTATTAAATGCTAAGGATTAATGGATTGAAATTCTCTGGAGATGTTCATTGACTGGAACTTATACGGTGCCGACTTAGCAGCATCATAGGGGCAGGAAAGCTTGACGTTTCGGGCCTGGACCCTTCTGATGAAGGGTCCAGGCCCAAAACGTCAAGCTTTCCTGCCTCTATGATGCTGCTTGGCCTGCTGTGTTCATCCAGCTCCACACCTTGTTATCTCGGATTCGCCAGCATCTGCAGTACCTTTTATCTCTGGTGCAGATTTTGCCACTTGTCACCCAGAGTCTGGATGTTGTCTGGCTTTGCTGCATTTGAACACAGATTGCTTCAGTCCCTGAGGAATTTGAAATGGAACTGAGCATTGTTCAATTGTCAGTGAACATCCCCATTTCTGACCTTATGGTGTTGGGATGATCGTTGATGAAGCA
Source organism: Ginglymostoma cirratum (assembly GCA_024137785.1). Classification (NCBI taxonomy): domain Eukaryota; kingdom Metazoa; phylum Chordata; class Chondrichthyes; order Orectolobiformes; family Ginglymostomatidae; genus Ginglymostoma; species Ginglymostoma cirratum. The sequence continues at coordinate 40,378,037 of JAHRHZ010000139.1, forward strand.
GCTGAAGATGGCCAAGAGACTCTCCTGAGGAACCCTGCAGACATGTGTAGGATTGAGATGATTGACCTCCAGCAAACACAGCCATCTTCCTTGATTGGTATCCCTGAAACCCATTGATTCCAGCTTTGCTAGGGTTCCTTGATGCCACTCTTGGTTGAATGCAGCCTTGATATCAAGGACTGTCACTCTCACCTCACCTCTGGAATTCAGCTCTTTTGTCTATGCTTGAACCAAGGCTGTAGTGAGGTCAGGAGCTGAGTGGCCCTTATGGAGCCCAAACTGGGTGTCACTGAGCAGGTTAGTGCTGAACAGGGTCTGCTTGATAGCACTGTTGATGACACCTTCCATCACTTTACTGACTATCAAGAGGAAACGGATGGGGAGGTAATTGGCCAGGTTGGATTGAACCTGCTTTTTGTGTACAGGACATACCTGGGCAATTTTACTCATTGTAGATGCAGTGTTGTAACTGTAGTTGAACAGCTTGGCTAGGATGTAGCACATTCTAGAGCACAAGTCTTCAGTGCTACTGTCAGAATGCTGTCACAATCCATATCCTTTGTAGCATCCAGGGTCTCTAATCATTTCTTGATATCACTTAGAATGCATCCATTTGGATGAAAACTGGCATCTGTGACACGACAGAGCTCAGCGGAGATCGAGAATGATCACCCGCTCAGTACGTCGGGCTGAAATTTTTCCGAATGCTTCACCTTTGCCTTTTGCACAGATACGCTGGGCTATTCCATTATTGAGGAATGGGATATACGTGAAGCCTCCCCCTTCTAGTGAATTGTTTAGTTGACCACACCATTCACGACTGGATGCGACCGGACTACAGAGCTTAGGACTATTGTTTGTGGGATTGCTTAGCTTTGTCCGTGATGTGCTGCTAATGCTGTATAGCATCAACGTAGTCCTGTGCTGTAATTTTACTGGGTTGACACTTCATTTTCAAGTATACCTGCTTCTGCTCCTGGCATGACCTCCTGCACTCTCCATTGAACCAAGGTTGATCCCCTGGCTTGATCGTAATGGCAGAGTGGGGAAATATGTAAGGCTATAAGGTTATTGATTTGGTTTGAATACAACTTATCGATGCCCAGTTTTGATCTGTTCGAAAACTGTCCCCACTTAGCACAGCGAATGTGCCACACACCACACTACAATCTGAAGATTCAGAGTGCATTCTAGATGGTGCAAAAGGAAATCTGCTGAAAATGGTCGGGCTGCTAAAGTTATGGAGAGACAACAAGGGTAGGAAAATTTCAATAGATGAACAACAAAGTCTGAAATTCAAATGTCACTGTTTTAGTATCAATTTCTTTGTATGTCTGAAAGAACACAGTTCATAGTACAATCTAAATCCATGATGGGTTGTTGGTCAACCAATTTGAAATTAACAAAAAATGAGTCAATTCCTTAACTTTCACAAATTACGATCTGAAAGACAACAGGTTATGTACTTTTCTCATGTAAATGAATTGCAAGGGAAATTCTCAGTTAACACGGACGTTCACGAATGAGGTGAGAGCAGCGCCCAATTTAGCTGAAGAACAACCAGCTTGTACTTTTTATAAATGCAGTAGTTTAGAGGTAATTTTCCCCTATTCTACCAACCCTTTCCCTCAACTGCCCCTTTGTGACTATTGAGCTCAGTAAGTCTCTCTCCCGATGCAATCCCTGATTCATCCACCTATCAACATCCCATCAAGCTCACCCCAGCCCCACCACCCTTCCTCTGTTTATTTCTGGGATCCCCTCCAATTCCCCAGTCCTGATGAAGGGTTTTGGCCCAAAATGTTAACCTTCCTGTTCCTCAGTTGCTGTCTGACCTGCTGCATTTGTTCTTCTTCACATTTATTGACTTTACATGTAAAGTCCCTTAGAACTGGGACTGTGGTTGCTAAGTCCCAGCTTCTCACATTACATGGAAAGGTCACAATTGTTTATAAAAGATCTAATTGTCCTTTATCATCCTTATGCTGTGAAGAAAATCACATAGATCAAATATCCATTTACAGGGCATTAAATTTAATAAGTTCTTGGGGGCTATTAGTTATATTTGGTTCCTACAATGAAGCAATTCCTGAATGTGGAATTTTAATCTACTTGATTCTTGTCAGATTGTATTCACTTTGACAGTCCAACATGTCAATGAGATCGCATCTGTAAGGATTGAGTTCAATAAATTTGACGCGAAGCACAGGGTGAACAAGTTTAAGATTTATTGCTCACATTGTGAGAGTTCGAGAGACTATATGTTACCAGCTTTCTGAAAACTAGCTGTTGGTGAGGGGCTTCATAAACCGCGAGTAGAAAATGTTGGCATGGGAGACTGATGTCTTTCCAGCGTCATGGGATGTTCTCAGTGATGGGAATTTCAGTGCTACGGCTGCCTACCAACCGGAAACAGACAGCCAGAGGTCACAAACCAGAAACGTAAATGCCATTTCTCTTTCCACAAGTGTGCTGAGTATTTCCAGTAGTACTTGTTTTGAAACCAATTAATAGGCACTTCCTGGCAGTACCAGAGTTTTACCTGTATTGTGGGACACACCACCTGGGCGGAGTGCCAGATAAATTATGACAGCCTTACAGTCAACTCTCAGAGAATTCAGTAAAGACCTTACCATGACAGCCTGTCTCCAGCAGCCTCCAGATAGCAGTGGTCACCCCATCAGCTCCAATGCTGGAGGAGTCACTGAGACATGCATGACTGGTCCTGGCGTAGTACAAAAAATTATAAAGATTTGGAAGAAGGATCACTGGACCGAAACATTAACTGTGCTTTCCCTCCACAGAAGCTGTCAGACCTGCTGAGTTTCTCCAGCAATTTTTATTTTTGTTGCAAAAATGCCATAACTGGCCTTTGAGGGCGCCTCATCACAAAGACCTCCTGGTCTCTGAAGCCTCAGCAGTGACTACCACCATCACTGGTGCTGCTGAGCTACCACACCTCAGATTGAGCATCATTAGTAAAGTCTGGGTCAGGGTTTCAGTGTTCACTTGCACATCTTGCCTTGAGTCCCAGCAGCAGGATTTCCTCAATTCCTGTAAAATTCTGGTTGAGGTGTTACTTTTAAAGTACCGTCATGTTTGGAGGGAAAATAAAGTTGTCTTTTCAAATGTCTTCAGCAATACTCAATAACCACTATAGTGGTTGACCTAAAGAAGCAATATTCTTTTAATTTCACAAGCAATTAAAATTTGCCTGTACTCTAAAAGGTGCTTTAACAGTCAAGAGAGTGACTTTCAGTTTTACAAATTAATACTTGTGATAGTTCTGCGGTGTACCATTTCTGCGATTGTTAAGGATAACTTTCATGGATGTTAATAATTGTTAACTTGTGATCTATGATTCAGTGTTTTTTCATGTAACAGGATGGGGGTGTCACTGGCAAGGACAGTATTTATTGTCCATCCGAAACTGCTTTTTGAAGGTCACAGTGTGCTGTCATCTCAAATATTTCCTGGGCTGTTTCAGAGTCAATCACATTGCCAAAATATCTGGAGACACATATAGACCAGGTCAAATAAAGTAGCAGATTATTCTTCATAAGACAACATTAAAGAACCAGATGTGTTTTTTGCAAACATCTGGTAGTTGTAGAGGCTCAATCCTACACTATTTTGGCTAATTCTGATGTGTATCAGGTTTTTTTGGAGGGTTAGTTGCCACAAGATGTAATGAGCTCTCTCGCTATATCTTATAAACTCACCTCATTAATTATCTGAGATAACAAGGTACAGAGCTGGATGAACACAGCAGGACAAGCAGCATCAGAGGAGCAGGAAGGCTGACGTTTCGGGCCTGGACTCTTCTTCAGAAAATCCCGAAACGTCAGCTTTCCTGCTCCTCTGATGCTGCTTGGCCTGCTGTGTTCATCCAGCTCTATACCTTGTTATCTCGGATTCTCCAGCATCGGCAGCTCCTGCTATCTCAGAAGTACTATGATCTTGGTATTGCTGGATGCAGGGGCAAAACACAAAAAGACGAGACATAGCAGGGATACTGTGTACATCCAGGTTGGCACAAAGTGTGGGGGTGCTGTGACAGCAAGTGAAGAGCATGGAGATACAGTCCAGTCAAGTCCCTGAGCTGGGTGTGTGTCCCTGAGCACACAATGTCCTTGATGTAGCATTACTATGAAAGTTGTTTTTACAGCATTGAAATGCCGCCTGACCTGTTCAGTTTCTCCAGCATTCTCTGTGGTTTACTTGTAGTTTAAATTGTTAACATAACTGAAACATTTCCGTGCAAATTCCCCATGTTATCAGCAAGGTGGATGTTCAAACACCTTGTTACTCCACTGACTAATATTAAAAGGAAAGATCGAAAGAGGTGGGGAACCTTTTCCATGAGAGATGCTGAGTCTGCACAAAGTCTTTTTCTTTCTGTAATTAGGTGAGCAAATACAGTAAATGTCATGACATACTTTTATATTCTTTGATAAATTCTATTCTTCTTACTATGGGAAAGTACAAACCAAATTGGGGGAAAAAAGTGTGCAAATGGTGTAAACTGAGAGGTGAAATTTACCATTGGAAAGTGTTAAATACTGTATGTAGCTAAGGATAAAGAGGCCACTAACGTACTCTGTGACTGTGTAGGAGCAGCTGCAGTAAAACAGAAGAAGTCGTAGGCATTGGGGATGTAACATGCCCAACTAGAACAGAACGGAAATAAGCAACGCTACGGAATGTGAAACTAAACACTTATATAATTTTATGTTGGTCTGGTCAGGGAGGACTGTGCTCAACTCTGACCATGAGACAAACGGGAGACATTCAGGCTCTGGTACAATACAAAGACCCATTTTTTGTTAGTTAATCATTAGTTATTCATCTAGCTAATCAATTACTTCACTGGCCCAGTAAGAACCAGGATGGTGTCCAGAGTTAAGAAATGAGTAAATTTCTTACCCTCTCCAAACTCAAACTTTGCTGAGGTTAACCTGGCAGGATGTGCCAGGGGTTAATTTAGCTCAGTTTTTGGCTGGATGCCTAGGTTTGAGATGCCGAGTGACACCAACAGCACAGGTTCCATTCCTGTGCTGGCTGAAGTTACCACAAAAGATCCACTTTTCTGAAGCTTGCCTGAGGTGTGGTAACCCCAAGGTGAAATTTGCCACCAGTTGTCTCCCTCCAATGGGAGAGCAGCTCTATGGTCCTCTGGGACTATGGTGCCTTCACAAGCACTTGAGGTGCAATCCTGAACTTGGCTTGAACCTCATAAATTTGTGAAAATTGACATCCTGTTCCAGCACCAGTGCTTGATGTAGTCTTAACCAGGGGTCAGTGCACAAGCTTTGCTGCCTGTGGGGTTGTTCATTCTTGATCAGGACAGGCCCTTGAGGTAAGTCTGGAGCTTTTCTACTGGGAGTCAGGTGGAAATCTGGACCCCACACAAGGAATGCTATAGCCTTTCTTCCTCCACCCCCAAAGTCCACTCATAGCTCTCCTCCACCTCCATATCACTCCCTGCCACTTTAATGGAAACCTTCACACACACGACTCACAGCCATCATGGTCAGAAATGAATCAGCAGCGTTTTAAACTGCCGTAGAAACCCACTCAAAGCTGTGATCCTTTCCTCCTTCCACCCCTATTACCCTCAGTGTCAGTTCAGTTACAAGCATTACCTAGTAAAAAGTGCAATGTAACCAATAAAGAGGAATCATTGAAATTTGAAACATAAACACGATTCAGCACTCAAGAAAGCAAAGGTGTGGGAGCTTAGGAACAGGAGTAGGCTGTTTGGCCCTTTAAGCAATACAATGGAGACATGTCAATATATCTGAAAGAGCGTATATACCTTTTTCAGTTCCATCGTTCAAGTTGGATGAGTGAGTCTGACTTTAATGTGTTAATAAGTCAATTGCACCTGCCCTAAAGTGTGGAACATTTCTTCCTGCGTATGACTATAATTTCCCTGAATCAACTTTTAATCAGGGCTCTGGTGGGAATGAACTCCTCATACCCACTCAAGAAGATAGTGCTTTCCAACAGGAAAATAAAGTTCCATGGATGTTGAAAACTTAAACAAAATCAAAGAGTGCTGGAAACCACATCTACACCATGTAACAGAATTGACATTTCAGTCCAAGGTCATTATTCATGAGAAATAAAGGGAGAAATGTAACAACTGTTCAGACTTTGGAAAGGGGAGGACCAAGAAGGGCAAGGAAGATGGTCTGTGATCAGGATGAAAGCAAGAGAGATTAAAGGTCAAAATTTCACAATGCAGCAAGCAAGGAGAGCAATAATGGATATAGTAAAGGTACAAAGGTTGAGTCCAGATGAGACGTGAATGTAGGAACCATCTAAAGGCAACATTATCAAGACAAGACCAGCACGGTAAAAGAAACAAGAAAAAAACACATAGAACAAGTTGAGAGTTGAGACAATAACCTAAGATTGTTGAACTGAGTGCTGAGTGCAGAAGGCAGAGAGGTTACGTTGGAGCTCTACAGAATGTTGGATAGGCCACAGCTGGAGTACTGTTCTGGTCACCACACTATAGAAAGCATACAATTGCACTGGCATGGGTACAAAGGAGATTCACCAGGATGTTGCCAGGGAGCAGTTTAGTTGTGAAGAGATGCTGGATAAGCTGAGGTATTTCTCTTAGAGCAGAGAAGGTTGAGGGGGAACCTGACTGAAATTATGAGGGACATGGACAGGGTGGATAGAAAGCAGCTGTTCCCATTAGCTAAAGTGTCAATAACAAGGAGCCACCTTTTTAAGATGAAAGGCAGGAGGTTTAGAGGGGATTTGAGGGGAAATATTTTCACTCAGAGAGTGGTGGAGATCTGGAATGCCCTGCCTGAGATGGTGGTAAAGTCTGGAATACTCATTACCTTTAAAAAGTACTTGGATGAACACATGGAATGGCATAATATTCAAGGCTATGGGAAAAGTGCTGGAAAGTGGGAATAGTTAGATTTAGGATAGTTTTGTCAGTGCAGTCATGCCAAAGGGCTTCTTCCTACTGTATGAGTCATTAATTCTAAGTAGCCTACTGTGTCAAAAGGTGAGGAGCTGTTCCTTAAGTTTGCATTGAGCTTCACTGGATCACTGCACCAGGCTGTAGATAGAAAGTTTAGAGTTGGAACTTTATGGAGAATTAGTATTAAAATAAAATAAAAGCTCAGGGTCACACCTGTGGACTTTATGGAGATGTTCCACAAGAGGTCACACAGTCAACAGTTGGTGTCCCCAGTGAGGAGGAAACCACATCAGGAACAGAGGAAATGGTGTAAAAATGCTCGTAACTCACTAGTTCACTTGAAAGGAGATTTTCTGTCCTTGGGTCGTGAGGAGGAAGGAGACTGAGGATGGGCGTTAGCTCTCCTGTGCTTGCAGATAGGTGTATTGGGAAAGGAATGGGTGTAAAGGCTGACTGAGGAGAGTGTTGCAGAGTGATTGGTCCCCGGAATTCTGAAAGAAGAGGCCAGGGGAAGCTGTGCTTGATTATTGTTTCATTCAGTTATCTAAGAGTATCCTTTCATATCACATTGGGATTTTCAGGAGGCAGGAGAAGGCATTTAAGAGCATAGACATGTTGGGCAAAATGGTTCCTCTGTGCTGACAATCTTTCTGCCAAGGGGACAGATACTGGACTTAAAGTTTGTCTGTTCTGTAACAGGAACTAACAAGTCATGGACCAAACCAGCACCAACAAGAAGAACCTCAAAGTTCTGGGCAAATGGCAGAAACACTCACAGGAAATGCTGGAAATCTTCAGCATGTCTAACAATATCTATGGAAAGAAAAATAAAGTGCAGAGTCTTCGCATGCTTTGAACAATGTGGAAAACTACAGGAAAGTAGTGGGAATGAAAGATATCAAATTTTCAACATGAGAAAAAAGTATTCCTGACTTTCTCCCTTCTAAATCCTGTTAATCATTTTTTCCTTTATTCATTCACAACATGAAAGCAACACCAGCTACATCCGTATTTATTGCCCATTGGGCAGTTAAGTGTCAATCACATTGATGTGGGTCTGTAGTCACACATAGGCCAGACCAGGTAAGGATGGTAGTTTCAGGACATTAGTGAACCAGATGGGTTTTTCCTGACAGATGTTTCATGGTCATCATTAGACTCTTTAATTGCAGAGTTTTATTGAATTCAAATTCCACCACCTGCTGTGATGGGATGGGATTTGAACATGGGTCTCTAGAACATTATCAGGATCTCTGGGTTAACAGTCCAGCGATAATACCACTAGGCCGTTACTTCCCCTAGTGGCAGTGACTTCTTTATTTCCATGTGTTTACATTTCATTAATCGATAACCTTGCCTCATTTCCATGCAGCTGCTAATTCTCTCCTCCTATCTAGTCAAACTAGACAGCAACAATTTCCGACTTAAAAGTCAGAGTGGTTACCTGATGGTTTCAGCTTACAACTTGCTTCTCTGGGCCTGGACTTCAATCTCCTTTCACCAGTATCTCCTTGAAAGCTCTACTGACTGTGTCTCATCCACCCTTTACCCACAAAATCGGCATCAGCAAACCACCAGCCTCACCATATTGCCACCACTGATCTCAGACCATCTCCAAACCCATTTCATCTCGTTAAAACTTCTCTGTGGAACTTAGGGACACCTTTGACTTGCAGGTTGCTTTGCACAGAGTGATATAGCCATCTCCTGCATTTCCTCAGGATGCATCTTATGGTTCTTAGCTTCATTTTTTTAGCACCTACTCCATTCCCACTTACTAGGAGGCTGCAGTCTCTGTGGATCGTATTGTTTTCTAGCCAGAGGGCAGTAGTTATGAAGGACGAGGCAGGTGAGAACCATTGAGTGGAGATCCTATGTGCAATGGTGAGACCGGTAGTCCGTGAATGTTTCGTGAGGTTTGCGAGCATTGGAAGATCGAGAGTGAGTGTGAGGTAGAAGAAAGGAGATGGTGGCACTTCGCCTTTCAGAGCACAAGAAATCATTGACCTGTTTCTGAAGTGCTGTGTATTCTGTCTGACCCTGGAAGTACTGACCTGGGCTGTTCCAGGTCAGCCATGCGTGGTGCCTTAGCCTCCTCCAGTGGGGAGACGATGGTCCTGCTCTTGGCCACCCTCTTTCCCCAGGACTTGCAGGATCCTGGCTGGAAAGCAAGTGCAGGCCTCCCTTTCTGAGATATTTCAGTTTCCTAAGAGGACAGTACATGAAATATTTCCTGCCTTGCAGTAGCAGAAATGCCGTGCAGCTGGGCTTTCAGTACAGCAGCAGCAGCTTGTAGACTGGAAAGGCCCATCAGCGATGGGAATTTCACGTCTCCCATGTACGATTGCACAAGAAGACACCAAAGCGGTCATTTACATAATCAATGAGATGAGGAGCAGAGGAATAGGAAAGAAAACGAGTTCTGAGCCATAACGGGACACCCACTATGAAACTCCTTGAAATTATCAATGCCTTGAAATGGCTAAATCTAGCCCAGAGGTTCATTTGAAAGAGTTTTCATCAGAACTCTTTGAATAATTCCTTTTTTATTAGCATGTATGAATAAATTGGAAAAGGGAGGATGGGCATTCCAAGTCTTTACTCTCTAGAATTTCAACGAATGAGTGGTGACCTTGTTAAAACTGACAAAATCTTAAAAGCATAAACACAGTAGATATAGGTAAGATGTTTCCCCTGGTTGGGGGAGTCGAGAAGCAGCGGGGCACAAATTAAAAATTAGAGAGATCCCAATTGGACCCGAGATGAGGAGAAATGTTTTAATGCAGAGGGTAATGAATCTTTGGAGCTCTCACCAGAGACGGCTGTGGGAGGTTTTTTTTGCCTATGGTTAAGGTCAAAATAGGTCAATTTTTGAATACCAGTGGTGTCCAGGATTGTGGGGATAGATTGGGTAAAAGACTTTGGTTTGTTCAATCAGCCAAAGAATAGTGAGGCAGACTCGAAGGGCTGAACCAGGATATTACTGTACACAACCCAAGGAAGATGGGTTTGCTGGAGAAGGAGGGGCAATAGGATTAAGGTGATGAGAGTGACGGGCAGCTGGATTAGGGCCCTGGGGGTGAGGAGCAGCAGGATTAGGGCCTTGTGGGTGAGGTACAACAGGATTAGGGCCCTGAGGCTGAGGTACAGCAGGATTATGGCCTTGTGGGTGAGGACCAGCAGGATTAGGGCCCTAGGGGTGAGGTACAGCAGGATTAGGGCCTTGTGAGTGAGGTACAGCAGGATTAGGGCCCTGGAGGTGAGGTACAGCAGGGTTAGGGCCATGAGGGCGAGGAGCAGCAGGATTACGGCCATGAGGGTGAGGTACAGCAGGATTAGGGCCCTGGGGGTGAGGAGCAGCAGGATTAGGGCCATGAGGGTGAGGTACAGCAGGATTAGGGCCATGAGGGTGATGTACAACAGGATTAGGGCCATGAGGGTGAGGTGCAGCAGGATTAGGGCCATGAGGGTGGGGTACAGTAGGATTAGGGCCTTGGGGGTGAGAGGCAGCAGGATTAAGGCCACAAAGGTTAGGAGTAGCAGGATTAGGGACTTGAAGGCAAGGGGCAGTAGGATTAAGGGCATGAGGGTGAGGGGCAGTAGGATTAGGGCCATGAGGGTGAGGGGCAGTAGGAGAGGCAGCCACCACAAGGTGAGGGGATCAGAGAAGTGACTGCAGGTGGAGGAGCTCCAGCAGAATACTGAATATCAGAATAAAGGGCCAAAGGATGCCAAGTGTCACCAAATCCTGGGCTCTCATTCTGCTCGCACTACAGTGTTGAAGTGTTGGGAATGTGGTTTGTGCTGACTAACAGCTACATGTCGAAGATTAGAAAGCATTTCCATAATCTTAGGGGACCACTACATGGACAAAACAGGAAGGATGAAGTGGAAAACTGTGAAGGTATTACATTTCTTGTTCATTTTTTTTCCACATATGAAACATGCAGCAAAGACAGACAGAAGGAATCAGGAGCAGGTTCCATTAGGTTAGGTGCTGGCAGCAAAAACTGCCCACTACTTCCTGTCTAAGCCACACATCATCCTGATTGGAATAATGTCACTCTTCCTTCACTGTCATTGAGTCAAAATCGCAGAACGCACTTCCTAAAAGGATGGAGGATGCACTTAACGCCCAGCAGCCCTACCCCCATGAACTGCAGTGGTTCAAGAAGGCAGATCAGCACTATCTTCTCTGGGCAGTTCGGAATGGGAATAAATGTTGACCTAACCAGTGAGGCCCTCAACCAATGAATAAATTTTAAAACATGGAATCTATCACTTGTACTCGCTAGCCCACATATATTAACTTGGAGGGTCAGGTCTTATGAGGAGTGACAAGTTTAGTAAGATACTGGTAGTGGCAGGTTGGGAACTTGAATTCAGTTTAATAATACATGAAAACAAAGAAAAAACTGTGACAGTAAAAGTGGCTGTCAGATTCCTGGAAAAACCCAGTTGTTTCCCTTGTGTCTTTTAGAGAAGGAAATGTCTGTCTCCTGTCCTGTGTAAAAGTCAGAGAGACTAAAGACAGTGTGTTTCCTTCCCTAGACCTCTGTGGTTAAAATAGTCCCGGAAGGTGGTCTAAAGCTACTTCTTCAAGGTGTCAAGGGTAAAGAACAAATGTTCTACCTTGCCAGTGACGTCCATGTCTCAAACAGTCTTTGTAAATTGTCCCAGTGTGAGTCACAGATCATAGAGAAGCTGGAGGATGAGGCATTGTACAGTTTAGGGCATCATATACTCATATGGAGAACAAAAAGATGTCAGCTCTTTATTCTCCCATGACAAGATGTAAATGGATATAGCATCCAAATTTCATGCAATCACTGCAAAGGCTTCAAAGATGTACAGCAAATGGAAAACATGATGGGTGACCTTGAAATTAATTTTAGCTGCACTAAGAGGATCCCTGGAGTTGAGGAACATTATGGAGCAGATATTACTCCAGCAACACATACAAAGGAACACTGAGATAGTGTCATAGAGTCATACTGCACAGAAACAGACTCTTCAGTCCCACTAGTCCAGGTAAACAATGTTCTCAAATCAAACTAGTTCCATCTGTCTGTGTTTGGCCCATATCCCTCCAAATCTTTCCTATTCACGTACTTAGCCAAATTTCTTTTAAATCTTGTAACTGTACCTGTATCCACCACTTCCTCTAGCAGTTCTTTCCGCACATGAACCACTCTCTGTGTGAAAAAGTTGCCTTTCATGTCCTTTTTAAGTCTTTCTTCTCTCACCTTAAAAATATGCCCTCTAGTTTTGAAGTGCTCTACCCAAAGGAAACTACCTTTCCTTTTCACCTTATCTATGCCCCTCATGATTTTATAGATGTCTATAAGGTCACCTTTCAACTTCCTATGTTCCAGTGAAGAGAGGTCCCAGTCTATTTTTGTAACTCAAGGCCTCCATTCCCAGCAACATCTGGTAAATCTTTTCTGATGTGTAGCTTTCTGTATTGCCTGCTTGATCCTCCTCATCCTTCCCATCCAACAGTCTAATTGTGGAATTTCCCGCAGAGAAATCTATTTTGCAATCTTGCTCTTTACTTCGGTAAAATTCCCCAAAGATGGCACATTTCAAAGGATACTTCTAAATAAAAATTGGCAGTCAAAAATAAAGAGCAGGATACTAGAAATATAAAAAAAAGTTATAAGTTTCCATCCAACAGCACAGAAATTTATCATTAAGACCCCAGCATCAGCTTCCCTCAGCTCTGTTCAATAATGGGATTAGTGAGGATACAGGAACAAGGTACTAGTGGAATTTAGGACTGTTGCAGTCACTTTGGTTTAAATCTATCATTCCTATAACTGCATTGTAGTTACTAAGGGCTCATCTTACTCTTTGCTTCACTTCCAGTAGAATTTAGAGAAGAGTTAAAGGCAGTATAAAAGGATCAGTTGCTTAACAGCTGCACTAAATCTTATTTATATTTACACATGATGAATCAGCGGTGTGGCAGATCTATATCTTTCCCTGAATACCTAACTGTAACAATGAAGAGCCACAGGAGATCATTTATCAATAGCATCATGTGGCGGCACAATGACTCAGTGGTTAGCACTGCTACCTCACAGCGCCGAGACACAGGTTTAATTCCAGCCTCGTGTGGAGTTTGCGTATTCTCCCCATGGCTGTGTGGGTTTCTTCCAGCTTCTCTGGTTTCTTCACACAGTCCAAAGGTTAGCTGGATTGGTCATGCTACATTGCCCACAGTGTGCAGGGGTGTGGACCTGGGTGGGTTAGCCGTGGAAAATGCAGGGTTACAGCAATAGGATGAGTCTAGTGCGATGCTCTTCAGAGGGTTAGTGTTGGACCCAAAAGGCCTATGTTCAGAGATTTCAGTGTTCATTTGTGCATGTGCAAATATTTCTGGAGTTAACATCTGCTCCATGACGTTCTTCAACTACTTGAATCCTTTTAGTGCAGCCAAAAATAATTTCAAGGTCAGCCATCATGTTTTCCATTTGCTGCACATCTTTGAATTCTTTGCAATAACTACATGGAGTTTGGACGCTTTATCTGTTTCTATCTTGCCATGGGAGAATGACAGATCTGACGTCTTTTCATTTTCCATTTGAGTATATGATGCCCTAAAATGTAAAATATTTCATCCTCTAGCTTCTCTGTGATATGTGTCTAACATATCAAATCATTCTCCTCACATTTCACTCGCAGCAGAAAGAAATATCCTATTTTAACTTGAAAACATCAGAAATTTAGGAGCTGGGGATTCTACTGCTTAGACCACAGCCAGGGACTTGGCAGTTTTGGTGAGCATAATCAAAAAACATTCTTCAGATGGTGAATGTTAATACTCGGAATGCTACTGCAACAATATCTATTCATTGTGCAGGGTGGGAAGAGAACTTGTATGAAGCAAAAACGCAAGGGCAGACTAATCAAGGCCAATTGGCCTTTCTCCGAGCTTTTACCTATTCAAGGGCTTTGTCAGATCCCATGGTTTGGTTATTTTCCCACGTTTCATCCTTCATTCTTTATCCATATGAATCATCAATTCAGTGTAATTCCATGTGAATCTAGTGGAGTTTTGACAGTGATTGAAAATTAAATTTACAGATAAGAGTTGCCCAAATTGGGTAAGATTATAGAGGTACCTTATCTCAGGATAGTGATGATATGCACAGTTACATCCATGATGGTGACAACTTAACAGCAATATTCCCTGATTTGTTGACCATTCACATGGATAACCCATGCAAGGTGAAGGTGGGAGGATGATAGCCACACAGGTTCTGACAAAGGACTTTGAAGACAAGAAGGCTAAAAGGAGATTTGATAAAGGTATTCAAGATCATGAGGTGTCCAGGCATAGTGGACAGAGAGAAACTGTTTCCCACTCATAATTGGATCGAGAATCAGAGGACCCAGACTTAAAGTCTTTTAAAAAGAAGCGAATGTGAACTGAGAAAATGTTTTCACACAGTGTGTAGTTAGGATTTGGACTGTGTGACGATGCTGTGGCTTTAAGAGGTGTGCTGCGTCTGAGTTTCTTTTAGAGGGAGATTGGGGTCCAGGGGAGGAGCAATCTGTGGTAATGTAGACAGCTTGTAAGGCCTTGTGGTTTTTTTTTTAAGTTGGAACAATAGAAGCAGCCAGGATGTGTGAGGCTAGCTCTCACAGACCAGGATTTCTAGTTTTTTCAGGTTTAACTTAAAGCTATTGCTGTTGACATCACAACAGGATTGGAAATTGTAGTAAATGTCACCTGGCTGCTACTGTCTCTGGGTTTTTGCTTGATTTTTTTTCCCCTCTCTTTCTGCTGCTGAATTGCACGTGAGACAAACTGTTTCCAACTTTGCCTTTTTACCAAAGACTAATGCTTATGGGATGTTACAAAATTGGAACAGTTATTTAATAATAATTACTGTATCTATTATTCTGTTAAGTTTTCCAATCAAGTGAAGTTATTCTAAGTTCTGAGATAAAAGGTACTGCAGATGCTGGAGAATCCGAGATAACAAGGTGTGGGGCTGGATGAACACAGCAGGCCAAGCAGCATCATAGGAGCAGGAAAACTTTTTAGACGTTTCGGGCCTAGACCCTTCATCAGAAATGGGGGAGGGGAAGGGGATTCTGAAATAGAGAGGGGGAGGCGGATAGAGGATGGATAGAGGAGAAGATAGATGGAAAGGAGGCAGACAAGTCGAAGAGGCGGGGATGGAGCCAGTAAAGGTGAGTGTAGGTAGGGGGGTAGGGAGGAGATAGGTCAGTCCAGGGAGGACGGACAGGTCAAGGGGGTGGGATGAGGTTAGTAGATAGGAGATGGGGGTTGGGCTTGAGGTGGGAGGAGGGGATAGGTGAGAGGAAGAACAGGTTAGGGAGGTGGAGATGAGCTGGGCTGGTTTTGGGATGCGGTTGGGGGAGGGGAGATTTTGAAGCTTGTGAAATCCACATTGATACCATTGGGCTGCAGGGTTATTCTAAGTTCTTCTTTCTTTTGTTGTATTTTAACTGTAATGTTTGAATAAATTGTGTTTTGCTTAACACTGAGTAGTTTGACCAATCAAATTGCATCTGGAACATAGCACTTTATATTTGCCTTTAAAATAAGAAGAGCTTATGGTCTAGGTTATCTCCTTAAAATATTTTGAGGTGGTCTGGTCTGGTTCATAAATTTATTGCTGGGGAATGTGGGTTCAACGGATACATTGAGGAGGGTATTGGATGGTTATTTAAATAGAAAGAATGCGTTAGGTTACAGGGAAATGCACTAAATCAAAATGTTCAGAGAACCAGAGTATATGCCATGGGCCAAGTGGCCTCATTCCGCACTATGACAATTCTGTGATTCTGAAAACTGTGCAACTAGATCAAATTTTGCATCAAAACCCAAAATATTGTAAATATTGCAGAACAGGATTGAAAATGAAATTCAGATCCGACTTCAGTGTAGTTTTTCAGAGGACTTGCCATAATGAGATGTGAAATAATCCTACCTAGCCTACAGCATTATATTGTCCATGCAATAATATTGTTCACCATGTTTAAAAAAGACAAAGGTTGAATGTACAATAAGAATGAATGAAATATATATTGAAGCCACCAGTGTGACACACTTAGAAAAAGTCAACTGTATCCAAGTGAATTTTTTATTGTTCATTCACTATTACCCAAACCAGGTCCTCTTTGAAAACAAATTTTATAAAATCTTGAGGGGCATAGCCCTCAAGAGAGATGTTATTACACACTTCTGGAGGAGGTAGAATGAGGTCAATAGCCAAGGTCTTTGCCCCAGAGTAGGGGAGTCCTAAGTTAGATGGCATTAGTTTAAATTGAGAGGGGAAAGATATAAAGGGACATGAGAGGCACGTTTTACATGCAGAGTGTGGTCTGCCTATGGAACAAGCTGCCAGAGGAAGTGGTAGATGCAAGTAAATTGCAACATTTAAAAGGCATCTGGATGGTTACATGAACAGTAAGGATTTAGACAGATGTGGACCAAATGCTGGCTAGCGGGACTAAATTAATTTGGGATATCTCGTTGGCTTGGACGAGTTGGGCCAAATGCTTCGTTTCCATGCTGTACATCTCTGTGACTCTATGAAGCTGGTAACTTGGAAATTCTTTGTGTCTTCACACATCATTAAGTACCACAAAATGTTCCAAAAATACCCAATGGTTTTTCTGTTTACAGAAAGCCTTGACACAGACCAAAAATTTTTGATAATTTCTGGGACTCTACAGACTAAAGGAAATTAATAATTTGAAGTCTTCAAAGATCTTGATAAGGCTGACATTTCTTTCTCTTAACTTTATCATTCAAATCTATTTTTTTGCAGCTTTCCATTATATTCATTGCACAATAATTAATTACTTTTCTCAAGTTCAAGTAACATTACTAAACCACTACACACAACCAACGTCCCTTTTGTTTCAGAAGATGTCTTGTAATGTTCTACGAGGGAACAGTTCCGGAGAGTGATTCATACTACAGAGAACCATCTTGAGGGTAGGTATTTCTTGTAACATTATGAAGCTTGCTAAAGAAAATATGAATCATATAATGGAATACTATATGATATTTTAGGACAAAAACAAACATTTCTGGCAGTGTTGACTTTCTCCCCACAGATGCTGCCAGATCTGTTGCGTTTCATCTTCAATTGCTCTTTTTGTTTCAGATCTCCAACTTCTGCAGTTCTTTGTTTTATTATAGTACATTGTCTCTTCCCACTTCCCAATGCAACAGATCATAAATGGGAAAGACAATCAAACCTACAAGTATTGCATTATGGCAGTGTGGTGTAGAGTGTCAGAAGACCCAGGTTCAAGTCCCATCTCCTCCAGAAGTGTGTAATAACATCTCTCTGAACAAGTTCCTATAGAAAATATCTAAAACAACAAGATGGATGGGGATGAATCTCCAAGCAAATTAAAAGAATATAAGAAATTGGCCAAATACCTAATAGAAAAAAGATTAGGAAAGCCGGGCACAGTAAAAGAACTGCTAAAACTTTTATCAATAAACTAACAGGAAACAGATTAAAAAGGAAATAGCAGGGTTGCTGAAAGATCCCAAGGCCACGTGACATCGAATGACTCAGGTATATTAAATATACCATATTGTTTCTTCATGTACGGTTACAGATGAAACGGTGGGCAGAATCCCAGTCAGAACAAAGAGGCAAGCAACCATAGCTAAAAAACTTAGTGAGGACAGATACCAATAGATGGTAGAAATCTGAAGATGAGCGACAAAGTTTGAAGGTGTTTCATGCATACAAACTGAAAGAAAAGCAAGCAAAGTCTGTTGTATTCTCAACACTGGCTAGGGAAACCTACTAATGGCAAGGAGGAGACAGCATGGGTGAATCTAGTGATCTGTCTTGCCCAACTGAATGTCAGAAAGTTGTCAGTTCAAGTCTCCCTCCCAAAGCTCGTAATCTGTTCAGACATAGAGCTGTGTTGAGGGAGTGCTGCACTGTTGGAGGTATGACAGGAGCTATCCCTTTAGTGTTTGCACTTCAAGAGAAAGGTAGAAACTGAACTGCACATTAGACGACAGGGAAGATCTGCTGATGGCAATGCAAGTAAAGAGAGCCTTTAATTTTTAAGCGATGGAGTCAATTCAGATGGGATGTTCTCCCATTTATTAATCATCTAACAATAATGTAATTTGTCAGGGAAATGGTTTTCATCCCATTCCCGTACAATGGTGGCAGCATTACAGGAGAAAACAACATTTCCTCCAAGGCACCCCTTCCTTCTCTCGCCCCTTCTTGTCCTGCATTCACTTTCTGCTCCAGTCAAAACTAAAAATGCAATCAAGTCCATGACACCTTCAGAACACGACCAGCATCAGCAACACTCTTTGCTGTAAATTACCTGCTTAATGAGTATGGTAAGAATGTAAGAATGAAAGAAATTGCTTCCTTCTACAGTAAATGGCCAGCCCATCTATTTTTATGGTGCTATTTGAAGTATAATTGTTGGCCCATGACCAAAAAGAAAGGAGTTGTATTTATATCCTGACTTTCACAACTTCAGAATGCCCCAGCGTGCTCCACAGTCAAAATGTGTTTTGAAATGCCATCACTGTCGCAATGTAGGAAGTGTGGCAGCTAGCCTGCATATAATGTCCTCAAATAAAAATGAAATATTGACAAGATAAACAGTTCTTAGTGACACTGGTTTAGGGAAACATATAGGCCCAGCCACATAGGAACAGAAGTAGGCCATTCAGCCCATTAAATCTGCTCCACCATTCAACAAGATCATGGCTGATCATGTAGTGCAAACCACTTTCACACACTAGCTCCATGTCCTTTGAAGTCATCTGTATCCAGAAATCTATCAATTTATGCCTTGGATATGCTCAATGCATGAGCCTCCACAGTCCTCTAAAATAGAAAATTCCAAAGATATACCACTCTCAGATTAAAGAAATTCCTCCTCGTCTAAATCTTAAATGATCTACACCTTTATCTGAGATTATGCCCCCGGTTTGAGGCTCACCAGCTAGTGAAACATCCTGTCTCCATCCATTCTGTCACACCCTGTAAGAATTTTGTACACTTCAATGAGATTACCTCTCATTTTTTGAAACTCTGTGGAATAGAGTTCTCTAGACCCAATCTCATCAATCTTTCCTCATAACATAATGCCGTATTGCAGAGATTACTCTGGTGCACCACTGTTGTTCTCAGTTTTTGGCAAGTATATTATTCCATATATAAAGAGACTATACATACTCTAGGAGCCTCATCAAGGGTCTATGCCATTGCATACTTGTGTACTCAAACTCCCTTGCAATGAAGACCAACACAATAGGTGTCTTCTCTATTGATTGCTGTGCTTGCATGCTATCTTTTAGTGGCTCATGGATGAGAATACCTAAGCCCTTTGGACAACCACACATCTCAACTTCTTTTGAAATATTATTTTTTTCTACCAAATTGGATAATTTCACACTCATTCATATTATATTCCATCTGCCATGTTCTAGCCCATTTCCTTAACTCAGCCCATTCGCAACCTTCCTCACAGCCACATTTTGTCTTAATTTGGAAATATTGCAATTAGTTCCAACATTCATTCATTTATTTGGATATAGCCGTGGAGCAAGCATTGATCCTTGCAGGACTCCACTTTGAATAAGCCCATCATCCTGAGAATGACTGATTTCTTCCCTCTCTTTGCTTTCTGTTTATTAACCAATTTTCAGTTCATTCCAGTACATTATCTCCAATCCCTGGGCTCTAATTTTGTTAACTAATCTCCTGTGTTTGTCATTACAAAAGACACTGCATCTACTGGCGCCCCATTATCAATGCTACAAGTAACATCCTTAAAAAAACTATCAATGTATTTGTCAAACATGATTTCCTTTTCACAAATCTAAATTGCATGCCCAATTAAAACACTATTTTTGAAGTGTCTGATGATCATATCCTTTATATTAGATACTACAATGTTACTTGCACTAATGAAAAGCTAACAGGTCTGTAGTTTCCAACTCTCCCTCTCTCACTTGTCAAGAGTGGGGTTCCATTTGCTGCTTTCAAGTCTTCAGGAACCTTTCTAGAAGGTGTTAAAATTTTGGAATGTAACCATCAATGTATCCACTTTCTCTACAGCCACATCCGATGAACACCAGAGAGGAATTCCATGGACTTCTTCAAACAGCTCTGGGAAAATTTTGGCATCAACTGGGGACTTCAATGGGTTTATCTGAAAGACTGCACCTCTGACAGTGCATCATCAGCTCAGTACTGCAGTACGACACTGTTGGACTACCAGCCTACATATAGTTCTCAAGTCCCTGGGATGGAGCTTGAACCTACGATCTTCCATCTTGGAAGTTAGTGAGCTCCCCACTCAAATGATGCTAATGCAGATCTCCCTGGTTACCCATCATTCTTATTTTAAGTGTCAGTGAGAAATTGTAGCTATTACTCAAAATGCAGCTATTGCTCACTGGAATATTCTCTCCCTTTTATTAATGGATGGTAAATGATATGCAAAAATTTGTTGCCAATATTACTCATTAGCATCTTTCAGGTCTTATTTTAATCCTCCCCCTCCTGAATCTGAATGACTATAATAAGTTATTTGACATTTCGAATTTACCTCTGAGTTGATCAATAAGTCATTTTAAATTGTCATAAGCAAATGACAATTTTATCAACCTCCTGTACAAATAATGGAAACTATTTATAAACCCAGCAAGCACATCTTATCTGTGGAGGCATGCACTAGATGTCAAGAAAGTCCAGAATTAAATATTTCCTGATGTGTCAACAAAAGATTTGTTAATGTAACAATAATTAAACAACATTGGATGGAAATCACAAAGTTATTATACTTGTAGATGGTAGGTTTTTAAAAATGAGTTCCTGTTGGCATCTTCAATTTGTGCTACCTTATTAACTCACATAGAGCAAATTAGTGAAGGATCAGATCATTTGTTCAGGTATTTTTGGTTGAGGAGAAAATAGTGGCAAGGACGGTGGGTGAATTAACTATGCTTCTTTTCAAAGCAGGTTAGGACTGTTTCTGTGTGCAGCTTGGGCTTAAGGTTTCAAACAACAGACAACATCTCCAGAAAAGTGACATACTCTTAGTTCGCAACTGCAGTGTCCACCTAGATTATGAATTCAAGGAACTAAATGCCCAATATTCTGACTCTAATACAAGGCTGAAATCACTGATTTAAAGCATTCAGGAAAGTCAAAAACAGTAGGAGCACCAAACATGACATGTGAGCACCTGTAGTAATCTTGTACTCAAAGCTAAGTTATTATCCTGCCATCAACTCTCTTATTATCTCTGGTGGTATGTTATTCCATTTCCCAACCCATGCATCCTGCCCAGAGTCGTTACTCAATATTTGTTAATAAATGACTAAGCTTTCAAAGGCACCTTTTTCTCAATCTTACATTAATAATAACTTTGCTTGCAACTATAAGATTTAATAATGCAAGGTGATGGACAACAAAGAAGGCATGCCAAGATACAACTGATATCACAGTCCCATACCATTGTGTCAACCAGATATCCAGGGATCAACACACCTACTTGACCATGACCAAAGGGAACTATCTCATAGGTTCCAACTGTTGAGACTATACCATCTGCCTTAGGGGCAGTGCAGACAGTCTATACCACTGGAATAACAGGAATTAGCATAAAGCTGCAAACATTTTCTATGGTTGTACCACCTTCCAGGTTACAGCAAACATAATCCAGAATACCTTTATGACAATGGGTTGGGACCCCAAAACTACAGGCATTTTTAACCTTTAATTCCAAAATTTTATTTTAAATGAGCACCAGTGCTACTGAAACAAATAGCCGCAGATATAAAAATTTCTGTGTGAGATTGATGGCATGTAACATTTGTCAAAGAAACTTCAGACAGACTGGACCACAGAAACAGTGGGGGCTGAAAACCATCTACCCAACAGCAAACCGCACGTTGCAGGTTATGTCCCAAACTCCAGACATGTTTTGGCTTTTTTGTCTTCTTTGTCTTTGAAGAATTCTCAGGGAAAAGGATTAAAAAGCTAGTTTTGACTCAAGTGGACTGTATGAGTGGGACTGAACACTCTCCAATGTCCCACTAACGTCGAACTAACCTCTGGGTTCGAGCATTCATGTGCTGTGATGGTCAAAGTTGAAGAACTGTCCCCCAGTCATCCCTGTGTTTCAGGTAAAGGAAGGTGCTCCCTCCCTATGAGTGCTGCAAACCAGTTAAAGAGGAATCAGAGATACAAGACTCTCAACTAATCTTCAAAGTTCATAAGCCTCAAGCAATCAACAGTTTACCTACTAACATTTGTTTTCCTTTATTCATTGTCGCTCACTAGGCCAGTATTTATTGCCTATCCCTAATTGCCCAGAGGGCAGTTATGAGTCAACCACATTGCTGTGGATCTGGATCACATGTAGGCCAGGCCAGGTTAGGATGACAGTTTCCTTCCCTAAAGGACATTAGTAAAGTAGATGGGTTTTATCGACAATCAGCAATGGATTCATGGTCATCATCAGACTCTTAATTCCAGATATTTATTGAATTCAAATTCCACCATCTGCTGTGACAGGATTCAAACCCAGGTCCCCAGGTCGTTATCTGGAGCTCTGGATTAACAGTCCAGTGATAATGCTACTAGGCCACTGCCTCCCCTAATGCCTCCACTAGTCTCTATTACAACGGCCACAGAATTCAACTGTCAACTCTTTATGAGCAATTCAGTGGCTGATCTGTGAATCTGTTAGCTTTTATCTTTTTGGACACAGCTCTCACTTCGAATCTGTGTGCTCATCCATTGCATTACTCATTCTTCTCACATTTAGTAATCAATAAATTCACTCATTTTGTTAATTCAAGAAAGCCTTGATAAATTGGGTCCTTTTAAAACATTGGTTCCTGTGGTCAGGGATTTCCACAGGGGAAGTGATCCTCCTTAAATTAACATTGTTGCAACTGATTGTGAGGGCAAGTGTTAAAAGAGAGGGGAGCCAGTTCATCTCTTCTTAGCCAAGAGCTAAAACTGCAACAAATTGGAGAAACTTAACAGGTCTGGCCACAACAAAACTGGCAAATGGATATCTCAAACAAGTGACCGGTACATTATTCAGCATGACCTTCAGCTCCCTTCCTATTGAATCATTGTTGCAATGCCCTGACTTTATGACTAATGAGCTAAGAACACATTAGAAATGCTCTGGAGGTCCTTTCACTTCACAATTCAATGAAGTATGACTTTTGACTAAAAAAGGGCCCTACTAATCAACATTTAGTTATTCAGCATTTACTAACCCCTAATGATAACGCATTATGATAATTTCCCAGACAACAGATACTATGAATGGAAACTTATAGTAATGTGGGCTACAGCAAACATTATGATAGAATTTGATGAGGCGTCCAAGAGGCATCTGTAGACATCAGGAGTGACTCACTGCATCTTTTGTTATTTCCCAATTTGGTTTCTCACTAGGCAGTGGAGAGTTGACAACGAAGGGTGGTTTTTTGTGTTAAACACCTTATTAATGGTCCAATGCATCTGATCAATATTCAGTCTCCCATCTTACCAAATGTTCCCAATTTTTCTGATATGTGTGAGGCAAATGTCAATCACCATGCAGACCAACTCTGTTCAGCCAGTGCTTGTCCAAGTGCACAATGGGCTTTTAAAGAGGGCAACAGCACCAAGGATGCCAGTCATGTCTGGAATATCACAGTAGTTAGTTGTTCCGGGAACAACAAATGGTAAAATGGGGGTAGAATTGGATGAGAGGGGTGCTATAGGGGAGGAGTCAGAAATTAATGAAGTAAGTTTGGTAACATAGAGTGAGAAAACGCATTAGACCTCACTGTGAAAAACCCTCCTAAACATTCGACTGGCACTTAACCAAAAAAGTTGATTCTTTTTTCTACATTCACTCAAGTAACTCTTGTTTGATGCAACTCAGGAGGACAAGTTTAGCCCTGGTTAATTACTGTAGCAGCTACAAGCAGAAGAATAACCTACAGACTAACAAACCAGCATTATCATGGAATCAGAGAGATTCATAGCACAGAGAAAGGCCCATTGGGCTCATCGCATCCGTGCCAGTCAAACAAAAACATTCACCTGACTATTTTAATCTGAACATGACTGAACATTCCCCTATCCACCATCCGTCACTGTAACTGAATCAGATGTTAGTTTCTCCTGCATATCAATCAGGCACAATGTGTGTGTAGAAAGATTGAAAGCAATTGAAGGTGGGACTGCTCAGGGCTATCGAGCATAATGTTTCTAGCAATAGCTGTTTGACATGGAGTGGGAGGCATAGGTATAGAAATTGGTTTTGCACATCAGTGTAGATTGGGACTGGATTACACGCCACGGCGCAAAAATAATTTGTCAGAATTGTTTATGTCACTAATTATTCTTACGGTGAGGATATCAGAGAGGGCTTGTTGAAAATATTTAAAGCCTGTGGTTCTTTAGCAAGGTTCGACTTGTGCTTTTGACACTTAAGCTTTCAAAGGCTAGTCACTGTTAAAGTCCTTGAGTGACAATTTAATCTTAATAATCCTCTTAAAAAAGGACATTTAAGCAGGCATCCCAGCATTTGCCCAGAAACCTGTGAAGGCATGCCACCGCTTGACACCAGGCCAACTAAATTACATACCACAATAACACCATGCAGCTCCAAGCAATGTATAAGCTTGGCACACCACGATCAACAACAGCTAAACTGCAAGATGAGTTCAGTGTAAGATCATAACGAAAAGTTAGAAATCCAAATTGCAAGGTAGTTTTGCAGAATGTTTCTTTTGCAAAGTGTTTAAAGCTTCCTAGAGTGCATTTTGCAGATATGTTGCAGTGACTTGCCAGATTTGCCAAGAAATGATGTTGCATTCTTACAGCAGTGCAGAGGATTAGGTGTGCTGTCCGCACAAATGTTCAAAATATTCAGGGACAAGGAAGGACAGTTCCTCTGGATCTGCAGCATGATGGAGAATGGAGCAGAGGGAAAAACCCAGTAAAAATAACAGTGTTATTTAAAAATGAATCCCTTAAACTAATCGTACAAGATGATCCAGACCAATAAGTCTCTTTCACCAGTTTTACTGGATTTTCTGCCTGGGGCAGAGACTGTTAGCTTGGTATGACGGTCCCTGTCAACTCTCTCCATGCTCATCATGGTAGCAGGGCGACTATCAAAGCAGGTATCTCAGTAAGAATGCCCCTCAGTGCTCACCTACATCTTACCCCATTGAACTTCTCCATCCAAGCCTTCTGTAGCCATTTTTATCTGTTCCTTGCCATCTTGTAAGCTAGCTCATAGTTGTATTGAATTTATGTAAGGAGTCAAAATTTATCACGACATTCATGGCTTCTTGTGGAGAAAAGGTTCACTAGTTCATCTGGTTCACTAGTGTCCTTCAGGGAAGGAAACTGCCATCCTTACCTGGTCTGGCCTACATGTGACTCCAGACCCACAGCATTGTGTTTGACTCTCAACTACCTCTGGTCAATTAGGGATGGACAATAAATGCTGCCTAGCCAGTGACAACCTCATCCCAATAATGAATAAAGGAAAAATAACATAGCCTGCCATTGCACACTACCTATTATTAGTCACTAACAGTCCCCATTAACAACTATTCACCCTCCTAGCCAGATCATTATCAACTCCTTTGTCTATCCAACTGCTCTTCCCACTCTTCGGGCTCTATCCTATTGTTTACTCCCTACTCCATCCCCAGGGTTTGAATGATAGGGAGAGGCTGAATAGTCTGGGGCTATTTTCCCTGGAGCATCAAAGGCTAAGGGGTGATCTTACAGAGGTTTATAAAATCATAAGGGGCTTGGATAGGGTGAATAGCCAAGTTCCTTTTCCCAGGGTAGGGAAGTCCATAACTACAGAGCATAGGTTTAAGATGAGAAGGGAAAGATATAAAGGGACCTAAGGGGCAACTTTTTCATGCAGAGGGTGGTGCATGTATGGAATGGGCTGCCAGAGGAAGCAGTGGAGGCCGGCACAATGACAACATTTAAAAGGCATTTCGATGGGTACGTGATTCGGAAGGGTTTTGGGGGATATGGGGCAAATGCTGGCAGCATCTGTGAAGAAAACGTCGGAGTTAATGTTTTGGGTCCCGTGACCCTTCCTCAGTGTGTCTCATTTATGACTTGCTGTATGCATCAAAATGAATACACATTTTTTAATATCAAATAAAATAGTAATCATTGATAACAAGGTGTGGGGAAATTTTTCTGATGAAGGGCCTAGGCCCGAAACGTCAAGCTTTCCTGCTCCTATGATGCTGCTTGGCCTGCTGTGTTCATCCAGCCCTACGCCTTGTTATTTCGGATTCTCCAGCATCTGCAGTACCTTTTATCTCCAAAATAGTAATCATTGTTGCTTTTAAGCAATTGGCAGATTGTTGGTTTTAATACATTTAGATGGAAATGGTCATGAAGTTGAAAGGTGCTATCTAAGGACCGTTGGTGAATTTCTGCAGTGCATCTTGTAGATAGTACACAGTGCTAAGTAGAGGGATTGGGTGTTTGTTGATCTGGTGCCAATCAAGCAGGCTACGTTGTCCTGGATGGTGTCAATGTTGTTGAACTAGTTGTTAATGAGTTTTGAGGAAGGGTCACTGAGCCCTGTTCTCTCCTTCACAGATGCTGCCAGACCTGCTGAGATTTTCCAGCAACTTTGTTTTTGTTCCTGATTTACAGCGTCCGCAGTTCTTTCTGTTTTTACCTGGGAAAAGGAACTTGTCTATTCACCCTAACCATGCCCCTTTTGATTTTATAAACCTCTGTAAGATCACCCCTTAGCCTCTGATGCTCCAGGGAAAATAGCCCCAGCCTATTCAGCCTCTCCCTGTCATTCAAACCCTCCAGCCCCAGCAATATCCTTGAAAGTCTTTTCTGCACAATTTCAAGTTTAACGGCATCTTTGCTACAGCAGAGAGACCAGAACTGAATGCAGTATTCCAAAAGTGGCCTCACAAATGTCCTGTACAGCTGCAACGTGACCTCCCAAGTCTGATAAAAACCGAAAGAACTGTGAATACTGTAGATCAGGAACAAAAACAGAAGTTGCTGGAAAAGCTCAGCAGGTCTGGCAGCATCTGTGAAAAAAAATCAGAGTTAACGTTTCAGGTTCTGTGACCTTTCCTCAGAACTGATGGTAGCTGGGAAAACATCAGTTTATATGCAGAAAATAGTAGGGGGATGGGGTAGGGAGTAAACAATAGAATAGAGCCCAAAGAGAGCGAAGAGCAGTTAAAAAGACAAAGGAGTTGATAATGATCTGGCTGGGAGGGTGAATAATGGGAACTGTTGTTAATGGGAACTGTTAGTGACTAACAGTAGGTAGTGTGTAATGGCAGGCTTTATGATAACAGTCCAATGTCTGATACTCAATGTACGGACCAATTAAGGCAAGCTTACCTTACCTACATGTGACTCTACCTTCAAGGAACTGTGAATCTGCACTCCAAAGTCTTTTTGTTTGGCAACATTCTGTTCTCTGAAAGAATCATCAACCTATGACAATAGCTGCATTTATCCCTCTCAACAAATAATGTAAGCAACTGCCAAATATTTTCAACAATTTCCATTTATCTTTCAGATTTTGGAAGTATGCCTGGTCCTAATTTACTAATGAGTATTTCTGTCGGACAGTAAAACAAGCCTGCTGAATGTTGAGGCCCAGCCTGCCTTATCTAGTGCTTGGCTTGATTTCATCCATTGAAAATGACCTATTACAAAAAAAAACATTGCCATGATGTAACACTAAATAATTTAGCTGCTTCTTAGTCATGAGTAGACACAAAGAAACTACTTGTTCTATGTTACAAAGATTAAATCAGCAGTTGGATTCCTGCTTTGAACTTTACTTATAGTACATTGTCATGGAAACAAGGACAGTAACTTACATTGAAGTTGCTAACCCAGTTTGCATTAGTGTGGAGACAACAAGGTGTGGAGCTGGATGAACACAGCAGGCCAAGCAGCATCATAGGAGCAGGAAAGCTTGATGTTTCGGGCCTAGACCCTTTATCCTGCTCCTATGATGCTGCTTGGCCTACTGTGTTCATCCAGCTCCACACCTTGTTATCTCAGATTCTCCAGCATCTGCAGTACCTATTATCTCTTGCATTAGTGTGGCGTCCACATTTCTCTTTGTGTGATCAGTCTGAGAAGATCCTGGGTGAGATAGAGATTAACCAAAGGAATGTGAAAGACACCACCTCCTACACCATTCACAAGACATTTTTATTTTCTAATCAACCTGTTCAGAAATGCCATTAGCACATCTCTGGTGCAAGTGGGACTTGAACCCAGGTTTTCCTGGCTCAGAGGTAAGGACACTACCACCGTGCTATAAGAGCCCCATTCATATGGCTTAGGGACATTATAACAAACACCTGAGATTCAAGGTTGATCCTCTATCTCAATGCCATATTCCTGCTTTCTCCCATAGCCCTTAATGCCTTTAAAATCTAAATTATTATCAATCTCTTTCTTGAAAATTTTCAATGACTTAGAACTGAAATACCAGTAGAAAGTATTGGAAAAACTCAGAAAGTCAGGCAACATCCTTGGAGAGGAACAAGAGAGACATTACAAGGAAGAGTCATAGTAACTCTGTTTCTCTATCTGCAAATGCTGCCAGGCCTGCTGAGTTTCTCCAGCATTTTTTTCATTAAATCTAATCATCTGGGCCATGAGACAATGACTAACATGGCATTGAGATAGAGGATCAACCATGATCATACAGAATGGCTGAGAAAGACTGAGGACCCAAGTAGCCTATTTCTGCTCCTGGTTTCTAACTTTTTTGCAGCATTTGCTGTATTTTAATTTTATTTAATTAGATTTAATATCCTGTTTCCAAAGGCTGAATCTCAGGTATTTGTTACCATGTCCCTCAGCCATATGAATGGGGCTTTTATAGCGCTGCGTTCAAATCCTGCTATGGTAGATGGTGGAATTTAAATTTGATAAAAATCTGGAATTTGGAGTCTAGTGATGACTGCGAAACTGTTGTTGATTGTTGGTAAAAACCCATCTGGCTCATCAATGTCCTTTAGGGAAGGAAGCTGCCATCCTTACCTGGTCCAGACTACATGTGTCTCCAGACCCACAGCAATATGGTTGACTCTCAACTGCCCTACTGTACTCCCTGTACACCTACAACTGTGTTGCCAAACACCAAACAAACACTATCTACAAGTTTGCTGACGACACCATTGTAGTGGGATGGGACTGAGTCAAAGTACAGAGGGGAAATAGAAGGCTTGGTGATGTGGTGCACTGAAAACAATCTGACTCTCAACGTCAACAAAACTAAAGAACTGATCATCGACTTTAGAAAGAAAGGAGGAGAGCATGTCCCCATCTACATCAAAGGAACTGAGGTTGAGAGAGTGCAGTGTATCAAGTTCCTCGGAGTGATGATAACCGACCTGTCCTGGACTTCCCACGTAAATGCAACGGTCAAGGAGACACAACAATGTCTCTTCTTCTTCAGGCAGCTCAGGAAATTTGGCACATCCGTAAGGTCCCTCACCAACTTCTGCAGACGCACCATTGAAAGCGTACTGTCCGGGTGCATAACAGCCTGGTATAGCAACTGCTCTGTTCAGGACCATAGGAATCTGCAGAAGATGGTGTGCACAGCCCAGACCATCCCAGAAGCCAACCTTCCATCCATGGACTCCATTTACACGGCTCGCTGCTGTGGAAAGGCGGCCAACATCATCAAAGACCCATCGCACCCCAGTAATGATCTCCTACAACCTCTTCCATCAGGCAGAAGTTACAGAAGCCTGCACACACTCACAAGCAGGTTCAGGAACAGTTTCTTCCCAGCCATTATCAGACTGTTGAATCGACTCTAGCCTCAAATAATGTAACCTGCAAAGTAAAAACCAAAACAACTGCAGATGCTATAAGTCAGAATCAAAAACAGAAGTTGCTGGAAAAGCTCAGCAGGTCTGGCAGCATCTGTGAAGAAAAAATCAGAGTTAATGTTTTGGTCAAGTGACCCTTCTTCAGAACTGATGGAGCTAGGAAACATTGGATTATATCACAGAACATAGGGAGGGGGGGTGGGGTATGGAGTAAAATCCTGAACCATTAACATTCACCACCACCCTTCTCTGCTTGGCCAAGCTCATCCTCAGCCTCAACAACTTCTCTTTTAACTCGTCTCATTTTTTTCAGGACAAAGGGGTTGCCATGGGTACCCGCATGGGCCCTTGTTATAACTGTCTCTTTGTACGGTACATGGAACATTCCTTGTTCCAGTCCTATTCTGGCTCCCACCCACAACTCTTTCTCCAATATATCAATGATATCATTGGTGATGCTTCCGTCTCTCATTCTGAACTGGAAAAGTTCATCAATTTGGCTTCCAATTTCTACCCTGCCCTCACTTTCAGCTGGTCTGTCTCTGACTCCTCCCTTCCCTTCCTCAACATCTCTGTTTCCATTTCTGGGGATAGATGGCCGCTAATATCTACTGTAAACCCACCGACACCCATTGTCACTTGGACTGTACATCCTTGCACTCTGCTTCCTGTAAAGACTCCATCCCATTCTCTCAGTTCCTCCATCTCCATCATATATGTTCAGATGAGGCCAACTTTGACAAGGAAGCCCCCAACATGTCCTGCTTCCTCAAACGAGGATTCCACAGCACCATTGTCGACTGGGCCCTCAACTGGGTCCGATCCCTCTCCCGATCTTCCGCCTTCACCCCTTCTCTTCCCCCCCCGACAGTGATAGGGCTTTCCTTGTCCTTACCTACCATCCCAGAAGATCATCAGATGCCATTTCCACCATCTCCAGCGAGTTGTCACCACCAGACACATATTTCCCTCCCCTCCCTTGTCCGCAGGGACCATTCCCTCTGGGACATCCTGGTCCACTCTTCCTTCACTCCCAGCAAACCAACCATACCCCCACGGCACCTTCCCCTGCAACCAGTGGAGGTGCAAAATCTGCCCATTTACCTCCTCCCTCCCCAGTATCCAAGGGCCCAAACATACCTTCCAGGTGAAGCAGCACTTTATCTGCACTTCCCAGGATCTAGTTTCCTGCATTTGCTCCTCACAATGTGGTCTCCTCTACTTTAGGAAAACGAAGCGTGGACTGGGTGACCACTTTGCAGAACATCTACATTCTGCTCGCAAAAAAGACCCTGAGCTTCCAGTTGCCTGCCACTTTAATACACCACCCTGTTCCCTGGCCAACATCTCAGTCTCAGGCTTGCTGCAGTGTTCCAGCGAAGCTCAACGCAAGCTGGAGGATCAACACCCCATTTTCCGCTTGGGGACCCTTCAGCCCTCCGGACTCAATATCCAGTTCAATAATTTTAGGGCCTAAACTCTCCCACGTCCCAGCCCCCCACCCCACACACCAGGCCTTGTTATCATATAGCCTGCCATTACACACTACCTATTGTTAGTGACTAACAATCCCCATTAACAACTATTCACCCTCCCAGCCTCATTATCAACACTTTTGTCTAACCAACTGCTCTTCTCTCTTTTTGGGCGCTATCTTTTATCCTATTGTCTTCTCCCTACTCCACCCCCTCCCTATTTTCTGCATATAAACCAATGTTTTCCCAGCTACCATCAGTTCTGAGGAGGGGCCACCAGACCCGAAATGTTAACTCTGATTTTTCTCTTCACAGATGCTGCCAGACCTGCTGAACTTTTCCAGCAACTTCTGTTTTTGTGACCTGCAATGTAACCTGTATGTCTCTAAGTCTTTTTGATCTGTACATCTTTGCTTGCTGTGATCTGCCTGTATCACCTGTAAACAAAGCTTTTCACTGTATCTCAGTACAAGTGACAATAAAGTCAATCAATATCCTAGCCAGCAAGTCAGTTGCTGCATTCTTTCTCTTTCTCCATTTAAGAACGTGTTGCCTACTAAATTTGACTATGTCACAGTGGGCAGAGAATTAGAAAGAAAGATTTCAATTTCCACACAGCATTTGCAAAGAGCTAGGACTTTAAACTGCCTTTGGATAACTACATCTGGGCAAGATAACAAATTACAAACTACAACCTGCTTTTCTTATCCTTTTCATGGGACCAATGTTTAGCAAAATTTGTCTTCCGCGATTCTATAATTTATCTTCACGTGTGCTTTGAGTGTGTGTGGGTCATGTGTGTTTCTGTTTGGTTTCTGCCTTTGTTGGAGTACACACTCTGAACTGGCATGTACATTCTTTGAAATTAATAATCCTGCTATAATTAGATGAGAAGTGGAGAAAAGAAAATATGAATGAAAGAGTGGAATTCTAGAGATAAGGTGAAAGTGACAGCCCTTTACATCAAGGTTGCATTGGTCCAAGTGTTGGCAAAACTGGGGTCAATGGGAATCAGGAAAAATTTTCAATTGATTGGAGTCATTCCTGGCACATGGGAAGATAGTTGTGGTTGTTGGAGGTTCATTATCTTGGCTCCAAGACAACTCTACAGGGGTTCCTTAGGGTAATGTCCTACACCTAACCATCTTCAGCTGCTTCATCAATGACCTTCCCTCCACCATAAGTTCAGAGGTAGGGATGTTTGCCGATGATTGCACAATGCTCAGCACCATTCATAATTCCTCAGGTACTGAATTAGTTTGTGTCCATGTACAGCAAGATCTACACAATTAGTGGCAAGAAACATTCAACCACACAAGTGTCAGGCAATGACTGTCTCCAACCAATTTATCAGTCCTTGATGTCCAATTGCATGACCAACATTGAATGTTCTTTTATCAGCAGCCTGGAGATTACCATTGGCAGAAACTAAACAAGACCAGCCATATAAATACTGTAGCAACAGAAGCAGGGCAAACACTGGAAATTCTGCACTAACTCATTGCCTGTCTGCCCAAAATCTATCTGCATCTATAAGACAAACGGCCAGGAATGTGATAAAATACTCACCACCTGCCCTAATGAACATAGCTTCCAACAAACCTGAAGAGGCTTGACCCAAGCCAGGACAAAGCTGCCCACTTGATTGGCACCCCATCATTACCTTCAAGTTTCACTCTGTCCACTGACACTCATTAGCATCAGTATGTGCTGTCTGCAATATGCACTGTAATAATTCACCAAGACTCCTTAGACAGCATCTTCTAAACCCATGATCACTACTATCTAGTAGAACAAGGGCAGCAGATACATAGGAACACCATGGCAAGTTCCCCTCCAAACCACACACCATTCTGACTTAGAAATTTATCGTCTTTTCTTCATTGTCACTGGGTCAAAATCCAGGAATGCCCTCTCTAACAACATCTGAATGTCCAAATGGACTGTAGTAGTTCAAAAGGCAGCCCATTACTATCTTCTTCATGACAGCTAGAAACGGGCAATAAAATCTGACCCAGCTGGTGAATTCCACATCCCGTGATGAAATTAAAAAGAAAAGGAGGGCCATTCAGCTCCTCCTCACCTGGTCCTATCATTCTGTTATGCATGGATCAGAGTTGAGAACAATTGGAGGTTATGAGCCTGCATCTCAAATGGCTCAAAAAGCTGCCTGAACAAAAATCATCTGAAGAAATAAAAATAATACTCAACTTCTTTCCTTTCCTACAGTCCTATCTTAAACCATCATCCCCTTTCTTCTCCATCCTCATTTCTGACAATAATTGTGACTGTACTATGTAATTTATACCTTTCATTCAGCTGTTCCTACTGCTTCACTCCCTGCTTAAACCTTTGAAGCAGACCTCCCTAAGTAGTCCCCACCTCCCTGTTTCTATACATATCCAGATTCTAATCCAGCCCTCATAATGGTTTCTCCGGTATCACGTCCATAAAGACTACCTCCCCACTCCCTCAATCTCACTCCGTCCAGACTGTTAACCACAGTTAATCCCACCCTCATCCTATCTTCCTCTGCACTTCAAATCTGTTGTCACCACTCCTTCTGCAAAAAAATCTACTCTTCACCCCTCCTAACCTACAATCAAATGCTTCATTTCTGAACGGCCTCTGCTTTCCAAAGATCTTAAACATGTTACCCCTTCTCAACTCTGTGCTCATTTTCCCACAATCCTATGTTGAAACTATTCCCAATCAAGTTGCTGCCACAGTGATTGGTACAGATCTTGTTAACATCATACTCTTTGTGATTCTGACTATAATGAACTATCCTTTTCTACCTATCTGTAGCCTTTTACACCAGTGACCACACCTTCCTCCTCCTTTCCTCTCTTCAACTCTCTAGTTAGTTGCAATGACCTTAGTTTGGTTCGACTCTCAGCTGATTCAATTATAGCAGGAGAATCTCCTGCAATGGCTTCTATTCCCACTCTCACACTTTTACCTCCGGAATTCCCCAAGGATCCATCCTATCTCCTTCTAGGTCTCATCTGCTTATTATCCGTCAGAGACACCATCAGTTTCCACGTGTGTCCAATACTGGATAAGTGGAAATTTCGTCCAGCTAAGTATTGGGGAGATTGAAACCATTGTCTTTATTCCCGACCATAAACTTTAGTTTGCAAAACCTAATTTTATACCCGTGGTAATAGTTTTAAGATGAGCAGACCACCTAGCCCTGCCTCAGCTGCTGCAAATCTCATCTACCTTGTCACGTTAAAATTTCACTATACTCGAATGCTGTCCCAGCCAACATCAAATTCCCACGTCACATAAACTCGTCCTTGTGCAGAATGCTGCTGAATGTACCTTCTGTCTCATTAATTTGTCATCCCATGTTTACTGATTACTGTGCAGCAATGCTGCAATTTTGAAATCCTCCTACTTGTTTCCAAATCTATCCATGGCCTCACCCCACTCCTTCATTGTTTAACCCCCCTGTAGCACTACAAGCCTTCAAATTCTCTGTATTTCTCCACTGCTGTCAGACTGCAAGACCCTCATTTCACTTGTCCCACCCTTGACAACCCTGCTTTTGGTTGCCTTCTGGAGTTCCCTTCCTAAACTCCTCTGCCTCGTTGCCTTTCTGTCTTCTTGTAAGATGCTCTTTAGGACTGACTTCTTTGACCAAGCTTATAGCCTGGTATCACCTTCAGTGACTGTAATAAAACATGTCCTTATTTAAGGGAAGGTACTA
The DNA here is from genome assembly GCA_024137785.1 of Ginglymostoma cirratum. Lineage (NCBI taxonomy): Eukaryota > Metazoa > Chordata > Chondrichthyes > Orectolobiformes > Ginglymostomatidae > Ginglymostoma > Ginglymostoma cirratum. Next base: position 40,413,085 of record JAHRHZ010000139.1, read on the forward strand.
TTTCATTGGAGGCAGTTCAGAGAAGTTTCATTAGAATGACCCCTGGTATGGAGGGATTGTCTCTGAGCAAATGTTGAACAGGATGGGACTTACTCACTGGAGTTTAAAAGAATGAGAGGAGATCCAGTTGAAACATACAGGATTCTCTATGGGCTTGGCAGGGTAAATGCTGAGATCTCTTGTAAGACTCTATGCCCAAAGGCACAGTTTCAGAATAACGGGGCACCAATTTAAGATTGAGATGAGGGGGATTTCTTTTATGAGAGGGTTGTGAGTCTTTGGAACTCCTTGTCTCAGAGACCCAGGAGGTCAGAGTCTTTGTATATATTTAAGGCTAAGATAGATTCTTGATCAGTAGGCGAAACAAGGGCTATGGAAAAATCTCAAGAAAGTTGATGTGAGGAATGTCAAATCATCCATGATCCTATTGAATGGCAGAACAAGCTCGTGGGTCTGAATGACCTACTTCTATCCCTGTTTCTTTTGGTCTAATGCCAAGAACATTGTTATAAGCTGCCGCATTGAATTCGCTATCTCATTGAATGGTCTTATTGTTGAACTTTGCCAAAATCCCACTGTAGTGGAGCTCTGAAAATAAAAACATGACAAATGCTGAAAATTGGCAACAATCTACATCTGCGTTGATGTCTGGGTCCGACTGATTGGGTAAATAAAAGATGGTCGAGCATATTCATAGAAATGGGTAAAAGGGAAGGAAACACGGAGAAATAAAAGGAGTGGAAGGTTTTGTTGAAATAAATGTTAATAACCAATGAGTTTGAAATGGAAGTAATAATAGGTTGGTTTAGAGATAGATAGAGTGAGAGAGAGTGAGATGGAGAAAAGACATCAGTGCGTCTCAAATTGAAACACTTTTAAAGTTTTGTCTCTAGTGATAGGAAATTGTGTGAGACAGTCAGTGTGCTGCAAGCTTCCAGAAACAACAGTGCAGAGATTGTAAGTTTACATCTCAGCTTTGGCAGATTGACAATTTGAATTACGTTAATGAGGGAAAAATTCTAGGAATAAAAATCTGGTTATTATCTAAACACAGTGAAGCTGCTGGATCAACAATTAAAAAAAAAATCAACAGACTCACTGATGTGGTTTAAATGAGGCAACACCCTGGTCTGACCAATATGTGATTCCTGTCCCCCGTCAATGTGGTTGATTCTTATTTGCCCCTCAAAGAGATCTAGCCAATCAACGCTTCCAACGACAGGCACCACAGTAAAACAACAAGACGACATGGGCTGCAATAACTGAGGAAGTGGAAAACAGGACCTTCCCATGAATTGATGAGGGTGGTCAATAAATGCTGGTCATGCCAACAATGACTACATTGTATTGTTGATATCTGCAAAAGGAAATTGTTGGTAATGCTACTGCAGTAAGCAGGTTAACTCATGCAAGTTGAGGGTAAATTAATTTTGTAGTGTGTATAGTGTCACAGTCACCAGACATTGATTTGAATGTTGAAAAACCAGCAGTGGATCGACCCCATTCTGAAGACTCTTCCTATAAGGGGGACATTGGGGTGGGTGATCCAGAGTGGGGCACGTATTCCTATGAACTACAGCTTGATGATTACAATGACTCTCCTGGTCTCTATACCAGAGCAGCTGGAGTGGAAACAGTGCAAAGGGAACAATTAGCTCCAATCCAGAGAATGTCACCTAATGTTGACCAGATACAACAAGTTGAAGTATCTACTCTAGACCTGCAAACAACACCAAGATTGGTGGCATAGTGGACAATGAAGAAGGCTATCTAAGATTACAATGAGATCTTGATCAATTGGGTTAATGGGTTGAAGAGTAGCAGATGGATTTTAATTTGGATAAATGCAAGGTATTCCATTTTGGTAAAAAAACACAAAACTAAGTAGAGCCTTGGGCAATGTTGTAGAACAGAGAGACCTAGGTGGTTCAGGTACATAATTCTTTGAAGTTTGCATGGCACATAGATAGGGTGGTTAAGAAGGCATTTAGCATGCTTGCCTTCATTGCTCAGGGAGCTTAGGGAGTATATTTTGAGATTGTGCAGGATGTTGGTGAGGCCTCTTCTGGAGTACTTTTTCCAGTTCTGGCAGCCCTGTTATAGGAAGGATATTATTAAGCTGGAGAGAGTTCAGAAGAGTTTACCAGGATCTTGCTGGGAATGGATGGTTTGAGTTATAAGGAGAGGCTGGATAGGCTAGGATCTTTTTCATAGGAGGTTGCGAGATGACCTTATAGAGGTTTATAAAATAATGATGGGTGAATAGGTAAGGTGAATGTACAGATGTCTTGTCCCTAGGGTGGGGGATTTCAAGACTAAGGGGCATATTTTTAAGGTGAGAGGAGAAAGATTTTAAAAAGACATCATGGGCAATTTTTTTTTAACAAAGAGTGGAACGTATGGAATGAACTTCCAGAGGAAGTTGTGGATTGGGTATAGTTACTACGTTTAAAAGATATTTAGATAAGTACATGAATAAGAAGTGTTTGGACAGATATGGCCAAGTAAAGACGGGTGAGACCAGTTTAGTTTGGGTTTATAGCCAGCATGGGCTGGATGGGCCGAAGGGTCTGTTTCCATGCTGTATGACTCTATGACAGGATTATGTGAGGCAATTCCTTCAACTGTCTATTCCATCAGGGATGCAGTATGCTTTTAGCACTAGTTTCTGTTCGTATTTTTTTCTTGTTTTCTTTCCTCTCTCTGCGAAAAGGTGGCAGAGAGATGGCTGCCTCCATTGGACACTGAAGGGAATGCACCCTTAGGAGCAGAATGGCAAAGTGCAAGAAGGAGATAAGGATAGAACTGGCAGTGCCAACCCAAAGCTGCATGTTAGCCTCCTTGCTGCAGATGGTACAACTCTGCATTTGCAGTTCCAAATCTTGCAGAGGCAGGGGAAATTCCCATCAGGTAGGTGCATGAATTGGTAAGGGGGCACTAGGTGGGCACAGTCTGTGCCTGACATATCCCAATCAGTTCATTACCTTCTCTCGCCCTTGTCTTTGTCCAAGAATAAACATAAGGGCAGGGTTTCTGTCAGGAAACCCATTATCCAGAAATACACCAGTAACACTGCTGGTGCCAGGACAGGAAATCACCCTTCCTGACAAAAAGCTACATCAATAATATTCTTGGACACTCCAGAATTCTGAGTGTCTTGGATCACAACATGTATCCAAGCGGTTCTTTTCAGACTTGGGTAAATATAATTAAGAGAAGACTCAACAACAGCAATTTGCTTAAATATGAATGTTTACTAAGTAATAATAAATGATTTCGGTGGTAATAATAAATGGAACATAAAAGAGAAAAAGTAACAAGCCTGACGCCTTTCTGCCTGTCGCAGACGCCTCGATCGATGGCAGGTCTGGAGGCTTAGGTTTGTTCCTGGCACCATTCACGATTCCGATCTGAGGAGAAGGTCCAACGACTTGGAACGAAACTCTCTCTTATACAATGCACCAAACAGCAAGGCACAGAAAAACATGTTGATTATACTGACTTTGGCACGTAGAGGAATGTTCACAGGACTCATTCAAGGTCACTCAGCTGTCGAATATCATCAACAAGTTTAGCCCTTCAGCCCATCCTACAAACACCGAGATATAGGCCCTCATCCAAACCTGGACTCTTGGATGTTCCCAATTTTTCTTGGTCTATCTCAATGGCCATGTTTTCAGCCATTAATGTTCCGAGCCCTAGAATTCTTCCCTTAATCCTAATCCCCTCACCATCTCTCTCTCACTTAAAACATATCTCTTTGGTCAGGTTTTTGGTCACACTGCCTAATTTCTCCTCATGTGGCTCATGTTTACCTTCATAAAACCCTTATGAAGGAGCTTAGGATGTTCTACATTAATTCCACTGCAAAAGTGGTTGGTGTCATTAAATGCAAAGACTCCAAATGTTTTGGAAATACAGCAGTTTTGAAATGCTGCTGAAATTCTCACAATCAGGTTCTTTAACTTCAATTCCAGAAACTGTTCGGATTCAAGTGTTCTGCGATCGGACAACAGCTGCATTTCATAGAGGAAATAGTTTTGAAACTGTACAATACACAGCTCCCTATATTCACTTGGAACAATTGGGCATATGCCAAATTGCAGTGTTAGCTTTCGAGCACCAGGAAGAAGCTGGGAACCTCCCAAATGCATTTGCACAAAATGGTATGTGAACAACACGTGGATGCCAACAAATGACATTCTGCCTCCTTTACTGAGACACCACTTGGTAGACTGCATATGCTGCTCAGAAGTTTCCAAATGGAGGGGGAGTATAGAAAAATACAATCTTTGCAGAAAATACAAGTGGTAGTCAGAACAGACACATTTTTAATACATAAGAGCTACAATCCACTTTTGAGATGGCTGTGGATTTGTATTTTTATTATTATTCCTTCAGGGGCTGCGGGCTTCGCTGAGCTAGAACAGCACTTATTGTCCATGCCTAGTTATCCTGATAAGGTGTTGGTGAGCTTGGACTTCCTGGAGACATTTCCCAGAAGATAGCAGCAGGAGGCAGCAGACAGAGGCCATGCAGTCTGTGCTACCCATGAGTAGGATCGTGTTAGTTGTTGCAAAATAAAGAGAAAAAGATGCTGTCAAGGGGAGGGCAGCCCAGCAACCCCAGGCATGCATGGTACCATAATGGGCTCTGCCTTTTTATTTTGTTTGCCTCCAGCCCCGTTCTCATGCAACTTTACTTCTCTTCCACTGTTGACCACAGGCGGACTTGAACGATGCTTAGGCTAAGTGTCATTATCATCAGGTCTCTCTCTCCATGAGGCCTAATGAATTTAATAGTGCCTCATCAACTACCTACCCTGCTCCGACAGCTCATCTACTGCTAGCATGTTTCTACCAGTCACCATAGCTGGAAGAATTTGCCATTGTTGAGATACCCCAGGTTTAGAGTGTCATCCCTGGACCCAGCCCTTTAAAAGGCCCTTGTGAACCCAGACGGGTGCTGTCAGTCCCGACTACCCTGCCTGGTTGCAGATATTTGCCCTGGCCGTGTGTCTAGGCGAAGGCCTAGTGGTGTGATCTCTAGACTGTTGATCCAGAGCCTCAGCTAATGTTCTAGGGACCTGAGTTTGAATCCTGTCTGGGCAAATGGTGGAATTTGAATTTTAAGAAAATCTGAAATTAAGTGTCCTATGATGACCATGAAACCATTGCTGATTGTTTGAAAAACCCATCTGGTTCACTAATGTCCTTTAGGGAAGAAAGCTGCCAGCCTTACCCAGTCTGGTCTACACATGACTCCAGTCTCACAGCAATGTTGTTGACTCATAATCACCCTCAGGGCAATTAGGGATGGGCAATAATGCTAGCCTAGCCAGCGATGCCCTCGTCCTGTGAATGAATAAATAAATGCAGACGCGGGGATATTGGAGGCCCACTTTACAGACTTGAGGCACATCACTTCCCTAGGACTGGCAGAGGAGATCCTGTCAGCCTGCTGTGAAGTTGCCACCCAGGGCAATGCGGTCTTAGCCAGCGGGAGGAACGACCTGCAGTGTAGGAGAAGGTCAATGACCTACTCTGGCAGGGTCGGTGCCACCCTCTTCTTTCTGGAATTGCACCCACCTCCCACCAAGGCTCACTTTCTACCATGATAACAAGGTGTGGGGCTGGATGAACACAGCAGGCCAAGCAGCATCATAGGAACCATTTTCGCTGTTCCATGCAACATCTTCCATACTTCATTCCACCTACTCAATTCAACCACATGTCCAGCCCTGCACAGCCTCTACACTACCTACCCAATCATGCATGGCACCTCACCACCTTTCCTCCACCTGCAGCAACACTAAAAGCTGTGCCACCCACTTTCATTCCCCCAACCCCTTCTTTTCTTTACTCCAGCTGAAATAATAGTAAATAATAATAAACGAGACAAGATGGATGCCCAACCAACACTGAGTTCCTCAGGTCTTGTGAGGAGAATGTCCTGATCTAACCACCCCGAGTTGTCTGACCTTTCCCAGAGTCAACACAGTGTGGAGCTGGAGGAGCACAGCAGGTCAGGCAGCATCAGAACAGCAGGAAAGTTGACGTTTTAGGTTGGTACCCTTCTTCAGAACTGGAGAGGGGGAAAGGAGCTGGGAAATAAATAGAGAAAGGAGAGGTGGGGCTGGAGGAAGGTAGGTGGGGTGGTGATAGGTCAGTACAAGTTGGGGGTAGTGGGGATTGGTCAGTGGGAAGGGTGAGGCGGATAGGTGGGAAAGATGATGGATAGGTTGTGTCAGGTCAAGGTGACAGGGATGAGAGGGAGGGTTGAGTATGGGATTAGGCCAGGAGTGGGGAGATTTTAAAATTGGTGGATTCTACGTTTAGACCATCAGGCTGTAGGCTCTCAAGGTGGAATATGAGGTGTTTTCCTCCAGTTTGCGGGTGGTGTCATTGTGGTACTGGAGGAGGCCCAGGATGGACATGTTGTCAAGGGAGTGGGAGGGAGATTTAAAATGGTTAGTGGCCAGAAGGTGTTGTCAATAATTGTGGAGGCCAGGCGCCAACTGCCAGACATCTCCTCCTACCACCCTCGATCATGACCCCACCCCTGACCACAAAACCATCATCTCTTAGACCATCCATAACCTTATCACCTCAGGAGACCTCCCACCCACAGCCTCCAACCTCATTGTTCCCCAACTCTGCACTGCCCTTTTCTATCTCTTTCCCAAAATACACAAACCTGACTGCCCCGGCTGACCCATTGTCTCTGCCTGCTCCTGTCCCACTGAACTTATCTCCGCTTACCTTAACTCTGTCTTTTCCCCCCAGTTCAGAAACTCCCCACCTATGTTCGGGGCACCATCTATGCCTTCCAGGTCCTCCAAGACTTCCAATTCCCTGGCCCCCAAAACCTTATCTTCATGATGGATATCCAATCCCTTTACAGTTGCATTCCCCATGCAGATGGCCTAAAAGCCCTCCACTTCTTCCTCTACTGCAGGTCCAACCAGTCCCTCTCCACCAGCACCCTCATCTGCTTAACCGAACTCGTCCTTACCCTGAACAACTTCTCCTTTACTCCTCCCACTTCCTACAGATTAAGGGGGTGGCCATGGGCATCCGCATGGGTCCGAGCTATGCCTGCCTCTTTGTAGGATACGTGGAACAGTCCCTTTTCCACTACTACACTGGCCCCATCCCCCACTTCTTCCTCCGCTACATTGATGACTGTATCAGTGCGACTTCATGTTCCCATGAGGAGCTTGAACAGTTCATCAACTTTTCTAACACCTTTCACCCCAACCTCAAATTCACCTAGACTATCTCCAATACCTCCCTGTCCTTCCTGTACCTCTCTGTCTCCATCTTTGGTAACTGCCTCAACACCGACATCTATTTCAAACCCACCGACTCCCATCGCTAACTGGACTACACTTCCTCTCACCCACTCTCCTGCAAGAATGTGATCTCTTACTCCCAATTCCTCCTCTTCCTCCGCATCTGCTCCCAAGATGGAGCGTTCCACTCCCGTACATCTCAAATGTCCTCCTAATTCAAGGACTGTAACTTCCCCCCTTCGGTGATCAAAAATGCCCTCAACCACATCTCTTGCATTTCCTGCGCTTCTGCCCTCAAACCACCTCCCCCCAACAAAATTAAGTCAGAATCCCCCTGGTCCTCACATAAATCTCCCCCCAACCTCCCCATCCAGTGCATCATCCTCCACCACATCCACCACCTACAATCCCTCGCTATCCCTTTCTGCCTTTCCTAGGAACCACTAACTCTGCAACTCCTTCATCCGCTCCACACTCCTGGCACCTTAACCTGCAACTGCAGGAGGTGCTACACCTGCCCCTACACCTCTCCGCTCATCTCCGTCTGAGGCCTCAGACAAACTTTCCATATCCGACAGGGGTTCACCTGTACATCTTCCAACCTGGTCTACTGTATCCGTTACTCCCGATGTAGCCTCCTCTACATCGGTAAGAACAAACACAGACTCAGGGACCGTTTTGTAAAGCATCTGTGCGCTGTACGCGACAAACAACACCTTCCAGACGCTAAACATTTTAACACCCCATCCCACTGCCTGGGTGACATGTCCATCCTGGGCCTCCTCCAGTACCACAATGACACCACCCGCAAACTGGAGGAGCAACACCTCATATTCCGCCTTGGGAGCCTACAGCCTGATGGCCTAAACATGGAATTCACCAGTTTTAAAATCTCCCCACCACCAGCTTCATCCCATGTCCCACCCTCCCTCTTATCCCCGCCTCCTTGCCCTGACACAACCTGTCCATCATCTTCCCCACCTATCCGCTCTAACCTTCCCACTGACCAATCCCCACCACCTCCTATCTGCATCAACCTATCACCATCCCACCTACATTCACCCAGCCCCATCCCTTCTCCTTCTATTTATTTCCCAGCTCCCTTAGGAAGTGGTGGATGCAGGTGCGGTTATAATATTAGAAAGACATTTGGATAAACACATGAATAGGAAAGATTTGGAGGGATATGGGCCAGAAGGAGGCAGTTGGGACTAGTTTAGTTTGGGATTTTGTTCGGCATGGATTGGTTGGACCGAAGGGTCTGTTTTTATGCTGTGTGACTCTATGACTTTAATTCTGTGATGCTGGTCAAAGAGACCAATGTTTCTCCATTTTTATTTCTCCGTTGACATACAACCTGCAATACGTTCCTGTATGTTCAAGGTAAGAAGTGGACTAACTATGTTAAACAGGTCTATTGGGAACATGTAGGTTATTTCACTCTCTCCTTACCGGTTCCTGTTGATGCCACTTCAGGTTTAAAATTAATCTCTGCTTCAAGCATAAACTCCAAACTTTTCTCTATGTTGTTACAAAGTAGACATTCCCATCAATTCCCTTTGATCAGAATGATTTTTTTTGTGGGTGCCTTATTCTTCCCCAGTTTGCTCAAAATAATATGAGGCCATCCTGTGGCTTTGAAATCGCAAACAATAAGCTGGAAATTTCACCGGAACAACTGATCAAAGGGGTAGGTTTTAAATTAAGGAGAAGAGCGCCACACCCTGTCAGCAGCAAGCATTTTTATTTGAATTGTCAACAACAGCCACTTGCATTTATATAGTCCCTCACACAGAGGAAAATGTTCCAAAGCATTACAAAAGGACGTCCTCTAACCCCATATAAAAGAGGATCAGTCTGGTCAAAGAGTTAAGTTTCACAGGGCGAGATGACTATATTTAGGAAGAATATTGTAGAGGCTAAGACCTCAGTACCTGAAGTCAAGGCTACTATTGAGAATGCTCAGAACCCATGAAGCGTGGGTGAACTGTTAGTTAACCTGGTTAAACTGAGTTGGAATGGAGGCAAACTGGTGACATTTTGGATCACGCTAACATCATTGGTGTCCCAAAGGACAATGTGGAATAGACCACTGGGAAGGTTGCAGTATCATAAATGAGTGCTCTGACAAATTAGTCAGGAGGACTCTACTGCTGAGTGACCTGGTCTGCAGAGTGTATAAAGGTCAGCTGCCTAATCCCTCTATCTTTAATTGATTTGAAAGCCTGACAGTGTTAATTTCTGAAGAAAAGTCATTCTAGCTTAAATATTCACTCATTTCTCTCTATCAAATCTCATCCCTCCAACTGTCCTCCAAAATCTGTCTTTTTATAGACCTGCATTATTGAAAATGAACTACCTCTGGGCATTCACTCAATATTATCATATCCTTCTGCAGGAAATACACCAATTCTAAGTTGTCAGCACGATGAACAAATCTTTCAAGTTACATATCCACTGATACAGATAAAGAAACATCATAGGTTGTGCAGAAAACTAGATTTTAAGTTGCCAACAAGAAATTACAGATTTAAAAAGCAGCCCTCTTCTCCCTTTACCCATTGGGACTGCTCAGTGGTTAGCACTGCTGCCTCACAGCACCTGCATTTGATTCCATCCTCAGGCAACTGTCTGTGTGAAGCTTGCATATTCTCCCTGCGTCTGTGTGGCCTTCCTCCCACAGTCCAAAGATGTGCAGGCAACGTGGATTGGCCATGGGAAATGCAGGGTTACAGAGTTGGGGTGGGATGCTCTTTGGAGGGTCAGTGTGGACTTGATGGGACAAATGGCCTGCTTCCAAACTGTAGAGATTCTATGATTTTCATAGCTGTGTTGTGGATAATTCTAGACAGGTATTACGCCAGTGCAAATTGTCCATTGCTTTTATTCTAGGTTTTTGAATAGCTAGTAGGGAGTATTCCATCATGTTCAGGGGGAAGTCATGACTGATTGAGAGAGAGATAATAGGAACTGCAGATGAGTTTGATTCAGTTTTTAAGGAGATGGCTAGGTGCGTGGATGATGGTTGTGCAGTGGGTGCAGTCTACATGGAGTTCAGTGAGACATTTGGCAAGGTCTTGCAAGGAAACCTGGTTGAAAATGTGAGAGTCCATGAGTGCTAATGCACCTTGGTAAGTTTGATCCAAAATTTGCTTAGTTATAGGAAGCAGAGGGTAATGGTCAAAGGTCGTTTTTGTGACTGTAAGCCTGCGTCCACTGGTGGACCGCAGCGTTCGGGGCTGGCTCCTTTGTTATTGTGTACAGTAATGATCTAGACATGAATGTAAGAGATATGAGCCATATGTTTACAGATGACAAGAAAATTGTTGGAGTGGTAAATAGCGAAAGGAATGTCTTAGACTGCAGGATGATACAGATGGGCTGATTAGATGGGCAGAATGATAGCAAGTGGAATTTAATGCTGAAAAATGAGTGATGATGCATTTTAGGAGGACTAGCAAGGCAAGGGTGTACAGGATGAATGGTAGGACCCTAAGAAGTACTAAGTATCAGAGGTATCCTTGAAGGCAACAGGACAACTGGATGAAGTGGTTAAGAAGATATATGGGATACTTGCCTCTATTAGTCAAGGCATTAAATGCAACAGTAAGGAGATTATAATGGAGCTGTACATAATATTAGTTAGGTATTGTGCAGTCCTGGCTACCAAAATATAGGAAAGATATGATTGCATTAGAGAGGATTGACCAGGATGTTGTCTGAGCTGGAGAATTACAGCTTTGAAAGGACCATGATGTGGAAATGCCAGTGTTGGACTAGAGTGGACCAAGTCAGAAGTTACACGACACCAGGTTATAGTCCAACAGGTTTATTTGATTTTGCAAACTTTCACCTGACAAAGGAGCAGTGCTCAGAAAGCTTGTGATTTCAAATAAACCTGTTGGATTATGACCTGGTGTCGTGTAACTTCGATATTTGAAAGGAGACTAGGTAAACTGGGCAGTTTTCCTTAGAGCAGAGAGGCTGTTGTGGGACCTGATTGAGTTGGAGAAAATTATGAGGGGCGTAAATAGGACTGATAGGAAGAAAATTTCACTTTAGTAGAAAGATGAATAACCAACAGATATAGATTTAAGGTAAGGGACAGGAGGTTTAGGGGAGATTTAAGGAAGATGGCCAGAATGATAGTAAATGGAATTTAATGTTGAAAAATGGGCGATGAGGTGGGAACTATCACAACATTCAGGAAGTATTTAGATGATCACTTGAAATGCCACGGCATACAGTATGGGCCAGACTCTGGAAAATAAAATTACAGCAGATACAACAGTGTTGGGGTTAGTATTAAGGTTAGAGTTAAGGTTATAGTTTGGATTGAGATTGTGCTCAGGGTTAGGTTTAGGATTTGGGTTAGGGTTAGTGTCAATGTTAAGGTTAGAGTTAGGTGTAGGGTTAGAGTTATGGTTTTTGTTAAGGTTAGATTTAGGTTCAGGATTAGGGCTCGGGTTAGAGTTAGCGTTGGTGTTGGGATTGGGGTTTGCATTAGGGTTAAGGTTAGGGTTAGGGTTGTTATTAGGGTTTGAACCAGTGCAGACACAATGGGCTGAAGAGCCTGTTTCAATGCTACACAACTCTACGAGTCTAAATCACAGTCACAGCATTCCGATATCATAGCCAATATGCCATCCATACAATTACAGGCTATTGTTGTGTTTTCAGGGATGAAATTATGGAACCTTTCATGTGATCTTATCAAGAAATTTGTGCTTTGGTGCAGGGGGATCTTGGCTTATCATGGTGCCAATGTCTGTAAGGAAAAATCTGTCAAGTTACAGTTATTTCCTGTCCTTTTGTTGACATTCATCAAAAGGCATATTGGTTAAAATTTAATGCTGTGTAATTTAGCAGGTGGCAGAAAGCTCAATGGGGTCCCACTATCTTTCCACCCCTCCTAACTGAAGTCCTTAAGTGTGTTGTTTATGCCAATTTAAAAGCCTCACCCAGCATCAGTGGTGGGCAAGGGAACTCACCATGTGGGGTTTCATGTAGCTCCTGTGTAAATGGTTGGCTACTGCCAGTACTATTCCTGTCAGAGGCCCAAGATCCAGCTTCTAGTGTAAAGACGGTGGATGGGATTAGATCATAGATCATAGAATCCCTACAGAGTGGAAACAGGCCATTCAGCCGAACAAGTCCACACCACCTCTCCAAAGACCATCCCACCCAGACCCATTCCCCTACCCCTGCATTTCCTATGTCTAACCCACCTAACCTAAACACCTCTGGGCACTATGGGCAATTTAGCATGGCCAATCCACCTAACTTGCACATCTTTGGACTGTGGAAGGAAACCGGAGCACCTGGGGAAAACCCACGCAGACACGGGGAGAATGTACAAACTCCACACAGACAGTCACCTGAGGCTGGAATTGAACCTGGGTCCCTGATGCTGTGAGGCAGCTGTGCTAACCACTGAGCCACCATGCTGCCCTATAAAAGGATAGGGATTACAGTCGAGGAGTTGGTAGTAAAAGGCACTCCCCAGAGCTGACGGAACCTGTTTGGCAGGAGGGCTCATCCAGTTGGGTTTTGCCCCTCAGGGTCTTTCATACCAAGAAAGGCTTTTTGTTGGCCTGTTAGGTGCCCAAACAGCACTTGATCAGTTGGCCCAGTTAACTGGACGGCCACTGTGGATCAGATTGGTGCCAATAGCACAGGGTTCAATCCATGATCCTGATGAGCTGAACATAATGTCATAATGAGTGGGACCTGCATTTGGGCAGAGTGTTAAAGAAACAATGAAAATGCCAATATCTCCCCACTCAAACACTCTGGAGGGTGACTTTACAGGGAAGGGAAGGGAATTGCATTTATGGAGTTAAATGTCCTAAAGGCGGTACTGGATTGGGACCTGCAGAACACCCACCTCACAGGAGGTTTCTCATCAAACAGGGGGATTTCCCATCCAGCCATTGGGAAACTCGCACTGCCCATTTCTATCCCCTTCCCAAAATCCACAAACCTGAATGCCCTGGTCGACCCATTGTCTCCGCCTGCTCCTGCCCCACCAAACTCATCTCCACTTATCTCAACTCCATTTTCTCCCCCTTGGTCCAGGAACTCTCCACCTATGTCTGTGACACCACCCATGCCCTCCATCTCCTCCAAAACTTCCGATTCCCTGGTCCCCAACACCTCATCTTTACCATGGATGTCCAGTCCCTATACACTTGCATTCCCCACGCAGATGGCCTAAAGGCCTTCCGCTTCTTCCTGTCCCGCAGGCCCGACCAGTCCCTCTCCACTGACACCCTCATCCGCTTAGCTGAACTCATCCTCACCCTCAACAAATTCTCTTTCAATTCCTCCCACTTCCTACAAACAAAGGGGGCGGTCATGGGTACCCGCATGGGCCCAAGCTATGCCTGCCTCTTTGTAGGATACGTGGAACAATCCATCTTCCAAAGCTACACTGGCCCTATCCCCCACCTCTTCCTCCGTTACATCGATGACTGTATCGGCGCCGCCTCGTGCTCCCACGAGGAGCTCAAACAGTTCATCCACTTCACTAACACCTTCCACCCCAACCTTAAGTCCACCCGGACCATCTCTGATACCTCTCTCTCCTTCCTGGACCTCTCTGTCTCCATCTCTGGCATCCACCTGGAAACCAATATCCATTTCAAGCCTAACGACTCCCACAGTTACCTAGAATACATCTCCTCTCACCCACCTTCCTGCACCTTCCCCTATTCCCAATTCCTTCGCCACTGCCACATCTGCTCCTGAGATGAGGCATTCCACTCCCGAACACGTCAGATGTCCTCGTTTTTCAAGGACCGCAACATCCCCCCTTCAGTGGTCAAAAATGCCCTCGACTGTGTCTCTCACATTTCCCGCAACTCACCCTCACACCCCCTCCCCGCAATAACAACCAAAACAGAATCCCCCTCATTCTCACGTACCACCCCACCAACCTCCGGATCCAATGCGTCATCCTCCGACACTTCCGCCATCTGCAATCCAACCCCACTACCAAAGACATTTTTCCCTCGCCACCCTGATCTGCTTTCCACAGGGACCACTCTCTCTGTGACTCCCTTGTCCGCTCCACACTCCCCTCCAGCCCCACCACCCCTGGCACTTTTCCCTGCAACCGCAGGAAGTGCTACACCTGCCCCTACACCTCCCCCCTTACCCCCATCCCAGGCCATAAGAAGACCTTCCAAATCAAACAGATGTTCACCTGCACATCTGCCAAAGTGGTATACTGTATCCACTGTTCCCAATGTGGCTTCCTCTACATCGGGGAAACCAAGCGGAGGCTTGGGGATCGCTTTGCAGAAAACCTGCGCTCGGTTCACAACAAACAACTGCACCTCCCAGTCACGAACCATTTCAACTTCCCCTCCCACTCCTTGGACGACATGTCCGTCTGGGCCTCCTGCAGTGCCACAATGATGCCACCCGAAGGCTGCAGGAACAGCGACTCATATTTCGCTTGGGAACCCTGCAGCCCAAGGGTATCAATGTGGATTTCACAAGCTTCAAAATCTCCCCGCCCTCGTCAGCATCCCAAAACCAGCCCAGGTCATCCCCGCCTCCCTAACCTGTCCTCCCTCCCACCTATCCCCTCCTCCCACCTCAAGCCCCAACCCCATCTCCTACCTACTAACCTCATCCCGCCCCCTTGACCTGTCTGTCCTCCCTGGACTGACCTATCACCTCCCTAACTCCCCACCTACACTCACTTTTACTGGCTCCTTCCCCGCCTCTTTGACCTGTCTGTCTTCTCTCCACCTATCTTCTCCTCTATCCGTCTTCTATCCGCATCCCCCTCTCTCCCTATTTATTTCAGAATCCCCTTCCCCTCCCCCATTTCTGAAGAAGGGTCTAGGCCCGAAACATCAGCCTTCCTGCTCCTCTGATGCTGCTTGGCCTGCCGTGTTCATCCAGCTCTACACCTTGTTATCTCTGTAATATTAGAAGGCCTAATTAAGTATGTGTTTAATGCTATATTCTGTTTTAATAGCCAAAGCATCTTGCCAGGGTGCAGAGGGGCTGTTTACTGAACTCAACATGCAGTAAAGACAGATCAACAAGATTGTGGTTAACCAATGTGAAAGGCACGTGCTCCCAGGATATTTCCGTCAGCACAAAATCATCTATTTCAGCAGCAAGTTGTGACTTTTTGAAGTAATCTTTCAGTGCTTTGGTGCACCTGAACTTGCCCACTGTCAGCTTGCACTGCAGCACGGGGCACATTCATGCAGCCGGAGACTGGACCTCTGTAAGGAGCTCGGGAAATCTGTGTCTCTTGCAGCAACAGCAATAAGGCCACAGGCTGAAGTTGCAACATGCTGCCTCATGGGGCAAAGAGATGGTCAGAGAACTCCAGCTCAAAGGAGGTGATAATCCCAGCACAGGATCCCACCTTCCCAAACATGGGAGTGCAATACAGGCCCCAGGACGCTCAGGCTTTCACATCGGGTCATTGCAACCAGGTCTCACCACGCCATCAGTGGCCAACAAGGAGACAACAGACCTGAATTCCGTTGCCTCCAGTTCCATCCAGAATTGTCTTGGTGCCATCTACATTTTCACCTGAATGCCACCACCCAGGTCTCCAATGTTCTGCTTGCTAAGGCCACCTTTACCAGGGAGAGACCATTCAAACCCACAGGTCTGTAGGATTTGCAGAGTAGGCTTGATTTCCACAGGTCCAAGAGGTGATCGACTGGACCCACAAGGCAAGCAGGATCCCTCAGATCAGCTAAATATCCCCGTGAATCAAAACACCCAAATGATCAGTGACTCTGCAGCTACTGCAATGTGGCACCAAGTATCCAGAACGATGCCTTGTCTCCTTTAATCTCTGCCAGTCCACAAACCCTCCTTGGTTATCTCCATGGAGACAAGAGTGACCCACTTTGGCCGCTGACTCCTGTGGGAGTCTATACCCCCGAAGCAGACAAGGGCTGGAACAGAAGTTATATCAGCACCAGGGCAAGAATAAAACCAGGTTAAAACAAAATTAGGCTTCTCAAAATACAGTTAATGTGTTTGAACAGATCTGGTGATATTCTTCAGTATGCTTCATGATGCTGCAGAGATGTGTTGGGAAAGCAGCTAGGAGAAGGTGGAGAACAGGTAGTAATCTCTGAGGAAGGAGAGGAGGAAGAGTGGATCTGATGTACCAATTATTCATACAGCCGCACCCTAGCTGCTAAAAAAATCCCCACGAGTGGCTGAGTTAAACCTTGTCATTACAAATTACTGAATTAAAGAACACAGGTCACTTCAAAACTCCTTTATTGTTTCGTAAGATTTACATTGATGTGCAGTGCAGCAGTTACAACTGGTTCCTGTCTTCTGAAGAAGAATCAGACCCGTAAATCTACAATGGATCATTCTTAGTGTTCACTTATTCATTCCATGTTTAATAATTTTCAGGGAGTTTATAACCTAAGCCATGGTTTCAAATAGTGTTCCTGTCTCCCGCCCTCTGATGTGAATACAATGTGATACAGTAACAGGTTTCTGTAACATAAGGAACAACACTTGGTCTTATTGCAGCTACTTTAGGTGTTGGACAGGTGTAGATAGTTTGGAGAAGTTAGAAGAGAAGACCCTGAGGAGATCTGATGGAAGCATTCAAAATAACAGAGGGTCTTGATAGGGAGAAACTGTTCCCACAGGTAGAGGGATCAAGAATGAGAGGGCACAGATTTAAAGTAATTTGCAAAATTAACAGTATGAAAAAATAAAATTCTCATTCAGCAAATGCTTAAGGTCTGGAATATGTTACTTGCAGTAATGTGGTGGAGACATGTTTAATTGAAGTCTTTGATAGGTAATTGCATTTTACTTTGAAAAGGGAAAAAAAATGATGTTGGTCTCCAGGCTCTCAATGAAATGCTAATTTGGAGAAAGGTGCAGACATGATGCGCTGTATCGTCTCCTTCTGCACTCACCTGAGAAATCACAAATGGGGCTGAACATGGTGCAGTCATCAGAAGAAAATCCCCACTTCTGACCTTATGATGGAGGATAGGTTATTGTTAAAGCAGCTGAAGATGGGCTGGGCCTACAACATTACCATTTGGAATTTAAGGCCTATGTGGCGTAGTGGTAGTGTCCCTATGTCCCTAGTGCCCAGTGGTTCATGTCCCACTTGCTCCAGAGTTGTGTCATAACAGACCTAGATATATTGATTAAAATATCTACCTTGAGGAACTGCCACAGCGGTGTCCTGTGCCTGAAATGATTGGTCTCCACCAACCACTGTCATCTTCCTTCATGCTAGGTATGACTCCAACCAGTGGAGATAATTTCCCATTGACTCCTGTTAGGCTAGGGCTCCTGGATGCCACACTCAGTTAAATGTTGCCTTAATGTTAAAGGCAATCACCATCACCTCCCCTTTGTTTTCCAAGAGAAGTGAGTTGAGAGGAATCCACTTTGAACATCAGGTTGCTGTTTAATACCTTTGCTGGTGACCCTGCTCTCAATCATCAGCAAATTGAGAATAGATGGGGCAGTAACAAGTTGGGTTGGAGCTGTCTTGCATTTTGTGCACAAGATGTAACTGGGTAATTTTACACAAAATTGGGCGGACACAATTACACGATGAGATGGGTTACAGTGTCCAGCCCTGGCATCAGTAGACTGAATTATAGCTCAGGACAGGCTATAAAAGGCAGGTAGGGAGAAGTTGTGCCAGTGTGAAAACACATCATGCCACTGACTGTTCACTTTGCCATTCAGAACTCAGAGACCTTCAATAGCAGGGACACGGGAAACCACAAATAGATAAGACTTTTTGAACATGATAGATTGGACATTGGGGTGACAGGCAGACTGGCCGGTCTGTTGCAATCCAAGCTGGGATTGATCTAATTGCACAAGGCAGTGTTTTCCTGTTGGATTTGAGTTGCTCCTTAATGTCTCTTCGCTGCAGGTCTTCATCACTGGAAGAAAAAGCCAAAGCTGATTTGTGGATTGGACAGCAGCTGCTTTAAACGTACGCTCATTAAAAAGTTGAACGATTTATTTATAATTGGGCTGGATGGACCAGTTGTAGATTCACACTGTTAGTTTATTATGTGGGCAACCTAGAATTTCAGCAGTCCTGAACAGTACGGTGTCTCAGTGGTTAGTGTTACCGCTTCACAGCATCTGGGACCCAGGTTTGATTCCAGCCTTGGGCGACCATCTCTGTGCAGTTTGCATGTTCCCCCTATAGCTGTGTGGGATTCCTCCTCCTGTCTAAAGATCTACACGTTAAATGGATTAGCTACGCTAAATTGTCTGCAGGTTTGAGAAGTACAGGATTATGGGGGTGGGGGCAGTTGGTTCTGGGTGGGATGCTCTTTGGAGGGTCAGTGCAGACTTGATGGACTGAATGGCCTCTTTCCACACTGCAGGGTCTGTTGTGAATATCAATGTTTTACTGGTATCACTCTTAATTAATCACTTTGGGTTACATAGGATTTTTTTTTAAACTGCAGGTCAGCTTACAGACATTACTTTCTAACATTGCCTTCTCTCTGAAAAGTTGAATTTTAGTTGTGTGTGCATTAGAGCTTGCTGTTAGGAAATACCTCTCCACACAAAAAAAAACACAATAGCAGAAAAATATAAAACTCTCCACAATAATGCTGTTGAGACTTGTCAGGGGTAGTAAGAATTGAGCCAGCCGTGAACTGGATAAAAGACAGAAAAGGCTCCCAGCGATGCAGTACCTACCTCCAGACTCTAATTACGTGTTGAGCGTTTATAAGAAAGTCGCAGAAAAACTGTTGCAAATAAATTTGTTTTCAATCATCATTTTGTTTCCTTAATATTAACATTTATTGAACACATTAGTGAAGAAAGAGACAACAGTACAGATAGACATTCGTGTTGTTTTCATTTAACATGTAAACTCTTCAGGCTGATGCACCTTCAGTAAACCCCATAGTTTAGAAATCTGAGCCGGTGATTTATGGACCTGCACACGCCTACAGCTCGCTGTCAAACAATGGGGCAATGCTGTGTTTACAGTACTTGTTTTCCAATATTTTCTAATCAACCTCTTCAGAGGTGTTATAACACACCTCTGGGGTTGGGGTTCTTGAATCCAGGCCCCCTGGCTCACAGGAAGGGATACTACCACTGCATCACAACAGCCCTAGCACTTATTTAGCAATTATTAGATTAGTCTATATTGCACGCACAAAAAATAGTCAAGACGAATTTATGTTAACAGGCACTTGCAAGGACAAAGCATTTTCACAGCAGGATGACGGCACATGGAACAATGCAACAGATTTTGCTCTGCAGTTAGTCGTGAAACTCCGGCAACTGGCATCGTTACCCCACTGAAACTGACAGCCACGTCTGAAGTTTACAGATTAGCTCAAATACAGTCCCTGATTCTACACTTCTTCTAAGAAACTACTGAAGCATCCACAGACTGCAGTCAACGATGACTTGCCGCCAGATTTAAACTGCCTTCAGGAAATGGGAAGTTCCCACCACAGAGGTTGCAGACCTCTGGGCTAACGTTCTTCAACGTCAGTAGAGAGCGCTGTTGCCTCGTAACTCACTGCAAATATAACAGCAATGTACTTAAAGACAGACACTGCTGAGTAATTGGAGACACACGGAGTTTTTTTAAATATCCTTTTGTTCTATATTCTCCATATTGTTCAATGCTGGTAGAATTGCACTGTACAATTGAGCATTTGCACTTTTCAAAAAATATTTGCTTAAATTGTTGAAAGTCATTCTCAATCTGAATACGAATAAAATCCTGTAACAAACGCTAAAAATGTTAAAATTTTAGTAATAAAAATAGGTATCTAAACAATGAAAAATAGGTTGTAATGAAAGGTATTTTAAGGGAAGTGTGGCTGAGATTAATTTGCCATACAAGTCTGATGTTATGTTTTGGCACAAATGCACAAAGGTTTTACCAAGTTTTGACAAAATCCTCGGTTTTAAACTGAGCTAGTAAATAAATGACAAAGTGGTTTGTAGCAAAGTGGTTGACTCCGGATTCAAACACTCCATCAGGATTTGATGGCCTGGTTGATGGTAATGTTGCCAAACAGGTCAATTATTACCCTGTAAATCCTTCCCATGTGCCCACTGAAGTGTACGAATGGGAGAGTGTCCAAGCTTAGACATTCTCAATGTAGCCTGATGCTTCTCAGGCTACAGCCTGTGCTGACAACTAACTGTGCTAAACCCAACCCTAACCCTATTGCAAGTGACCTGTTCCAGGAGAAAATTAAACTTGGAAGAGGATGTGAACGTGTGTTTCATCTGCGTTACGTGTCACTTATTGTAGGAAGAAATCTGTAAACAAGAGGGTGAATATACCCGTATTGCAAATTATCTTCTGGCACATGGGCCCATATTTCTTCCACCCTCAAGCAACCCAGAGTTAATCATAGAGTCATAGCGTCACACAGCACAGAACAGACCCTTCGGTCCAACCAGTCCATGCCAACATTAATCCCAAACTGAACTAGTCCCACCTGCCTATTCCTGGCCCATATCCCTCCAAAGATTTCCTCCTCATATATACATTCAAATGTCTTTTAAATGATGTAATTGCACCTGCATCCACCACTTCCTCAGGATGTTCATTGCACTGACACACCACCCTCAGTGTAAAAAATTTGCCTCTTATGTCTTTCTTAAATCTTTCTCTTTTCACCTTAAAAATGTGCCCCCTAGTACTTGAAATTCCCTACCTTAGGAAAAAGGCAAGAACCATCAACACTATCTATACCTCTCGTTATTTTATGAACTTCTATCGGGCCACCCCTCAACCTCCAATGCTCCAGCAAAAAAAAGTCCCAGCCTATCCAGCCGTTCGTTAGAAATCTAACCTTCCCATGCAGCAGTGTAAAGTGGAGTAGTCAAACTGCTACTTACGGCAGGTTATAAAATAGTCCAATACAGTGTGGCAAACCTCAAGAATCTGATTAGTTCCACCCAAGGTCACAAACATCAGCATAAAAGATGTCAAATTTGGATTAAAATGCAGGCAGATAGTTTTGTTGGAATAGGTAAGCTAGATAAATCCATGCCAACTATGGACTAGCAGAGTCATTAATATCCAAGTTACTCTACTAAATTAGAAGTGGATGGTTCTCATTCTGTGTCTAATCACTTGCATGATAGACTTAGTGTGAAGACACCTCTTTTGCACCTCTTATGTAACTCCCTCTTTCCATGTTAATACATATTTAATCACAGTAAACAGAATGAGATTCTATCTCTCTAGTTAATAAAATCGTACTAGGGAGAGATTTTCTGTTTGCCGAAAGACTCTTTAAGGGTTCTACGACTAAATGATAACAGTAGTTAATTTTAGATCGATCAGTGCAATGTCCTCTTTGCAACTTTCTTGTCAATCTTTGCTGGAATCCTGATTTTTAATTCATTTATAGAGTCACGCCTAGGATAGTTACATCATTTGAACAGAGAACTAAACTAGTCTGAACATGATAACTTGCAACTTGTAACAAACGTTGAAATCACTGATGACACAGGACCTGAGAGAACTAATGAACCACCTAAGACACCAGGTCTGCCATTCTGCCATTTTCACTCCCATCCAGTGTAGCCTCACATTTTGGAATTATTTTTTCCATAATGTTTTCGGCAGTGGTGACATATCCCATTCTCCAGAACGTATTAATCAATTCAGGGAATGCGCCTTTCTTTCCGTGAGCCTGGAACCAGGAATACAGTATTTGATAACCCTGTTGCTTTATATCGTCATGGTAATCAGCTCGAATCTGCTGCACCTTAGGTTCACTGTGCCCTAAGCTTATCCCAAGCTGGTGGTACATTCTCGGTTCAATTTCCATCACCATCAATTGCAGATGTTCTTCAGTAAGCTCAATGTCTGTTCAAGAAAGACAAAAGACATCACTCATTGAATACCAAGTCTGAAGAATAGAAGATTGTAAGTCAAAGTCCCTTAGGTACCTCCTCCCTGATATTCACAACAGCAACTATTCCGTTTTAAGCAAGAAACCACTTTTTTTCCCACACTCAACCTCCACCTGTGAAGGGCCAAGATTCACTACATACCCTGGTAAAAATAGTGACAAAACTGAAAGAAACAAAAAATGAACAGCCTGGCTGGGTTTTATTTCCTGTAAGGAACAGAAGCTTGAGCTAAAAAGGTTCATTTTAAAATTATGGGAGGGTTTCATAAAATAAGTGCAGAAATTATGTTTCCACACGTGGGGGATAGTCACCAATAAATCCAGTCAGGGAATCAGGAGGAACCCTTCCAAGTGGACAGTCAGACGTGAGGATAAGTCGAGTGAGATTACAAGTGGTTAAAATAATAGAAGGATATATTATGCTGCAGAACTACACGGATGCTGCAAATCTTAAACAAATATGGAGTGCTGGAGAAACTCAGCAGCACCTGTGAGGAGAGAAACATAGTTAACGTTTCAGGTTAATGACCTTTCATCAGAACAGAGAACGTTAAAAGTGTAATATCTTTTGAGCAATGTGTGCATGGGACAAAGACAAAGGAAGGTACAGTGGAAGTCAGGTGAGATGGAGTGACAGAAGAATTAGTTCCATAGGTCCAAAAGGAACAGCGATGAGGAAGAGATAAAAGTTGTCCCTAGAGAAAATGTGCTGCTGTCTGAAAGAAAGAGTACAGGAAAAAAAAAACAAATTTTAAAAGAAAATGAAACAAGATGAAAAGAAAGTGAAACAAAATGAAGGGAGAGCATTTATAGTCTGAAATTATGGGACGCGATGTTGAATCTGATGGTGGTAGTGTACCTAACGGAAAGATAAGGTGTTGCTCCAGTGCGAGCTTTGGGCAGCAATACACTAAGTCAAGGACAAAACCTTCAGCATGGGAGCAGGGCTTAGAATTTAAATGATGGGCCACCATAAGCCAGGGCCATGTTTACAGACAGACAGATGTGTTCCACAAAGCCCCATCTGCCCTTGATCTACCCAGTGGAGAGGAGACCATATTGTGACCAGAAAATTCAAGATGGCAAACTGCAACAGGTCTATGTAATTTGCTGCCTCAGCTGGAAGGGGTGTTCCAGAGGATTTGGATAGTGAGGGGAAAGTGAGAAAGAAGGGTAGGTGCTACATCTCCTAAAGCATGAAGAGGCCTGGGTGTTGGATTGATACAGGAGTAGACCAGGGTGTTGCAGAGGAATAGTCCTTTCAGCGTACTAAAAGGGGATGCTTCTGTCTGGTGGGGGTTTCATAATAAAGAGTAGGAGGAAGTTCATGTGGAGTAAAAATACTAACATGGTGCAGTTGGATTGAATGGTTTGTTTCCGTGCTGTACAATCTACTTCATTAAAAAAAAATCAAATATATCCAGATGTAATGATTAGATGACATCAAGTTTGCCTTGTTCCAGCGTGCAAATTAAAAAAAAAACACTGAAAGTTAAGGGGTTACAGTTCAGAGAATTGTGAGTTCACAGGAAACAGAAAACTCTGGAATATCTTGCACTTGAGCTCTCAATGGAAACTGTGTAAATGGTCAGAACAGGAATCATCACAATCCAATAGAGTTTGTAATAGCAGCAGACATTCGGAAAAATCTGCTTAATTATTCCTAATGCAGCACTCTTTACCCAGGACAGACAACCTTAACTTTCAACTTAAAAGCAGGCATCAACCATCTTCACCTCTGCTTGAACCAATCCATCAGCGCAGCTATACATCCTTTAAGAAGACAGTGATCTTCAAAAGGAATTAAATTTTAAGTCATGAATGGTCAGGGTTAACAGCGAGGGTGGGCCTGCTGGTTCTGGCAATCATCCAGAATGCTAAGTGCTCCTTCAAAGTTGTTTTGCGATGCGGATTTTATCAATGCCTCATTGAATCTGTAGTGATTGTAACGAGGTCAACTAGGTGGCCCTCAGATTATGAGTTCCCTGACTGGGGCTGTTAATCTGGTCCAATCAGGGAACCCCGGCTGACAGATATAAACAGGAGTGACAGGATTTCTGTTCACTCTGACCGCTGACTCCGAGAGAGCTGGATCAGTGTCAAGCACTCTCCACATGTAAATAAGGGGGGGGGGGCTTGGTGATGGGATACCAGCCTCTGTGCAGTTATTTCAGAATCCATGTTGCATTAAATCACATGGCTTTAGCAGCAGTATATGATAGAAAACAGCCATTTCCTCTGATTGACGAGTCAATGACAAATTTAAAATGATCACACAGAGAAGTGAGAACTATGTGATAAAGAACAAAGCAAAGGGGTTCACTTTGGAAATACTCAGCTAGTTGTCTATGGAAAAAGAAACTGAGTCAATGTTTGATGTTGTAATCTTCTGTCAGAACCAACTCAGACCTCTTTGAGAAAAGGCTGTGATAACTCTTGCAGAGTGCAGAAAAGATGGACAAGTCTGGTTTTTTCTCCCCCACTTTAAGCAATTTTCATTCCAAACATTTCATCTGATTTTCTTACCTGACAGTTTGATGAGCTGCAAAGTTCAAAATAAATTTCTGAATTTTTAAAATGGTTAACAAACTGACTTTGTTTAACTGTTGGAATGAATGTCAAATCCATCACTACAGAAGTTTCAATCATTTCCAGATCCCTACAAGTGATCAAAGTTTGGATATTTGCAACTTCAGAATTAAAAGGTTGTGAGTAGCTTTACCAGAGGTTAGAATGTCAAACCTTTACTCTGCACCTTACCTAGGAACATTTGGTGGGGTCAGTGTAGAGGGAGTGTAACTCTGAGCACAGTCAAGAGAATTTGTAATAGGCAATAGAAAAATGGCAGAGAAGCTAAATGACTACTTTGTGCCAAACTTCACTGAGAAAGATAATGACAAATCCCACAGAATTAGAGATCCAAGGTACTGGTGAGAAAGAGTAATTGAAGGACATTTGTATTAGTAAAAAGACTGTGTTTGAGAAATTAGAGGGACTGAAAGCTGTTAAGTCCATAGGACCAGAAAGGAGGTAACTATGAAGATAGTGGATGCATCAACAATCATCTTTGTAAAATTCTATAGATTCTGGAATGATTCCTGCAGATTGGAAGGTAGGAAATGGCACTGTTGAAGAAATTAGGACAAGTTGGAAAATCAAGTCTGACAAATGTGTTGGGAATTTTTTTGAGGCTGTAACCAACAGAACTGATATAGGGATGTCAGTACCTATTGTATACTTGGATTTTCAGAAGGCTACTGATGATATCTCCCACAGAATGGTGGTTAGCAAAATTAAACTACATGGGATAGGAGGTAATACACTGGAAAGGTTTAAAGACTGGTTAACAGATAGAAAGCAAAGCAGAAATAGATGGAGCATCTGGTGTTGGAGGACTGAGTAGTGGGGTACTCAAAGATCAATACTTAGACCCCACCTATTCACAATTGAAGTATCAGTGATTTGGACATCACATGTAATATGTCCATTCTCACAAATGACAGAAAGCAAGGTGGGAATGTTTGCTGTCAGAAAGATGTAAACCAACTTCTAGTGGATTTAGTGAGTGGATGACAACATGGCAAGTGGAAACATGTGAAGCTTTCCTCTTTGGTAGGAGAAATAGATGTGCAGAAGTATTTCTTAAATAATAACAAACTATGAAATGTAGATGTACAAAAGGACCTGGGTGTCATTGTCAATAAGTCACTGAATGCTAATGTGAAGGTGCACAAGCTACTAGTAAAGCGAACAGACATTATTCTAATTAGAAGAGGTTTTGAATACAGGAGTAGTGAAGTCTTCCTTTAATCATATAGAAGCTTGCTTAGACTGTACCTGGAATACTGCGTGTAATTCCTTATCTCAGGGAAGATATTATTCCCATAGCGACAGTGCAATGGGGCTCACCAGACTTGCTGGTGGACTGTCCTATGAAGAAATATCATGCAAACTGGGCCTGTATTCTCCAGAATCTCATAGAATGAGAGATGATTTCATCGAAAACTTCAAAATACTAGAAACAGGGAGCACAATTTAAAAATAAGGGAGTAGCCACTGAGGACTTGGATGAAGAGAATTTATTTTACTTAGAAGGTTGTGAATCTTTGGAACTCTGTAACCCAAGGACTGCAGCAGCTGAGTCACTGCATATGTTTTGAGATTGACAGACTTCTAAATACCAACGGCATAAATGGATATGGAGATAGCATTTTAATCGCACAGCAGGCTTGAGTAGCTGAATGGTCTATCCTTGCACCTAAGTTCCTAAGTTATCTCTGTTTTTCTCTCCATAGATGCTGTCAGATCTGCTCAGTATTTGAGAACTTCCTGTTCTCATTTCAGATTTTCAGCATTGGCAATATATACATTTAGAATTTATTTTGAATTGTTCCTGCAGATGGTTGGCCAAACTGCCCACTACAGTTCCAATGGTTTGTGGCATCATGAAACATTTTTCAGTAATGGCACAAATGGAGTGGCACAGACATAACTGGAACTTACGACATCACCAATTCCGTTTCATTCTGTAACTCTGCTTAAGTGACTAAAACTGAAAACAACTGACTCAAACCTGTACTGCTGCAGCTGCAAATACAATTGATGAATCCTTCATTAACCTTTCAGCTCTCTGATTAGTTATATAGATATCTTCTTTCAAAAGCAACAATTAGCAACATTAAACCTTGTTGTTATATCTTCTCTGGTTCTGAGGAAACAGTTATAGCATCAAGTCTGAGCATAAACTATATCAGGAATTCTCAACACCTGAGGTAAATGGACCAACAAAACCAACTAAATGAAGCATCACGGTCACTACACAATGACTGGACATAATTAATTCCCAATATGACTTGCAATGGCCCCTTACAGGCCTACATATCTCTGCATGATCATCTAAAATGCTGTAAAGGATATAATCCAAGAAGAGCCGAACTATGAGAAAAGTTTCTGTACAGACCAGTGGATTGCATACAGTACCTGGTACCTGCAAGAATGAAAAGGAAAACAGTTAGAATAAGGGTTATCCTATGAGGCAGAGCTATAACTGGGAACATGGCAAAGTGTTGAAACTTCAAATTAATGTTGCGAAGCTACGCAAGCACAACTGAGGTTCAAGATATAATTCATCACACAAACGGTCACATTATAGCCATTTGCACATGATATTTTGCAGAATATAATCAAATATTACAAAATGTTACAGTCCAATAATAGGAGTAGGAGGGAATTTCCAGCAGTTCCCGTGGTTATAGAATGAGTGCACATCCCCTATACCGTTTCTATTCTGCTGGTGCAGGGGAAAAGAATGCAAATTATAGGAAAGCCCCTCGCAGCCAAATTATCTTTATAAGTTTATTATTTGGGGTATCTCGCACTTTGATAGAACGATACTTATAATTCATATTGATACCATCAGAACCTATTTACAGCAATATTGACCACACAACATAGTTACAGTTACGCCTTAAGAGACAACTTTCCAGACTGAGCATTCCCCAGCGAGGTGCGATGCTCATAGGGAGCACTGGTTAGGAAATGGTGAAGTCATTGGACTGTAATCCGTTTGTTTGAAAGGACTGGACAGGAAGGCCTCAGGTCAGTGAATGCCCTGATTAGTGATCCCTGTCAGCAGCATTCCTCACCAGGAATACTCAACAGTAATACTGCACATTCTTGGGAAGTGGATATAACTGGGAAGGCCATATTTATTGCACATTCTAAGATGCCCTGCGAAGGTGATGCCGGAACACTTGATATTGTGTTATCAAACCAAAGCAATATTTAACTGAAAGAAAAAAATAATTTCTTCTTGTTCATCCCTGCCATAAGGCAGACGACCTCTGGTCATTATTGCTTTGACTAGTTGCTAGGTGCTACTCAATGAAAAGCTTTGGCTATAGCTTTAATTTCTCACTTACCTCTGGTGGTTTAGTCTGTTCTTTACCTGAAACACAAACAAATGGTAGGGAAATTTCAAAAATGTTCTTAAAAACACAAAGCAAACCTTCAGTTGAAAGGTGGCTCACATTGCTTCCCATTACATCTCACAAAGTCCCTGCTCCCACACAAAAACACTTCTTGAAGTTAATGTCCAGTTTTAACCTTACTGGATATACCTAATCTCTACCACTTTTATGAATGAACAAGTTCTAGAAGGCAATCTCATCAGACAGATGTATGGGAATAATCACACAGAATTATTTCTTTTACCACTGTCAACTAATTGAGAAATACAGAGGGATTCAGTTTAACCAAATGACCCCAACCACCCCTGCGGAATCCTGGCAGGAACAAACCAGCAACCCAATTTTATTTTACATCGACTTCAGTGTGTTACTCCTCGCTGGTGTATTGTGCTGGAATCATAAGGACCCTGTCAATAACCCTGTGGCCAGGAATTACTAGAAATCAAGACCCATTATTTCCAGAGTCATCACAAAAGTTAAAGATTTTATTCAAGTATGCAAAATTCCCCACTCTACCGGTCTTTAACACCCAGGTTGACAGAAAGCAAGAACCAGGTTTTTGTCCTTAACTACATTTACAATTAATTACAAGTAATTAGACTCTAGGTTCAATTTTAAAGCATCAACATATAACTCTACTAATTAAAACTTTAACCTCCTTTTAAACTTACCCTTACACATGCACACTCAAAGAGACAGACAGAAAAATAAACACAGGTGTTATGAACAGAGAGAAAATCTGGGAAAGCTGTTCAGTAATTCCTGGCCACAGGGTTATTGACATGGTCCTTATGATTCTTGTGCTGATCAGAACATTGCTTCTCAGTCCTATTTCTCTGAACCTTTCCACTGGTTTGCAAGAAGCACAGGGTAGCTGGTTCATTGATAAAAGATCTCTGATCTACCAGTTAAAAGTTGCAGCGTACAGCAACTGAAGGGAAGATCAACTGGTTTTCTTCGGATTTAACCTGGCTTTTACTGCAGGGAACAGAAGGCTCCTGAGCTGGTGGAGACCTGAAGACTTCTCTGTTTCTTGTTCACATCTCCAAGTTGTTCAACTACCTCAGAACCAATCATACAGTTTTTGGCAAGCCTTTGTCATTGACAACTGGTCAATAGTTTTCAGACCAATCAGCTACTTGTACCAACCAAAGCTCCAACTCTACACAGCCTCTCAGCCCCAGATCATCTGGAAAAACACGTGAACCACAGGTCAAAGAAGCAGCTGTGAAAATGGTGGTTCCAAGTGTCAGATCACTTACATTCAATATATGTTGTAATCCTCCACCAATCCTTAAGATTTAAAATAGTGTTTTCCTCATTTCAGTCCACAATTAAAGATGCAGAAAAATTAAATGCCACAGCCATTACAAGTGCTCACTAAAAACCAGTGAATGGAAATGGCTCAAATACTAAACTGTGATGTGATAGAATGTTACAATACTGAGGGCCTTATACTGACTTATTGATTATCAACTTTCAACAAACATTGTTCAATAGAAACCTGTTACCTAGCTTCTTTTGGGTGAAATGATACCCCTGCTTTAAGCATAATATCCCCAAAGGCTTGGATAGCTATCCACTTTTTGCCTTACTACAACTATCGTGACATCAGCAAGTGGGCCAACCCACTCTGGCAAATCTAATATTGGTACCTAGGTAGAGTGCATTCCAATTTGCATCTTAATTCTGGATGTAAATAACAATCAATGAGAGGTTCTGATACGGAGACAAAATCTGTCGTATGGAAAAGTTGCAATTTTGTGTGCATAAGTTGTGATCAAACGGACTACAAATACATCTACTTATGTGCAGACAGCAGGATAAGAAGGAAAAGTGTGTAACAGATATGAGGATATCACAGGCTTTGCCTACCGTAAATAGGCTAAAGGCACAGAATGCAGTCATACTGGATTAAATATTGACATCTACATTTACTATAACATTCTTATTTGCGTGTTAAAGCAGGGAAGGCAGAACAAAAATTCCTAGGGTGGGAGATTTCAAGACTAGGGGGCATATTTTTAAGGTGAGAGGAGAAAGGTTTAAAAAGACATGAGGGGCATTTTTTTTAAAAACACTGAGAGTAGTTCATGTGTGAAATGAACTTCCAGAGGAATTGATGGATGCAGTTACAATGTTTAAAAGACATTTGGATAAGTTCATGAATAGGAAAGGTTTGGAGGGATATGGGCCAAGCGCAGGCAGATGGGATTATATTAGTTTGGGATTATGATCGGCATAGACTAATTGGACCAAAGGGTCTGTTTCTATGCTGTATGACTCTATAAAAGGGAATATGATCCTGTGATAGGATGACCACCCCAAAGATTAGTGTCAACAGCAGGAAAACACTTTAGATTGGGAAAAAAAATTGAGATACATTAATGATGGATGCAATTGTGGAAAATCGCACAGCTGATGACAAAGAAGACAACTGCTCAAGTAAGGAAGTCTCAGTCAGCAAACAATTACCATTTATCCATTTGCTCGGCTGTGGAGAAGAAACAGAATTCAGTTAGCAAACAGGTCAGACATAGATGAAAAGATATGTAGATTTTAATAGAAATGCAAAAGAATCACATGATTTCACGGTCAAGTCTTTTCACGGAAGTTCAAACCATAACCATGGACTCAGAGGTGAAAGACCTTCCAATAAGCCACAACAAATTGATTTAAAATACTTGGTGTGTCAGATTTCAAAACCTTTAGTGTGTAATGTGGCAAACAGAACGGTGAGTGATTCTCTGCCCTATGAAAAACCAGCACCTGGATCATACACTGTGTAAAATCAATTGAGCACACTGCAAATTCTGGGCCATACAGATAATTTACTTGCAACTATATATTGCCACATAAGGAAAACCAAAGATTGCGATGTGTAGAAATACTGAGAGTTCTGAATTCCATCATTTTTAGATGTACAGAAGGCAATACGACACTTTATATCTAGAAATAGCTTTCACCTCATTGAAAAGTTTCATTTACTGAAATGGGATTCCAAAATACAACGTCTATTAAAACATTAGTATAATATGTCCATATTAACAAAGAAAATGTAATTAGACTTTACCTTATCACCAGACGTCTTTTTGCCTGAAATAGGAAAAGATACCTTTTAGCAATGACAGAGGAGTAGATTAGGCACTGATCTGAAACTAATTTACAGAATTATCGCTAGCTAAATGGTAACAACAATAAAGTTATTTATGATGCTTAAAATGATTTTTCAGAAAACGGCTGGAGATATACTACCTCTCGGGGATTAGTTAGCAGAGTTGGTTGGATGGCTAGTTTGTAATACAGACTGATGCTAACAGTGCAGGTTCAAATCTCATACTGGTCTGAGGTTAACATGAAGGTCCCACCTTCTAGTCTACCTAGTCCCTTACCTGAGGTGTGGTGCCCACCAGTTGTCTCTCTCCAACGAGACAGTAACCCATAGGATAACAACCACTTGACCTTCACTAAGTTTCTAGTTGCATTTCAGATTTTGAAATGTAGTTAAACATGACAGAGCTAACTGTGACTCTGGAAAGCAATAACATTACTGTAGTCACTTCTGCTATATTCCATAGAGAGAACTCAAGTCGTCACTGGCATCTCAGAGACTGCTCACTCTTCCCGTGGAAAAAGCAAGCTCTTGTCTCACCAAAGCACCTTCCAAACCCACAACCACTTCCATCTAGAAGGACAAGGGCAGCAAAACAATGAGAGCACCTCCACCTGCAAGTTCCCCTCCAAAGCCACTCACCATCCTGACTTGGAAATATATCACTGTTCCTTCAGTGTCGCTGGGTCAAATTCCTGGAATTCCCTCCCTAAAGCCATTGAGGGTGGACCTACGACTCATGGACTACAGCAGTACAAATAGGGAGCTCACTACCACCTTCTCAAGGGCAACTAGGAATGGGTAATAAATGCTGGCCAGCAGTAACTCCCATGTCCCAGAAGAGAAAAAAGCATTAAGCAAGTGGACTAGAAATTACTGGCAGCGTTTTTTCCTCTGATACACACAGAATATTTGCTGTGCCCCAACATGCCAATAATGTGGTATCTAAAATCCTGTGAAGAGGTCTTGACCAGTCATTTATATCAAGGATCAAGTGCTGATAAATGTCATAACGGTTTTATAGGTGCATTGTAGCTAGTTTGCTCTTAAAGTGTGAAAATAAAGGAAGATTGGCCTTTATACCAAACTTTTCGCACTCTCGGGATGTTCCAAAGAGCTTTGCAGCCGATCTTTCAAAGCGCAATCAATATTGGAATGTAGAAAATACAGCAACTAACTTGTGCACAGAATGTTGCCACAAACAGAAAAGTGATAACAGCCAAATAAACTGCTTTAATGATTTGGGTTGGGAATAATGATGGCAAGACCATCAATGACCACCATTATTTGGGGCAATTCAGGAAATAGGTTTTTAGATATGTACGTATACTGTTCATTGCAAACATCCAGAAGCTGCTGCCAGAGATAGCCTGCTCCTTCATACAGTTTGTCGTTGCAATCTTCATCAACAGGCTTGAAAAGGCTACCAGCGAACTTGTGAGGTATTGTACTTACTCAATAGGTCCATGTCAAAAATGGGTGAAAAAGTTAGGGCTGGTGTGTTTACAGTTTAAAACATTTTTCCCCAGAATCTCTCTTTTGTCTCTTTTCTTTAATCCCTTATGAACTTGCCAATTTTTATTGAGCTTTCTATACATTAAGAATTTATACTTCTATCATTTTCCTTATTGGTTTGGACTTGGAATGCCTCAATGAGGTTCTCCAATCCGATCGTGTGAAAACTCCAGTCATCTCTATCTGTTGAGACATAATCTAAACCCTCTGCTCCCATCGAAATATCACCCTGAAATAGACATGAAACTGGATAATAACTGTGCTGAAAAGTCCACAGAAACTCTGTGGCCAGCTCAAAGGAAGGTGGACAGTGCACATCATTTCTTCAATGCAGACAATTAAAATCTGGGCCTTATTTTGTCGAAATCACAAGACTGGAGAAATGTTTAACAGAAGTCTACTTTTACAACTAGCACTTTGCAATGGCTTATTAATTGCTTAGAGACAGTTCAGAGCAACAGTTGATTCCTTACCAGATGTATCTAAGTCATTTTGTTTGAAATCATACTGGCCAATATTAGAAAGAATAAAGTTGTTGTCATTCCTTTTCAGAGTAAAACAGTTTAAGTTTCTTTTGACTTACATCGAAGGTATTTCTTTTTCTTGTACAAAATTGCAGCAATTGCTACAATTACTAGTGTAATTAGGACCACCACAACAACAGGCACCAATGTGCCACCTGTAAAACAGACAAATGTAAATGATTACGATGATTTGAGAGTGGCAACCGCTTGTACCAAGAGGTCACGAAACAGGAGAATCTGTTTCTTTATGGACAATACATTTTGTAGAGGATCCACTCTAGTCAGTGGGACGACACAGTGGCTCAGGGGTTAGCACTGCAGCTTCACAGCGCCAGGGAACCAGGTTTGATTCTCCCCTCAAGTGACTATCTGTATGGAGTTTGCACATTCTCCCCGTGTTTGTGTGGATTTCTTCTGGGTGCTCTGGTTTCCTCCAAAGATGTGCAGGTTAGGTGGATTGGCCATGCTAAATTGCCCACAGTGTACAGGCTAGGTGGATTTGCCAGGGGAAATGCAAAGATAGGGTGGGGATTGGGCCTAGGAGGGATGCTCCTCGGAGGGTTGGTGTGAACTTGATGGGCCAGATGGCCTGCTTCCACACTGTAGGGATTCTATGCTTATAATGTATAAACATTATATATTGCTTAACTTTGTCAAGTCATTGCAATTTTGTAACATTGCATCAAGCTGACTGTTTGCCAGTTTAGTGCCTACTGCTCCTTCTTTTTGTTTGTTAAATCAGTCCTACGTACAACATGAAGAAGAAAAGAGAAGAAAAAACATGCACCTTTCTTCCTGCAGACTGTGTTCTGTGTTTCTGTACAGGGTTGTTCGACCTCTTCAGTTTCTGCATTGCACCTTTGGTGGGAAATGAAAGACGTAAGGAAACAGCTGATTTTAGAAAACAGGAACATATGCTACAGGAACTAACCAGCTTGTCAGTTCTGAAACTTCAAAAGGTTTTCTCCTTCCTTCCTGGATGCTGCTGGAATTGCTAAATTCAGATTTCCACCATCATCCACTATTTCACTTTACCCGTTTGAGCAAATTGCTTAAGAGAACCTTCATTAACTGGTTAGTCATCAAAACCTGTGTGCTTTCCAGATATGGGCTGCTTTAAGCTGAAGCTTGAACCGACTGCGAGCTGGGTTGCAATTGTCAAGACCCATTGGACTCCAGGTACCTGAACAATCAACCACAGAGTCTACAGGTTGGTTAGACACAGTCCAGGCATATACTTTTCTGTTCAGTGTTTTATTCCAGCTCAAACATCTGCTCCCCATAAACACACCCAATTCTCCCGCAATTAGTAAAGTCACCATCGTCTGATAGGACTGTGAGGGAGATGACGGATGGTGAGTTTAACCTGAGGCTCTCAGACAAGAAGTGAGGTTGAAAAGACAGGATCTTCATGGTGACCTCAGCCTGTAGGGAATTGATGCTGTTGGCATTATTCTGCACCACAAACCAGCCATCCAGCCAACTCCCAATTATCCCTGAATGAACATATAACCATCGCCTGTTCTCTAGCTGAATTTGGTTTCAGGCATTCCCACCAGACCCTATTGATGATGCCACTGAAAGCTCAATGACATACACTGGGCGAGTAGTGTAAGGTTCCTCATTAGGAGGACAATTTCAGAAAAAGATCTCAACAGCGCTCTTACATTCTGAGCAGTGTTATCTGAAAATTACTCAGACGAGACGGTGGAAATTCAGTTAGTCACAGTGCCAAAACTCAAAATTGCCTTCTATTTCTTCAAGAATCCATTTACTCTTAATATGTTTAAAACTAAAGATTATAAAATGTAGCTGAACAATCTGCTTGAGATACTGACAGCTCTGAGCATCACTTCATTGAGGTGTTTGACTATGTAGAAGAACAGAAAAATGGTATCAATGGTGTTACATTCTCCTGAGTCAGAAGGTTGAGTGTTCAATTGACCACTCCAGAGATTTGACCACTGAATCCAGGTTGATATTCCACTGCACTGCTGAACAAGAGCTGCACCATCTGAGCTGTCATCTGTTGAGTGAGACATTAGAACCAAGGTCCAGCCTATCCATTGAGCTGGATGCAAGAAAGCCTGCTATACTATTGCAAAGAAGAACAGGGAAGTAACTCCTGTTGGCCTGGCCAATATTTATCCAACAACAAACATCACTAAAACAAATTACCTGACCATCATCACATTGCTCTTTGTGGGAGTTTGCTGCTCATAAATTGGTTCTCAAATTTCCAACATACAATAGTGACTATACTTCACAATGAATTTGTAGTCAATGAATTG
The DNA here is from genome assembly GCA_024137785.1 of Ginglymostoma cirratum. Lineage (NCBI taxonomy): Eukaryota > Metazoa > Chordata > Chondrichthyes > Orectolobiformes > Ginglymostomatidae > Ginglymostoma > Ginglymostoma cirratum. The sequence goes on from JAHRHZ010000139.1 coordinate 40,448,705, forward strand.
CTTCAGATTGCCTGTGAAGTGTTTTTGAATGTGCTGAGATTCGGAAAGGCATCAGAGGAGGTCTATATACAATGCCCTGAGTTTAACACAAGACGGTAATGTCACCGAACCCAGAGGGCCAGGCTGATGCCACTGTATGTGGATTCAGATTTCAAAATAGTAGCTGGTGGATATTAAAAATTCAACAGATCTGCAATGGTGACCATGACAACCATCACTGCTTGTTTTAATAACCCATCTGGCTCACTAATGTCATTTGAAAAAAAAAAGGAAATCTGCTGTCCTTACAGTCTGGCCTACATACAATTCCAATTGGCTCTTAAATAGTCCTCTGAAGCACCTAAACAAGCATCTCAGTTCTGAGAAAGGGTCACCAAACCTGAAACATTAACACTGATTTTTTTTCTTCACAGGTGCTGCCAGACCTGCTGAGCATTTCCAACAACTCTTGTGACTCCCTTGTCCGCTCCACACTCCCCTCCAGCCCTACCACCCCTGGCACTTTTCCCTACAACTGAAGCAAATGCTACACCTGCCCCTACACCTCCTCCCTCACCCCCATCCCAGGGCCCAAGAAGACCTTCCACATCAAACAGATGTTCACCTGCACATCTGCCAATGTGGTATACTGCATCCGCTGTACCCATTGTGGCCTCCTCTACATCGGGGAAACAAAGCGGAGGCTTGGGGACCGTGTTGCGGAACACCTACGCTCAGTTCGCAACAAACAACTACACCTCCCAGTCGCAAACCATTTCAACTCACTCCCCCCCTCCCCGACTCCTCGGACAACATGTCCATCCTGGGCCTCCTGCATTGCCACATTGAT
>JAHRHZ010000139.1:40449933-40502757 GCA_024137785.1 Ginglymostoma cirratum
CAACTGAAGCAAATGCTACACCTGCCCCTACACCTCCTCCCTCACCCCCATCCCAGGGCCCAAGAAGACCTTCCACATCAAACAGATGTTCACCTGCACATCTGCCAATGTGGTATACTGCATCCGCTGTACCCATTGTGGCCTCCTCTACATCGGGGAAACAAAGCGGAGGCTTGGGGACCGTGTTGCGGAACACCTACGCTCAGTTCGCAACAAACAACTACACCTCCCAGTCGCGAACCATTTCAACTCGCTCCCCCCCTCCCCGACTCCTCGGACAACATGTCCATCCTGGGCCTCCTGCATTGCCACATTGATGCCACCCGAAAGCTGCAGGAACAGCATCTCATATTTCGCTTGGGAACCCTGCAACCCAAGGGTATCAATGTGGACTTCACAAGCTTCAAAATCTCCCCTCCCCCGACGACATCCCAAAACCAGCCCAGCTAGTCCCCACCTCCCTAGCCATTCCTCCCACCTCAAGCCCCACCCCCATCTCCTACACACTAACCTCAACCCGCCCCCTTGACCTGTCCGTCCTCCCTGGACTGAACTATCCCCCACCTAAATCCCCAACTGCATTCACCTTCACTGGTTCTAACCCCGCCTCTTTGACCTGTCTGTCTCCTCTCAACCTATCTTCTCCTTTATCCATCTTCTATCTGCATCCCCCTCTCTCCCTATTTATTTCAGAATCCCCTTCCCCTCCCCCATTTCTGAAGAAGGGTCTCGACTTGAAACGTCAACTTTCCTGCTCCTCCGATGCTGCTTGGCCTGCTGTGTTCATCCAGCCCCACAACGTTTTATCTCTATTTCCAACAACTTCTGTTTTTGTTCCTGATTTACAACATCCGCAGTTCTTTTGGTTTTTGTTTAACTCAGTTCAAGGAATGGGCAATAAATACTGACTTTGCCAGGTTCCATGAACGAAGAAAATAAAACTGCAAGTTCTTTCCTTTAAAAATACATAAGAGTTACCAAAGTGAGTTAATCACAAAACCTGCCTCGATTATCATTAATGTAATCAATAATTGAAGCTTTGTAGTTTACCCAATTGATCCCATGCTTCTCTACAGATGTATGTATGAAAATGAGAGAATTATATGCCAGTGAGTCACACAAATCAGCTCACACCCTGGTGTGTGCAATGCTGTCTCCAGCTCTTGGGTTTGATAGAAAATTGCACGCTGAAAATCAAATGACTTAGATCATAGAATCCCTACAGTGTGGAAACAGGCCCTTTGGCCCAACAAGTCCACACAGACCCTCGCAGCATCCCACCCAGACCCATCCCCCTAATCTACACATTCCTGGACACTATGGGAAATTTAGCATGGCCAATCCACCTAACCTGCACATCTTTGGACTGTGGGAGGAAACCAGAGGAAACCCATGCAGACACGGGGAGAATGTGCAAACTGCACGCAGACAGTCGCCCAAGGCTGGAATCGAACCCAGGTCCCTGGTGCTGTGAGGTTGCAGTGCTAACCACTGAGCCACCATGCCGACAGTTATTTCAGTTACACTTTATACAGGGCAACTTTCATGTCCTGAAGATTCCTCATTGAGCTTAACAGTCAACCAAGTAATTACTTCTGAAGTACAGTCATTGATGTTCAGTAAGCACCCACAAGTCTACAGCCATATCCCAGAAAACCAAATACAGCATTAGCAACTGTCCAGCAATAATTGATGATTTAATCTGTTTCTAATATTGTTAATTCAAGTTTAAACTTCCCTGATCTTCTTCACAAAAAGCTACTTGCAATGTTTTACACCCAACATACATCAGACAGCAACTTGCATTTAACATAATAAACTGTTTCAAGCATTGTATTCGCAAGCAAAATTAAGCATCAAACTATACAATGAGCTATTCGCACACGTGATTGGTCAGAGTTCAGGTTGTAAGGAACATCCTAAAGTGTGAAAGAAATAGTGAAGAGGAGATAGTAGGAACTCCCGATGCTGGAGTCAGAAATAACACAGTGTGGAACTGGAGGAACGCAGGAGGCCAGGCAGCTTCAGAGGAGCAGGAAAGCTGACGTTTCAGGTCAGGACCCTTCTTCAGAAGTGAAGAGGAGATGTTTATTGAGGGAATTCCAGAAATTACTGCCTACGCAATAAACATTGTCACTAGTGGTGGAGCATTGCAAATTGGAGATGCACAAAAGACCTTAAATTTTTTGTTATTTTAAAATATAGCAATCCTTCACTAAAACACCAGAATGCATGGTCAAACTCTGAAATAGGACTTGATACTGCAAACATCTCAGTCAAGAGGCAGGAGTGCTCTCACTGGAACCAAATAGATTGATGCTAACTTGCCTTTTTTGATCCAATACTTGACATGTAAATAAAATCAGAGTTTGTAATTTTTCTTACTTACTGTGCACACTTGTAACATTGGCGTTCATCGGGTGAGCTGAAGAAATTTTCCAAGCAACTGCATATTGTGTCATGAGTTGTGGTACAATTGGTTTTCATTTTCTTACCTGAAGGGAGTGAAACAGATTTCAGCCTTCATCCAGTCATAGACCACACAGACTGAAGCCAACATATGGCCTATACTTTGAGAGTCAGCGGTGAAGCAAGAATGCTTCCAGAGACATCTCAGAGAACTGTTCGCATGGATCTAGCGATCTCTGTTTTGAGAATTCACTTCTTTCTCAGCGACAGGTCTAATCAGGCACCAAATCAGGAGAATGAATTGGTGGCACTGCAACAGCACCATTCAAACTGAAGTATTCACACAGCAAGCCAAGGAGTTGAAGGCACTTCAGAGTGTAAAATATAAATATCACTGTATTAAGATAGAGGCTATCAGATAGATAAATAGATTTTGAAAAAAGAACAAACTAAATTTTGAGAAATAAGTGGACGAATTTATCATAATACAAAAAAAAAGTATAAAATTTTTCAGGGCCAGTAAGGATGTTTCACAGTGATTGTCAAGTTAGCTTGCAGTTACAAACTTAGTTACATCTCATTTAATTGATTAAACTCTTCCAGGGACTTTGTAATTTCAAAATACAACTGAAATGTACATTAGTGAATGATCTTGTCAATTCTTCACTGTAGTGGAGATGTCAGAATGCTTGTCATTGCTTTCATCTTCAGTGGTAATAGCAACACTGATAGTTCCATCGTCATTACCACTGCAAACTGCATGCCAGTACATCAATTCTCCTCTTGAACATTTGGTCCAAGAGTCTTGGATGAAATGTTGGGAGACTGCCAAAGCATATGTTATTATTAAAGGAAGTAATTGCGATGGTTCACTGTTCAGAAGATCTCTTGCAGGGTCAAAAGGTGTTTTATTAAAAGCAAAAGACTTCTGATTTTTGGCACAATTAACTCAAAGGCATTCCACCACACTTCACTGTAGGTGTATGGGCAACAGGTACCATCCCAGAAACTGTAAGAGGATTAATTGTGTCTTGAGGAACCCACTGTTCTGTATATTTGATGAGGGCCAGTACCCCTCAAGCTATATATCCACATGCCTCTCTCTAAAAGAATGAGACACCTACGACCCCATTTGGACAATGGCCAATTTCCCAACTTCACACAACTTTTGAAGAAGGGTCACTGGACCCGAAACATTAACTCTGCTTTCTCTCCACAGATACTTTCAGACCTGCTGAGTTTCTACAACAATTTTTGTAATGAAAATACTGGAGTGTTGACTTGGTAACTAAAGTTGGATGTGGAAAGTCGGGTTAAATAAACTAAACTGTGGTCCCATTTGAGCAATTAAAAAATAGGATCCATAATCGATTTCATTTATTAGTCAATATCTTTGAATGTACATTTCAGTTGTATTTTGAAATTACAAAGTCCCTGAGATTGTGCTATGGAACATCTCCACACAAATGCTTAGTACTCCTTTATACGAAGTGCTAACCCATTCCAAATAAACACAGTACACAAACACACAAGCATTGCTAACCCACAGTAATTCATTCAGCGACACTAACTGGCACAAGCAAAACCTTCTGGGGGATTAGGAACAAGAGTCAAAATCATTATTCTTTTCAGTGCTTATCTTGAGATTTCCTTGAAGATTACCTTTTGGTCAAAAGCATTCTCTCCTCTCAAGAGGGTCAAAAGGAAGCATGCCCCTTTTGTTGCTTCCTGTTTCACCCCTCACTGCTCTTGCAACCCCGTCCTCCTCACCACTTCCCAACTGCAGCCTATTTCTGCACCCTACATCCATCTCTTAGCCTCCTTCTCCTAAGTGTGCTGCTGCCACCTTCTCCCTCTTTTCCCTGGCCGAGGCCCCCAGTCGAAATTCTAGGAGGGTACGGAGAGTGCGGGGGAACCTTTCAGAAATTGGTGGTCAGTGCCAGGAGACGAGCCTTGAGGACCTGAATGTGGTGCCACCAAAATGTTAAATGATCTAACGATCTCACACAGGTTGTCAAGGTCAGTGCATTTTATATTAATGTCCTTATTCCACCAACTGTATTACAAGGCTTACTTACTGCTCAATACACAATATTTCAATCACTCACTTACCAATAACCTCAGTTCCATCCTCAATATCTCAGTTAGCGCACATCGTCCGCTATTCAACCACGATAGAGACACTTACTGACACACTTCCTACAGGATGAGAATTGCACCAGAAAAGTTGGCAGGTACACCTACATGGCCTTAAGCCAATGTGAGGCCACTTCCGAGGATATGGCACCAACAGGGCTGAATCCATAGAAGAGTACAGAAGGCAATTACTAATCCTCCCCATATCCCATTACCCTAATTCCTTTATATTCGCAAGCTTCTATCCTCCCCTCAGCACAATCCAACAACTGTACTGTTTGCCTTTCAGAAACTCCATAATTACTACTTGCACAGGCAGCAATTGAAAAGCATCAATAATGATGATGAAAATAAACACCGGCACCTGATTTAACAAATGCAACCATCAGCTTGGAAGTTGGCACCGTGTTTAATTTAGAGGGTGGCCACAGAGGCAGGAGCTGCATTTGGTGAGACACAGCGGCGTTACGTCACATGGAACAGGAGCCTGGGACTGTAAGGCGTTAAGTAAGATGCCGTCTTTTACCATCTTCTACATATGTCCTTTGTTAATAAAGCCCGAGTGCTGATTACCCACAAGATCCCACTACGTGCCAACCAGACACAGAATCAGAGGTGGGCGGTAAATGCCTTCAGTGATGTCCAGTGACAATAAACCATAAAGTCAGCCCAATGATCTAAACCCAAAAGGTAGGGAACATACTCAAATGAGCTCAGCAGTGGTACGGGGCTGGCTAGCAACAGGTTCTGAGACATATCTGTTTGCCCTTTGAGGGAATATACCTTGATTACGCCCAAAACATCTCCATTTCAAAAGTAGATGATGATTTAATAACCGTTTTTCCGAACTACATTTTGCTCCAATTTATCTGGCCTAGTTTCATTCTTCTCCGTTAAAATCAGCTCTTCTTCGTCTGGAAGCCCATTTTCTATTGTCATTGTAAGATTTAGGTTGACAATGGGTTCTATCCCTTAAATGTTCTCCCGCTGACATTTGAATGGGGGCTGTGGTTATTAGTATGGTACTTGAAGGACATGCAGAAAGGGTCTGCTTAAGTTGCCGCTATCCTTTCTTCTCCTCTATCTCTTCTTGATCTTTAGCCGCATGCCACATAACTTGCGGAACAGGCTATCCCCTAAGCGATGGTGAGATTGTTCAGCAAACTTCCGTAAGTCATGACACTCAGTCTGCCAAGTACTATAGGTCTTGTGTGACCCTAGTAATGGAGATATGTGTGTGCACGCACGCAGGAGTGTCTGTGTGTTTGTGTCTATTCGCACGTTTCTGTATGTGCTTATGTGCCTGTGCACATGCATCAGTCTGTGTGCGTGCATCTGTCTCTATCTCCAGTTCGGACAACAAAGGCCATCAATTTAACTGGGACGCCGTGACCATCCAAGCTCACACTAACCATAGACACGCACGTGAATTCCTAGAGGTCTGCTTTTCCACCCACAATGCAATCAATAAACATGTGGAACTAGATCCTACATACAAACGCTTGCAAAAAAAAAAAACCGGAAATGGCACAAAACACCTCAACAGACCGGATAGTATAAATACTAAGCAGAATAGAACAACATCACTTCATTGGAGGCAACACTGATGATGTTACCCAGCACAGTGACAAAACATCTGATCTATAACCAGCCAGCTCGGCGAGCAAGTCAACAATCTCATCCACAAACCAAACTACAAATCTTCACAAGAACCTTAAACTTCTATCAGGTTCTGTGTGCTTTCAACATAGGCTCACTGTGTAAGCAGCAGTGTCCTCATGAGCAAGTGGTCTGGCGTGCCTCAGCCAACAGTCTGAACCTTATACCAATTACATTTTCACAATATTGTTTAGAAACTGCTTCTCAAATTCTCCCTTTACGAGTTCCTAATTAATTTGATGTTCACTTCCAGTGGAAATTACAAGCCTCCAGGGTGATGAAATATCAGAGTCGCTCCCACCCTGAGGCCTATTCCTTCATTGAAGGCACAGTGGGAAGCAGAAACTAAGTCCTGCTCCTGCTCCGTTGGTTCTGAAGTACACCAGTAACTCAACTTCTACATACTAGTGGGCATTTGAAGAAGGAATAGGTCGTGGGGTAGCAGCAGCCCTGCAAAATTTTCTCACCCCAGACCTTTCAAAGGTTCACCATAAATAATACGCTGAGCCAGCTTAGAAACCCTTAGTTTCAAAAGTTCAAGTCCCAGGCTGCAGTTGTCAATTGACTGCTTGGATTTTACAGTAGAAATAATGGTAAGGCCATCACTGTTCACCCTTATTGAAAAGTAAATTGGACAAATTCCAGCAACTGCACCACGTGCACAGCCAAATACAGAAATCAGAAAACTCTCATTCAAATTTCCTGCTACTCCCAAAGCTTTGCTGCAGTAGGGACTCAGAATTTAAGTACACAAAAGGGTATGAAGTTGTAAGAAGTACGTACTAAATGCCCACCAACCTCATCTAAAATATTTAGACATACTCATTCTAGGGGAAGTAAATTTTCCATGCAAAAAGCCTACCAAACAACCTCTCTGCATCTGAAAAATAACTTCTTTAAAATATGGAGGCTCACTCTTTAATTACAATAGAATATTTTAAACTTTGTTTTTACTTTCTCTTACTCAATCTTTCCAATGCTCTCTTTATTTCACTTTCTATAGACTATTAGGCATTTTCTTTAATAGTCTAACTGCTACTTCCTGGTTTAGGCTCTGTGCTAGAACAAAGAACAAAGAAAATTACAGCTCGGGAACAGGCCCTTCGGCCCTCCAAGCCTGCACTGACATGCTGCCCGCCACAACTAAAACCCCCGACCCTTCCAGGGACCATATCCCTCTATTCCCATCCTATTCATATATTTGTCAAGACATCCTTTAAAAGTCACCAAAGTATCAGCTTCCACTACCTACTTATGGCAATTCTTCAAGCTGATTGTTTCAGGCAATACGCAGCTTCGAACTCTATTCTTACACGTCCCAGATCTGCTATTGTGGCCATTGCACTAAAAGGCTTCTCTCATCACCAGAAGATCTAGTGTAAACCTCAGTTGAAGGTCTGTGGGCATGTTAAGTATAATGCACAATTGTCGCTGTTTTTTCATCATAGGCTGCAAAATCCAACTCCATGCCATAACTCTTCAGGCTTTAATTTTAATAAATTGCCATATGGCCATAAAACAATTCACTGTTCCCTCAATATCTTGAGTATTGTAGAGACACTCAAGAAACAGATGAAACTTCTCAGAGCAGAGAAGGTAAGGGCGAGATTTAGTATACGTGCTCAAAATTACGAAAGCTTTTTGTGAAGAATAAATAACGAGAAACTGTTTCCACCAGTAAGAATTCAAAGATGTAACAAATTGGTAAAAGAACTATAAAGGAAGAGGTGAGCAAGCAAACAACATAACTGTATTAAATAATGATCAACTAGAAACGGGCAACAAATGTCAGACTTGAAAGCCATTCTGCATCGCAAAAGATGTTTCTTTTTAATTTGGCAGCACCAGCCAAAAAGGCCAAATGAACTTCTGTGCTGTGTGGATCTGGTTGTATTTTACTGGAATACATTCAATATTTGGTATACATAATCTGGAGCAGTTAGTGAACAGTTTCCAGAAGTACCTTTCTTAAGTAAAACATATACTTACCATCATGCTCTTGGCATTGCGTACATCGCTTACATTTATCCAAGAGATTTTCAGCATCTGTAAATTCACCGTCTTTACACTGTTCACATTTGCAAAAGCAGCTTAACAGATAAGTACCTAAGAGCAAAAAATGTGAATGTAAGGACTAGACCAAAATGCAGCATCTAACCAATAATGGAGAAAGGATTTTAAAAAGATAGTGCAGTTCAAACCATTTTGAATACATCAAAATACCTAACTCTCCAGGAGAATCATGCCAATTATTGGCGGTAGATTTGAGCTTAATTTGGTTGCCATTACAAATATAAATCATCCAACTTTGCACCTTTCATAGTCTATCATCTACTGAAATCCCCATCCATGCGTCTATTTTTCATCTCCAGACTGAGCTAATCCAATCAGCAAGCTTCACACAAGCAGTCAGAGAGAACACAACTGAGTGAGTGTTTCTAGGATTGTGGAGCATAACAGGAATTCAATGCAGAGGGGAACAGATGTTTTCTGCATTTTTTTGGTTTATAATTTATAAGGTCTTTTTAACAGGATAAACTGAGGCCCAGGATTAGGGACAAAAGAGAATGACATCACAGAGAAAATTATAAATTAACTATTTAGTAATGGCTGCTAATCTGAATGCCTATTCTAAATTGCTTTCAGGTTACAAGAAAATAGGTGAAATGTTTCACAGATTAAAAATCTAAAAGACAAGTAAGAAATTTTTAAAAATCAAATTAACAGCTAAGTAAATAAAATAAAGGTGCTGGGCTAGACAATTTGTTGTACCTGTATGACGTGGGAGGTGGTGGACACCATTGTGATTCACAGTGACCACACCTATACTAAATGTTGGTTGGTTGAGGAACTCTGAAAGAGAATTGACGAGGTGGAGTCTGAACTTAAACTGCAACACATCAGGGATGGGGGATAGTTAACCTGGACACTGTGTTTCAGGAGGCAGTCACACCTTTGGGATTAACTCTCTCGAATTTGGTCTGTGGACAGGAACAAGAGGGTGACTACAAGCAAGGTAGGGAGAGAGATTCAGGAAGTACTGTTAATGCAGCATCAGTCCTTGAGCTCGTCTAAGAAGTTTGAGTTCTTGCTCCCTGTACGGATGGGAGTCGGGGCTGTAGGGTGGATGAGCAAACTGACCACAGCACCATGGTACAGGGAGCCATTCAAGAGGCGGGGGGAAGGAGAAATGTAGTTGGGATCTGGGATCATAGTCAGGCGAATAAACAGGATTGAGAGTCCTAAAGGCTGTGTTGTCTGCCTGGTGCTCAGGTTCAGGATGCCTCATCTGGGCTGCAGAGGTACTTGGATTGGGAAGGGAAAGATCCTATTGACGTGGTCCACGTAGGTACAAATGTTATAAGGAAGAAAGAGGAATGAGGTTCTGTTGTGGTAATATCAGCAGTTATTACCAGGAGTTATTCCAATCAGATGGACTCCACCTGAATCATACAGGATTCAGAGTCCTGGTGAACCAGGACTACAGAGAGGTTTAGTGATGGTCCCAGAACCAATTTCTTGGAAAATTAGAAAGTCCAAGTTAAAGGAGAAGACAAGAGTGCAGGTTAGTGATTAGGTTGATTGTTACCAGAAAAGAAAGGGGAAAGACTGTGGGAACATCGTATCACACCCAGGAATTGGACAAGAGGAGGAACATTTGTTAAGAGAGCATGTTTCATGGCTTTGTATTTGAATGCACAAGGCATTTGGAACAAAATTAATGACTTTACAGCACAAATAGAGAGTAACGGTTATGATTTGATTGCAATTACTGAGGCTTGGTTGCAGGGAGCAAGTTTGGGAAGTGAATATCCAAGGGTACTCAGCGTTTCAAAAGGACAGGAAGGAAGGAAAAGGAGGTAGTGTAACTTTGTTAGCAAAGAATGGGATCAGTGCTATAGTAAGAAATGATATCAACACTGGGGTGACTCAGTGGTTAGCACTGCTACCTCACAGCCCCAAGGACCTGGGTTCAATTCCAGTCTCGGGTCTGTGTGGAGTCTGCACATTCTTCCCAGATCTGTGTGGGTTTCCTCACACAGTCCAAAGATGTGCAGACGAGGTGGATTGGCCATGGGAAATTGCCCATAGTGTATAGGGTGGGAAATGCAGGGGTAGGATAAGGGTGGGCCTGGGTCTTATTTTTTGCTCTTTGGAGGGTTGCTGTGGACTCAATGGGCCAAAATGCCTGCTTCCTCACTGTAGGAATTCTATGATTCTATCAAGATGTAGAATCAGCCTGGGTAGAAATAAGAAATAGTAAAGGAAAAGAAGTCCCTAAGAGTAATCTATATGTCTCAAAATAGTAGATCGACAGTGAGCATAGTGTAAGCTCCCAGGAAATACTGGGAGCTTAGAGGAAAGGTATAACAATAATCATGGCTGGATTAATCAAATTGGCAAAGGCAGCTTCGAAGAAAAATTCACCGAATGTATTAGGGATTGGCTCTTGGAGTAATATGCTGTGGAGTCAACGAGGCAACAGGCAATTCTGAATGTGGTTTTATGTATTGACGTAGTATTAATTAACAGGGAGCCATTCAAGAGACAGGAGAAAGGAGAAATGTAGTTGTAAGCAGGTGGAAAAGGTTCAGCTAGGGAAGAGTGATCATAACATGCTGGAATTTCAAACTCAGTTCAAGGATAAGAAACAGGAGTCCTACACTAGCATTATGGGTTTAAACTAATGTTATTATACAGGTATGGAAACACATCTGGCCTCAATGTGCTGTACAGAAAGACAAAAAGGTAGGATAGTTGATGAGCAGTGACAATTTTTTTTTAGGAGATATTCAATCTCTCCCAAATAAAATATATTTCAGGAAGGAAGAAAGACCGTAAGGGGGTTAAAAATAAAATCCATGGCTAAGCAAGGAAGTTATAGATAATATAAAAGCAAAAACTAAGGCATACCATAACTGCAAAGGTAAGTGACAGGCTGGAAGATTGGGAAAATTAACGATCAACATAGGTTACTAAAATAATAATAAAAACAGCAATGGCAAATTATGAAACAAAACTAGCACAAACTATAAAAACCCATAGTAAAAACTTCCGCAAACATATAAAAGGGAAGAGTAATTAAAGTGAATGTTGAGCCCTTGGAGCATGAGACTGAGGAGTTAGTAGTGGGAACACTGAAATAACAGAGTCACTAAATCAGTATGTAGCTTCAGTATTCAAGGTGGATGACACTGCATTACCCATTACTATTGGGATGGTATTAGAGATTATAACAAAGGAGGAATTAAGAACAATCATCATCACCAGGAAAAAAACTGAGCAAACTATTGGGACTGAAGGCAGAAAGTCCCCAGGCCTTGATGGCCGATATCTTTGGGTATTAAAGGAAATTGCAGCAGAGATAGTGGATCCATTGATTATAATATTCCGAATTCCTGGATGTGAGAAAGGTTCCAGTGGATTGAAAAATACTACTTTTGCACCATTATTCGAAAAGGAAGGGAGAGATGCAGAGGTAGGAAACTGTAGTCCAGATAGTTTAACATAGGTCGTTGAGAAGTGTTCGAATCCATTATTAAGGAAGTAACAAGAGGATAACTGGAAAGTCAAAACACAATCCAACAGAGTCAGCATAATTTTACGAAGGTAAATTCATGTTTGATTTGCTAGAGATTTTTAAAGATGTAACGAGCAATGTGTAGATTATAGCATATCTAGACTTCCAGAAAGCATTTGATATGAGGCCAAACAAAAGTTTAACGCACAAGATCACATGGCGTGAGGGGTAATACATCAGCTTGGATAGTGGGGAAAAAGCCGAAAGAACTGCGGACACTAAAAATCTAAAACAGAAACGGAAATTGCTGGAAAATCTCAGCAGGTCTGGCAGCAGTGTGGAGAAATCAGAGTTAAAGTTTCTGGTTCAAGGACCCTTCTTGAGAACAGGTGGGATAGTACTTGGATAGTGAGTTGGCTAATATGGGGAGATGATGTCTTAATGGGATTATTGCTTGTTAATCCAGAGACCCAGGTAATGTTTAAGTGACCTGGGGTTCAAATCTCACCACAGTAGATGGTGGAATTTGAGTTCAATATAAATCTAGAATTAAGCGATGACTGCGAACCATTATTGAGAAAAACCCATCTGGTACACTAATGCCCTTTAGGGAAGGAAACTGCCATCCTTACCTGGTCCAATCTGCATGTGGCTGCAGAGGCCCACTATGTTGACCCCTCCCCCCCCCCAAAATGGCTTAAATTAAAATGTTTATCTTTGTGTTTAAATTCAATTGCGTCAGACCTTGACTATCCTCCAAAACCCTGATGTTCCTTCATTAGATTCTATCATTTTATGCAAACCTCTCTTCCCCCTTCCACCCTGCTTTGCGCATCTCATTCGTAGCCACGCCATTACTTCTCAAATATCTCATCTCCTGAAAAGCCCTACCTAAATCCCACATCTTTCGCCAAGCCAATGAATCCTTCAGTGTCTTGGTACCATTTCTGTGTGACTGCACTTCAGTTAAAGCATTACAGTAATGCAGGTTTTCGCTGTTATTAAAAGGTAGTTCCCAGTTTCCAACATGTGCTATTTAAAAGTAGTTTGCAGATATGGCAGCAATGCAATGCAGCGTACGTATTCAGAGTTAACATTCACTTACCTGGCTTACATTTGCCGCAATCTGATGTCGAAGGATGTGGACAATTACCATTCCTTCGGACACGTTTTTTCACAGGCCATCTCTGTACAGAACTTGAAATATTGACATTTGATAAACTATTTTGAACAGCATTCCTCTCCTGGGAGGTAGATTGATGGGCATCTATCACAATCTGCAAAACACGATTGGAAAGAACAATGATGTAGGATATCTATAAAGTTGCCCCAAGAAAATTATTTACAGAGGAAAAAGTAAGATTCTAATTAAATTGTGAAACATAATCACATGTAAGATATTTAAAATAAATGAGCCAAAAACTTCAAGAATGAAATCTAGCATGCAAAAGTCTATCCTTATTAGTGAGTAGTAGTTATGAGAAGACATGAAGGTGATGGTGCAGTGTTGTCATGGGACTCGTAAATCCAGAGACCCTGGTGATGTTCTGGGTAACTGGGTTCAAATCCCATCACAGCAGCTGGTAAATTCAATAAAAATCTGGAATTAAGAGTCTAACGATGATAATGAAACCACTGGCCTATAAACCCAAATGGGTCACCAATGCTTTTTCTAGGGAAGGAAAACTGCTGTTCTTATCTGGTCTGGCCTGTATGTGACAGAAGAACTGCTAGGAAGTCTGAAAAAAGAAAAATGCAATCAGATAGACTGGACATCATTGAAGGCATCAGCAAAGTCAACCCTGCAGAGTGCCCTTTAGCTGGTGGCTGATCACATCTGCAGGCTCGTGCCAAAATTGGGAGAGCTGCCTCACACACCAGACAAGCAACAGTCTAACACAGAATTATTCTATTACCTTACAGACAGTATCCGAAACAACACCACCACCATTCCTGGTTTTCTCCTGTCCCACCAGAAGGACAGGCTCATCAGATGTGGAAGAACAACAGTGCACAGTCAGGGGGGAGCTGCCCTGCAAGTCCTCTATATTGACTCTGGACCCCATGAAGTCTCATGATACTAAATCAAAGATGTACAAGAAAACCTCCTCCTGATTACTACATATCTAACCTCCATCCCGCAATACTCCACACCTGACGAATCATTCATCATCACTTGGAGACAGCAGTGTGGGTAACAAGGGCATAGAAAGTATTCTGGGCAGGAACCTTCAACAGCAGTACTACTGACTGAGCTAGTCAACTCCTAAAGGACATAGACGCTAGACTGGATCTGTGGCAGGTGGTGAGGGAGCCAACAAGATGGAAAAACATAACAGAATTCGTAAGAGTGATCACTGCACAGTCCTTGTGAAGTCCCACCTTCAAATCGAGAATAACCTCTATCGTACTGTGCGGCACTATAACCTTGCTAAATGGGTCAAACTTTGAACAGATCTAGCAACTCAAGACTGGGCATCCATGAGGTACTGTGGGTCATCAGCAATAGCAGAACTGTGCTCCAGTTCATAGAGTCAAAGTGATACACTGCACAGAAACAGACCCTTCAGTCCAACTCGGCCATGCCAACCAGATATCCTATATAAATCTAGTCCCATTTGCCAGCAATTGGCCCATATCCCTCTAAACCCTTCCTATTCAAGTTCCTCAGAACAGGTTGGGTAGTAGGTTGGCTAATGTGAGGAGATGATGTTTTAGTAGGATTATTGCTCGTTAATCCAGAAACCCAGGTAATGTTTAAGTGACCTGGGGTTCAAATCTCACCACAGTAGATGGTGAAATTTGAATTCAATATAAATCTAGAATTAAGCGATGACCGTGAACCATTGTTGGGAAAAACCCATCTGGTACACTAATGCCCTTTAGGGAAGGAAACTGTCATCCTTACCCGGTCCAGTCTGCATGTGGCTGCAGAGCCACACTGCGTTGACTTCCCCCCTCAATGGCTTAAATTAAAATGTTTATCTTTCTGTTTAAATTCAACTGCGTCAGACCTTGACTATCCTCCGAACCCGCTGAGGAGGGGGTCTGCTCTCTTTGAAAAGGCCGTGGCAGGCCACCTCATTGCTGACGCCTACTTTTGCTGCTCCTGTTTTGGAGGCAGTGGATGCCAAGCTTAGGATCTGCATAACAAGGTCATCACTACTGTTAATACAGTGGAGAAGTCAGAAATTATCCAGAGCAGGTAATGTATTCAACTTCAGCCCCTGCTATTCTTACTTTTTCATTACCAAATAAACCATACCATCAGCCTTATGAATCAGCTCAGCTGAGCAAAATTTGTCATTATTTTAATATTTGTTACCAATTATTAACTAGCAAGAAAAAGTCTTTGCTATTGTCTGTTATTTAACCTGATGTCTGGATCTGTGTGTGTGTGAAAGAGTGTGAGTGTGAGTATGAATGTGAGTGTGAGCGTAAGTTAGAGAGTGTGAGCATGAAACAGTGTTGGAGTGAGTGTGTGAGCGTCAGCGTGGGTGAGACGGCGTGCGAGTGTGAGGTTTTGTGTTTGATGGATGATCAGAGGAGTGGGTTTGGCTTTTTAAACCATAAATCTCATTACAGTAAACTGTCAGTCTTTCACACGATAGGTCATTAAGGCATCACCTTGTTGATTGCTAATACAAGAGGAACAACTCCAATATTAGTCACTATCTTAGGGGAAATACGCTTACAGGAATACTGTTCTTAAAAAGAAGAGTTTTCTTTGCAATTTAAGTTTAAAGTGACAAACTGATACATTATAGCATTTATTATTTAATATAGCTATGTATATCACTAAAATTTTCCTTCGTATTTTTATTGTTTAGAACAAACATCTTTTGCAGAGTTTATTAGCTTCCTACTAACACTGGGCACAGGAAGCAACAAGCATTCAAATAAACAAGTGTAAGTATATAATATTGTTCCAAATTAGGGAACAGTAGTGATATTACTGGGCTAGTAACACACAGGCCCAAACTAACATAGCGGAAACAAGCGTTCAAGTCCCTCTGCAGGAGTGGGGGGAGGGGTGAAATTTTAATGAATTAATCAGAATGAAATGCTAACCACATTAATAATGGTCATGTAACTACCAAGTTGTTGTAAAAATCCGCTTAGATCAGTGCTATCCTTGAGGGGAGGTAATGTACCCCTTACCCCATCTACTGTATGCAAAATTCCAAACCACAACAACATGACTCACATCTGACTCCTGAAATGGCACAAGAAGCCACTCAGTTCTATCAAAATGCTACAGAAGAAAATACCGTGGATGTATCTACACCCCGAAGATATCAACACAGTTCACTGCCTCAAATTCATGCAATAAATAGTGGCCTTGACAGTCCTGCTTACATCACAAGAACAAATGAATATTGCATATAAATGTTTGAGGAGGCAGTTCAGAAGAGGTTCACTAGATTGATTCCCGAGATGAGGGTTTTGTCTTTTGAAGAGAGTTTGAGAAGTTTAAGCCTATGCTCTGTGGAGTTTAGAAGAATATGAGGATATCTGATTGAGGTATTTAAGATATGAAAGGCAATTGGGTGCAGTGGTAGTGCGGGGGGAATTTTTAAAAAAGGAAAAGAATTGAAGGGAATTGGCAAAGAAGACATAGAGTAGATGCTTACAATGTGGGGCAATCTAGAATGAGATTTAGGTTAGTTTTAGGATAAGGGGTAGCAGATCTCAAAAACAGATGAGGGAGAATTATTTCTCACAAAGGGACATGAATCTGTGGAAGTCAAGATCCCAGGGTGTGATGGGCACTGGGACATCGAATAATTTAAACAGGAGATAGGCAGATTTTTAATTAGTAATGGCTTGAAGGGTTATGGGGAGCGGCAGGAAACCAGCTGAATCCAAGATGAGATCAGCTATGATCGTGTGGAATGGGGAAACAGGCTTGAGAAACCGAATTGCCTGCTCCTGCTCTGAATTCTTACGTTCTAAAAAAAATACAAACACCAAAATTATTTACTTACAGCACTAAAAAGAAACAGAAGGTATCAAAAATACATCACAGTCTTTTTCCTCTAATGCTGTAGTCACGTGCTCTTTAAAGTGTCAGTACGAGAGAGGTTTGTGGCCCAACTATGGAATAAACTCTGGACGATCTGTATATAGAAGATACGATTTTTGTTGACTTCCTACAGTGTGGTGTGAACTTCACACAATCAATGGCACTTCTTGGGTTGGGGGAGTGCTGAATGCAAAAGGTGCAGTCAGTTTTGATTTCCATGAGTGTCGAGTCTGAGCGTTTCACAGGACTCAAAAAATCGAAACGACAAAGCTAAAGCAACATGCTGCCCCTGATAGCTAACGCTCCTCCGGTCCATGTTAAAGGCAATCCAGCGAAGGCGCTGGGGAGCTAACAGACAGGCTGCCGGCTGGCAACACAGCTCCTTGTGTAACCCCACAGCCTGGCCGAGCTTTCAAACCTGCACCTTGCTTCCTACCTCTTCACTGTCACGATTCGAATTCACTCACCAGGAAAGACAACACCAGCAACATCAGGCATGTTCGCTTCATTTTCTTGTTCGCTGTCGCGCAGAGACCGACCCGGATCCCTCTTTGGTTTTGCTGGTCCCGGAACAACGAAAGTGAAACAAATCGGGAAACTGCCCTCCCACTGCTCAGAAGAGCTCTTCTTCTGAATCAGCGTTTCCAAATGGGTTCCTTAATTCACGCAGGGTTTTGTTTTCCTTTTAAACAAAATAACATTCGCCAGTGCTTCATGACGTTATACTTTGTATTAAACCTGTTTTTCTAAATATCTTTCTAATAGAGCAAGTTTAACTGTAACAGAATCAAAAGGTTACGAGCAGTTCACGCCCCCTTTCAGAGACCCTGTGGTTCTAGTCATTTTGCAGAAAAAACAGCCCAGCGACATTCATCCTATCAGCGCTTTGAAAGATCATCTTAAATTTTTCCAAAACTCTGAGGAATTCAGACCCACATTCTTCTGAAGAAGGATCTAGGCCCAAAACGTCAGCCTTCATGCTCCTCTGATGCTGCTTGGCCTGCTGCGTTCATCCAGCTCTACACCTTGTCATCCCACATTCTTCAATGCTTTCTCATAGACAATTTCACCGTCCCAGGCGATTATCCATTTTACTTCCTGTATGATAGGTATATCCCTCCCTCAGATAAGGGAATCAACCTTTCAACTTAGGGCCTACTGAGACAACTTTACTCCTGTGCTCGGATCCTGTTGTGATGAAGCCCAACATACCATTCCTATTTTTCCTAACCAACCTCTTCAGAAATGTTATCGCACACCTCTGGAGTCGGTGGAACGTGAACCTGTGCCTCACTGTCCATGGGTAAGTGAATTATCTTCACAGGAGCTGGTATCCCATTGCCAAGTCACCCCTTATTTACAAATGAACTATCCCTGACTTTAGAGATAACAAGGTGTAGAGCTGGATGAACACAGCAGGCCAAGCAGCATCAGAGGAGCAGGAAGGCTGACGTTTCGGGCCTAGACCCTTCTTCGGAAATGTCATTTTCGAAGAAGGATCTAGGCCCGAAACGTCAGCTTTCCTGCTCCTCTGATGCTGCTTGGCCTGCTGTGTTCATCCAGCTCTACACCTTGTTATCTCAGATTCTCCAGCATCTGCAGTTCCTACTATCCCTGACTTTATTACTGCTTCTTCGGCCAGCTGTCAGTGTCACTATCTCTGACACTTCCCCTTTTTTTTGTTTATTTTTCCTTTCTGGGCTGTGACCAGCCAGCTTAAAGCCAGTCCCCAAGCTGAGGAGACCTGATTTTCCTCTTTTTCTTTCTTTTTATTCCCCCACAACACTCGTGACTGCGTGTGTGTACGTGTAGTGACTCAGTAAAAAGACGCCATTGTGCAAGAACTTCGTATGTCCCACCACCAGGAAAGCACCCCATGTGGCCAGTGAACCATTAACAAGCAAAGCCTGATAAGTGCAAAGCTTACAGGAAGAAACTGAAGGAGGAGGATAGGGATTAAATCAAAATAGAATTGGAGGAGGATATAAAGCATCCAACCCCTGCCCCCAACCCCCCCGCCCCAGCTCCCTGCAGCTCCCGCCTCTCCCTAAAGGCACCAAGAGCACTGATGGACATGGCAGGCTCCCTCTCCAATGACAGTTGGGCTCAAACGTAACCGCAAAACAGGGGCAGGAAGTCGGCAGCGATGAACCCCCACCCCGGCCCACTGCCTGAGAACCTTTTTATAGCCAGCCTGGCCAGGCTCAGGAGCAGACCCATGAGGAGATCCTCCAATTTTCCCACACCCCTCCACACTAGGAGCCCACAGGTCAGGAGCGTCGGGCTGAAGTGCAACCAAAAACATAATAAAAGGTTTTTCAGTTAACTATAAAGGGAGTGCAGATGCCTACAATGAATATATACATGGTCCATGGACTCCACGGTACAGCAAAATAAGCAATTGGACTGGGAGTCTGTGAAACACCACTACCTGCAATTGTAAGGGACTGCTGTGTGCAACTTACTTATACCTCATTTTGTATCTGTCAGTCCGGGCTGCCTGATTGGACCAGACTAACAACCCCAATCAGGGAACTCATATTCTTTGAGGCCCAGCTGGCTGACCTCATTACAATCACTACATTAGGGACACTAGCACTGCACCGCAAGAGGTCCCTCCCCCAACATACCTATAGCCTTCATAATTATTTGTTGCATCTGCGTGCAAACATTTAGTAACTCATGGATAAGGACACCCAAGTCCCTTTGGACACTGCACTTCCCAACCTCTCCCCATTTAATAAAATATTTTGACTTTCTGCACCAATGTGAATAATCGCATTTATTCACATTGTATTCCATCTGCCACATTCTAAACCATTCACTTAACCTGTCAAGGTCCTCTTGAAGCCTCCTCACAACTTGCATTTCCAATCCGATTTATGTTGTCAGCAAATTTGGAAATATCACAATTGATCTCCATTTTCAAATACTTTCCCAGTTAACCTGCTCAGAGATCTTACAGAGGAGGTGGGTCTCCCAGTTCAGAGGCCATCGCTATACTACAAGAGCCACTGGTCTCCACATTCAAACATTAGGCCACTTTTGGAATACTGTGTTCAGTTCTGGTCTCCCTGCTGTAGGAAAGATGTTGTGAAATTTGAAAGGGTTCGGTAAAGATTTACAAGGATGTTGCCAGGGTTGGAGGGTATGAGCTACAGGGAGAGGCTGAATGGGCCAGGGCAATTTTCCCTGGAGCGTCGGAGGCTGAGTGGTGACGTTATAGAGGTTTATAATATCATGAGGGGCATGGACAGGATGAATAGCCAAGGTCTTTTCACCAGGGTAGGGGAGTCCAAAATTAGAGGGCACGGTTTTAAGGTGAAAGGGGAAACATTTAAAAGGCACCTAAGGGGCAACTTTTTTGCACAGAGGGTGGTGGGTGTATGGAATCAGCTGCCAGAGGAAGTTATGGAGGCTGGTACAATTACTACATTTAAAAGGCAGCTGGAAGAGTACATGAATAGGAACGGTTGAGAGGGATATGGGCCAAAAGGTGGCAAAGTGACTAGATTAGTTTAGGATATCTGGTCAACATGGACAAGTTGGACCAAAGGGTCTATTTCCATGCTGTACACCTCTATGATGCTATTTTTTTGTATCAACTTCTTCAGAGATGTTATTGTGTAACTCTGGAGTAGGTGGGACTTGAACCCAGGTCTCCTGGCTCAGAAGTAAGGACACTATCAGCACTTGGGTAGAGTAGAATTTATAAGAACAATTCAGGAGGTTTTCTTGACACAGTATGTAAACAGTCCAACCAGGGAAGGGGTTATACTGGATCTGGTTTTCGGGAAAGAGCCTGACCAGATGAGTGAGTGAAATTTCAGTGGAGGAGCATTTTGGGAGTAGTGACTATAATGCCATGAGTTTTAAGGTACTCATAGATAGGGATAACAGCAGTCCTTGAGTAAAGGTGTTACAATGGGGAAAGGCGAACTACAACAATATTTGACAGGAACTGGAGAATGTTGATTGGAGGTGGCTGTTTGAGCATAAATCCACATCGGACATGTGGGAGTATTGCAAATGGAAGTAGATACAAATTCAGAAGCCGCACGTTCCTGCGAGACTGAAGAATAGGTATGGCAAGTTATGTGAACCTTGGATGACCAGAGATGTTATGACATTGGTCAAAAAGAAAAAGGAAGCATACATAAGGCCTAGGAGGGTGGGAACTGATGAAGCCCTTGAAGTATATAAGGAAAGTAGGAAATAACTTAAATAAGGAATTAGAAGGGCTAAAAGGGGTCATGAAATTCATTAGCAAACATGATTAAGGAGAATCCCAAGCATATATATATATCCAGGGAAAACGTTGGCTCACTCAAGGACAAAGGAGGGAATCTATGTGTGGAACCAGAAGACGTAGGTGAGGTCCTAAACGAATACTTTGTGTCTGTATTCATCGAAGAGGAGGAATTGGTAGAAGATGATCTCAGAGAAGGGAGTGTCAAATTTCTAAGCCAAGTCGCTATTAAAAAGGAAGAGGTGTTGTGCATCTTCAAAAGCAACAAAATAGATAAATCCCCAGGTCCTGATGGGAACTATCCCAGAATATTGAGGGAGGCAAGCAAACAAATTGCTGGAGCATTGACAGACATCTTTGTTTCCTCTTTGGCCACAGGTGGGGTCCCAGGGGACTGGAGAATAGACAATGTTGTCCCACTGTTTAAGAAGGGTAACAGAGACAATCCAAAAAATAACAGGCCCGTGAACCTCATGTCAGTGGTAGGGAAATGGTTGGAAAAGATTCTCAGGGACAAGATCTATATGCATTTAGTAGCAAATGGACTTTTTAGCGATAGACAACATGGTTTTGAGTGGGGAGGTCGTGCCTCATTAACTTGATCGAGTTTTTTGAGGAGTTGACGAAGATGATTGATGAGGGAAAAGTGGTTGATGTTGTCTACATAGACTTCAGTAAAGCCTTTGACAAAGTCCCTCATGGCACACTGGTACAAAAGGTGAAGTCACATGGTATCACGGGTAAGCTAACAAGATGGATACAGAACTGGCTTAGTCATAGGACGGTAGTGGTGAAAGGATACTTTTCAGAATGGAGGGTTGTGAATAGTGGTGTTCCACAGGGATCAGTGCTAGGACCTCTGCTGTTTGTGTTCTATGTAGATGATTTGCAGGAGAATGTGGCTGGTGTAATTCGTAAGTTTGTGAACAAATCAAAGATTGATGGTGTTGTGGATAGTGATGAGGATTGTCAGAGGATGCAGCAGGGTATAGATTAGTTGGAGGCATGGGCAGAAAATTGGCAAATGGAGTTTAATCTGGACAAATGTGAAGTGATGCATTTTGGAAGGTCAAATAAAGGTGGAAATTATACAGTGAATGACAGAACCCTTAGGAGTATTGATATGCAGAGGGATCTGGGTGTGCAGGTCCACAGATCACTGAAAGTGGCTTCACAGGTAGATAAGGTAGTAAAAAAGGCCTATGGCATGCTTGCCTTCATTGGCATGGGCCTTGAGTATAAGAATAGACAAGTTATAGGATTTTATTTCGTTCTCACTTGAAATATTGTGTACAGTTCTGGTCACCACACTACCAGAAGGATTTGGATGATTTGAAGAGGGTACAGAAAAGGTTTACCACTATGTTGCCTGGTATGGGGGATTTTAGCTATGAAGAAAGGTTAGATAGACTGGAAGATAGACTTCTGAAAAATGGTCTCAACCCGAAACGTCAGCTTTCCTGCTCCTCTGATGCTGCTTGGCCTGCTGTGTTCATCCAGCTCCACAATGTTTTATCTTGGATAGACTGGGTTTGTTTTCACTGGAACACAGGAGGTTGAGGGGTGACCTGATAGACACTTATAAGATTGTGAATGGCATGGATAGAGTGGAAAGTATGAAGCTTTTCCCAGGGTGGACTGGTCAGTCACTTGAGGACACACGTTTAAGTTACAGTTGGGCAGGGGGTGGAATTTAAAAGAGATGTGCGAGGCAGGTTTTTCAACACAAAGAGTGGTAAGTGTCTGGAACGCACTGTCAGACGAGGTGTTGGCAGCAGACACAATAGCAGTATTCAAGGAGCACCTGGACAAATACATGAATGGGAAGGGAAGAGAGGGATATGGATCCTGTAAGTGAAGACAGTTTTAGAATGGAAGGGTAAAATGTGTCAGTTCAGGCTTGGAAGCTGAAGGGCCTGTTCCTGTGCTGTATTGTCCTTTGTTCTACCACTGTGCCACAAGAGTCATTGGTCCCCGTGATCAAAGTATTTATACAGATTGTTAACAGCCATAGACCTAACACTGATCCATATGATATCCCACAAGTAACAGCCTGATGAGAATAATACACTGGAAATCAAACCTCACTATTCCACACATCATCACAATGTGAAATCTGACCAATTTAAACATCCATTTAGTTACAAGCATGCATATTCATTGTTACATAGGATAGGCAGGTTTGATGGGACACAGTTTGTTTAGGAATATCATGGGTGGAAATTATAGGCAAAAATACACAAGACCTATGGATCAGAGTCTAAGCCGAAAGGGGTGGATTGATGTGATGTTCGTGCAGTATCTTTTGGATGTTAGCATTTATATTATTTTGGTGTTCATCTCAGTGATCGTCAATTTTGGTAGCTAGGCAGTTAGGCCTAGGCCTTGGTTTGAAGTAGCCTTTCTTTTTCGTTTGGCTAAGTTGACTAGATGGCTGGTTCGTGATGCAGAGTGACAATAACAACCTGGGTTCAATTCCCCTACTGGCTGAGATTAATATGAACCTTGTTCCTTGCCTGAGGTGCGGTGACCCTGAGGTTAAACTACTACCAATCATCTCTCTCCAGTAGTCCTCTGGAACTACAGCAACTTTATCTTCAACTAATCGTGCATTCTGACATTTTCACTGCTGTTGACATCAACCAAACAGATATATATCTCTTTACTCTTCCTATTCTCTTATAAAATAATGGGGTTGTATTTCCTACTTTATAGAACGCATGAGCCTTTGTAGAATCTATAGAATTTCAAAAGGTTACAACCAATTAATCCATCTCTCTATCCACCTTCCCCAACACTAGGAAATTTATCAACTTTCAATCCAGTTAACTTTTCAAGTACTACTGCTTTACTAATGGTCGTTTTGTTTAGTTTCTCTGTTTCATAGGTCCCTTGGTCATCTCATATTTTTAGGAGATTTTCTATATTTTCTTCCTTGGAGTCAGATGCAAAGTACTATCTAGTTTGTCCATTATTTTCCTGTTCCCCACTATAATTCATGTCCCAATTTATATTCGGCCCACACTTGTCCTAGCTAATCTTTTCCTTTTCATGTACCTAAAGAAAAGTTTACAGTCTGCCTTTATGCTCCTCATTAGTTTGTGTCTATATGCTCTTTTTATTTTCTTAATTAGTTTCTTTGTCCTCCTATGCTGCAGTCTAAATTGTTCCCAATCCTCAGGCTTACGCTTTTTCAGGAAGCCATATAAGCCATTTCCTTTGGTATCATGCAATCTTTAACCTATTTGATTTACAATGGTTAAATTTTCGTTTCTCTTTGGATGTTTGTGCCTTAGATGAATATATATCTGTTGTAGACCTGTAGTTGTTTTTAAATAATCGCTAGTCTACCATCCAGTAATTGTAATTATTGTAATTTCCAAATTCACCATAGCCAACCTCTTACCCCTCGTATAGTCATAATGTATTTTCTTCAGATGTAAGTCCGTAATTTCTGAATTAATGCAAATTCGATCATATTGTCATTTTTCCCAAAGGCTCCTTTACAACGAGCTTATTAATTTGTTCTTTTCCATCACACAACATTAAATGCAAATAGCCTGACCCCTAATAGATTGCTCAACATATTACTCCAGAAACCAATTTCACACACACTCCAGAAATTCATCTTCCACTGTGTTAGCGTTGATTTGACTGACATAGTCTATGTGTGAATCGAAGTAGTCCATTATTCCTGTATCACCCACATTGCATTACTCTAACGCCTACATTTAAACTGTGCCCAATATTATCAATACAGTTTGGTGAACTATAAATAACTTGCATCAATGTTTGCAGACCTTTGTCATTTCTTAGCTCCGCCCAAACCGATTCTATATCATGATCTTTGGATCAAAGATTCTTTCTCACTCATGTACTGTTTTCGCACCCCTTATTAAAAGTGCTATTCCACCAGCTCTTCCCTTTTACCTCGGTCTCCTAAAGACCAAATATCCTTGGATATGCAATTCCTAATCTTGGTCATCCTATTGTCACAATTTCTTAACTGTAATTAAATCATACTTAATTTGTGTATTTAAAAAATCTTTCTTGATAATGCTGCTCGCATTCAGATAGAGTGACTATAATTCTGTCTTTTTTAACATTAATCTCTATTCTCACTCTATTTGATTATTGTGGATGTTTCATCTTCTGTTTTTGCTTTCTAATTTTTTACTTCCTTTATGAGTTTTTGCTTCTCACTAATTCACTGTCAAGTTCACAACCCCTGCCAATCTGGCTCACCTCTCGACAATAGCACTAATGAATCTCCCTTTTAGAATATTTGACCCAGTCCTTCCAGGACGCAGTTTTTTCATCTTGTACAGAAATCAGCAGTCCAGCCAACTGAGCTAAGCAACCCCATCACCTGAGATAGAAAAGTAGATGAAGCCATTATAGAATCATAGAGTCATACAGGACAGAAACGTATCCTTTGGTACAACGAGTCCATGCCGACCATAATCCCAAACTAAACTAGTCCCACATGCTAATGCTTGGACTATATCCCTCCAAGCCTTTCTTATTCATGTACTTATCTAAATGTCTTTTAAACATTTTAACTGTACCCACATCCACCATTTCCTCAAGAAGCTCATTCCACACACGAACCACTCTCTTCGTAAAAAAACTTACATCTCACATCCTTTTTAAATCATTCTCTTCTCACCTTAAACACATGTCTTGAAATCCCCACCATAGGGAAAAGACACCCGCCATTCATGTTTATTTATGCCCATGATTTTATAAACCTCTATAAGGGCACCCCTCAACCTCCTACACTCCAGTGAAAGAAGACCCAGCCTATTCAGCATCTCCTTATAACTCAAACCTTTCATTCCCAGCAACATCCATGTAAAATTTTTCTGAACATTTTCCAGCTTGATAATATCCTTCCTATAACGGGGCAACCAGAACTGGACACAGTACTCCAGAGGAGGTTTCACCCATGTCCATTCTCACCAATTCCCCCACAACTCTGATTTGGAGATTTATTTTGATGGCCATGAGTTCCCAGGCAGCTAGATAGCCTTAACCTGGTTACTCATGTTCTTTGCGTTGATAAAGCTGGCTATTTGTAGAGATGTTGAGGAGAATAGATGGAGATGGTCTCTGTCAGTAAATAATTTATGGCAAATGAGATTGGGTGGATAAAGTAGCTCAGAGGTCCTGTTTATTTTTTCATATTTCTCTCATATCAAAAACCTCCCTCACTGCCGATGACATCAGTTCACATGATTGGCTCTCACTGTTGTGCTGGTATTAGGAATCATTAATGAATGGCCAAATGGAGGATGTGGACCTGGAATATTATTGCAGTGCACCAAACAGCTGCTGGTTGGATTGTGTTTATTGCTTCTGGTTCATTTTCTGTTAAGCAAATGATGGGGATGGAGCAAATCTTGGACAAAAAATGGCCACATAACACAATTTAGATCTTCACAAATTCTTCTTTATACAAGGGACTGTTTCAGCAGAAGTGAAAACAGTTGCAAAAACAGGAAAAAAATAGTTATAAAGGCGCAGAATAAATACCAGATATGAATGTAAATAGCAACGTAAACTTTTAATTAAACCATTCATTTCAAAACAGCAGTAACCACAGAGCAATTATGCGGAACTTTCTTCAATAAACTTCAACCATAAAACTTGAAGATTACCGAGGAGGTGGAACAGCGAGTAAAAAAGGTATAAAGTATTGTTCATTCTATAATATTGAGGAAAAATGAAGACAGCAACTTGAAGTTTGATTAGTGAGATGGCGCATTTCAGCCTCAGTTTGTAATTTGTCAAAACATACTGCCCTAAGAATCTTTGAAACCACTTCACTCTCAAACCCCACCAACAAATTACAGAGGCATATCATTAACAAGCACATAATATACAAAGACGAGCAACATTAATTTTTGAGGAAGATTTAAGAACTTTTCTGTCATTTGTTTATGAGATGTGGGCATCTCTGGCTAGGTCCTCATTTATTGGCCATCCCTAATTTAGAACACAGAACAGTACAGCACAGTCCAGGCCCTTCGGCCCACGATGTTGTGCCGACCTATTATCCTACTAAGATCAATCTACCCTGCATATCCTACATTTTACTATCCTCCATGTGCCTATCCAAGAGTCGCTTAAAAGTCTCGAAAGTATCAGACTCCACTACCACTGCCGGCAGCACATTCCACACGCCCACCACTCTCTGTGTAATTGCCCTGGAGAAGTGGGTGGTGAACTGTTGTCTTAAACTGTGATGTGGAGGTGCTGGTATTGGACTGTGGTGGACAAAATCAGAAGTCACAGGACACCAAGTTATAGTCCAACAGGTTTATTTGAAATCACACAACCTTTCGGAGCTCTGCTGCTCTGTCACCTGATGAAGGAGCAGCACTTCAAAAGCTTGTGATTTCAAATAAACCTGTTGGGCTATAACCTGAGTCCAGTGACTTCTGTTCTTGAACCATTGCATTGGCATATTCACGCTATGCCACCAATACAAAAGTTCATTTTGGCTTCTTGAAATCTTCTACGTGGGAAATTGCAATGATCCAGCAGCGGCAGGACAACAAGTCTGCACAGATTTCAGCGTGGTTACAATTCATAACATTCAAGCTGCAACCAACTTGAAGTAACAGACACATACCATGCAATTGAATCATTAAACAATTTTAAAACCTGTACCCAAACCAATTCATCAGTTTTAAGGGATGGTGCAGTATTGTATCTTGATGCAACCAAACTTACTGATCCTTCAGTGAAGTATGGCATCAATATCCAGGGGTAACTTCAAGCAAAACTAAATTGGATGAAGCAAAATGCTATAATTCAGAAGGTTGACCACTGGTCAACAAAGATATTCCTCTTTATCAAAATGTTGATATTCTGGACCAAGAAGTTGAAAATATTCTCAAGTTTGATCTTGAGAATTTATTACACTTTGGCCAGGTTCATTGTGAACCGTTGTAATTGGCAACTGCTAAAAATGAACAACTATAAAAGCGGCAAAGAATCATTATACAGGATGGCTTGACAATACTAAAGGTGGACCTGAGAAGATTCATTCCTTTTGACCATACAGAGTTGAACTTGGTGTATCTTGCAAGAAGTCGTTTTCACGGGCAAACAAGTCCTAATACCAGAAGCACTGAGGTCTCTGGGCTGCTGCAGTGGAGAAAAGAGTGCGGCTGCAGCTGTTCCCTGTGGCTGCGTCCTAGTGGGTGTTTGGATGAGGCTGCTTCAACAGCGGCTGAAGACAATGTGGATTCAGGCCCCGGATTCCAAAGGCCTGGGTTTCCTTGAGGCTTCTACAGCATTTTCCTGGTGGCATGGTTGGTCTAATCCAGCCTGGGAGTCCTTTGGGCAGCTTCGGCGGCTGGTTTTGGTCAGCATCGGTCTGGGTCTCCCACTCTCGGCTTCAGTCAGACTGTGGCTCCATGCGGCACTTCAGCATCGCGGTGGCTCCAGCCCAGGATTCCACTGGGGGCAGGGTTGGGGGGCTGTGAAATAGACCAAGTGCACTATGTCTTAAGTTCTCTTTTTTAATTTCTTTTTTTCTTCTTTTTTAATTATATTGTCATGGAAGGACTATTATTCAGAACTTTTGATTTTTCTAATTTCTTACTATGACTTCGTGCTTTCAAAGTTCTATAATGCTGGACTTTTAATTTTTTTATTTTTCTAGTGTTTGTCCTAAGAACTTGTACTCAAGAATCTGTACCTAGATACCTTGGCACCTAAGATGATGCCATAAGTGATAACTTGTAACCTTTTCACTGTACTCATGATAATAAAGGCAATTCAATTCAATTCAATTCAAGATATTATGTCCATATTACACCAGGGACCCACGGATATTGAACATGTACAACAGCTAACACATGAGTCTGAGCACTGGCCAAGGATAAGTCAGGATATTCAACAAATGGCAAAGGTGCCAAAAATATCAAACCCAACAGTCGGGAGGGAGTCTCAACATTCACATGATGTTTGATTCAACCAATTCAGACCAATTCCAGTCCATGGGGAAGATTACATCCTTATGATGGATCACTTCTCTAAAATTCCCACTGTTCAACAACTTGACTGTCATTGACAATTTGTTCGGCATTCCAGATCAGACCATGTCTGACCATGGACCCCAGTGTATTGCTAAATCATTTCAAGACACAAACAGCCACAGTCAAGTGAATGCCTAGAGGAGTCTAGAGGCAGTAGGAAAATACTTAAGAGGGAAATCAGGAGGTGGAGAAAAGGAACATAAGGTATCTTTGGAAAATAAGGTTAAGGAGAATCCAAAGAGATTCTCCAAAATACATTAAGGGAAAAAAAATAACTAAGGAGAGAATGAGGCTGGGGCTATTTTCCCTGGAGGCTGAGGGTGTCCTTATAGATGTTTATAAAATCATGAAGGGCATAGATAGGGTGAACAGCCAAGATTTTCTTTTCCAGCGTAGGGGAGTCCAAAACTAGACGGTATAGGTTTACAGTGAGGCAGGGGAAGATTTAAAAGAGACCTGAGGGGCAACTTTTTTGAGCAGAGGGTGGTGCACATATGGAATGAGCTGCCAGAGGAAGTGGTGGAGGTGAGTACAGCTACTACATTTAAAAGGCATGGTACATGAATAGGAAGGGCTTGGGGGATTATAGGCTGAATGTTGGCCAATGGGACGAGGTCAGTTTTGGTTACCTGGTTAGCATGGACAAGTTGGACCATGCTGAATGACTCTATGACATGTCTTCTAAGTGAGGAGGGACGCATTTCACATCATGCCCTCACTGGCATTGCCAATCAGTATAGCAGAACTTCTGATTGCATATTACATATTATCAAATGGAAGCATGTCGAACAACAAGGCAAACCTATGACATTGCTTCTCAAATGTCCCGCCTGCTCTTCCATATTCAGGATATGTTGAATTAGGACTTAAAATAGGTCTATTTTTTGTTTTGAAAAGATCTTGAGATGAAAACAAAGCCCACTGATATTATCGAATTGCACAATCCCTGGTACGGTACATGCATTCAGAGATGAGGTGGTTATTTCGAGGTTGAATGCTAACTTTCTTATTTAAGCTCAAGGAAGTTGAACATTTTTGGTTGCTAAGAAACCCAAACGTTTAACGTACTGAACAATTACATGTGGCTGGTTGTACTGGTTTATCTCACAGACTTATTCAGGTGAAATAAATACGCTGAATAAAGCACCATCAGCTGGAAGAGCCTTTTATTTTTGCCCAGCATGGGCAAATTAATGTCTTCAAAATGCATGTGCTAGCTAACCTGGCAATTTTGTGACGACGTTAGGGGAGACTGTGGACACATTTAAGCTCCTAAATATGTGACTGCCACTGAAATAACTCCACAGAGCCCAGCATCCTATCAGCAAGTCACCCTTTATTTACATGTGGCGGGTCCTTGACAATGATCCTGCTCCCTCAGAGTCAGCTCTTCGGGTGAACAGAGCCCCTGACTCTCCTGTTTATATCTGTCAGCCAGGGCTCCCTGATTGGACCGGGTTATCAGCCCAAATCAGGACCTCATATTCTACAAGGTCCACCAAGAATCATAGAATCCCTGCAGTGTAGAAGCAGGCCATTCAGCCCATCAAGTCCACACTGACCCACAGAAGGGCAACCCACCCAGACCCATCCTCCATCCTATCCTTCCAACCCTGCATTTCCAATGGCTAATCCACCTAGCCTGCACATCCCTAGACTCTATGAGCAATTTAACATGGCCAGTCCACCTAACCTGCACATCTTTGGACTGTGGGTGGAAACCAGAGCACCCAGAAGTAACCCACGTAGACACTGGGAGAATGTGCAAACTTCACACAGACAGTCACCCAAGGGTGGAAACAAATTTGGGCCCCTGGCACTGTGAGGCAACAGTACTAACCACTCAGCCACTGTGCCACCCACCTGGCTGACCTCATTTCAATCACTACTCCCACATTGCTGTGGAAGCCTCCAAGTAATTATACAGTGCCATGCCATCTTCACTCATGGAGAATTTTACACAGAAAAACACCTTTGACCAAAAGTCCATCAATGGTTAGTGTGTAAAAAAAGGCCTGTGGATAAAGGTGATGGAAAATCAAATGGTTTCTTGAGAACACCTTGTCACCAGAACTTACAAATAAGGCATAGCTTAGCTAGAGAGAAGTCCTTCCTTATTTGTCTGACTTCCCTGAATGAAGAAAGCTCTGACTGTGTAACACAAACATACAGGGTCACTCCAGATTTCTGAAAATTGGAATTTCCCCTGGACAAATGAACCCACCCAATTTTCCCCCAAGTGACATTGAGAGGCTAGAGTTGCACCTATTACTTATACACACACATTACTTATATCAGAATAGCCATTAAAAGGTAAATCGTCTTCAATTTACTGATTCAGCTGGGAGCAGCCATCCCCTTCAGTGAGTTCTGAATGCTTCGGCCAGGTTAGTAACAGTTTGGGACAGGTTGGCAGCAACTCTTTAAAAATCAATATTTGCCAACATAAGTTCTAATAATGTTTTGATGAGGACATAGGAAGGACAAGAGAATGCATAAACTTGGGCCTTGTATCTAAAGAAGGATATGCTGGCCTCGGAGGCCTCTAGAGGAGTTTACAAGAATGATCCTGGGGATAAAGGGCTTGCCATATGTGGAATAGTTGAAAATTGTGGGTCTGTGCTTGATGGTGTTTAGAATGATGAGGTGGGGGATCTGATTAAAACTTACATAAAACTGAAAGGCTTTGATAGAATGGATGTGGAGAAGATGTTTCTGCTAATAGGAGAGACTAAGACCCAAGAACACAGTCTCAGAGTGAAGGGACAACACTTGGGAACTGAGATAAAGGGAAATTTCTTGAGCCAAAGAATGGTTAATCTATGGAACTCATTGCCAAAGTTATTCAGTGCATTTAAAACAGAGATAGATGAGTTTCTTGATTGGAAAGGGGATCAAGGGTTATGGGGAGAAGGCAGGAGAATGGAGTTGAGAAACATATTAGCTATGCTCGAATGGCTCAGCAAACTCAATGGGCCAAATGGTCCAATTCGGTCCCTGTATCTTATGGACTTATGGTCTTATGGAGACAAAACCAACTCAGTTACATACCTTCAAGCAACTGCTGCCAGAAAGCATGCAGCATGAGGCAGTCATGAGGTCAGGTGATAGAAAGCATCCTTCTTCCAAAGCTGTCCTGTACTCAGTTACTACCATTCCCTACCTTCCTGGTGAAAAGCTTTCATTGCCATTAGCAGCTTAGCTGCCATTTCCAAAGCTCAGACCACGCCAGTCCCCATCAGCATACAGCCATGTGCATCTGCAAGACATCTATCTCCATTTTCCTGGAGCTCTTCAAAATTAACACCATCATCTGCAAGAACAAGGAAAGGATGCTGTGGTAGCACTTTGCGATACTTCCAAGAATTCTTGAATTAATTCTCCTCATTGTCTACCTGTATCATTGACAGTGCTGCATCTTTGTCATGGACACATGTTCCTGCAATGCTGCTGTTTGTCCACCCAAGCCCTGGCATGCTGCAGCCAGTGATGCCAGGCTGAACTCATAATAGAAACATCTCACTCGCCTCAACAGAGTGCAAAAGGTCAGCGAAGCACTCTCAGCACTGTGCCCAGGTCTTCAGACAGTCGCCAGCAGAGACAAAAAACCTCCAGGACCTTCATTCGAGCTCCTTTTGTGGTAGCATTAGGAACTTCGGTGAGCAGGATGTTCCTAGGTGTATTAACTTCTGTAAAGAGGATGTCCATGTAGTGATCTGCAAAGCACTGATGTGTCCCAGGATTCTTCAGTCTGCTATCCTGAGATGGGGAGGGGGGAATGTAGTGGGTGGAGCATAGCTCACACTGTATGGTACTATAGTGTGCCCCACATTAGCTGCATGGAGTGTAATATTGAATGAGGGAGTGGCATTGTTCTGTGTGTGCCATGTGAAGAAAAGTTTGCACGACATGAGTTTAATGTCCTCAGCATTCCATGATAATTGATAGGGTGGCAATCAGGATTATTCAGCAACTGTTGCCCAATTGCAGAGCCATATCTAATGTTGGATATCATGTTTAGAGCTTTTGCAAACACAGGCTGATTGGATACAGTGACTAACAGACATGCTGTGTGATGCTATCCCCAGTCTTTGGAACATATGACCTACATACCTAACATGAAGCCAGCAGTGAAATTCATAACCACAGTGTTCATTTGTGTGATGGGCAGAATGTCTTTCTTGCCTAATGGAAGCTCCTGAATACCAGTCATGTTGCAGTTGCACAGTTGCCATGTGAAACAGTGAGCTTCACCTGTTGCTCAAACGTCAGCCATTTTTGTCCCTGTGAGGTGCCCAGTCTACCTCAGATTACTCTGGAAGGCCAAGGAATTTCAAACATTTGGCTGGAAAATGAAGTTATGGGTTGGAACAATAGAGATGCTGTGGCAGAAATTGAAGGAGATGTTTCAGACTGCTCAGAAAAGATACGTTCCAGTGAGGAAATAAATAGGGGAAAGATGTGCATCGATGATTCAAGAAGAAAGTTAAAGATAGAATCGCATTAAAACAAAAAGTGAATAATAATGCAAAAGAAGTGACAATTTAAAAGATTGGACAGAATGTGAAAAACAGAGTGTGAAAAAAGAATGACCAAATGATAAGTAAAGAAGAAGAAATTGAAATACAAATGAAAGCTAGTTAGAAATATAAAAACAGTCAGCAGGAGACTCTACAGGTATTTAAAAGGAAAATGGTGAGTGTTGGTTCTCTAGAGAGTGAGTTTGGTGAATAAATGATTCAAAATAAAGAAATGGTAGATCAACTTAACGGATATTAATTGAACTGAAGATATAAATAACATTTCAAATAACTGCAAATCAGAAGTGAAAGGGAAGAAAGAACTTAAAACAATTATTCACCTGGGAAGGTGCACTTGGAGGAGTTATCAGAACTAAAAGCTGATAAGTCCGGTATCCTGATAGACTTTATCCCACGATCTTAAAAGAAGTGACTGCTAACATAGGTCAATACAGAGGGTTTAATTTTTCATAATTCCTTGGATTCTGGAAAGGTCACATCATATTAGAAAACAGCAACTGTGACTCCTCTATTCAAGAAAGGGAGAAGTAAGAAAATAGGGAACTATAGGCCCATTAACTTAACATTTGTCATGAAAGAAATACTGGAAACTTCTTTCAATGCCAATATACCAGGCCACTTCTGCAACCCAGCTAAGACAACATATTTTTGTGAAAGGGAAATGACAATGAACTAACTTATGAGAATTTTTCTGAGGAATTAACAAGCTCTTTAGAAAGGGTGCAGAAATGGTTGACCAGGATGTTGCCTGATTTGGAGGGTATTAACTACGAGGACAGCTTGGACAAACTTGGTTTGTTTTAATTTGAACATCGAAGAATGAGGGGGCGACCTGATAGAAATTTACAAAATTATGAGAGGCACAGATAGAATGGATAGACAGAATCTTTGTCCCAGGGTAGAAATGTCAATTACTATTGGACATAGATATAAGGTAAAAGAGGTAAGTTAAGAGGAGATGTGAGCAATAAATTTTTTACGCAGAGGGCGGTAGGTTTCCGGAATGTGCTGCCAGAGTAGGTGGTGGAGGGTTGGAGGTGAATGCAACAGCAACATTTAAGAAGCAAATTGACAGATTTATGAATAGACAAGGAATAGAAAGATACAGACCATGTAGGGCAATAGGTTTTTAATTTAGAAAAGCATCATGTGTCAGCACGGTCTTGGTGGGCCGAAGGGCCTGGTCCTGTGCTGTACTGTTATCTAATACCGATAAAGTGGACCTGTTGGTGTACTCTATTTGGAATTACAGAAGATGTTTGACCAGGCGCCAATTTAAAAGTTACAAAGTAAAATGAGAGCTGATGGTGTAAGGGTTACATAATAGTGTGGGTAGGGGATTGGACAGTTGCAAGAAACGGAATAGGCGTGAATGGGTCATTTTTGGGTTAACATGATTTGGCAAATGAAGTGTCACAGTAGTCACTGCTGGGGCTTAAACAATTTACCATTTATATTAATTACTTAGGCAAAGAAATGTATGATAGCTGCATTTTCTCATAAAAACAAAGATAGGTAGTAAAACAAACTGTGAAGCAGAACATAAGGAGTCTGTAAAGGAATGTTGATAAATGAGTTGGCAAAAATTTGATGGAGTATAATGTGGGAAAGTGCAAATCTGTCCATTTTAGCAGATGAGGAGAAAAACAGCATATCATTGAAATTACAAAAGATTACAGAATCTGAGGTACAGAAAAATCTCTGTACCCTGATGCATGAATCAGATAAAGTTAATATGTAGGCACAACAAATGTTTAGGAAGGGAGGTGAAATGCTAGTGATTGTTACACGAATGTAAAAGTAGGGATGATTTTCTACAGTTGTGCAGGGCAGTAGTGAGACAATATTTGGGAACTGTGAATGGTCTCCTTAGAACATAGAATACAAAACTGTCCAGAACAGGAACAGGTCCTTTGGCCTACGATGTCGTGCCGAACCTGATGCCAAATTAACCTAATTCCTTCTGCCTGCCTTTGGTGTATATCCCTCCATTCCTTGCACATTCATGTGCTTATCTAAAAATTCCTTAAAACCAGCTATTGTATCTGCCTCTACCATCACTCCTGGCAGCAAGTTCCAGACTCCTACCACTCTCTGTGTAAAAAATGTGCCCCTAACATCTCCTTTGAACTTTCCTACTCTCACCATAAATGCATGACCCCTAGTTTTAGACTTTTCAACTCTGGGAAAAAGATTTTGACTGTCAACCCTATCGATGCATTTTATAATTTTATAGACTTCTATCAAGTCTACCCCCAGCATCTGTCACTCCAGAGAAAACAACCTGAAATTTTCTAGCCTCTCCTTATAGCTCATTCCCTCTAATCCAGTCAGCATCTTGGTAAACCTCTTCTGCACCCTCTCCAAAGCCTCCACACCCTTCCCTTTATGTGGCGACCGGAACTGGATGTGATACCCTAAGTGTGGCCTCAACGAAGTCTTATAAAGCTGCAACATGACATCTTATCTCTTATACTCAATTCCCTAACCAATAAAGGCAAGCATGCAATACACCTTCTTCACCACCCTATCTACTGGTGTGGCCGCTTTCAGAAAGCTATGGACTTGAACCCCAAGATCCCTCTGTACACCAATGCTCTTCAGAGTCCTGCCATTAACTATACACTTTTCCTTAACATTTGATCTCCCAAAGTGCAGCACCTCACACTTTCCCAGATTAAACACCATGTTTGTATTCTTATTTTGATAAGAAAGAATATAAATGCTTTAGAAGCAGCTCAGAGAAGGTTCACTCAACTGTTACTTTTGGATGGAGTTTTATCTTTTGAGAAACATTGGACAGGCTGGGCCTGTATCCATTGGCATTTAGAAGAATATGAGGTGATTTTGCTGACTTTACTGATTTTATATAAAATCCTGGAAGGACATCACAGACAGGACACAGAAAGGATGATTCCTCTTGTGGGAGATACTGAAACGAGTGGGCACAGTTTAAAAATAAGGTGAATTCTATTTAAGATGGCTTAAGAAATCTTTTTCCTCTGAGGCTCATGAGTGTTGGAACACTCTTCACCAAACAATGGTGGTAGCATGGCCATTGAAAATTTTACGGTGGATGTAGATTGGTTTTTGCCTAACAAGGGAGTAGGTGAGAATATGGAGCAGAGATCACAACCAGATCAGTCTGAAACAGATTGAGTGGTGGAGGAGACTTGAGAAAGCAGAATGGCCCATTCCTGCTCCTGATTCGTATCATCATATGTTCAAACACCTTTTATTTAAATACTGGAATTGCCAGAAACTTGGAATTATATTGTCACTCTGAAGGACTCAAAGGATGTTTCAGTGATCCTTCCCCAGTGATGTTCTTCTAAGTATGAGTAAGAATTAAACAAATTATTCACTTTCAAAATGATTAGTTCTTTTCTAAATTTGGATTTCCACCCACTCTATCATCACAGCTGCGTTCAGACGGGATAGTAGTGTGACAACCTACATCTTGTTATATGGTGAGAATATAGGATTTTCTTAAATAACATCCTGAGTGTAAAGTAATCAATGTTAGCATAGAAACCAGTTATTCTACTATGCTCATAATGATGTTTTCAGAATATTTTCATGGGAGGTAGTTGCTATTGCCCATCCCTACTTATCCTCAGGAAGGTGGTAGTGAGCTTCCTTCTTGAACCACTGCAGTCCATCTGGTATCTGTGCATCCACAGTGTTGTCAGGAAGCCAATTCCAGGATTTTAATCCAGTGACAGTGAAGGAATGGCGATATAGTTCCAAGTCAGGATGGTGAGTGACTCGGAGGGGAACTTGTTGGTGGAGGTTTACCCACACATGTTTTCCCCGTCCTAAGCGGTGGAGGTCATGAGTTTGGAAGGTGTCAAAAAAGAGAATTGACATGTAACAGCAGTGGATCCTGTAGATGACGCATTTTGTTGCTACAGTGCATGGCTGTAGAGAGACTGAACTTTTAAAAGTGTAGAAGGGTACCAATCAAGCGAGCTGCTTTGTCCAGGATGGTGTCAAACTTCTTGAGTGTTGTTGCAGCTGCATCCATCCAAGCAAGTGGGAAATATTCCATTACATTCCTGACTTGTGATTTGTAGATAGTGGAGGCCTTAGGGAGTCAGGAGGTAAGTTGCACTACTACAAGATTCCCAGCCTCTGACCTGACCTGACTTGCTACATACATGTTTATTAAAGCAACAATTTATACCAATCAGTCTCAGTGAAAACACATGACCACATGAGATGTGATGTAGGAAAAGATATTTATTTCTAATAGAGAATTCCCTTCTAAATTTTAATAATTATAATTACAATATTTCAAGTTGGATCTTCATGAAGTATTTTAAAACAATGTTTATTTTAACCCCTGAGTAAGTGAAACTTACCCAAGCTCGTTAAGTGAATCTGACTTATCCAACTTGATCCGCATGTGAAGTCTGTCTTTGGACTGCGTGATTAGTTATAATACAACTAATCTTAAATATAGGTGTAATGAATTCATTTTATTGTTTTAATGCAAATTTTTGTGCTTTAAATTTGTTTTTTGATCATTACTAATTTTCCTGAATGTCAACCCACTTTGGTTACAAGATTTATTTAACTATCAAATTCCATTGAAGTCGTGGGCCTCACAAATCCCTGGGCATGATTGGTCATTTATTTCTTTAATGAGAGGCCTTTATTATAAGATTAGAGGATGGCTCTGAATTGCACAACGTTCCAAATGAATGTGATTTAATTATCATTTCCTACATCAGGCTATTTTCCTGGCTCAGAAAGAAAAATATGTTTGCCTGCATCTTTTTCATATGTGTCATCTCTTACTGGTGATCATTTTTAGAGTCATAGAGTCATACAGCACGGAAACAGATCCTTAGGTCTAACTAGTCCACTCCGACCGTGTTCCAAACTAAACTAATCCCACTTGCCTATGTTTGGCCCATATCTCTTCAAACCTATCCTATTCATGAACTTATTCAAATATCTTTTAAATGTATCTGTACCTACATCCACCATTTCCATTCACAGTTCATTCCACACACAAACCACTCTCTGTGTAAAAAGTTGCCCCTCATGTCTTTTTCAAAACTTTCTCCTCTAACCTTAGAAATATGCCACCTAGTTTTGAACTTGCCCATCCTAGAGAAAAGATCCTTGCGATTCGGCATATCTATGCCTTTCATGATTTTATAAACCTCTATATGGTCATCCCTCAACGTTCTACATTCCAGTGAAAAAAGTCCCAGGCCATAGCTGGAGTACAGTTTGCAGTTCTGGTCACCACACTATTAGGAAGGATGTGACTGTATTGGAGGCAATGCAGAGGAGATTCACCAGGACGCTGCCTGACATGGAACTATGAAGAGAGGCTTAACAGTCTCAGGTTGTTTTCTTTAAAGCTGAGAAGGTTGAGGGGGGACCTGATAGAAGTGGATAAGGATTTTGAGAAGATTGTAGCTCAGGGTGTTGATGTGGTTGTTCACTTGCTCGCCGAGCTGGTAAGTTTGTTTGCAGATGTTTCGTCACCCTGCAAGGTAACATCGTCAGTGCGCCTCCAGTGAAGTGTCGGCTTTCCATCCCACTTGCTATTTATGTGTCTCGGTTTGCTGGGGTGGGTGGCATCGTTTCCGGACTTGTTTCTTTGTGGTTGGTATATGGGCTCCAGCTCTGCATGTTTGTGAATGGAATTCCAGTTTGAGTGCCAGGCCTCCAGGAATTCTCATGCTTCTCTTTGCTTTCCATGTCCTGGAGTGGCTATGTCATCCCAGTCGAATTGGTGTCCCCCTTTGCCCTCGTGTATTGAAATGAGTGACAGTTGGTCTTGGTAATTTGTTGGTGTTCGTGAACCCTGATGGCTAGCTTCCTTCCGGTTTGCTCTGTACAAAGCCTGCCAAAAACATTAGAGATAACAC
This sequence comes from Ginglymostoma cirratum, assembly GCA_024137785.1. Classification (NCBI taxonomy): domain Eukaryota; kingdom Metazoa; phylum Chordata; class Chondrichthyes; order Orectolobiformes; family Ginglymostomatidae; genus Ginglymostoma; species Ginglymostoma cirratum. Next base: position 40,489,417 of record JAHRHZ010000139.1, read on the forward strand.
AGTGTGGAGCTGGAGGAGCACAGCAGGCCAGGCAGCATCAGAGGAGCAGGAAAGTTGATGTTTCGGTTTGGGACCGACTAGTAAGATAGATATTACTATCTCTGCCAAAAACATTACATGTTTCTCTAGTATGCACTGATGATGTTACCTAGAATGGTGACGAAATGTTTGCGAACAAACTTACCAGCTCAACGAGCAAGTAACCAGGGTGAATAGAAAGCAGCTATTGTCCTTAGTGGAAGACTCAATGACAAGGGCACACATTTTTTTAAAGTGAAAGGCGAGAAGTATAAAAGGGATTTGAGGAAAGTTATTTTTCCACCCACAGGATGGTGGAGATCTGGAATGCACTGCCTGAGAGGTAGTTGAGGCGCATAACCTCACAACCTTGCAAAAGCATTTGGATGCGCACTTGAAAGGTCATAACATTTAAGGCTATGGGCCGAGTGTGAGAATGTGGGACTGGTGTAGGTGGTAGTGCATTTTTTGAGGTACAGACTCAATTGGCTGAAGGGCGTCTTCTGTACTGAATGAATTTATGATGCTATGTAAACTCAGCAGTAACCTTTTCTCTTACGGCATTGAACCTGAAGTCATTTTGAAAATAATCTACAAGCAAGGGACTTAGCCTTAGAGTCATAGAGTCAGAAAGCACAGAATCAAACCCTTCGGTCCAACCCATCCGTGCCAACCAGACATTCCCAATCTGACCTAATCCCATTTGCCAGCATTATCTGCATCTTCAAAAGGGACATGTGAATTGTTATACTAAAGCTCTTACATCAAGTGTCTTCATCAGTGGGAAGGAGGTCTTGGTGGATAGTTTAAAATCCTATAAGAGTTTTGTGTGAGCTTGGAGGCAGCATTAATTGGACAATCACCTCTTCACTGGCCATGGCTGATACCATGTTTCACAGGGTCTTGCTGCAAGCCTGACTGCACAGGATCAGTTCCCCACGACAGAACTCCTTGTGGTGTGGAAAAGCCCCAGTGGAAGTGTTTTGATTCTCACTACTGAAAGGTCTGAGTCACATTTTTAGACTGCGTCTTTGAGCCCTGGATTCCCCAACCAGCAAAAAACAATGTTCCTTCTATTTATGCTACTCTTAATATGTACATTGAAAAGCTTTGGTCAAATCACTCCTTAACATTCTGAATTCCAGGGAAAGCAGCTCTAGCTTGTGCTATTTTGTCTCATAATTTAACTCTTAGAGTCCAGGTATCATTTTGTTATATCAGCATTTGACAGAATTAAAAGGTATTTGGGCAAATACAAGGATAAGAAAGGTTTAGAAGGTTAAGGACCAAGTGCAGGGAAATGGGCTTAGCGTGGATGGACATTTTGGTTGGCATGGACTAGTTTGGGCTGAAGGGCCTGTCTCCGCATTGTAGGACTCTTTGACTCTAATTACATACTGTTAATTTAATAGTATTTAAATATGGATAAATACTCTAACACTAGCTGTTAAAGGAGTGGAACAAAGGCAGATATACACAATTATGTCACTAATCTCCTGTGATCTCCATGATTGGTGAAACAGAGTTAAGGGACAGAATGGCCTCCCCATGTTCCTATGTTCTATTACCAACAAGACAGTTTACCCACTGTCGCACCCCCTGCCCTGGCTTTCATTGGCATTACCATCAGCAAAGCCCTCCTCTGTGGTGAATGATTCATCTCCTGAATTCCCAAAGCCACATTTGTGTGACATTTGGTGAGACATTCTCCGCTTGCTCTAATGTGTGGACTCAACATGCTTTCACTCCTAATGTAATGGATTATATGTTTTCACCCTGTCACCCCCAAAAATGCCCCGTGTTCAGTCACTTTATTTAAAACTGAGCACTCCTGCAGTTAAAAAGTATTTACAATAATTTATAACAAACAGATATAAACAAATTGAAGCAGGTGAGGTGTTTAATGTATGTTATGAGATTAAAGTATAAAATTTTTTTTATCTGTCATGTTCGTGAATGCATTGTAAATGATTATAGAACAAGTGTTAAACGGCTGTGAACAGAGCAGCAAAACTTGTGAAACTGCAACTACTTCCTTCATTGCAGCAAAGCAATAGAAAAGAAGTTTTTTTTAACAAAAAAGTACCTGGGCTTGTGTTTCACTCTCATGACCATCTTGACTTGTGCAATTCATGCTTTAGGGGAAGTTTTAGAGGGTTTATATCGAACAGATTTGAAAGGCAGTGGAGTGATTTATAGTCGTTCCCAATATGAATCATCATTTCAGGACAATAATTCACACTGATGCATTAAAGAATGGTTAAGAGATCATTTTGTGGAGCCTGGAGGAAGAAAATGGAATCTGCTCAAGAATTGATTGTACTATCTTCAGAAGGTGATGAACTGTGCATTTTAAATGTGTGAAACAGTGCATTGAAAACAAAACAGTGAACAGTACAGTAAGTAAGTGAAATAATGCAGGAAATACCATTTTACAGACCAGCACAGGACAGCACACTTGGTAGAGATGGATACAGATCATAAGAATGTAGGATATAGGAGTAGGAATAGGCCATCTGGTAACTGAGTGTGCTCCACCATTCAATAAGATTGTAGCTGATCTGATTTGTGCTCTCAATTCCACTTTACTATCTGCCCTACCCTACTCCCCACCACTCCACACCCGATAACACTTCACTCCCTACAGATCAAAAATCTGTCGAGCGCAATTTCAGAGACCCAGCCTCAACTGCTCTCTATGATGGAAGATGATTCTAATTAATAACAATTGTTGGAGAGAAAATAAACAGTCCTTATCTCTGTCTTAGGTGGAAGTCCTCTTGTTCTGGAACTGCTCCCCTTTAATTCTACATTCCTCCACAGGGGAAAATAGCCTCATAGCATCTACTCTGCCAGACCCTCTCAAAATTTTGTATTTCAATGAGATCATTTTTCATTCTTCTGAACTCTGATCAGTGTAGGCCGAACCCACAGAACATTTCCTCACAAGATTACCCCTTTCATCCCAGATATCAATCTAGAGAAGCTTCTCTGAATGGCCTCCAATGCAATTATATCTCTCCTTACATAAGGAGACCAAAACTCTACGTAGTGTATCAGGGATTGTCTCACCAATGTTCTGTACAGTCATAGCAAGACTGCCACACTTTTATACACCAAGCCCTTACAATAAAGGCCAACATTTCATTTGTCTTCCTAATTATTTGCTATATCTGAAGTATTAGCTTTTTGTAACTCATGTGTGAAGGTATCTAAATGTCTATATGTCTCCCACAGCATTCTGCAGTCTGACTCCAGTTAAATAATATAAAACAAAGAACTGGGGATGCAGGAGATCTGAAACAAAAACAGAAATTGCTGCAGATACTCAGCAGGTCCTGGCAACATCTATGGAGACAAAACAAAGTTAAGGTCTCGAGTCTGGTAACTCTTCATCACAACTAAATTTAAACAATTAAATTATATAATTAATATTCTGCTTTTCTACCCTTCCCATCAAGGTGGACAACTTCGCATTTTGTGCCATTATATTGCCCATCCATAAACTTATCTATTTGCTTTCCTGTCTATTTTTGTATTGTCAGTTAATGTGGCTTCAATAGAATTGGTTCGTTCATCCAAGTCATTAGTAGATTGTAAATAATTGAGGCCACAGAGCTGATTGCTGTAGCACCCCAGTAGCTAGAGCTTTCACCTTGAAAAGGACTCATTTATCCCATTTATCTGTTTCTTTGTAGCTTGCTAATCATCTAGCTCTGCTAAATATTACCCACAACATTATACATTCTTGAAGTGTACCCTTAAGAGGAGGTGGTGCAATGGTAATGTCATGGATTAATAACCCACTGCCTAGGCTACTATCCTGGAGGCGTCAATCCAAATTTTACCATTGCAGACAGTGAAATTGGAATTCAATGAGGGAAAAGAATTGGAATTAAAAAACTAGACTAATGGCAACAAGGTAAGCACCATCAACTATTGTTAAAATCTATCAGGTTCATTCATTTACTTTAGTGAAGGATATCTTTCATTCTAACCTGGTCTGGCCAAAATCTGATCCAGACCCATTGCAATATGGTTGATTCTTAACTGCTCAGAGGGATGGGCAACAAATGTTGCCATAGCTAGCAAAACCCATACCTAATGAATGAATACAAACAAAAACAAACATCTTTTGGAAATCCAAACACATCTACTGTTTCCTGTTTATCCACCCTGCTTCCTATGCACAGAGAAAACGCTAATAAATTTGTCAAACACAGTGTGCTTTCATTAATCCATGTTGATTTTGCTTGTATGATTAATTATTTTCAAAATATCTGTCTACAACTTCCATAGTAATGAATTCCCAAGTTTCCTCAATGACAAATGTTCAACTTACTGGCATTTAGTTTCTTGATTTCTGTTTCTCTCCTCTCAGAGCATTAGATTTGTAGTCTACCAATCATATTCTAGAATACGATTACTGGACAATTACAAAAAAAATTCAAGTAAATCTTCACGTATTTTTTAAGACCTTCAGATGCAGGCGACCAGTCCAAGAGACCCATCATCCTTTGGTCTCATTAGTTTCCCCAATACTTTTTGTCCGGCGATTCTTCAGAATTTCTCTCACATTTTTGTTTTTTTCATTTTCTGCTATTATTGGAATTCCTTTAATGTCTACCATGGTAACAGATGGAAAGTATCCAATCAAAGTCTCTCTCATTTTCTTGTTTCACATTATTTATTTTCCAGTCTCACAGGGCACTATTCATTTTAGCTACTAATTTCCTTTTCATACATTTGTATAGGTTCTTGTGGTCTGATTTTACACTTGCTGTTAGCTTATACTCATATTCTAATTTCTCAGTCTTGGAGCAGATTTTTCCCAGCCTTTGCAATGAAGTGTCAGGAGTCACGAAACACCAGGTTATAGTTCAACAGGTTTATTTTAAATCACATGTTTTTGGAATGCTGCACCCTGAAAGCTTGTGATTTCAAATAAACCTGTTAGACTATAACCTGGTGTCATGTGACTTCTGACTTTGTCCACCCCAACACCGGCATATCCACATTTTTCCATGAAGTAGGCGTAGGCCAATCAGTCGGGAAAAACGTCCAAATCTCCAAACAGGTTTTAAATGGCATGATACAAATCTTGCATGCATTAGCCTACCGTTATCCTTCACGATCTACTTTTATCAAATAGACCTTATATTTGTGAAATCAGCCTTAATTAAGTTTAATAGTTAGAAAAGTATTCACATCTGTGTTTAGACAGCATTTGGAACTTGCCCATTCTAGACATATTTTAATGAACCTGTTCAGAGATGTTATTATATGCCACGAGTGCAGAATCCAGGTGGGACGAGAAGCCAGGCCTCCTGGCTCAGAGATAGGGACACTACCGCTGCTCTATAACAGCCAATTTTATTGAAGCAGCCAGAATGAAAACAGTGCACTGACTCCTCATGACAATGATTTTAATGTCCAGGCCAACATGTCACCATGCTGCTGAGTGGAGGCGAGATCAACCAGGATCCCAGCTGTGTATAAGGCTCATGACATTCCAACAGCCTGCAGTTCTTAAAGGTTGTCTGTCCCTCTTAATAGAAAACCTGTGTTGAATCCAGGAAGGTTGCTTGTGTCGGTAAGCTGCAATTACCGTCCAATTAAAGGCAACGTAAGCTGTAACAATTTCCAGAGTGCTAAAAACATGATGCCTCCAAATTAAAAGGAAGCATCCATTTCTGGTGGAAATGTTTTTGTTTTAGAATTCATTTTGTAGGTACAAAAACTAAACATGGAACAAATATAGAAACATTGGAAATAGGAGCAGGAGTAGGTTATTTGGCCTTTCATGTCATTTGGACTAATAATCCAGAGCCCAGTGTTAATGTTCTGGGAACAAATACACAAATTGCTGGAGAAACTCAGCAGGTCCAGCAGCATCTGTGGACAGAATGCAGAATCAACATTGCGAGTTCATTATGACCTTTCCTCTGAATGTTCTGGGGACATGGGTTCAAATCCTGCTATGGCAGCTGTTGAATTTTGAATTCAACAGAAATCTGAAATTGAAAGCTCACTTAATGGTGCCATATAACCACTAATGTAGTAAGAGCTCCATCTGGTTCTCTAATGTTCTTCAGGGAAGGATATCTGTCTTTCTGACCTATATGTGACTCTAGACCTATTGGAATGTGACTGATTCTTAACTGCCCTCTGGAAATTTAGATATGGGAAATAAATACTGGCCTTGCCAGTGACACCCACGTTTCATGAAAGAATCAAAACAAATGAAGAGTTAACATTGTGTAAAGCCACCTAGTGGTGTGAATTGATGCATGTCTATATTTAATAAAAAGCCACAGGCGGGATGGTTAAGGACTTGGCTGCCCTCTCCCAAAAAAAAATGTAAAATGAGACCAAATGCTGGTGTGACTAGGCCTCACCTCAAATTTTGTTCTTGTTCAACCTTACCCAGTGTACTGGAATTATTTGGTCTGCGTCGGTTTTACATTAACAGTGCAGAAGTTTTCACTACTTTCTATTGTGCGTAAAGATTAAGACATACTGCAGGAGATTTCCTTCGAGCTGTTGTTGAGAAACCAGAGAGTTACATAAAATGTAAAAACAAAGTACTTCAGGATTAAAAGCAGAAAGTACGCAATAGGTAATATTACAAGAATGCTTATAGATACAGGCCCTGCAAATCTATATGTTCTAATGGCGCTTTTTGGTAGAAAATAAACTAGGAAGGCATTTATACAGCACATTTATACAGAACATTATACACCTTTCACTTTATAGCCAACACAAAGCTCAAGTTTAGTCAGTGCTACCAATTTATGAACAGAAATCTTCCATACAGAGCACCGTCATAATAACTAGATAATCTTTCTGAACAATGTTGACTGATGGATAAATATCTTCCAAAGCATAAGAGAGAAATCTTTGGTTGTCTTGAACATGTTATGGGAGTTTTCTGTCCAAATGAGAGGAAAAATGCGTCCGCCAAAAGACAACATTGTATCTGTGCAACACTCCTGCAGCATCAGCCTACATTTTGTCTCTGTTGGTCTTGAACCCATAATATTATGATTCAGAGGTGATTATTTCATTTGATGTAGGTTGTCAGGAGTTCCATGAATAGGCCTACATAAAGGCAGGCTGGTGAAGGAAAATCTCCATCTAATCATAATATGGACTTTGATCACAAAAGGTAAGGGAAATTATATGCCAGAAATTCTCTTCACATTAACTTCCTTTTAGGACCTAAATGGACCTGTTATTGTTACTTATGCTATCCAATGATCCAATGTCTTTTAATGAGAAGATTAGCAACCAATATCAGAAAGACTAAACTCAATCACATTTTTCTATTTGGTCTAATATACTTTTATTAATAGAGTCATAGAGTCATACAGCACAGAAACAAAACCTTGGGTCCAACCAGTCCATGCCAAACATAATCCCAAACTAAATTAGTCTCACCTGCCTGCTCCTGGCCTGTATCACTTCAAACCTTTCCTATTCATGTACTTATCTCAGTGTCTTTTAAATGTTGGAACTGTGCCCGCATCCACCACTTCCTCAGGAAGTTCATTCCATATGCGAATCACCCTGTAAACTTTGCCTCTTATGTCTTTTATAAATCTCCCTTCTCTCACCTAATGATGTTAACCTCTTTCTGTGAAACATTTGGCAAAGATACGCTTATGGGATTGTCTTGAGAAACTGTCAGAAACAATTTTGGACATCTCTTAATCAACCTTGAAACACTTATACGCTTAATATTTACAAATTACTGAGGCTTGTTCTGCTCTAAAGCAAAATTCTTGCACGATGGAAGACGTTGGAAATGATTCCGCTGCCCAGCATGTCTACCTTAAGTAAAGGCTTTGGACCAAGTGAGGTTGTTGACTTGCTTACCGAGCTGGCTTGTTCACGTTCAACCGTTTTGTCACCATGCTAGGTAACATCATCAATGAGGCCTCCGATGAAGCAATGTTGTTCTACTCCTGCTTGGAATTTATACTGTCCGGTCACAACTCACCATAACAGACCGAGCTACAAATCTTTGCTAAAAGCTTTGGACCAAATTTCTAAATCTATCCCATGAACAGCTTTGAACTATCAACATTACAGACTAAACTATCAATAATTTGATGACAGGGCGTTGGGACCCTGGAGCAGCCTTGTGATGATGGAAATGCTCCTCATGGGACATAAATAGTACAATGTCGGCAAAGTTTGACAGATAGAAAGTAGATTTGAAGAAATAGGCACATGTAGAGAATTACCTTAACAATGTAACAGCAAGATTAGAGCCTGGTATACCTCACTTTACTAGGTATTAGCATCTAGATTTAATATGCAATAAACAGAGTTCTAAAGAAGCCCTAAATCTCAAGACAATTCTTGACCATGCCTTCTTCGTGACCTGTCTATGTTGGACCCTAACTCTTAGCTGTGGGCATAAGATTGCAGGATCAAATGTATTAGCAATGAAAGAATCCACTGCCTAGGAAATCATGACAGTCATGAATATCAAGACACCAATTTGAGTTTGTTTGGAGAAGAGAACGACTTAAAACACATTTTTTTCCAAAAAAATACGTGTGCAGCTTGAAGACCAGCTAGCAGCCAGAACAACCCTAAAGCAGAACAGCCACTGTGATGGGAAAATCTCTGAACAGAAAACAAAAAAACAACAAAAGACAACTTTAATTCAAACTTCCTGGCATCAGCAGACCATTCAGTCCCACCCAGTGTGCCAGCCCTTTGAAAGATTTATCTCCTGAATTTCCCATAGCTCTCTGTATTCAAATCCAGTTGTGATGAAGGCCAGCTCACTGTTTGCCTTGCTAACACTTTGTTGCATCTACACACCAGCTCTCATTGAGCCAGCGGCAGAGTGAAGCTACCCCTTTCACTGCTCACTGTGGGAGCAAGCCCCACATTCTCCCCACTCTGTGCTTGAAGACATTTTCCTGAATTCCCAGCCTCTGTCTCCAGTTGATGGCCATCTTCCACCTTTAGTTCTGATCTCTCATGACCAAATCGCCCTGCCACAAGTGCAAACTCCTTCCCATCCTTAACCCACCGCAGTCACTGACTACTCAGCTCCTCAGGACCTGCACTTGCAGAAAGGAACAGGCTGTGGAGTCAAGGCTGGAAGAATGGGAAATATAACAACATAGAAAATCAAAGGAGTAGGCCATTCAGCCCATCAAACTTACTCCACCATTCATTACGAACGTGGACAATCATACAACTCAGTAGCCTGTACCTGTTTCTCCCCCTAACCTTTTCCACATCACTTACTGGGTGAAGAAATTTCTCCTCATCTCATTTTTACCTCATAACCTATTCTGTGAAGAAACACTGTAGACTCAGCCAGAAAAGAGCAGAATTGCCAGCAAATAAGTGAATAACTTGCATTTAACAGCAGCTATCTTGAGCTCAGGATATCCCAGAGCATTTTACAACCATTAATGTACTTTTGAAATATAGTTTACTGCGGTAATGTAAGAAATGTGGGCAACTAATGTACATTCTACAAATAAAACATTACAATAATGACCAGAAATCAGAAGTGAGCACGCGCTGTTGGAATTTATCAGTGGGTCGTTGCTGTCAGCAGGAACTTTCTAATCTGGTTTAGTCATGCTAGTCGAGAGATAAATATCAGTGAGGTCCACCTTACAGTGCAGTGTGAAAGAGAATCAAACAAATGCTGTCGGAGTTGAATTAACTTCCCTCCATCATAAGGTCAGAAGTAGGAACATTTGCTGATGATTATATAATGTTCGGCACCATTGGCGACTGCTTAAACAGTAGCTAAATGCAGAAAGTCATGGACGATATCCAGGCTTGGACTATCAAATGGCAAGTAACTATCATGCCACACAAATGCAAGGCAATGGTCATCTTCAACAAGAGGAAACTTAATAATCATCCCTTAACATTCAATGGAATCATCATCTCTGAGTCTCTCATCATCAGCATCCTGGGACTTACCACTAACCAGAAACTCAACTAGGCTTGCCGCTGTGACTACAGCAGCAGGTCAGAGGCTGGGAATACTGCAGTGAGTAACTCAACTCCTGAATCCTCAAAGCCTGTCAAGTATCTACATGGCACGGGTCAGGAGTGTGATGGAATACTCTCAATTTGCCTGAATGTGTGCCACTCCATCAACACTCAGGAAGCTTAACATCATCCAGGACAAAGCAACTCACCTGATTGGCATCACATCTACAAAAATTCACTCCCTCCACCACTGATTCACAGTAGCAGCAGTGGGTACCATCTGGAAGGTGCACTTTAGAAATTCACCAAGGTTTCTTAGACAATGCCTTCATGACCACTTCTACTGACGAGGACAAGAGCAGCAACGCTATCACCTGCAAGTTCCCCTCCAAGCCACTCACCATTCTGAATTGGAAATACATTGGCATTCCTTCTCTGTCATTGGGTCAAAATCCTGCAGCTCTCCATTGGCCCCAATAATGGCATTGTGGGCCTACCTACAGCACATGGACTGCAGTGATTCAAGGAGGCAGCTCACTACCACCTTCCCAAAGGTCACTAGAATCATAGACCCCTACAATGCGGAAGCAGGCCATTCATCCCATCGGGTCCACACCCACCATCCAAAGAGCATCCTACCCAGACCGACACCACGTAGCCTACCTTTTCCATGGCTAATCTATCTAACTTGCACATCCCTGGACACTATGAGCAATTTAGCACAGCCAATCCACCTAACTTTCACATCCTTGGACTGTGGGAGATACAAGGAGAATGTGCAAACTCCATACAGACAGTCACCCAAGGGTGGAATTGAACCCAGGTCCCTGGTGCAGCAAGGCAGCAGTGCTAACCACTGAGCCACCGTGCTAGCCAGTAGGGAAGGACAATGAATTAATAATAAGCAGAGTTAAATTATTCCTTGCCTTAATTATCTTTAGCAATTTTGCTGTTAACCATTAATAGTTTTCTATTAATATACTTAAGATTCAATTTAAGCAAAACTTCAAAAAGAGAGGATGAATTTCCATTTCATCAATACAAGCAATATTTTCCATTTTAAATCCCATCAATGCCAATCAAGCTCTGGCCTTAAATTTGTCCTTCAACCCAGCTTGCAGCTGTGACTGAACCAGATGTGGTGTTGCTTCAGCAGTTTACTTGACTCTGAGCTGACCTTCTATGAGTATCCGTCTGAGTCTGTATTTTTCCATTTCTGTAACATTGTCCCCTCACGTTCTACATCTCTCCCCTTACCATATAAAAAAGCGTAAGCACCACCTGAAATGTATACTTAGGAGCAAACTAGCAGCAACTCATTTCAAATTTCTTATTTGCACAGACAAGTTTCATTGGTTCCACCTAAACCTGACCACATCTCCTTTCAATGTGTGAGAATACAACTGATGTTATTGTAGCAGACACATTTATGAAAGTACATGCAAGTAAATCAGTCAATTTATAGACAATTAACAAGATTTTCTGCATTTTTAATGGAGGGGAGGGGAGAAAAACAAACGACTCTTCAAACAATTTCCTCAAGCTTCGTTTTCACCTGTCTTACGGTCAGATCTCAAGCTGTTCTCTTGCTTTATTCTGCACTTTTGGAACTCACATTTACTAACACAGTGATAAATAAACACAATAAACATTCCAACCTCTCCCCTGCAGAACGTGCAGCCCTCCGCTCCCTCCGCTCCAATCCCAACCTCACCATAAAACCCGCGGACAAGGGAGGCGCAGTCGTAGTATGGCGCACTGACCTCTACATTGCTGTGGCCAGGCGCCAACTCTCTGACACCTCCTCCTACCACCCCCTGGATCATGACCCCACCCCCGAGCACCAAACCATCATCTCCCAAACCATCCACAACGTCATCACCTCAGGTGACCTCCCACCCACCGCCTCCAACCTCATCGTTCCCCAACCCCGCACCGCCCGCTTCTATCTCCTTCCCAAAATCCACAAACCTGAATGCCCTGGTCGACCCACTGTCTCCGCCTGCTCCTACCCCACCGAACTCCTCTCCACCTACCTAGACTCCATTTTCACCCCTTTGGTCCAGGAACTCCCTACCTACGTCCGTGACACCACCCACGCCCTCCACCTCCTCCAGAACTTCCAATTCCCCGATCCCCAACACCTCATTTTTACTATGGACGTCCAGTCCCTATACACCTGTATTCCCCATGCTGATGGCCTAAAGGCCCTCCGCTTCTTCCTGTCCCGCAGAACTGACCAATCCCCCTCCACCGACACCCTCATCCGCTTAGCCGAACTCGTCCTCACCCTCAACAACTTCTCTTTCAATTCCTCCCACTTCCTACAGACAAAGGGGGTGGCCATGGGTACCCGCATGGGCCCAAGCTATGCCTGCCTCTTTGTAGGTTACGTGGAACAATCCCTCTTCCATAGCTACACTGGCCCCATACTCCACCTCTTACTCCGTTACATTGATGACTGCATCGGCGCCGCCTCGTGCTCCCACGAGGAGCTCGAACAGTTCATCCACTTCACCAACACATTCCATCCCAACCTGAAGTTCACCTGGACCATCTCCAACACTTCTGTCTCCTTCCTGGACCTCTCTGTCTCCATCTCGGGTAACCACCTAGAAACCAATGTCCATTTCAAGCCCACTGACTCCCACAGCTACCTGGAATACACCTCCTCCCACCCACCTTCCTGCAAAAATGCCATCCCCTATTCCCAATTCCTTCGCCTCCGCCGCATCTGCTCCCAGGATGAGACATTCCAATCCCCACATCTCAAATGTCCTCATTCTTCAAGGACCGCAACTTCCCCCCAACAGTGGTCGAGAACGCCCTCGACCGTGTCTCCCGCATTTCCCGGAACACATCCCTCACACCCCATCCCCGCAATAATAACCAAAAAAGAATCCCCCTCGTCCTCATGTACCACCCCACCGACCTCCGGATCCAACGCATCATCCTCTGACACTTCCGCCATCTGCAGTCAGACCCCACCACCAAAGACATTTTTCCCTCCCCACCCTTATCTGCCTTCCGGAGGGACCACTCCCTCTGTGACTCCCTTGTCCGCTCGACACTCCCCTCCAGCCCCACCACACCCGGCACTTTTCCCTGCAACCGCAGGAAGTGCTACACCTGCCCCCACACATCCCCCCTCACCCCAATCCCAGGCCCCAAGAAGACTTTCCACATCAGGCAGATGTTCACCTGCACATCTGCCAATGTGGTATACTGCATCCGCTGTACCCGTTGTGGTTTCCTCTACATCGGGGAAACCAAGCGGAGGCTTGGGGACCACTTTGCAGAACACCTGCGCTCAGTTTGCAACAAACAACTGCACCTCCCAGT